>JBBDGP010002105.1:0-600000 GCA_037952835.1 Lithobates septentrionalis
CCTCCTCACTTCTACTCCTCACTCCTCTCCTCACTTCTACTCCTCACTCCCCCGTCTCTCTTCTACTCCCCACCCCTCCTCACTCCTCACCCCCTCCTCACTTCTCCCCCTCACTTCTACTCCTCACTCCCCCTCCTCACTCTACTCCTCACCCCCTCCTCACTCCTCACCTCCTCCTCACTTCTACTCCTCACCCCTCCTCCTCACTTCTACTCCTCACTCCCTCTCCTCACTTCTACTCCTCACTCCCCCGTCTCACTTCTACTCCCCACCCCCTCCTCACTCCTCACCCCCTCCTCACTTCTCCCCCTCACTTCTACTCCTCACTCCCCCGCTCTCCTCCTCACTGTCTACTCCTCACCTCCTCCTCACTCCTCACTTCTACTCCTCACTCCTCCTCCTCACTTCTACTCCTCACTCCCCCTCCTCACTTCAACTCCTCACTCCTCCTCCTCACTTCTACTTCTTCACTCCCCCTCCTCACTTCTCTTCACTTCTCCTCCTCACCCCCCTCCCCCCCACGTCTATGTTCGCTTCTACTCTCCACTCCCCCGTCACTTCTCCTTTTTTCTACTCCTCTATCCTCCCTCACTCCTTACTCTTCACTTCTATTCCTCTCTCCTCCTCTTAACTTCTACTCTTCACTCCTAATCCCTCACTCTTTCCTCTCACCTCTCCCCTCACTTCTACTCCTCACCCCTCCTCCTCACTCTACTACTCCTCACTCCTCTCCTCACTTCTACTCCTCACTCCCCCGTCTCACTTCTACTCTCCCACCCCCTCCTCACTTCTCCCCCTCACTTCTACTCCTCACTCCCCCTCCTCACTTCTACTCCTCACCCCCTCCTCAATTCAACTCCCTCACCCCTCCTCCCTCCCTTCTACTCCTCACTTCTCCTCCTCCCCCTCACTTCTACTCCTCACTCTCCCTCCTCACCTCTACTCCTCACTCCTCCTCCTCACTTCTACTCCTCACCTCCTTCTCACTCCTCCTCCTCTCCCCCCCTCCTCACTTCTCCTCCTCCTCATTTCTACTCCGCACTACTCCTCCTCACTCCTCCTCCTCACCCCCCTCCTCCTCAATTGTAATCCTCACTTCCCCTCCTCACCCCTCCTCTCACTTCTACTCCTCACTTCTACTCCTCGCTCCCCCCTCCCCACTCCTCCTCACTTCTACTCCTCACTCCTCCCTCCCCACTCCTCCTCACTTCTACTCCTCACTCCTCCCTCCCCCTCCTCACTTCTACTCCTCACTCCCCACCCCCTCCTAACTCCTCACCCCCCTCCTCACTCCTCCTCCTCACTTCTACTCCGGATTTCTCCTCCTCACCCCTCCTCCTCACTTCACTCCTCACTCCCATCCTCACTTCTACTCCTCCCCACTTCTCCTCCTCACCCCCCCTCCTCACTCCCCCTCCTCACTTCTACTCCTCACCCCCTCCTCACTTCTACTCCTCACCCCTCCTCCTTCACTTCTACTCCTCACTCCTCTCCTCACTTCTACTCCTCACTCCCCCGTCTCACTTCTACTCCCCACCCCCTCCTCACCCCTCCTCACTTCTCCCCCTCACTTCTACTCCTCACTCCCCCCTCCTCACTTGTACTCCTCACCCCCTCCTCACTCCTTACCCCCTCCTCACTTCTACTCCTCACCCCTCCTCCTCACTTCTACTCCTCACCCCTCTCGTCACTTCTACTCCTCACTCCCCCGTCTCACTTCTACTCCCCACCCCCTCCTCACTCCTCACCCCCTCCTCACTTCTCCCCCTCACTTCTACTCCTCACTCCCTCCCCTCACTCCTCCTCACGTCTATTCCTCACCTCCTACTCACTCCTCACTTCTACTCCTCACTCCTCCTCCTCACTTCTACTTCTCACTCCCCCTCCTCACATCTCTTCACTTCTCCTCCTCACCCCCCCCCCCACGTCTATTGTTCGCTTCTACTCTCCACTCACCGTCACTTCTCCTTTTTTCTACTCCTCTATCCTCCTCCTCACTCCTACTCTTCACTTCTATTCCTCTCTCCTCCTCTTAACTTCTACTCTTCACTCCTAATCCTCACTCTTTCCTCTCACCTCTCCTCCTCACTTCTACTGCTCACTCCTCCTCCTCACTTCTACTCCTCACTTATACTCTTCTTCCTCACTTGTCCCCCTCACTTCTTTCTCCTTATCACTTCTACTCTTTACTACTTCTCCTCCTCCCCCTCCTCACTTCTACTCCTCAGTTCTACTCTTCACTTACCCTTACTCCTCCCCCTCAATTCTCCTCCTCTTTCCTCCTCACTCCTCCTCCCCACTTCTACTCTTCCCTCTTCCTCCTCACTTGTACTTCACACTCTTTCCCATGATAACATTGCCCGTGGTATCACCCTGGCTCCTCCTCCATCTTCCCCTCTTCCCATAGTACATCCCGGTGTCATCTCTTCCCAGGTAAGTGACCCCCCTCCCCTCCCCCCCCCCCCCCCCCCTCCACATCATGTATAAGAAATCCTGATCCATCAGACCTGGTCACCACCTTCCATTTCTCTGTGGTCCAGTCCTGATGCCCATTAGCGGGTGCTTTTGGATGTGGACACGGATCATCATGGGCACTCTGACCAGCCTGCAGCTACACAGCTCCATGTACAGCAAACTGCAATGTCCATTGTTTCTGCTTTCAACACTTGAACTTCAGGGACAACATGTTCACCCACTACCTAATATATCCCACCGACTTCCAGATGCCATTGTAATGAGATAATCCATGTTATTCACTTAACCTCTCAGTGGTCGTACAGTTATGGCTGATCAGTGTAAAAGATTCCAATTGTATATAATGGATTACCTCCATATATGTATGTGTTATGATTGTATATAATGGATTACCTCCATATATGTATGTGTTATGATTGTATATAATGGATTACCTCCATATATGTATGTGTTATGATTGTATATAATGGATTATTCTAAATATAGAAAGAATCGGATTGTACAATCAGAACACGTTCATTTGAGCCAAGTTGTTTCCTTCACTATAAGAAGCAGTGGCTGTGAGCGCTGTATACACCATGGGTGCTCAGCCTGTGCTCACTGTCAGTGGCTTGCAATGCCTCATGGGACTTGTAGTTCTGCAGCAGCTGGCCATTGAAGAACTACAAGTCCCATGAGGCATTGCAAGCCACTGACAATTACAAGCATGGTCCCAAAGGCAGAGGCATGATGGGACTTGTAGTATGTTGAGCACCCATGGTATACACTGTATGTATCCTCATCTATATACAGTATACAGCGCTGTGTTCTGGCAGTGGGGGTGGGAAGTTCTCATCTCACTGGCAGAACACAGCGCTGTATACTGTATATAGATGAGGATACATATCGCTAATACAGCACTCACAGCTACTGCATCTCTTAGGCCCCTTTCAGACCTACAGATCCATTTTTACTCCTCCGCTTGCTCAGCGATGATCGCTTCGTTTATCCCCGCTGAGCCTCTGCAGGGACGGACCTGTCAGAGCTCCGCTTTCCTCTATGGGGGATCGGATGATTATGGACCGCCTGTCCGTTTTCATCCGATCCACCAGACGGATGGAAAATAGGGTTTGCATCCGCCTGGATTTTGCGGAGCGGATCGGATGTCAGCGGACATGTCACCACTAACATCCGATGCTCCATAGAGGTGCATGAAGCACCCGTTCAGATCCGCCTGAAAAAACTGACAGGCGGTTCTGAACAGTCCGCACCTGTGAAAGGGGCCTTAGTGAAGGAAATTAGACATGTGCGGTTCATTTCGTTTAAAATTAAATTTCAGTCAAATTTTCATTTTTTCAGAAATTGGTATGTTTTAGAATTTCCGAATTACAATAGTACCGAATTTAAACGAATCAGAAATAATGAAAAAAAAGAATTGTTTTTGAATTCTTTTAGAATTCAAATAGTTTTCGAATTCGAAAAGTTTTCGAATTCAAAAACTAGAAAATAGAAAAGAATAGAATAGAATAAAAAAAAAAGGTAAAATTAAAAAAACAATAGAATAGAATAGATTAGAATAGAAAGGATGTAACCATTTCCTAAAATTTAAATAGAATCAATTCGATTTTGAACAGAATAGAAAAGAATAGAGAAGAATGGAATAGAAAATAACACAATAGTATAGAAAAAAAACAACAGAAAATAATGACTTTAACCAGGGGCGTTGCTAGGTCGACAAAAGATCTGGGACTAGAGCCCATAACAGCGTAGTAAAGAAAGTCATATGCTTGGGGGGGCATACACATGTATATACAGTTTGCGCAAAAGTTATAGCGTCTACAAAATAGGGTATAGATTTATGGCATTTTTATTAATAATTTTTTTTTACTAGTAATGGCGGCGATCAGCGATTTTTATTGTGACTGCGACATTATGGCGGACGCGTCGGACAATTTTGACACATTTTTGGGACCATTGGCATTTAATACGGCGATCAGTGCGATTAAAAATGCACTGATTACGGTAAAAATGTCACTGGCAGTGACGGGGTTAACACTAGGGGGCAGTGAAGGGGTTAATGTGTGTCCTAGTTTGTGTTCTAACTGAAGGGGGGAGGGGACTGTGCAGGGAAGCTAACAAATCGCTGTTCATACTCTGTATGAACAGACGATCTGTCTGTTCTCCCCTCAGAGAACTTGGAAACTGTGTGTTTACACACACAGTTCCGGGTTCTCCGTGTGCCCTGAGCAACCACGGGAGCCCGGCAGTGATCGAGACCACCGGGCACTCGCATCGGCTCGGGGGGCTAGTGGCCACAGGGCGAAGCGCCGTTACATAACGTCATTTCGCTCAGCCGTGCCATTCTGCCACAGTACAACTGCGGCGGCCGGTCGGCATGTTGTTAAAACCTGAGGCTCTAATTGGCTTCAAAAAAGGGTGGGCTCGGGGCACAGAGCACTGTGCCCTGAGCCCACCCACTTGTGTGACAATAGCAAATTATGATTCTTCTCCAATAAGGAAGCAGTTCCTGAAACCCGATTGGCCAGGGAGTCTTAGGAATATAGGCCAATCAGGTCTCAGTCAGGACCCACTTCGTGTTTGGCCTGGAGGAGAAGCGATGGCCCTGGAGAGAGGAGCTGCAGACCAGATCCATGTCTGCCTTATATGGCTCCTTCTTAGGTAAGGAGGCCTTTGATCGCCAACGCATCCCCGTCTGTCTCTTGCATGGGGGTGGGGCGGATGGCGTTTGTTTGCTGCCCCCCCCCCCCAAAAAAAAATATTGAGCACCAGCCACCACTGTTGTGCACCATTACAAACTTCTAGCTATCGGCATCCTAACGACCAATGGGATTATCAGTTGATAAGGAGGATGTCAGTCACCTGCATAGCATTCTTCTTTGAGCCTCCCCTGCCCCTCTCGATCAGTGCCGGAGTCACATGATCTGAGTGATGGAGAAATACTGAGGGAGAAGAGAAACACTGGAATACTAGTCAGTAACAGCGTGCAAAAGTATATTTACTTTGGAAGAATAAATCACCTCTAACGTTGGGTATCCTACTTGGACTTGTGGATGTTGCTGCGTTATATACAACTATTAGAATAGCTTTTACATTTTAGAATTAGATGCCTTGAGACCGCCGCACGCCGATATAGGTCCTAACTTTGAAGGGGGATATATCGTTTTTATGGCAGCTAGCTGCCATAACCCCGGTATCCTCTTCTTCATCCGGCGGTCCGGTTTCCGATAAAAGTGGTCTCTGTGGCGGATTCGCTGCAAGATCACTTTTATCGGCAGCCGGAGAGGGCCCCCTCCCCAGCAATCTGGTGCCCTCCGCCGCTTACTGGAGCCGTCAGCAGCAGTGGAGGCAGTCGGATCTTTACCCTTGCTGGGCATGGAGACGAGTGAGGGGAAGATGGCCCCCACCCATCTCCATAACAATGCAAGGCAGAAGTGACATCAAAACGTCACTTCCGCCCATAGCTCTTAAAGGGCTATTTTTTATTATTGCATTTTAGTGGAAATATGAGATCTGAGGTCTTTTTGACCTCAGATCTTATATTTAAGAGGTCCTGTCATGCTTTTTTTCTATTACAAGGGATGTTTACGTTCCATGTAATAGGAATAAAAGTGACGCCTTTTTTTTTTTTTTTAAAAAACAGTGTAAAAATAAAAGGTAAAATAAATAAGAAAGAAAATAATTTTTTTAAACGCACCCTGTCCCGCCGAGCTCGCATGCAGAAGCGAACGCATACGTGAGTAGCGCCCACATATGAAAATGGTGTTCAAACCACACATGTGAGGTATCGCTGCGATCCGTAGAGCGAGAGCAATAATTCTAGCCCTAGACCTCCTCTGTAACTTAAAACATGCAACCTGTAGAATTTTTTAAACGTCGCCTATGGAGATTTTTAAGGGTAAAAGTTTGTCACCATTCCACGAGCGGGCGCAATTTTTAAGCCTCACATGTTGGGTATCAATTTACTCGGCGTAACATTATCTTTCACAATATAAAAACAAATTGGGCTAACTTTACTGTTGTCTTTTTTTTTTTTATTAAAAAATGTATTTTTTACAAAAAAAGTGTGCTTGTAAGACCGCTGCGCAAATATGGTGTGACAGAAAGTATTGCAATGACCGACATTTTATTCTCTAGGGAGTTAGAAATAAAAAGTATAATGTTTGGGGGTTCTAAGTAATTTTTTAGCAAAAAAAAAAACAGTTTTTAACTTGTAAACAACACATCTAAAAAAGAGGCTCAGTCCTTAAGTGGTTAAAGGGTGCCTTGACTGAAAAGGGGTTGGATTAGATTGTCTAGGCTCTATGAGAGCAAGGACTAGATGTAAAGAACTGCGTAAATTGTTGGCACTGTTTAAATATCTATAATATATGAATAACAAATTATGGGGGGGTTTTTTTGGACCAGGATTTTACTCAAAGAAGCACAAATGTGTGAGTGGTTGATTTATGAGAACAGATCTTGGATCCATACTAAAACACCAAGAATAAAAATGATTGCATATGTAGCTAGCAGGAATGCTGGAATCCCTCCCCTGGCTCCCCGGGAGTAATCTGCCAGGTTGGGGGGGGGGGGGGTTCCCCTCTTCTGTGTGAATGAATTCTGAAAATAGCATATGCAGGCTTTATTCATAAATTCTAGTTAGTTGGTTAGTGTTTATGTGCAAATTGAAGGAAAACTCCATAATTACTCCTCTAAAATAAATATCCTTCACCAGGGAAGTAAATAAAGGTTGTTCTTATTCACCTAAATAATAAATGTCCTAATTCATGTGCTGAAATATACACAGCACCCAGAACAGGAATGACAATTGTAAGAGGTCAGAAAGCCCCAATGGTCCCAATATTGTGTGTATTTCACTATGGAAGAGCCCCACATTGTCAGCAGTTTTGGGAAGGAACTGATGTGAGCGATTCTATGTACCGCTGTCTGTATAATTATGGAAAATAATATTTTTCAGAAAATGGTGCAAAAGCTCCTCATTGACAGACCAGAAGATCCCATCCACTATATGATTGAACACTTGCGGAAGGATAATGATGACGGTAAGCCACCCTGTGTTGTGCACTATAGTGTATTTTCAGTGACCACTTACTGTGTTATTATTGTAACATTGACCTTAAAGCGGAATTCCACCCATTTAAAAGTCAGCAGCTACAAAAATAGTAGCTGCTGACTTTTAATAAACACGGGCCAGTGTCCCACGGTCCAGTGATGAGGCCGCCAGAAGCCTCGCTCCTCTCCCCCTCCTCTCTGCGGCGCTGGCATTGCAAGTGTGCCAATGCAATATTCCCAACGCACACACGTTCCTGCAGAAATGGCTGTATTTTCAATTGGATGCTGAAATGACCACCGGCTGGAACCATAAACAGTAATGTCACCAGCACACCAGGATCTCCAAAAATGGGTCCAAAACTTTAATCAGTGATCACATCGTTACAACATTGCAAGTTACAGCATTGCAAGTGTGGGCGCCCAGTTGTGGCTTCAGTCGGGCGTGCAGCGCATGTGCGAGCCGCCCTGCGCGTTATTAATGGTCGGGCAATCTTCTGGGACCTGTGACATGTCCCAGAAAATTGCAGGGAGGAAGGGGGGAGAGGTGAACTTCTGCTTGCCACCAGGAGAGGAAGTGGGGGCTGGGTACCTGTGAAAACTAGGTACCCGCTCCCCCCCCCAAAAAAAAATTACATGGCAAATGTGGCATGTGAGGGGGTCACAAGTACTTAAAGCGAAAGTTCCACTTTTGGGTGGAACTCTGCTTTAAAGCAGTTGTAAACCCTTACACATACCCAGTGAAGTGACTGGCCTTAGATGATACACAGAGATTAAACAAATCCTCCTCCATAAGTTGTACCTGTATATCGGCAGCCCTCTTTTAGCCACAGCTGTTCAGAGTATACAGTTTACACAGTATTTCTGATCATCAGGGCGGAAATCTGATGTCACACACTGCACAATATAGAGCTGAGTGTAATCTGAGACTTGGGTGGAGGGAATGGACACACCCCCCTCTACACAATCTAATAGGAAAACATACATAACTGAGGCTGTCAATCACCTTCTCCCCATCCCCCTCAAGTACTTGGAGTCGGCACAACCTGGTAGAAATCTTTCATGCAGATGTCAGAGGAAGAAGACTGCAGACAGGTGCTTTGGATTGAGGCACACTATGCACACTATAGAAGGAAATGCTTTGCTTGTTTTTCATGTTAGAGGCTTACAACCACTTTACAGCGTAACCCAAGTCTGCAATACTTCCCTCTGCTTCAATGGTCCGAGGTCCGTCACCGGCATCCTCTCCTCAGGGTTTCTGGGTGTGGGTCCTCGGCCATCTTGATTGGCCAGTGCAGGATGTACAGTTCTCCTGGCACACAGACACTGTGCTGGAATGTAAACTGAGCTGTGCATGTGCAGCTTAGTGTACATTCCACAGACACTGTAACATAGGCAGGTAAGTATAATGGCGCGTACACACAATCAGAATTTTCGTCGGAAAAACCTTGGATGTTTTTTCCGATGGAATTCCGCTCAAGCCTGGCTTGCATACACACGGTCACACAAAAGTTCTCTGAACTATCGACCATCAAGAACGCGGTGACGTACAACACGTAAGACGGCACTAGAAAAGGGAAGTTCCTTACGAAGCGCGCCACCCTTTGGACTTCTTCTGCTAATCTCGTGTTTATCTCGTTTTACCAGACCGAGCGCATCCGTCTCATACTTGATTCTGAGCATGTGCGTTTTTTTTGCACGTCGGAATTGCATACAGACAAACAGAGTTTCCGATAGGAACTTTTTCAGATGGAAAAATAGAGAACCTGCTCACAATCTTTTGCTGGAGGATATTCCGCCAGCAAAAGTCCGATGGCGCATACACACGGTCGCAATTTCCAACCAAAAGCTCACATCGGACTTTTGCTGGCAGAATTTCCGATCGTGTGTACGCGGCATTAGAGACAATGCATGTATCTTTTGCAATGAAGAGCCTGCCTGCTCCTTGTCTTTTTTTTATAATTAGGACTTTAGTTCTGCTTTTAAACTGACCTGTGCTTAGTCCACACAAGGCAAAGCAACTGGGTTTCCTTTAGTCCCGGTCCCCACCTGTGTGATGCGGGAACCCTGCAAATCCACTGCGGGTTGCCGATACGCTCCTGACTCGCAAGGCAGTTAACGCTGCCATATGTGAATGGCTAGGAGTGTCAATACAATGTTAATGACACCCCCATTTCAGCTCGCATATCGCACTGCGAACTGATAGTTCGGGCATGAATTGGATTGCATGGGTGTTCACCAATTCTGGTGCAGATCAAAAAAAGCATCCTGTGGGAAGTCTGGTCTGAATGCGATGCGAATTCAGCCAACTATCTGTATGGCTGAAATCGCATAGCACGGACATTGCATGTGATTTGCACTGCAGTGTGGTGCGAATTACATGCGATCTCGCATCACGCACAAATGTGAACAAAGTCCCTCTTTAGCGGCTTAATGGCCCCTCTTTAGCAGCACATACTCACATTTCATTTATTCCCTTACAAAGAGAAAAAGTCCTATAAGCTGCACGTCATTACAAAAATGTTCTAAATACAGTACAGTGCAGCGCTAAAGGAGTGAAAAACCAATAAAAAATTATTCTAAAAAAATAAGGGAGGAACAAACCTTAATCATATCATATCCGTGAAACCAAACAATAGATATTATGAGTAAATGGATTTACATCCATTTACCCTCCCCCAAAGCACCCCCCCCCCCCATGTTGAGGGCATGTGGCCTGGTACGGTTCAGGAGGGGGGGGGCGCTCGCTTGTCCCCACCCCCTTTCCTGACCAGCCAGGCTGCATGCTCGGATCCGGGTCTGGTATGGATTTTAGGGGGGACCCCACGCCAGTTTTTCGGCGTAGGGGGGTTCTCCTTTATAATCCATACCAGACCTAAGGGCCTGGTATGACCCGCGACGCGGCAAGATTGACATCCTTTTCTAGTCCCGTCGCACATGAGTCACGTTCAAAATGAACGGACTTGTCCATGTGTGGGCAAGTCCGTTCATTCTGAAAGTCCGCCGTAACTCCGGCGAAAGTCCGTCGGAAAAACGGACGGACTTAGCCCGCCGCAAAGTCCGGTCGTGTGTGGGCAAGTCCGTCCGTTTGAAAGTCCGGCGCACCTGGCGGACAAAGTCCGTCGGAAAGTGTGCCGGACCAAGTAGGACAGAAAGTCCGACCGTGTGTACGCGGCATAAGTTGACCTGGCAATAGAGGTACTTCCTCCGAGACGGGAGTGAATCCATTTCCCTACCTCTTACCCCCACCCCTTTCCTTGCTTCTCTTCCTTCTTTTTCTCAGTTATTTCTCTATCTCTGCTTCTCCCTTTTTACTGTTTCTTTATCTAGATGTGCCTGGCATCGCGTGGACTCTAGCGCCACATACGGTCTTGAGGTCCGCGCGAAAGCCCAGTTAGTAGGTTGCAAGTTTGTTTCAGTTCTGACCCTAATAGTTACACGATGCAATATATAAGCTGCAGTGTACAAAGGATATAACAGTTCTATAACTGACCTATTGAGCCTTATTTATGTACAATTATTTCTTACCTGCAACGACAATTACATTTCCTTTTTTTTTCTATGTCTATTTGAAAATTTGAATAAAAATATTGAAAGAAAAACAGTTCTCCTCTGTGCTCCGTGACAGATGACAGACAAGTGCAGAAAGGCTGTGAAGCGGAACCATATTGGCAGCATAGAGGGACCGTGTTCCACATGCCAGACAGATAGTAGATACCGCTTACCCAATGTCAATGATCACGGAATCACAGGTGGTCAAAATAAGCACAGGGAATTAGGTCTCCCTCCAACCATAAGTATCACTCTAGCAACACTCACATATAAAAGCAAAAGAAGCGCTCTCATAGGGCACAGTGTTAAAACGGCTTTTAATGGCAAGGATAAAAGAAACACTTACAGGATTCCAATATAGAAACAGCATGTATTCAAACAAGGCAGATGCAGAGTATGCAGCTCTCCTATGGGCCTCCCTCCGGGCTATGATCAAGTACCGACCAATCAGAAAAGAATAACGTGATGACGTCGCCGTCATAGGCCCTGCCCTATGTGTTTCGTCGTAGTATTTTTTTTATAAAGTAACTGTCAATTATTTCTAGCCTACTCCCATTGCTCTGAACAATCTTGAAATTTGTACATTTACTGTGAATATCCCCACACATTTACTCTATTTCTTTGAGCTGTATGTCCTGGGAGTAGGCACTGCTGTGTCACATATCACAGAGCCTGCCTTCTGAACTACAGAGGCACTGAGAGGAGGCGTTTCAGGAGGCGGAGTCAGTACAGGATTCACTGCTTGCTGGTAGCAAGGTACCATGGGATATGTCATCCTTGAAAATGGAGAGTAAACAGTTGGGTTGCATCGATACCATTTTTTTTTCTTATCGGCGAGTACGAGTACCGATACTTTTGGTCAAGTACTTTACTTACCGAGTACCAATACCTTTGAGGTGCGATTTGAGCTCATACAAAATGAATGGGCTCACATCACGCTGCAAAGAATTGCATGCGATTTGAAAAGGAATGCAGTGCGATTGCTGTCCCAATCACATGGGATTTCCCCAACCGCTCCTCTGTGTGTGAACCCAGTATAGAAAGGGAAGTGCCATCTAGAGGAGCAATGGGCAGTGTATTAAAAATGTTATAACAACTCACATTAAAAAGTACATATCTCGTCAACTCCCAATCTGCACAGTGTCCCTGCTAATGATAGAAAATCATGGCCGCTGGAGGTGCTCACAGGGCTGGAGGAAAAGTTCTGGGACCCCTGTGGGTATAGGGTGGAAGTGATGTCAGGTGGGGGTGGACTCCAGCCCTGTGAGCACCTCCAGCGGCCGTGGTTTTCCATCATCGGCATAAAAAAACTTACAGCTTACAGACAGCCCCACCCCCCCTGCCAGAACACACCGGTCAGCGCTCTGGCAGCGTGAGCCAATCAGCAGACCTCTTTTGATCATGTCAGACGGGCTTCAGCACACACGGGCCAAATCTTAGACACGTGTAGTTTGTTTCATTCCGAATTGTAATTCGGAGGATTTTTCGTTTTTCGGAATTTCGGATGTATTCAAATTTCCGAATTACAAAAGTAGTGAATTTAAGCAAATCCGAAATAATTTTGGGACGAAATTCGAATACAAACCGATTAGAATAGTTTTCAAATCAATTTCGAGTAGTTTTAGAATTTGAATAGTTTTCAAATTCAAATAGTTTTCGATTTGTTTTCCAATTTCCAAACTAGAATACAAAGTAAAGGAATAGAACAGAAAAAAATATAATAAAATAGAAAAAAAATAACAGAATAGAATATAATAGAGTAAAACAGAACAAAATAGAAAATAAAATAAAAGAACAGAATAAAATAGAATAGAAACAAATAGAATAGAATAGAATAAAATAAAAAGAATATAACCATCTTCAGAAATTCGAATTTTGAATAGAATAAATTCGAATTTGAATAGAAAAGAATAGAAAATAAAATATTTGAATAGAATAGAATAAAACAACAAATAGAAAAGGAATAGAATTTAAAAAACAATTGAATAGAATAGAAAGAATATAACCATTTGCCAAAATTCAAATAGAATCAATTCAAATAGAAAATAATAGATTAGAATAGGAAGATGATTATATTCTTTCTATTCTAGTCTGTTGTTTTTTCCTATACTATTCTGTTATTTTCTATTCTATTCTAATCTATTCTTTTCTATTCTATTCAAATTTCAATTGCTTCTATTTCAATTTTGGGAAATGGTTATAATCTTTCTATTCTATTCTATTCTATTCTATTCTATTGATTTTTTTAATTCTACTATTTTCTATTCGAATTTCAGAAGATGGTTATATTCTTTCTATTGTATTCTATTCTTTTTTATCCTTTTTTTTCTATTCTATTCTGTTCTTGTATTTTATATTCTATTTTGTTCTGTTTTACTCTATTATATTCTATTCTTTTATTTTCTGTTATGTTCTATTCTATTCTATTTTTTTCTATTCTATTCCTTTATTTCAATTCTTTTTTATTCTCTTTGGAAATTGGAAAACTGTTTGAATTTGAAAACTATTCGAATTTGTAAAATCTGTATCGATTCAAATACGAATAACGGAAACAAATTCCGAAAACGAATTAAACAGATTAAACAAATTTAACTAAACGAATTTATGGAAATAACAAATCAAAACAAAACAAATTTTTTCGTTCTGCGCATGTCTACCAAATGTCGGTCAGTTTCTATTAAACTGGCCAATACCGCCCGACATTTAGCCCGTGTGTACTAGGCTATAGGCCGACCATAAAATATACAAAATAAATGCAGCGCTAGTAAAATTAGTGATCAATTAAACAAGTGATGAGAAAACTAAGACATAGTTCCATTGAGAATAATCAAATGATAAGAGAACTAAGGCAGAGTCCCATTGAGATTCAAGTCCATATATCAAACAATGAACACCCATCCATATAGAGGTGATAGTTTGCAGTGGAGAAATCAGTGAAAAAATCCTTCATATAAGTGCATCCAACTCCACACCCAGGTGAATAAGTAATCTGCTTATCAGATCGCCATGACCACTAATCAGTGGTCTCACCAAGCTCAGGGAATGGTTAGATCTCCCCAAGACCTTTAAAAGGCTGTCTGGAACTGCAACTGGGACCAATGATACTCAGAAAACATAAAAAGAAAGGCTCCCATAGTGTAATACTGAATAAAAGTGAATTTAATAAAACAAGTTGATCTGCTCTTCCAAAGTAGAAGCCATTTAAAAGCGATACAGCAGTCTTTGTTAAAAACAGAACCATGGCGTCTCCAGAGACTTCTGTTCACTTCCTGTGTAATTTGCCCATCCACATCCTGAGGGCAAAACGTGATGACCGCACCGTTGTAGGCTTCACCATACGCGTTTCGTCACTAATGGACATCGACTAGGGAATGGCCAGAGAATAGGCCAGCCATAGACGGTTCGAATCTCGGCTGGTTTAGCAGGAACCGCCCGAGATTCGAACCGTGTGTGGGCAGGCTAAATGTACCAAGTTAATCGATCAACTTGGGTACAACCAGCTTGCCAGATTCACTTGCAATTATCCCTAGTGGCTGCTATAGCCACTAGCAATAAGCACTGTTTTCTGGCAGGGACAGCTTCCCAGCAGACAATTGTTTGGCAGCAGGGATTCCCCTGTCGGCACTGTCTGTGTCGATGGGGAAAATCGTGCAAATTTCTTTCCTGCAACGCATGGTTGCAGGAAAGAAATTTGCACAATCTATGGCCGGCCTAAGGAAAGTGCTCTTCACCACAGTGGGAACTAGGCCCTCCACCACAGTGGAAACTAGGCCCTCCACTACAGTGGGAACTAGGCCCTCCACCACAGTGGGAACTAGGCCCTCCACCACAGTGGGAACTAGGCCCTCCACCACAGTGGGAACTAGGCCCTCCACCACAGTGGAAACTAGGCCCTCCACCACAGTGGGAAATAGGCCCTCCACCACAGTGGGAACTAGGCCCTCCACCACAGTGGAAACTAGGCCCTCCACCACAGTGGGAACTAGGCCCTCCACCACAGTGGGAACTAGGCCCTCCACTACAGTGGGAACTAGGCCCTCCACCACAGTGGAAACTAGGCCCTCCACCACAGTGGAAACTAGGCCCTCCACCAAGCCCAACTGGCAGAATCTCAGTGATTAAACAATAAAAATTTGAGCCACAGTAATGAGAATGTGGAAGACGATTAATTTTAATGCAACACACATTGACGCTTGACATAACACACCTGAATTAGGACCCCACGCAAATGTAAATGGACCGTAAATGTTCAGATTAGTGTGAAAGCTCAGCCATGACTGGTTCTCTTGGAGTCGTAGGTTCACTGGCTATTTTAATGCATCATATCCATTGATAAGAGCGATAATGGAGAAAGGCTTCCTCCAGGTCTGAGCAATCTAGACTGCCTTATTCCCAAGAAAGAAAAAGGCCCAACAGTGATTATTTCCACAATCACTGTAAATGGATTTTGAGAAACCGATCGAGCTGATTGTCTACACATTTATTCACAAACATTCTCCATAGATATCACTCAACCTGCCTCTTATTGACACATAATCCAGGGGGAGCGTGGCAAGTCGGAATTCTTTTAGCACATAACAAACCTGGAAATCAAAACAAATCTTCTAGCTTTTGTCTGTAGTTTTTGTAGCGGACTTTAAATCAATAGATATAAAACACGGATGTGCCGGGCACTTTAGCAGTAGACAACACTCAAAGGCTTGCTGTCATTTTTTTAGAGAAAAACATTCAGTTCTCTGCTTAGATTTCATCATTCTTATTTTAAAGGGGAACCATAGTCCTTTAAAGTTTATAGAGATATCTGTAGATGTTGGTAGCTTAATGTAAATCATTTTGTAAATCATTTAGCTCCTTGCGGACACTGGAAGCTGGCTTTAGGCCGTGATGCCCGTGGTCGGTAGGAGGGGCTCACAATCATGCAGCATGTTTACGTTCTATTTCTAAGGACTACATATCCCATGGTTCTTTACATAATAAACCACAGTGCATTACAGTGTGTTTAAAAGACATATAGATTAAACTAAAACTTAAGTTCATATTAAACTACACGCAATAATAAAATTTATGAAATAGTCTGCGAAAGGTATTCTTATAGTGTCCCAAAAATGCTCATTCTACAATGAACTTTGTTTTTATAAATTGCTCAATGCTCAAATATTAATCAACAAAGTGCTGAATTGCTCCAAAAACATCATGCTGTGAAGTGTAGCAAACACTCCTCTCGTGCCCTTACTCACCGGAAAGAATAGACCCATACCTCTTTTTGACATGGGCATGAGGGACACCTATCAGCAAAAGTATGCAGGCATAGGACACACCCCTTGCCATGCCCCCTTAAAGGAGAATTGTACAATAAAACAAGATTGGTTAAACCCACAAGTGCTTTTTTTTTACCACTACTATTCCTTTATACTGGCTTTTGGAATTTACAAATGCAGCAATCTAGAAATCAGATGAAACGTTTAGCACTGTAAAACACTTTTTGATAGATAAAAAGTGCATTTTATATACAGCTATATAGATCAGACCAAAATGAGAGAGACATTGTTCCAAATCAGGGACAGTCCCTCAAAATCAGGGACAGTTGGGAGCTATGATAGACCCTCAGCTACTTGGCATAAGCTTCTAAGACGCTTAATTCTGGTGAGAGAGTGCCTGATTGATCTTGTCTATCCTCCTAGATAGGCCACGGGCCGGTAACATGAGTTGCGCAGCTGCCAGTGCTGGCGTCACTCATAACCCACCCGGATCAACAGAGGGAGAAAACTCTCATAGTCTAGTAAGTCCGTTTATTTAAAAAAAAAGTATAAAATCACACTTACAATCTTAGCGATATGTATCCCCTTTACAAGAGATAGGAGCTAGACCGCCGATAGTATATGGGCATCTTCCGGTGTGTACCATACCTGTGGGATCTCCGTGGAAACTGGAAATCATTGTAGTAGGCGTTGCTTCTACAGTGACCTCCACTAGCTTCTGGGTCTCTTGTCGAGTGGCTGCCCTGCTGCATTGTAAACACATGAGGTCGCTCTCTTGGACTGCACTCCATTTAGGTAACACTTTACATTTTTCTCTATGAATGCAAAGCATTCTCTGATTGGACAAGGTCAGGGGCGTTGCTAGGTGGGAAAAAGACCAGGGGCTTCAGCCCGAAGTCCAAGCCTGGCGGCATAGGCATTAGGCTCACTTGCCTGGCTCAGTGCCCATCCATGCTGGCCACTAAACTGACCTACCTGACCATTACATACCATTACACATACACTGACCCCCCTGACACTCCTGCAGCTCAGCCTTACCTGTGTAATGTAGCCCATCTCATCCATGACCACTTCGAGACAGCAGGCTGCACGCACCCGGGAGAGAGAGAGCCAGGATAGGAGAGCCGCTCCGCTGCCCGCCCATTTACTCAGAGCGAGTGGGGATCTCCCAGTGCTCAGCGCAGCCGCAGTGTCATTCCCGCCTCCTCCTGAACCCGGCAGCGCCTATGATGAACGTCACATGTCCCGCAGTCTCGGCATTGGACCAGTGGGACGTCCATCCTGGGAGCCGAGTCCCGGGGGCGGGACTTTTTGTACGTCACTCGGCCGCGCTGGATAAGCTGGAGATCGTTCCCTGTTGCCTGTGTAAACGGCTCGGGGCTAATAATGCATTTAGCAATATCGAGACCCGGGGCTTTTTGGAGCACACTCGGGGCTCCAGCCCCCGTCAGCCCCCCTCCTGACGCCACTGGACAAGGTGGAAAGCAGTGTTAATTTTTACATCAAATCAGTTTTAGTTATAGTCTTTGGACTAAAATGTCATTTTAGTTGTATTTTAGTCATCTGAGTCTTAGTCGTATTTTAGTCAACTAAAATCTCCAGTACATTTTAGTCTACTAAAATCGAATGGGTTTAGTTAAAGTTTAATGCATTTTTTCTTTAGAACTGTTAAACATTATATACTCCTGGAGTAAAAATCTAATAACATGTTTATTATTTATGGTATTAAGATTTGAACATGCACTACAGACACAGATTTAGCCATTGTGATATACAATTTAGTGTTAGTCATAGTCTTTTGACTAAAATGGTATTTTACTTTAAGCCATATTTTAGTCATCGGACTTGTTTTAGTTGTATTTTAGTAGACTAAAATAGTATTAATTTAGTCGACTAAAATATTTTAGGTTGACAAAATTAACACTGGTGAAAAGGCGATACAGTAAGGTTACAATCTCCACCTCGGTCCAATAAAAGAGAGCTTTGCATTCATTGAGAAAATGAAAGAGTTCTCTGAATGGCGCCCAAGCCGAGTGGGTAATCTCCTTGTGGTGACTTAGCAAGACAACCACCTGGCGTGGGACCCAGAATCTAGCGGTGATCATTGTAGTAGTGGTGCATGCTACAGTCATTTCCAGCTTCCACAGGGATCCCACAGGTATGGTACATTCTAGGGGTCGACCGATTATCGGTGAGGCTGATTATCGGCGGCCGATATTCACTTTTTTTTAAAGAATCGGTTACAAACTTACCGATATTACCGATATTGCTTCAAGTGGTTGTACCAGGGTGATGCCTGCACCTGCAGGCATCACCCCAGTACCATTCTTTAGAGCGGATGGTTGGCTTTCTAGTAATAACAACCGATGTGGCTAAGTAACCACTCAGCCGTTATCACATGTAGCGGGAAGGGACGTCCCGTTGCCTTCCGCCACTCAGCCTGGGTCTCCTGTCCGACCGGGAGGCCCGACCAACCAGCCGGCACGTCCGCCGACTGGCCAGAAATCGGCTTTGTTCGGGGGTCTCGGATCTAGTAACAGAGAAACAGAGAAACAATGTCCTGACATCACTTACGGATTACTGGCATCCTAAAGGCACCAGTTTTAAAAAATAGAAAGCATTCAAAAATGCAGATTTTGGCATTTTGAATACTTTTAAGTGCAGTGGAGGGGTTTGGGGTCTTATAAACCCCAGATCCCTCCATAAAGAGTACCTGTCACTGCCTATTACTGTCACAAGGGATGTTTACATTCCTTGTGACAGCAATAACAGTAATAAAAAAAAAATGTAAAAGGACAGTGTAAAAATAAAAACTTTAAATCTACAGAATATCGGCACCGCATATCGGCTATCGGCCTTAAAGGCAGCCGAAATATCGGTATCGTATCGGCCCTGAAAAAATGATATCGGTCATCCCCTAGACTACATACAGTACATTCTTCTACTGATTCAAGCTGGGCCAACGGAACTATGTAAAACTTGCCATACCGAAGCTTCAGCTTCACTTCATGGGGGTCCAATACCTATCTGGGATTCAGCACCATCATGCATCCTCTTTCCCCAAACGGGAGCCCTAGACAGGTGGATTCCTGTATGAATTTCAAGGTTCAGTTTTCATTTTTAATCGTAGCCTACCCTAATATGTATAATTACCATAAAAATGTGGGTACCAAAGGACTTTTTGGTGAGAATTTTGAAAACTTGTGAAAGGGCAGATCTTGACCTGTGACATCGCGTCTGGGATGATCAACAAGTGAATAATTTAATAACGGTATTAGATGTAATAAGCAGCTTCTGGGAATGGCGTGTTCCTCTTCAATTTTTACACATACATTCTCTTTAAACAATGTCAAACCACAGTAGATCGGTCCAGAAACCTAATAGAATGTACTGGCTGTTGAAGAGAGCAGGGAGCTTGGAGAGCAGATGTTTTCACTTATCAATGTTTAATGTTCTCTGCTCCCCATACAGTTGGCTGTGTTGTTTTAAGCCTCGTAATGATGGCTTTTTGTCAGAAGTGAACTGGGCCTCTCTCCCTGCCTGCGCTAACAACTCCTTGGTTGCTGGCATCCTTGAGTTAGTTAGTTGCTGGATTAGAGTTAATGAATTCTAAACTCAGTGGCAGCTCGGATAAAGGAATAGCAGGTGTGTACACGTGCGGGCTGTATTCAGCAGCCAGAGAAATGAGAGGAATAGCAGATGCAGCCAGCGCAAGGCTGAGTATTGGATCTGTTGGGATCTGTGTACTCTTCTGCCTCCCACTGGTTGTTTAATGGCACTACAGCAGAGATTTATCCTGATGCTACTGCTGTGAATAAAGAAAAAAAGGAATAAAATGCAGACTTAGCTCAACCTCAATATGAAAAAATGTGCAATGTATCCCTAGATAAATGTATATTATATCGGGGGATTTGTTGCTATCCCTAAGTGCAGTATCTCCCTAGTGCTGAATCTTGGATACCATTGTATCCCAAGTATTTGGCATCCATCATGGGAAAAAAAGGGGGGTAGTTTATGTTTTGTAATCCTTATGTATCAAAAATATAAAGTAATAATGATGATAAAATGCGTAATTATTAATTTGCAATGTCTATAGTCTATAGTCTGTCGAGAATACAAAGGCATATCTAACCCAACACAAATTACCATATTTATCTGCATATAACACCCACAGGCGTATAACATGAACCTTCATTTTAGGAGGGAAGTTTCAGGAAAAAAAACATAAATTTTAAATAAAGAACTGAAGCAAAATAAGGGTCAGTGCCCATCAATGCAGCCTCACCATTGCCCATCTGCAGCCTCACCATTGCCTATCTGCAGCCTGATCAATGCCATCTGCAGCCTGATCAATGCCCATCTGCAGTCTCACAATTGCCCATCAATGCGCATCTGCAGCCTCACCATTGCCATGAATGCAGCCTGATCAATGCCCATCTGCAGCCTCACCTCAGATTACTGCTGCCTCGGAGGAGACAGGGAGAGGGGCGGGATGAGCGCCGTCAGATTACATACAGCGAGAATCTCCTGTTTACTCTGCAGCCTCTTTAATACAAAGTCCCGCCTCCTGGGCCGGCCTCTTTGATAGACAGAACACTGGTCCAATGCCAGCCCAGGAGACGGGACTTCCTATCACAGAGGCCACTGAGTAAACAGGAGATTCTCGCTGTATGTAATCTGACAGCGCTCGTCCCGCCCCCTCCCTGTTTCCTCCTAGGCAGCCCAAATTGCAGTACACTATTTGCACCCAATTTTCAGGGTGAAAAAGTGCGTGTTTTATGCCAATAAATACAGTAGTCCAGAAAAAGGAATAAAATGTGTCAGAGTAAAGAAAATAAAAATTGTTATTAAATTATGGACTTACCGTAGATTAAATTGTGTTATGAGGGAACTGTCGGTGCATACATACATGAAAAAAGGAATAAAAGCCAGACTGATCAACCTCACTATGAAAAAATGTATCCCTAGATAAATGTATATCAAATAGGAGGACCTGTATAATATACATTTATCTAGGGATATAGTACATCCGGAAAGTGTTCACAGCGCTTTACTTTTTCCACATCTTGTTATGTTACAGCCTTATTCCAAAATGGAATAAATTCATTATTCACATCAAAATTCTACAAACAATATCCCATAATGACAACGTGAAAGAGGTTTGTTTGAATTTTTTGCAAATTTATTAAAAATAAAAAGCAAGAGGGGCATGTCCAGGATGCTGCATTGAGAGGACTCAGGATCCAGAGCTCTGCTGGCGATACAGCAATTATCCTTACTCCTGAGTGCTCATATCACCCTAAAATGCCCTGTTATTTTCCGGATATCATACCGCACAAGGCACAGGGGGAAAAGACTTTGCTTTCCATTGTGTGCGGAAGATACAGCTCAGAGAGCAGCCCCACACGTGGCAGTCTCCCCTAAGCGCGCTCACAATATGGCGTCGCAAACGGAGACGGAGGAGCAGAGGCAAGACTGGGCTTCCAGGAGGTGATGGTTGCGATAGCAACTTGCTAGGCCACCCTCACTAATAAAATTGAAGCCGTGCAGCTGGATGTCGTGCTTATCCCTCAGGACCTGGATAAACTGTTCTTGAGGGTATCAGAGGTGGAACACTGAGTGAGCCAGACGGAAGACACAGTGACGGAACAAATAGCATCGCTTCGCACCCTCCAAAGGAAGATAAAGGCCCTGGAATATAATGTGGACGATGCTGAAAACAGAAACAGAAGGAATAACATCCGGATCGTCGGCATACCAGAGGGTGTGGAGGGGCGAAATCCCACAGTGTTTGTGGAAGACCTGCTGAGGGGCCTGCTACCAGCAGCACAATTTTCGCCCCCATTTCATTTATATGGAGAAACTGTCAGATTTTTTACAACACCTCGTGATGCTGCGGCCTGGCTCGAGTCGCTGCCTCCCCTTCGCTAGTGATTGACTGCAAGCCTGTTATGGTTCAGCTACACAGTTCTATCTTTCCTCGTTGTTAATTGTTGAACCTGCTGAAATCTACGGATTGGCGAATCAGCTCTCCCGCACAAGACAGCTTCACTAAATACATCCCTAATGCTTTGGTACCACTGGTGGCTAACCTGCAACTCAGCCCTGTACATCCGGCTTCCCACTGCAGGTTAAGGGTCTGTTATGGTGTCATGCAATGTGCCCTGTCTGATTGATTGGAACTGGATGGACAGTTATCTCTGGGGATACCATAATGATGACCCAGTTCCTTATGTTGATGTAGGCAAATTGCCATCCCTGCACTACTGACAGGACAAATATGGTGTGCAGGATAGTTTTATACAACAAAGGCCTAGGATCTTGTTGCATTCCCTTTTGCTTTTTCTGTCGCACCCAAGTGCAAACGGAAGGCTGTCATATCTACCTTAAGTGTCAGTGGAGGAGTCTCCCGGGTCTTCCTCCCTGTTAAACAGGCTAATGGGAACAGTTAATTCTCCCTTTCACTTTGAAACGATAGCCTGGATGCACACGGAACTGTGCACATCACTGGATGTCTGTCTCTTCCCCAGGCACCATTCAGTTGATCAGACTCTGATTCGTGATACCAGCCTTGGGGGAACATACTGACCTGTGTAGGTTGGTTACTGAATTTTTTCCCTTTGCCAAGTTCTGATATTCAAGTGATCGGGTCAATGTACATTGGCTCAAGGATAACTAAGCTTTGCACCCCTGGGGGCCCCCAGGAGACTGTCTATGCACCTTTATACCAGCATCTCTGTTGCCCTGTTAGGTAGCACCTCTTGCACTGAGTGCACGCCCTCTATAGTATAGTATTTCGTTACTGTTGGGGATTGGGGGTATGATACATTGCCGGGCCTCGGCTGGGAATGTGGGGAGGGAGGGGCTGTTTTCTGCCGTTGCAGATATTAGGCATTTTCAATGTTATAGTTTTAAGTTTGGAGTTGCTTTATTCCCACAGGAGTTGCGATGTCATACATATTCAATCTGTCTATACTGTATTAACAAATAGCCTGACATTGTGTACAATGAGAAGTGCAAATGGATTTGATTTTACGCCCCTGGAACTTGAATATGGGGAGGGGGTGGTACCTAGTCTATGGCAATTTCTTTATAATCAATAGCTGATGGCTAACATATCTGTTGTGTCATGTCCAGAGCTTAAACTCAGCCACTAAAAGAACCTTGGTTTTCAAGTATATACAGAGGTATAATCCACACATATGTGTATTCCAAGAAACCCACTTGATTGGTAATAGAATCCTTGGCCTTAAGAGGGCATGGGTGGGAGCTCACTATCACTCTACCCCCCCACTCCAAATAATGAATATCCGAACGGACCCAGGGGGGTAGGTTTGTGATTGTGCATGCTGTAATGCATTCTAAGCAAATGGTATTGGTGGGCTTGTATATTCCCCCTTCTGCAAATGTGCAACTTCTATATGACATTATGCAAATTGTTATGGGTTTTGATACGCAGGAGGTTTGTGTACTTGGTGATTTTAACATGGTGCCCTCGCAGGACATGGATAGACAGAACGCAGGAAACCGCCCTTCCTCAGAATTACAGAACTGGGCAGATACCTTTGCTCTTACTGATATATGGCGGCACTTCCACCCTAGGGATAGGGAGTATACATGCAATTCCACTTCCTACCGAGCATTATCTCGTATAGATCTGGCATACACCTCTACCGGGGCTCTGGGCTGGACAAGAGAGGCAAAACACCTGCCCCAGGGAATCTCGGATCATGCCCCTATCCATATTATCATCTCTCTAGCCAAGCCTCCTGGTTTGAAACTGTGGCGTCTGTCCAGGTTCTGGGCATTAGACGAAAGGATACAAGAATCCACGATGGAAACCATCTGTAACTTTTGGGTCCTGAATGGGGAGTCTGCTAATGCTGCAACTCTATGGGATGCATTCAAGGCCTGGATAAGGGGGAAATATATCTCCCACATATCTTCTTTGCAGAGGGAGGCTTCTCGGTCCCTGGAGGCTCTGGAAAATGAGGTGGTGAGTTGTGAGAAAATGTATGTTCAAACCCCTAATGACACCAATTACTACGCATGGCAGAAGGTTATCCGGGATCTTTCCCTGCATAATATAGAGCAAACCCAAAAATCTATACTATACGCTAAACAGAAAATATTTGAATATGGTAATAAAAATGGAAGACTGTTAGCTTGGTTAGCAAGGGGTCAGATGACATCTACGTACATAGCAAGTATTAGGCACGCCCGCGGGGAGCTGGTGTCCTCTCCGGAGGACATCAACAACAGATTTTCTGAATTTTTTAAGGAAGTATACACGTCTAGGACCCAATTTACCCCATCTGAACTGCAGGATTAGCTGGGAACTATTCCCTTTCCCAGATTGACAGAGGAACATAGGACTCAACTTGATGGGGATATTTCCCTGGAGGAGGTTCAGGCGGCAATTGGGAGTCTGTAGAGCGGGAAGACCACGGGTGTCTACTCCCAGCATGCAGATCTCCTCGCGCCTACATTAAACACTCTCCTCTCTGGGCTGGCAGAGGCCAATGTGCTCCGGAGTCTATGGAGGAGGCTATTATCGTCCTAATCCCTAAGCCCGGTAAGGACTTGCAGGAATGTGCGTCTTATAGGCGCATATCACTGCTCAATGTGGACGCAAAAATTTTGGCAAAGATACTGGCCACCCCATTATCCTCGATAATATCAACGTAATACATGCTGACCAGACCGGGTTTATGCGAAGCAAAGGCACAGACATAAACATTAGGCGCCTCTTCCTAAACTTATCCCTGACTCACGACAATGCTGGTTCTCGGGTTATCGCCTCCCTTGATGCCGAAAAGGCGTTCGATTCGGTGGAGTGGGGATACCTCTGGGGGGTGCTGCAACAATTTGGTTTTGGTCCTAGGTTTATACGCTGGGTACAACTGCTCTATAGAGCACCAAAGGCCAGGGTACGCACTAATGATTGGATCTCTGAGTCCTTTCCGTTGCAGAGGTACCCGCCAGGGGTGTCCCCTATCCCCGTGTCTGTTTGCCCTGGCCTTGGAACCCCTGGCGATTTTAATTAGGGAATCGTCGGAGGTCCGGGGGATGCAGATTGGTAGTCTGGAGGAAAGGATATCCCTCTATGCAGATGACATCCTATTGTATCTAAATGATGCAGGAACATCTCTGTCTGCTGCCCTGTAGATATTTAACAAATTTGGTTCCCTATCAGGTATACGGATCAACTGGACCAAATCAGTTCTCTTCCCCTTAGACCAGGGGTCTCAAACTGGTGGCCCTCCAGCTGTTGCAGAACTACAAGTCCCATCATGCCTTTGCCTATGGGAGTCATGCTTATAACTAACTGTCAGCCTTGCAATGCCTCATGGGAATTGTAGTTCTGCAACAGCTGGAGGGCCACCAGTTTGAGACCCCTGCCTTAGACACTCAGGCCATCGCCGTGGCTAGGCCCACATCACTACAATGGGTCACAGAATTTAAATATCTCTGTGTGAGGGTAGCCAGAGATACTGCCCAGTAGTATGCTCTTAATATATTCCCCCTTCTCCGCCTCCTGAGGGAGAGATGCCAAGCCTGGTCAGGACTCACATTGAACCTCATAGGCCGTATAAATATTTTAAAGATGATTATCTTGCCAAAGTGGAGTAGTTGAGAATTCCTTTCTGGCATTTTGCCTTTTTCCTTTTTTTGCTTTGTCTTGCCAAAGTTTACCTATCTTTTTCGGAACAGCCCGGTGGAGATACCAGCGTCCTTTTTTCAGGAGATGGATAGGTGTGTCAACTCCTTTATATGGAATGGATCCATCCCAAGGCTGGCTAAATCTACATTGTGCCTACCAAGGCATCTGGGGGGCTTGGCCCTTCCCAACTTTCGGGTATACTGCTGGTCAGCAATGCTTGTTACAGTGTACTGGTGGTTTAATGTGAACCGCTCGAATGCTGCGGTGTGTGTGGAAGCGGCCCGGCTGGGCTCATTGCAAGCACTACAAAATGTGCCCTATAGGGGGGTAAGGGCATATCTCCCTGCACCAACGACAGTGACGATAAAAGTGTGGAATATGGCACAACGCAGGTTCTTCCGCCCAGAACGTTGGTCTCCGGTCCAACCACTATGGGGTAATCCTAATCTGCCTCACCTTAGGTCAGTGCCAGATCCTCAGGTCTGTGCACGATTTGGTATCAAAACATTAAGGGATATCATGCCTGCAGGCACCTTACTGACCTTACCCCAATTAACTAGGACTTATGACTTCCCTGGCTGGATGTATTTCCGATATGCACAACTTCGCCATGCGGCTAGGGCTCAGTTCCCCACACCTCCAACTCTTCAGTTGGACCCGGTGGAAGAACTCCTGTCCAGCGATGGCCTGACGAAGCCTCCCTCTGCACTGTATGGTACACTGCTCCCTATGGATATGCCAAAACTGGATAGACTTTGGGAAATGTGGAGGGCGGATATCCCGACCCTGGAGAGGGAGGACTGGGTGGGTTGCCTGGAGGATGGTCCCAAACTGGTCATCTCCGCAGGTGATAAGCTCATAGAAACTAAATTTCTGCACAGGGTGTACTTTACCCCAGTGCATATGTTCAAAATATATCCTGATAGAGTCCCCAATGCCCCATGTGCAGGATACATCTGGGTACATATATGCACATGTTCTGGACTTGTCCTGCTCTGGTGGCCTTCTGGTCCGGGGTTTTTGAACAATTAAACCTTAGACTTGAGCTCTCAGTCCCTATGACACCTGAACTTGCGTTGCTTGGAATTCATGATGATGAACAAAGATCTCATCATAATAAACTACTAATCTCATATTTACTTTTCTATGCCAAAAAAGAAATTCTATGTCAATGGACCTCTTCTACTCCCCCTGCTCTATCCACCTGGGAAAAAAAGTTAATGCTGCCCTACCATTATATAAACTGACGTATATCAGTCGTGGCTGTCCCTGGAAGTTCGATAGAGTTTGGTTGTCATGGACAACTTTTTAACTGCCTGGCTATAGCTGTATATGGTCCCCCCCTTCCCCCCCCTTCTTTATCATCCACCATCCTCCTTCCTCACTCGATCCCTCTCCTCCCCCTTTTTACCCCTCCACCCATTCTTTCTTACTTAATGGGACCTGTTTCCTAAGCACAACTTGTTGATGCAAATTCACACTCATTGATCTACTATGTACTATACTGCTTAAAATTGCACATGTGGCATATGTAATAACATTTAATTGTAATGTATGTCTTCTACTCCACAAAAGTATGTATTTTTATACTGTATTTTTACTCTCAATAAAGCACTCCTGATTGTTAAAAAAAAATAAAAAGCAAAAAAATCCCATGTACATAGGTACACAGCCTTTGCTCAATACTTTGTTGAAGCATCTTGGCACCAATTACAGCCTCAAGTCTTTTTAGTATGATACTACAAGCTTGGCACACCTATTTTTGGGCAGTTTCTCCTTTGCAGACCTCTCAAGCTCCATCAGGTTGGATGGGGAGCATCGGTGCACAGCCATCTCTCCAGAGATGTTCAATTGGGTTCAAGTCTGGACTCTGGCTGGGCCACTCAAGGACATTCACAGAGTTGTCCCATAACCATTCCTTTGCTATCTCGGCTGTGTGCCTAGGGCTGTTGTCCTGTTGGAAGTCCAGAGCGCTCTGGAGCAGGTTTTCATCAAGGATGTCTCTGTACATTGCTGCATCCATCTTTCCCTCGATCCTGACTAGTTCCAGTTCCTGCCGGTAAAAAACATCTGGATAGCATGACGCTGCCACCACCATGCTTCACTGTAGGGATGGTATTGGCCAGGTGATGAGCGGTGCCTGGTTTCCTCCAGACATGACGCTTGCCATTCAGGCCAAAGAGTTCAATCTTTGTTTCATCAGGCCAGAGAATTTTGTTTCTCACGGTCTGAGAGTCCTTCCGGTGCCTTTTGGCAAATTCCAGGTTGGCTGTCATGTGCCTTTTTACTGCGGAGTGGCTTTCGTCTGGCCACTCTACCGTACATGCCTGATTAGTGAAGTGCTGCTAAGGTCCTTCTTCCCCGATCGCTCAGTTTGGCCGGGCGACCCACTCTAGGAAGAGTCCTGGTGATTCCAAACTTCTTCCATTTACGGATGATGGAGGCCACTGTGCTCGTTGGGAGCTGCTGCAGAAATTTTTCTGTATCCTACCCCAGATCTGTGCCTCGATACAATCCTGTCTTGGAGGTCTATAGACAAGTAAGTGAATCTATTTGAACATATTTGGTTTCACTTCCTGTTGTGTCTCCAGTACTGGCAATAAAGGGAAATACCACCAACTGGTCACAGACAGCAAAAAAAGTGGGGTCATCTTTTTCCTACTCTGGGGGATAGCTCTAGTGGGATATTGTATGTGTGCAATCATTGATGTGATATCAGTATGCTTTATTTAAAAAAAGTATTCTGATGAGAACCTGTCAGGGACCTGAATCTGCATTTATAAAGCAAACCTTTGCCCACATTATGGAAATATAGACTGCTGCCTGATGAGCGTGAAATGCATGCTGAGAGTATCTGAAGGACAATGGTCTCACATGCAAGGGGTTTCCTCACTGGACCTGAAAGAGGTGCATCTACAGTATGGCTGCCATCATGTTGTGATGCTTATACTAGCTATAAATCAATGCCCACTCACCAAGGTCATCCTTGAGAGGCACTTTTTACTGGGAGACTAACATTCCAGTGATGTACTAGGGACATTTTTTTTAGGTTGTTATGACCATGCAGCCTTGCAGCCAATGGGATAGCTTTGTGCACAGTTATTTTGTTGTATTCTCCCCCTAGTGTCAGGCTGAAGTTCCCCGCTTCCTCTACAGCCTGTCGCTCCAGTGAGCGGTGGAGGGGCAGAGCAGGGAGCCAGTGACTGACAGTCACCGGCTCTCTGCTCACTGAAGTCCAAGAACTGTGCGATCGGTGGTCTTTAGTCACTGAGTTCTCGGTGTAGAGCAGGGATTTTCAAACTACGGTCCTCCAGCTGTTGCAGAACTACACATCCCATGAGGCATTGTAAAACTCTGACATTCACATATATGACTAGGCATGATGGGAATTGTAGTTCCTGAACAACTGAAGGGCCATAGTTTGAAGACTCCTGATGTAGAGGCTATGGGGGACAGATGCAACATCAGATCAATGTTGCATCTACCTAGGTGAGTATGGATGTTTATTTTTTTCAAAACCTGCACTTCTCTTTTAATACTCCTCTGCCCCTTAGATTTGGAGAAGGGCCCCTTTATGTTGGTAGTCAGTAAGAATCGGACCCCTTTATATTGGTAGTCATTGGGACAAGGGTCCCCTATATTGGTTGTCAGTGGAGAAGTGGCTCCTTACATTGGGTGTTGGTTTAGTTCCCCATTACATGGATGGTCAGTAGTAAGAATAACCCCCTACAGATTAATAAATAGATAAGTCGTACTTGCCTAAGATTTGAGAGGAGAAGCTTCACTGGTCCCATGCTGCTGAATCTGCTGAGTGACGTTGGTACCAGAACTATGCCAGTGGCACCATTGGGTGATACGTCTGCGTCTGCCACTAATCATAGCTCAAGGAACTCCTAGCAATTTCTGAGAAACCCCAAGCTTCCAGGTAATTCTGATTGAGAAAGGTTGTGTAGCGCTGGTAGATTTGCGATCTACCATATGTTAGGTAAATTTAGTAACTTGTTTGTTAAATAGTTCCTGCTTGGCTGACGTTGTGTGTGTTTCCAGACTGACCGGTGGGTGTGGCTGTTATCACTAGTCCGTGTTGGAAAGGCAATGTGTCTAAGCGTATGGATGCTCTTCTGTCCCGGAGACAACTCGGTGGTGGTGGTCCTCCGAGTTGCATTCTGGGCAAGGGTATTTATGGGACAGACGCCATATTAGAGGGTTCGTTTTACAGCCACCTGCTGGCCCTCCTGGCCGACAGGTATGCGTTAGAGAGCAATCTCGTGGTCCTCCGCTCCGGAGGCCCACGCCGCTGCGGCGCAGGGGTGGGCCCAGAAGCTTGTCTGGGGCCTACCGCAGCAGCCGAGGAATGGTCCTGAGCTGTCTATCCAGAAGGGAAGAAGCTGGACAACCGAGGAGATCCCAGGGGAGGACCCGTCATGGAAGGATCACGCAGCGTGCTGGTCTGGAGAGGGGCCTGGTGACTCGGTTGGAGGACGTATCCTAAAAGTAACTATACAGCATAGTGTTGCCGGGTTGGCTTAAAGGTTCAAGCACTGTGACTGACTTTCACTACAAGAAAAAAATGGTACATCCTGTGGCAGAGGACCGTACAGGTTTATCCCAAACAAGTCTGTGGCAGAGACTTTTGTTCGTGCTGCGTACTGTCTGCTAGACCGGTAAGAGAGGCCTATCCAGGAGAGCAAGGAGTGTGTCCCACGAGGGGAGCGCATTCTTTTATATTATCCAAATTCTACCAGGACATTTGTCAAGAACCTTATAAGAAGATATTTGAGTTTCTTCTGCAGTTTCCCTTCTGCCTCTTTCCTGCTACTTCCTTAGTAAATTATTTAATAAAGCATTGAAAACGTATTCAAGTGTTTGTGCGTGTATCGTCCAGAGGTAAACTCAACGGAACCCTAGACCCGGTGCCGGTAACAAGCCCGCTTAAACCAGCAGCTCCACTGAGAGTTAGTGCTACAGTTGCTTTACTCCATACAAAAAGAAAAGCACAATTATGGGTCGAAAAATCTCCCCATCCCCCTCTAACCACCAGGGATTCTCATTATCTCCATTTGGGCAATGAGATGTGATACTGGAAATCAGGAACATTGCACGTAATTATCAGACACTTTTATAAATGAAGGCCACATAGAAATAATGAGCCTCTAGTACGTTCAGCATATTACTCACCCTCATATATTTCTTTTATTTCCTGTAAAACTGGAATGGAATGTCTGGGAGTAAGTAGTATGTGCATAAACAAAGAGTACAATTCCCTGAGCGCAAAACAAAAAAAACCCCTCAAATCTATTTTGAAAACACTCTCTGGTGAACGGATGCAAATTAATAAATAAATTAAACAAAACATGCAAGAAAAATGAGGCTTAATTAGCTCTAAACAATGTGTTGTTTCTCCACCACCATTTTATTTGATATGCCACTTGAAATGCTTGAATATTTATCACGAGCATTCCCAAAGGAGGCATCCATGTTAGCTTTCTTAGGAAGAAACCAGGACAAAAGCATTCCTTAGAAGATGAAGATCCCATTAAAGAGGGGTGCTTGATTTAATAAACAAAGTTACATTTCATAACATAGAACTTTTGTATACATTTTGAATCTTGGAAACTTTATTGTCATATATTATCATATATCAACTCGCAAACCTTGCAGTAAAGGGAGCACACTTACCAGGCTGCCACAGATCTCAGTGCTGCTTGTTTTTTTTTGGTACAAATGACAATTAAAAATAATTCAATACATTTTAGTGTTAGGGTTAAATAAAGGTTAGGGTCAGGGGTTAGAGGGGTAAAGTGGACCTGAAATTAGAAAGTGAAGATTGGCTACACTATTAGCGACCATCATGAAATATACATTTTTCCTAAACAGTACCCTAAAAAATAGCTTTTGTAATAACAGCGTGCTTCTTTGCATGTGCCTGTGTCTACAGCCTAATAGCTGCATATCTGCAGTGTAAAAGGCAGTGGCGCCAGTCTCACGGGAGTCAGATTAAGATTTGGTGATGTCATCGCTGTGTTGCTTGCTGGAGAGGAATATGCACTGCATGCACCTCCCTGCTTCTGCTTCATTCATTCTGTGGATCTGCGCTTTGTGAACCTCTACTGCTGCTTCTTGAATATTCCCCTGTAACGCTAACCCCCACGAAGGCCGCTGATTTGTGTTCCCGGGTCTTTTCTCTCTGTACAGCAGTAACCACTTCCACACTGTTGGCTCAAGAAGTAGTCTAGGGGTTGCCTTTAAGAAGTTTATTGCAGATCAACTTGGATAGGGAGCTGTTCGATACTCCAGAACACTTAGACCCGTTTCACACTGGGGCACTTTGCAGGTGCTACAGCGCTAAAAATAGCGCCTGCAAAGCGCCCTGAAAGAGCCGCTCCTCACACTCCAATGTGAAAGCCCGAGGGCCTTCACACTGGAGCGATGCGCTGGCAGGACGGTGTAAAAAGTCCTGCTAGCAGCATCTTTGGAGCAGTGAAGGAGCAATGTGTATACCGCTCCTGCCCATTGAAATGAATGGGGCAGCGCGGCTATACCGCCGTAAAGTGCAGCTGCAGCAGCGCTTTGCGGTGGTTTTAATCCTTTCTCGGCCGCTAGCAGGGTGGTAAAACCGCCCCCGCTAGCGGCCAAATACCACCGCTAAAACTACGGTAAAGTGACGCTAAAAATAGCGCCATTTTACCGCCGACGCCGCCCCAGTGTGAAAGGGGCCTTAGTAAAGATTTGAGGACACTATCCTCTTAGCAGCAGCTTCTTAAAATGGAACTTCACTCTCTCAAACAACATTGATTATTTTTAATCCTCATGCTATTAGTAAATAGATATGATATAGATATAGATAGATAGATATAAATAGATATGAATGTATATCATATTTATATAGAACGGGAGTCACTTTGGGTGGGGGGCCTGTGGAACCCAGCTTACTTTAGAAAGCTCTGGAAACCTATTTTCCAGCTCCCCAACCAGGCCCCTCTTATGTGTAAGTCCTCCTGTGTCTATTAGGGGCACAGGGTGACCGAGAACCCCGTTTGGGTCTACCTCAACCAGACTCCCAGAACAACAACACTGGACTCAGCATTTTGTTGTACCCCTGTTATACTTGGTCTTAGGGTCACAGGCAGTTTACCCTGCCCTGTGTCATTATGCAAATAGGGAGGATTGTCCCCAGAGTGTATATTCCTTTGTACCTGTGTTTCAATAAATATCATCGCCACAGACTACGTCTCAACAAGTGAATGGGTGAGCCAAGGGATCTTGGATCGTGCTTGTACCGAGCAAGGGAGGCTTATACAGCGGACATACTTGTCTTGAGTACAGGGTCCGTTTTAATGTTTTTTTTTTTTTACATTTATACCTGAAATAAATAAATAGAATAAAATAAATATTCAGACTGCCTATCTGACTCTCCCACCCATTATGTTCTGGAAACTTCCGGAAAACAGGGGAAAACAATCAAACCCAGCCCAAAGTAATCACATCCAGCTCCACTGCTTACAGAAGAGCCATGGGACATAAGTTGCCTAACCAAATCCTAGCAGCCTATCTAGGAGGATGCTACAGTTGCATCAGTCATCAGACCATCAGTCATAGGGAGGGCAGCGCTAACATGAAGACGCAGAGCCCTTTTTCTCTCCCAAGACAGCTGCCTTCACAGAGACATTGTGTAGAGTAAGTAACGGTAAGTCAGAAATGGGGAAAAGACCAGCTGTAAGAAGAGAACAGGCACTACTGGTGACTGGTCCTGCCCCCCCCCCCCCCCCCCGCTTTCCCTTTTTTGGATAAACATTCTAGCTTTTTGTTCCCCTTAAAGTGATTGTAAAGGCAGAAGGTTTTTTATCTTAATGCATCCTATGCATTAAGATAAAAAAACCTTCTGTGTGCAGCAGCCTCCCTTTCGGACAGGTGTTCCAATCAGGTCCGCCTGTCAATTATTCATTGTCGTAAGGTCCATTCATACCTATGGACAGGCGGGTTTCAATGGACTTGTGTCTATTTACACCCGCTTATCTCCTGATCCAATCAGGCTTGCTAAAAAAAACAGGAGAGGACTCCATCCTCTTATGTTTAGTCGGAGCAATAGAGGTAGCCGGGTGTAAACACTGATATTGCAGCACGGACTTGTCATCCACCTACTCCACTCTAATCAGCAGAGGATCATCAATTAACAGATTCCAGGCCCCCCCAGTATACACCCCCGTCTGCTACTTTTACAGTTTAACAGGGAGGCATGGTGGGGGGCAGTAAAAACATGGCTCAACTGCATGTTTTTACTGTTCTCCAATTGCAAGTGTAAACCATGTGTAAGAATAAGGTATGGCACCCCAGCCTTTGATAATCAAAGCTGGGATTTGATAACCTTAAAAGTCAACGCAGTTCATATATGGTCCAAGTATCTTCAAAGAAGCCTTAAAAGGACCCCTTCTGTGGTAACAAATGGGCAATGTTTGTTTTAAAACAGTTATGTATATATTTCCTATAATTTCTAAAATAAAGCCTGAATATATTTTTATTGTACACAGTGTTTCTTAGTGCAAAAAAGAACTTAAACACAAAAATAAACACAGTGGCACTGATGAAATTGATCCTATGCAAAAACACCTCAAAACAAGGATATACACATCGACTATGTACATCAAGAAATTAAATACACAAATAAATTAAATAACCACCCAGGGGCGTGGCTGTGTGACGTATTCCACCAATGACGAGTGACGCTGCCGCATCGTATGAGGAAGTGTTACACTGTTAGAGCGGTGAGACGCCGGGAGTAGGTGAGAGAGACATCGAAACGCCTGCATAGCTCGGGTCCGCCGTGACCACAACCCATAGAGTGGCTGATCTGTACATATCTGTTGCTGTGCTGTGAAGATCGGTTTGCAGTGGAAAGTGTGTCATTTGCGTTTTTTACACTGGTTACATGTGAGTTTTATACTAAAGATTTGTAGTGCTTTTAATAAATTTTCAAGCGGTTTTGCACTATTGGAGTATTTTTTGTATCCTTCACATATGGAACGATCCCTGCACACGATTCTGTTACTGTGATCTGCCAATGTGACCCATGTGATGTGGTCAACAAGCGTGTAAGCCTTAACACGAGAGTGTGGGCATTAGGAGTCGGTAAGTGGATTACCACAGGGAGTGGGATCACCAAGCACTGGGGTGTGGTGGAAGAAAAGAAAAGCAAGTTCACAGTGAAAGGACTATTATGAACTGATTTTTATTTATTTTTCATTTTTTCATTTTTTCATTTTTTGGTTCCAATTTATCACTTGTCACTGGGTGGTTATTTAATTTATTTGTGTATTTAATTTCTTGATGTACATAGTCGATGTGTATATCCTTGTTTTGAGGTGTTTTTGCATAGGATCAATTTCATCAGTGCCACTGTGTTTATTTTTGTGTTTAAGTTCTTTTTTGCACTAAGAAACACTGTGTACAATATTTATATCCTTTAAAGTGGCAGCTCTAGATTAATTTGAATATAGGTCTAAGGCGCAGTGGTGGTATATGAGATAGGAGGGCTATTTTGTTACTCATATTACCAACGGTTGAGATTGAATATATTTTTAATTGTACCGTGAATTAAATGGTTCATACTTGTCCACTGCCTCCTTCATCTCCATCCAATAAATGCCGCTGAAAAAAAAAAGCCGATTTAGTACAAACTGAACATTTACAGTAGCCCGGGGCAATATTAAAGCATGATACGAAGCATATAATAGAGTGTTTCCTTTTTTTTATCAAACGTTTGTCCAAAAAAATGCAGCGCATAAAAGATCCAATACCTTGAGGATTCTCTTTTGAATTTTAAATCTCCTTCCTCGTTAAACCTCAAAAGGATCTGTGGATGGAGAGGTTTCTTGATTTCCTTTGATGTGCTTTGCAGAAGTTGATTAATCTTGGCAACAGAGCACTCTTTCATGGCTATGGTAATAAATTATTCCAACACGCACAGTTGGAAATTCAAGGTGCGCTGCGTCGGGTGGTGAGAAACCATGAGTTTAATAAAGGGTAGCCTCCAATACTGTGAAGCCTGTAGGCCAATCAATGCTAAGCACTTCTAAGTAGGGAGATCAAGTTTTTATAAAGGCGAAAACCCCTTCATGTCAGGATCTGGCAAAAGTATTTTGGGAGCTTGAAAAACTTTGCAGTGGTTGTTCATCTTTAGAATATTCCACTTTTCATGTTTTCAGAAAAAGACAGTTAACAGTTTTTAGGATTTTCAGCAGTTGCTTTTCGAAGCTTTACAGATGTCTTATGTAATGCCCTTGTGTTTTGGGTTTGTAAGGGTTATGTTAAACCCAACTCTGTAAAGCAGGCCATACACGGTGCCAATTTCTTTCCTGCACGGGCTGCAGGAAAGAAATTTGCACGATTCCCCCATCAACACAGACAGTGCTGACAGGGGAATCCCTCCTGCTGAGCAATCCCTCCTGCCATGGGGGGGTGGGCAGCCGTCCCCACCGGGAGAAGACAATGAATATCATTAGCAGCTATAGCAGCCGCTAGCGATAATCACAAGAGAATCCGGCAGGCTGGATGTACCAAAGTTGATAGATCGATCAACTTGGTACATTCAGCCTGCCCATCAACGGTTAGAATCTTGGCCGGGTCCCACTAAACCGGCTGAGATTCGAACCATGTATGGCGGCCGGCCTTTCTATTACTCCAATACTACAAAGTTCCACCCTAGGTTTCCTTATATGCTAATGAGGCTGTAAGAAAGTTAGCTTGTGGAAGAATTTGGTGTAAAGCCGGCCATTGACGGTTCGAATCTTGACTGGGTTCAGCAGGGACTGGCCGAGAGTCTAACCATGTATGGGCAGGATGTAACCAAGTTGATCAATCAATTAACTTAGCTACAACCAGCCTGTCAAATTTTATTATAACCGCCAGCATTGGGGATGGCTCTCCCTACCTCCTGCCGGGAAAACACAATGGCTCAGCGTTAGGGATTCAACCCATGGTTGCAGGAAAGAAAATTGCTCCATCTATGGTCAGTGGTGGCCATACTCACTTTGTTTTTATTATCTGATCAATGTGCGATCGGAAATTGATCGATTAGCCATAACTTCCCTTCTGATGGATTTAGACTTAATTTAAATTGAATCTATGTCATGTACCTGGTGGAGAGCTGAAGAGGGGGCATCTTTTGCACCTCTTGTAGTGATGACATGAGGTGCGAGGAGTGGCACAAAGGGCCGATGTTACAGGCAGTGCCAGCTTGTGTTTGCAGGAAGCAGATGCCTGTAAATCACTAGGCATTAACCAGGAACTGGAACACGGTGACACTTTTTAGGCAGACAGGAGCGCAGCCAGGACACAAGTCAAAAGGTCGTCAACAGCCGGGCAGCGAGGTACAGGAACAAGCAGAGTAGGGGTACAAATCCAGATCGGTACACAGTCGGGCAGCAAAGTACAGGAGCGCAAGACAGGAACAGAGTCAGAATACAAGCCGGGGTCACAGCCGGCAGACAGAAATCCAAAGACAGGTCAGGAGCAAGCTGAGTCGTACAAGTGTAGACATGTATGTCAGGTCAAGGAACTAGTTAAAGACAACTCAGCAATCAATTCATGTCATAGTCCAGCTTAAATATTCTGTTTGGTGCCAATGCCCATACAGGACGTGCGTGTGCATATGTTTTGTGCACCTACGCATACGTTTTGTGTGCGTGCCAATGCCCATCTTGCAGTGAGCCTTTGAGCATGAGCATGTAATAGCCTTCTTGTTCCAACACATTCTGAGCTTCTCTTACAGTCCAGTCAGTTGCCCAGGGTGGAAAATTATCAATCGTTTTTCATCAATTGGCACCGCCAAAATCATTTGGTTATAAATTTAATCGCATTTTGATTGATCAGAATATGAGGTTGCTGGTAGAAAAAAGAGATATTACATCTTCCAAAATATCGATCAAATTCCACTCCCCCGTGTTTGGCCTATTGATCAATTGTGTTGATTGTATTGTCGACTATTGATAGATTATGACTATCAGGAGAGATTAATCAAGAAAATAAATCAATCATTTATGGAAGTATATATTTGCCACTATTATGGCCTGACTGCGCCCACTCTTTCCTCCCCTCTCCTCCATTCACAGAAAGCTGTACTATACTATAGCTCAGTGTTTCTCAACCTTTTTTTAGTCAAGGCACCCTTTAAAATTCTGCACTCGAGGCACCCATTCTAAAATGTAACAACTAAACGAATAGTTTTACATAATACAGCAACATCCATACATGTAGGACACCCAACGCCAGGGCTTTTTTTCAGCGGGAACGTGGGGAACGCAGTTCCAGCACCTCCAGCACTGAATGTATGTATTAGCATGGGATTGTGGGGTGTGCTGGAGGGTCTATTGATGTTGTCTGCTGGGGGATCTGTTGTCACTGGAGGGGATCTGATTTTGTGTGAGGGTCTATTGTTGCTGATGGGGAATCTATTGATGCTGGGGGGGCCTTATGTTGCTGGCTGCTGGGAGATCTGTTGTTGCTGCTGGGGGGGGGGGGGGGCAGGATCTAATGTTGCTTGGGTGGATATTTTGTTACTGGGTGTGATATTTTGTTATGGTGGTTCACTGTTGTTGCAGGGAATCTATTGTTGTTTAGGTGGAGTCCATTGTTGCTGGGGGAGTCTATTGTTGTGTAGGGATCTATTGCTGTGATTCTATTGTTGCTGGCTGCAGGGGATCTATTTTACTGCTTTTCTTTTTATCATTAACATGTTCCATACAAATGATTTAGCGCCACAAAACAATACTTGGTTCTGTATTCTCTAAAAGGGGCAGTACTGGTTGGAGGGTAGCGGGTGGAATCAAGGGATGGTGGTCAGAGGTTGGTAGGGGCAGAGACTAGGGGTGACTCAGACGGGGGGAGTTCCTGCACCTATTCTCCAAGAAAAAAGGCCCTGCCCAACACTATAGATGATTCGGTCTTCCAAAGCATATATACCTTTGCACACTGGTACTGACTAGTATCCCAATGTTTCTCTCCTCCCTCACTCAGCTAATGTGACCCCAGTACTGATGTAGAGGGGCAGAGGAGGGGCAAACAAAGACGCTGTGCAGGCACCCAAGGTCCTTCTTATCAGACGCCGGCTAGATGGTTGTAATGGTGCACAACCTGTGGTTTTGTGTAACTAAAAGGCAGGCTGAATTCACCCCCTGGCTTGTATACAGTTTTTGGGCAAATGTTAGGCATTCTGCCAAGGCACCTGTGAAGACACCTGAAGGCACCCTGGTTGAAAAAGGCAGCTATAGCTGGTATGAATAAAACATGATCTATGAATAAAGGATGGGCAACTTATTGAAAGGTCCCTCCCACCATTTATAGAATGCTTTTCATTGATGGAAGCTATAGTACGGCTTCTGTGCATGGAGGAGGTGGGCTCCAATGATGGCTGTTCATGTCACTATATGCCCATTTTTGCTATATGGCACTGCATTATTTAACTGACAATTGCGTAGTCATGCAAGGATGTACCCAAATAAGATTTGTATACTTTTTTCTCCCCACAAATAGAGCTTTCTTTTGGTGGTATTTGATCACAATTTTTTACGCTATAAACAAAAGACCGACAATTAAAAAAAAAAAAACATTTTTTACTTTCTGCTATAAAACATACCCAATAAAAAAAACTCAAATTTCTTCATAAATTTAAGACAATATGTATTTTGCTACATGTTTTTGGTAAAGAAAATCCCAATAAGCGTATATTGATTGGTTTATGCGAACGTTATAGCCTCTACAAACTATAGGATATATTTATGGAATTTTTATTTATTTATTTATTTTTTACTAGTAATGGTGGCGATCAGCGGCTTATAGCGGGACTGTGATAGCATCATGGATAATCAGACACTTTTAACACTTTGTGGGAAGCAGTGACACTAATACAGTGATCAGTGCTAAAATTATGCACTGTCACTGTACTAATAACACTGGCTGGGAAGGGGTTGAACGTCTAGGGCGATCAAAGGGTTAACAGTGTGCCTAGCCAGTGTTTTTGTGTACTGTGTTAGGTGCTTTTACTAAGAGAAGAGATGGATGTTGTTCTCGGCTTTGCAGGAACACAAAATGCATTCCTTCCCCCTTGTCAGAACGAAGATCTGCCTTGTTTTCAGTTCTGTGTGTTTAAGCCCTGGTTCACACATATGCGATGCGGGATTCCAGCGCAGGTTCCCGCATCGCATCTCCCTCACAGGCAGTTGACACTGCCCTCTGTGAACCGCTGCGGGTGTCACAGAGTTGACACCCCCAGATCGGTTTGCAGATTGCAGTGTGAACTGTGTTTTTTTTGGATGGGTGTGAATACCCATCCGATCCGATTGCAGTACAGGGGAAAAAAAAGTTTCTCCACCTTTTTCATGCAAAACCAATGCGAGTTCAACCATACAAACTGTATGTCTCAATTCGCATTGCACAGACATCGCATGCGATCTGCACAGCAATGCGGTGCGAATCACGTGCAATGTCTGTGTTCGCAATAGTGTGAGCCAAGGCTTACCGATGATCGACTTCTGCTGTAAATAATCACAGCAGAAGCGGGCCGCCAGTGGCATGCGCGAACCCCCTGCAGGTGGAAGTGCAGAATTACATATACAGTTGTGCTCAAAAGTTTGCATACCCTGGCAGAAATTGTGAAATTTTGCCATTAATATTGAAAATATGACTGATCATGCCAAAAAACTGTCTTTTATTTAAGGATAGCAATCACGTGAAGCCATTTATTATTACATAGTTTTTTAGATCCTTTTTAAATCATAATGATAACAGAAATCACTCGAATGGCCCTGATAAAAAGTTTACATACCCTGAAATGTTTGGCCTTGGTACAGACACAGAAGGTGGTACACACAGGTTAAAATGGCTATTAAAGGTTAATTTGTGCCTTTTTAAATCACAATTAGTGTCTGTGTATAAATAGTCAATGAGTTTGTTAGCTCTCACATGGATGCACTAAGCAGGCTAGACACTGAACCATGGGAGGTAGAAAAGAACAGTCAAAAGACCTGCATAACAAGGTAATGAAACTTTACAAAGATGGAAAAGTATATAAAAAGATATCAAAAGCCTTGAATATGCCAGTTAGTACTGTTTAATCACTTAATAAGAAGTGGAAAATTTGGGGATGTCTTGATACCAAGCCAAGATCAGGTAGATCAAGAAAGATTTCAGCCACAACTGCCACAGGAACTGTTCGGGATACAAAGAAAAACCCATAGGTAATCTTAGGAGTAGGGATGAGCTTCGAGTTCGAGTCAAACTCATGTTCGACTCGAACATGGGCTGTCCGCAAGTTCGCCGAACAGCGAACAATTTGGGTTGTTCGCGGCAAATTCGAATGGGAGTCTATGGGAGAAATCAAAAGTGCTAATTTTAAAGGCTTATATGCATGGTATTGTCATAAAAAAGTGTTTGGAGACCTGGGTCCTGCCCCAGGGGACATGTATCAATGCAAAAAAAAGTTTTAAAAACGGCCGTTTTTTCGGGAGCAGTGATTTTAATAATGCTTAAAGTGAAACAATAAAAGTGTAATATCCCTTTAAATTTCGTACCTGGGGGGTGTCTATAGTATGCCTGTAAAGGGGCGCATGTTTCCCGTGTTTAGAATAGTCTGACCGCAAAATGACATTTCAAAGGAAAAAAAGTCATTTAAAACTACTTGCGGCTATTAATGCATTGCCGGTCCGACAATACACATAGAAGTTCATTGATAAAAACGGCATGGGAATTCCCCACAGGGGAACCCCGAACCAAAATTAAAAAAAAAAAATGACGCGGGGGTCCCCCTAAATTCCATACCAGGCCCTTTAGGTCTGGTATGGATATTAAGGGGAACCCCGCGCCAAAATTTAAAAAAAAACAGCGTGGGTTCCCCCCAAAAATCCATACCAGACCCTTATCCGAGCATGCAACCTGGCAGGCCGCAGGAAAAGAGGGGGGACGAGAGAGTGCCCCCCCTCCTGAACCGTACCAGGCCACATGCCCTCAACATTGGGAGGGTGCTTTGGGGTAGCCCCCTAAAACACCTTGTCTCCATGTTGATGAGGACAAGGGCCTCATCCCCACAACCCTGGCCGGTGGTTGTGGGGGTCTGGGGGCGGGGGGGGGCTTATCAGAATCTGGAAGCCCCCTTTTAAAAGGGAACCCCCAGATCCCGGCCCTCCCCCCTGTGTGAAATGGTAAGGGGGTACAAAAGTACCCCTACCATTTCACTAAAAAACTGTCAAAAATGTTAAAAATTACAAGAGACAGTTTTTGACAATTCCTTTATTTAAATGCTTCTTCTTTCTTCTTTCTTCTATCTTCTATCTTCCTTCATCTTCTTCTTCTTCTGGTTCTTATGGTACTTCTGGTTCTTCCTCCGGTGTTCTCGTCCAGCATCTCCTCCGCGGCGTCTTCTTCCCTTCTTTTCCTCGGGCTGCTCCGCATCCATGGCATGGAGGGAGGCTCCCGCTCTCTCGCCCCCCCTCTTTTCCTGCGGCCTGCCAGGTTGCGTGCTCGGATAAGGGTCTGGTATGGATTTTTGGGGGGACCCCACACCATTTTTTTTTTCATTTTGGTGCGGGGTTCCCCTTAATATCCATACCAGGCCTGAAGGGCTCCTTAAAAACAACCTCACCATCTTTTTGGAGAGCAGCCTGTATTTCTCCTGAGATTACCTGTGGGTTTTTCCTTTGTATCCTGGGCAATTCTTCCGCTAGTTGTGGCTGCAATCTTTCTTGGTCTACCTGACCTTGGCTTGGTATCAAAATAGCCCTGAACTTTCCACTTCTTAATTAAACAGTACTGACTGGCATACTCAAGGCTTTGGATATCTTTTTATTTCCATCTTTGCAAAGTTTCATTATGCAGGTCTTTTGACTGTTCTTTTCTACCTCCTCATGGCTCAGTGTCTAGCCTGCTTAGTGCATCCATGTGAGAGCTATCAAACTCATTGACTATTTATACACATACACTAATTGTGATTAAAAAAGCCACAAATGTGGGAAATTAACCTTTAATTGCCATTTTGCCATTTTAACCTGTGTGCGCCACCTTCTGTGTCTGTACCAAGGCCAAACATTCCAGAGTATGTAAACTTTTTATCAGGGCCATTTGAGTGATTTCTGTTATCATTATGATTTAAAAAGGATTCAAACAACTATGTGATAATAAACGTCTTCATGTGATTGCTATCCTTAAATAAAAGACAGTTTTTTGGCATGATCAGTCATATTTTCAATATTAATGCCAAAATTATACAAATTTCTGCCAGGGTATGCAAACTTTTGAGCATGACTGTATATACGTGATCCTGCACAGGAGAGCCGCCCCGTAGCAGTAAAACTGCTATGGGGCGGTCTTTAAGTGGTTAATACTATTCATTATATAAAAGTGTACAGTGATCAGACTGGTGGCTTTCCATGTGGATGTACAGTATATCATCCTTTAAGAGGACCTAAGCCCTTCTATACTTTACAACCAAGAGAGCCGCCATCTAGATGTCTGTTTCATCTGCAGTTGCTATAGCGCTGTGATCAGCTATGGCACCAGCCATTTGATGGCTTGACAGTTCCTTTGAGAGCTAACATAAGTTAGTAACTCTAATGCCATGTACACATGAGCGGACTTTCGACGGACTGAACTCTGAAGGACTTTTTGACGGACTTTCGACGGAGTTCCGATGGAGTTCCGACGCAACGGACTTGCCTACACACGATCACACCAAAGTCCGACTGATTCGAACGTGATGATGTACGACCGGACTAGAATAAGGAAGTTCATAGCCAGTAGCCAATAGCTGCCCTTGCATCGTTGTTCGTCCGTCGAACTAGCATACAGACAAACTGATTTTTCGACCGGACTCGTGTCCGTTGGAAAGATTTGAAACATGTTCTATTTCTAAAGTCTGTATGATTTTTGGACAGCAAAGGTCCGATAAAGCCCACACACGATCGAATTGTCCAGCGGATTAGTTCCATCGGACCTTTGCTGTCGAAAAGTCCGGTCATGTGTACACGGCATTACGGTTATTGTTTAACAGTTAAATCAGTGGATTTAGTTCCACTTTAAAGAAAACCTGTGAAAATTAAAATATGGAAGCTGCCAATGCTAAAACATTTGTAAAGGTGTAAACTCCAATGTTGTCTATCTAATCCTTGCTTCATTACCGGGTGAGCCACTGACCTGAAAAGAAACGTGTAGGCAGAAGTGCAGACTTAGCAGACCTTACTTGCTGAATACTCGTTCCAGGTCAGTGACTCACTAGGTAGTGAAGTTCTGATGATGGCAATGGGGACTGCACCTTTGAAAGCAAGTCAGCGATGGCAGCTCCCATTTTTCTTACCTCTTGGATTTACTTTAAGCTTTTCTTTGGATGCCAAGGAAATGACCTGGAAACATACTGGTGGATGAACTTGTGAGTGTGGGAATTGGCTGCAGCAGATTATTGGTGTGTAGCCAGCTCAGTGGGGGCGGGGTCTAATGGGAATGATTTATAATGCCGCGTACACACGGTCGGACTTTTCGTCTACAAAAGTCCGACAGCCTGTCCGACAGACTTCCGGCGGACTTTCGGCGGACTTGCGGCAGACTTTCTAAGGAACAGACTTGCCTACACACGACCACACAAAAGTCCGACGGATTCGTACGTGATGACGTACACCGGACTAAAATAAGGAAGTTCATAGCCAGTAGTCAATAGCTGCCCTAGCGTGGGTTTTTGTCCGTCGGACTAGCACACAGACGAGCGGATTTCGGGGTCCGTCGTAGTTACGACGTAAAGATTTGAAGCATGTTTCAAATCTAAAGTCCGTCGGATTTGAGGCTGAAGAAGTCCGCTGAAAGTCCGGGGAAGCCCACACACGATCGGATTGTCAGCCAGCTTTAGTCCGGCGGCGTCCATCGGACTTTTGTAGACGAAAAGTCCGACCGTGTGTACGCGGCATTACCGTCTGCTAAGTGCTGGGAACTATGTTGATACACATTTATGATGATTGTATTTTTTTGTCTTACAGTGCCGCAAATTATTGTTGTGGGCCCACCTGCATCAGGAAAACACACTATAGTAAGTATATCAAGATTTAAAATCATGGAAAATCAATATATCCATGAAAATGTCAGTACATTGGTTTTCAGCTCTATGAAAAAATAGAAAGCGTAAAGTGAGCCCCCACAGCTCTGACCCTAATGCTTAACCCTTTCCACACCTGAACTTTAATATTTTATCTAAACCTAAATTAAAGTGATTGTAAGTGAATAGCATCAGGTGAGACATATAGATGAACAAATACTCCTACATAAGTTGTACCTATTTATTAGCAGCCCTCTCTCCTTTTACAGCTGTTCAAAGTACACAGATCAAAGCTATTTTCTCAGGTCCAAAAGACAGGGGATGGGGAACTGACGTCACACACTTTACAACATAGAGCTGAGTGTAATCTGAGACCTGAGGGGAAGGAATGATCACAACCACCTCTACACAGTCCCATAGGGAAAAATGCAAAAACAAGCACATGGAAGAGGGTGAAGCCATCTTCTGGGATACTTCAGCATAACCCAAACCTTAACCTAACCTCTAACTCTAAGCTTACCCTTTATCTGTACTTACCTATTTTCTAAAAATATAAGCCTTTCTTTGTTGATATCAGCACTGAAAGCACTGTCACCATGTACCAAAACAATGCAGCTCAGTCCCAAAAATGACTGTATCATAAAAAAATAAATATACAGTGGGCCAAAAAAGTATTTAGTCAGCCACCAATTGTGCAAGTTCTCCCACTTAAAAAGATGAGAGAGGCCTGTAATTGTCATCATAGGTATACCTCAACTATGAGAGACAAAATGTGGAAACAAATCTAGACAATCACATTGTCTCATATTTGAAAGAATTTATTTGCAAATTATGGTGGAAAATAAGTATTTGGTCAACTACAAACAAGCAAGATTTCTGGCTCTCACAGACCTGTATCTTCTTCTTTAAGAGGCTCTTCTGTCCTCCACTCATTACCTGTATTAATGGCACCTGTTTGAACTTGTTATCAGTATAAAAGACACCTATCCACAACCTCAAACAGTCACACTCCAAACTCCACTATGGTGAAGACCAAAGAGCTGTCGAAGGACACCAGAAACAAAATTGTAGACCTGCACCAGGCTGGGAAGACTGAATCTGCAATAGGCAAGCGGCTTGGTGTGAAGAAATCAACTGTGGGAGCAATAATTAGAAAATGGAAGACATACAAGAACACTGATAATCTCCCTCAATCTGGGGCTCCACGCAAGATCTCACCCCATGGGGTCAAAATGATCACAAGAACGGTGAGCAAAAATCCCAGAACCACACGGGGGGACCTAGTGAATGACCTGCAGAGAGCTGGGACCAACGTAACAAAGGCTACCATCAGTAACACACTACGCCGCCAGGGACTCAGATTCTGCAGTGCCAGACGTGTCCCCCTGCTTAAGCCAGTACATGTCTGGGCCCGTCTGAGGTTTGCTAGAGAGCATTTGGATGATCCAGAAGAGGATTGGGAGAATGTCATATGGTCAGATGAAACCAAAGTAGAACTGTTTGGTAGAAACACAACTCGTCGTGTTTGGAGCAGAGAGAATGCTGAGTTGCAACCAAAGAACCACATACCTACTGTGAAGCATGGGTTGGCAACATCATGCTTTTTCTCTATAAAGGGAACAGGACGACTGATCCGTGTACATGAAAGAATGAATGGGGCCATGTATCGTGAGATTTTGAGTGCAAACCTCCTCCCATCAGCAAGGGCATTGAAGATGAAACGTGTCTGGGTCTTTCAGCATGACAATGGTCCCAAACACACTGCCCGGGCAACGAAGGAGTGGCTTCGTAAGAAGCATTTCAAGGTCCTGGAGTGGCCTAGCCAGTCTCCAGATCTCAACCCCATAGAAAACCTTTGGAGGGAGTTGAAAGTCTGTGTTGCCGAGCGACAGCCCCAAAACATCACTGCTCTAGAGGAGATCCTCATGGAGGAATGGGCCAACATACCAGCAACAGTGTGTGACAACCTTGTGAAGACTTACAGAAAACGTTTGACCTCTGTCATTGCCAACAAAGGATAAATAACAAAGTATTGAGATGAACTTTTGATATTGACAAAATACTTATTTTTGACCATAATTTGCAAATAAATTCTTTCAAAAATCAGACAATGTGATTGCCTGGATTTGTTTCCACATTTTGTCTCTCATAGTTAAGGTATACCTATGATGACAATTACAGGCCTCTCTCATCTTTTTAAGTGGGAGAACTTGGACAATTGGTGGCTGACTAAATACTTTTTTGCCCCACGGTAACTTCAATAGCATAATTGAGCGTTTTTAATGCACCTTTTTGCAAAACAAAATTCAGTATTGTCCTCAAGAAATAACAAAATTCTGGTTAGAGCAATAATGGCAATGGGTAACACAAACAGTTCAATTTCAGACACTTTTAATAATACCCTAGTGACTAGTAGACAACAGAGTTATCATTCTATAAATTACTTTAACATGCATTATCTGTTAGTGACAAATAATATTCATTGCAATCCTGATCTGAAATCACCATTTTATAGAATGTGCTCCTGGACATATTATAGGACCTAAATATATCCATAAGGGGTAGATGGCAGCCGGACATACAGTCACAATCCAACTGCCAAGTGTTTAACCTATCGTAGAAAAAAGGGCACAGGAATGGCTTCTTAGCCCATGGTTTACTTGCCGTTACCTTCAGGGGTTTGGACACTGGCAAAAGCCACCCCCTCCTCCCCCCAATGTATCCATGTAACCCTACCCACTCTGGGGGGTTCCAGGTTTTTTCTAGTGTCCTTTGTTGATGGATACCCTTTCTGATTTTTTTTTTTTCACAAGTTTTTTCTTCCTTCTTTGACTGACACTTCTATCAAGATCTGACGGTTTATTTCCTAATGGCTCACTAGCAGTTTCCAGATCATAACCCTCAGTGTGTACCTTGGGAACCATACCCATATTGTTTGCTTTGGATACTGGATCCTGTGTTCGATGCTCACCTTGGCACATGGTGCAAAGAGTAAGTTAGTTGCAGGGTGCTATACAGATCCAGGGCCATGGTCCAGTTGGCACCTAGAACCTGAAGCTCTTTTTCGGGGAATGCCCACTGTAGCGGGTAAAGCCTGGACCCTGGATGGGACCAGCAATGTGGATAAGGAAGGACAAGTTTTTCTGTACCTTTACATACCAGTTACTGGCTATACATTTGTTGTTGCATCATTACTTGTATCTGTGGTACACACTATATCCTTTTATCTTACAAGATACACCACAGTGCTAAGCACACAACTGGTATGGAAGGCACAGGTTTTGGGGTAATCTACACTTTGTTTTTTTCTTAGCTTTTATTGTCTTGCTCTATATGGCCTTATAAGTAGGGATGAGCCGAACACCCCCCCGGTTCGGTTCGCAGCAGAACATGTGAACAGGCAAAAAATTTGTTCGAACACGCAAACACCGTTAAAGTCTATGGGACACGAACGTGAAAAATCATAAGTGCTAATTTTAAGGGTTAATATGCAAGTTATTTTCATAAAAAGTGTTTGGGGACCTGGGTCCTGCCCCAGGGGACATGTATCAATGCAAAAAAAAGTTTTAAAAACGGCCGTTTTTTCGGGAGCAGTGATTTTAATAATGCTTAAAGTGAAAAAATAAAAGTGAAATATTCCTTTAAATTTGGGGGGTGTCTATAGTATGCCTGTAAAGTGGCGCATTTTTCCCCTGTTTAGAACAGTCCCTGCACAAAATGACATTTCTAAACGAAAAAAAGTCATTTAAAAGAACTTCTCGGCTATAATGAATTGTTGGGTCTCAGCAATGCAGAAAAAAGTCATTGAAAAAAATGGCATGGGATCCCCCCCAGTCCAATACCAGGCCCTTTGGGTCTGGTATGAATATTAAGGGGAATCCCGAACCATAATTTAAAAAAAAAATTGCGTGGGGGTCCTCCCAAATTCCATACCAGGCCCTTCAGGTCTGGTATGGATATTAAGGGGAACCCTGCGCCAATTTTTTTTAAAAAAAATGGCATAGGGGTCCCCCTCAAAATCGGGTCTGGTATGGATTCTAAGGGGAACCTCGTGCCAAAATAAAAAAGAATGGCGTGGGGGTCCCCCCAAAAATACCAGACCCTTATCCGAGCACGCAACCTGGCAGGCTGCAGGAAAAGAAGGGGGAACGAGAGAGCGCCCCCCCTCCTGAACCGTACCAGGCCACATGCCCTCAACATAGGGAGGGTGCTTTGGGGTAGCCCCCCAAAGCACCTTGTCCCCATGTTGATGGGGACAAGGGCCTCATCCCCACAACCCTTGCCAGGTGATTGTGAGGGTCTGCGGGCGGGGGGCTTATCCGAATCAGGAAGCCCCCTTTAACAAGGGGACCCCCAGATCCCGCTTATAATGGTAACGGGTACATTGTACCCGTACCATTTCACAAAAAAAACAAAAAATTAAAAAAAAACCACAGGACACATCTTGGGACAAGTCCTTTATTAAAAAATAAAAAAATAAAAATGTCCCACGAAGTCCATTCATCTTCTTCTCTCGCCCTGTCAGTGGTGACAATGGACCTCTATAGGGCTTTGTTTCCAGGTAAGTGCTTCATAATGTGTTAGCATGCAATGCATACTAGCACATTATAATAGTACTTTATTCAAAGGTTTACTACCGCTTTGAACCATTTACCTATTTAAATTTGGTGGTCTTTTCTTGCACCCCACTATTGGAAGTTCCACTCTGGCTAGTGACATACATAGTGCTTTTAAGACTCCTAACTGCACACTTCTGGCCACCATTTTCCACTGTCAACGTGTATTGGTCAAATGCTATTTCACCTGTTGCTTGATATCTGAGAGACACAGCCACAGAAATTGAATTAGCACCTCGGTTATTGTGATTCCTTTATACTGGACATGTTAATCCCCTCCCCTGTCCACATCCACTCTATGAGTTCCTTACAGAACAAGATCCTCACTTGGCAATGGCAAAATACCACCTGTAGGGAGCAGGAGCACAAGGAACAAAAAGTGAAAATCCCGCTGCAGGCTGTGAGGAAACTCCAAGTTCCTCTTAGGTTGAAAGCTGTTCCCTAATCCTGGAGAAAGATCTTACACTGGCTCCATCCCCCTAATTCGGGCTCCTTCACGTGTGATCTGTTTGACTAAGGCAGAATTCTCTGCCCCTTTGCTTAAACTATTCCAAAGACTATCGCCACTACTGGATTCAGCGGGTGCTAACAGCTATAACCGCTCTTCTGCCTCTCTTTCCCCTGATTATATTTATGGCTTACAACCTGAATTGTCCAGCATATTTACCGATGCAGAGGACAAGGGGGACTCAGACATCTTAGTGGAGGCTGCTGGGAAGTTAATTCTTCAGCTTCTTGGTGTGCTGGCTATGGTGGACTGAGGTAATGTGTACTACTCTCTGGCTAGACACACCTGGCTAACTGGACTGGAGAACTCATTAGTAAACCTCCCCTGATAGAGAGGATCCTTTTCTTTCTGCAACATTGCATCCTTTGCTCTCAGCCCTTCTCTATTCTACATAGACACCATGGAGAATGTGATTCTGCAAATCTACAGACTGTCCTTACTCTCTGTGCCTATGCTTAGAATTTAATGGCTTAGAATTTAGTTGGCTAAAATGTGTCATTTATGCACACTCTCCAAAAGGGGAGCTCCTCTTTGAAAAAATCCCTTAAGGAATACGTGGAAGAGGTTACAGAAAGAGAGGGATTCCTACCCCACTATCCACAATCACACCTCCCTAATGTTTGTCCTCCTCTAACTTACGGGTTTGATCTATCCACCCTCTCCAGGTGCCATCATCTACTGCTGGCCTATCCTTTAGTTGCAGACGCTTCATCTTTGAGCACACCGGACCTACTCAGAAGCTATCTTGACATTGAAGGTTTGCTCCCACCCTTGAAGTTGGTGGGGAGGGTCGTCTACTGACATTTGCTCCAGCTTAGAACAGACACTTCCCAGCCTTTTATTTCACTCTGTCTTTCGGAGAGGTACACAACAAGTCTCTATTGCTGTCCTCTCTCTTTCCTTTCTACTGCCCATTCCTATTTTCTGCTTCACAAAAAACTGTTTCCCTACACCTCCTATCAGCTTTACAGTCACAAGGGGTGGTCATCTACTTCCCTTTAAGGAAGATTTACAAGGACTTCTCAAATCCTACAGGCGGCCATTGTTTATTTGAAGACACATGTCCCATCATGGTAGCTTAGGGAAAATAAAAAAAAGACATATATTGTGCAAGCAGTCACTAGCATTAGTAAAACAGTCTTTGTTTTTGTGTCCTCCCTGTAACTTAGTATTTTTCAACCTGTTAAAGTGGTGTTCCGGCCGAAATTATACTTTTTAAATAAAAATACCCCTATAATACACAAGCTTAATGTATTCTAGTAAAGTTAGTCTGTAAACTAAGGTCTGTTTTGTTAGTTTATAACAGTAGTTTGTTATTTTATAAACTTGCAGCAGGCCGTGGCCATCTTAAGTGTGGGCATCTGAAGCCAGACTGTATTTCTTCCTGGATCTCACCCTTGCAGATCTCGCACATGCTCAGTGCAGCACAAGCAGTGTAATAGGTTTCAGGTCAGGTTTCCATAGCAACGACAGTTTTAGAGGAAGTTGCTGCCCCTTCCCAGAAGGCACTGCAAACAGGAAATGATGCGATGGGCCGTGGCCAGGAAAGAGGAAGTGAAAAATGAATACAGCAGATATACAGTAGGTGCCGAGAATTTTTTTTTAAAAATATCCAATTTGTTTACAGTGCTCAGTTTAGTGAGGGATGCTGAAGAGTTGTAAAAGTGGGTGGAACTCCACTTTAATCCTGCTGTTATTTTTCCGTTTCCTGCAAGGCCTCCTACAGTTCTGCCACTATGTCTAATGCAGTAGCTGGGCTTCTGCCTGGTCTCCTGTATACGGGCTAGTTTACACTTGCTTCAAAACATGGCTTCGGACAGGCATTGTTAAAGCTCTCTGAATGCCAGTCAAAGCCCCTGTCACTAAAAAATATGGTTAGCTTACAGTCCTGTTTACACCTTGCGTTTGCTTTGCTTTGCTTAGGCTTCGCTTCAAAAATGATACCCCGTGTCGCTTTAGTGGTGCTTCAAAGCATCTTTAAAGCCTCCATAAAACTCTATGACAAAGCTCGCTTGAAGCTCGCTTGAAGCACCTGCAGCTTTTGAGAGGCTTTAATTCAGCTTTAGCTTCGCTTTGTTTTGGAAAAATTGCAGGTATGATATATCCACACACACGTAGGGCATCTGTCAAGCTTCAACAAAGCTTCAAAAGAGCATCACGGAAGCATCACAAACGCTCCACCGAAGCATCACCAAAGCTTCACCAAAGCATCAAAAACACATCATAAAAGCATGTTTAAGCAGTAGCGCTTTAATGTGTGTTGAAGCCAAAGCAAGTGTAAATGAGCCCTAACTGCCAATATTCCTCTTAAATGAGAGATTTTCCACCTTTAACCCCATTTACAGCCACCACTGTATATCATATGGCGTTGGCAGCGTAAGATTTTATAACCACAGCCAGGAGTATGTGTGCAGTTCACATGCCAACTGTTGGCTTGCTAATGAAGACAATCAGCCGTTTGTTCTGAGACCCCCAAAACATCCGTTCGCTGATCTCTCATTTCCGTTGTCAGGTGTCACTTTCCCTGGTTGTTACGGCCAGGGAGAAGCTAGTGGAATGTGATCTGCGCTCTATTAGCTTGAGGCTCAGTTCACACCTAATGCTGATGCGGCTCCCAGCAGGTGTCCTGTGCGTCCTGGTTCACTGTTTCAGGTCCGATTTCAGCCCGAATTTTGGTATCAGAGATATGTGAACCGGCTCAATGGAGAGCCAGTCATAGTCTCCTGCTATTGCCAATTGAATGCGGTGATCCCGCATCCAATTCGCAATGGTGTGAACCCGGCCTTAATGGAGGGCAGGTGAAATATCAGGGGTCTAAAAGACTTGATGTCTCATTAAGGAGAGACTCTGCCACAAAGAGTTTATATTACATAGTGGACTTTTTGCGATGTGATATAAATAAAGTTTTCATGAAAAAAAAAAAGTGTCAAAAAACAAGTTACCCTAGCAAAAATAAAACCCAATCAACAAAAAAATGTCGATCCCACCCTGTCCCCACATACATGCACATACAATCATAAACACGCCAAGCAGAGTGCCTATGAATGCGCACACTGAGAGAGATCAAAAATTCCAACATTTACAGTTAACTCTAAAGTGATGACCTGTAGGGGCTTTTTAGGCGTTCCAAAGTTCATTATCGTTGTGTGGAGGTGCTTTATTTTAAAGCTTGAAATGTTGAATATCTATTTACTTTGTGCAACTTGATCATTCATATTTTACCACAAATGGTAATACATTGCGTTTATGAGCCCTAAAATAAACCTTAGTGTATTTGTTACTGAAAACTTGCACTTGATAAACCATTGTGCAAATATCTTGTGGCATAAACATTTGGAACTACCATTGTTTTATTATCCACGGTGTCTGATTTAAAAAAAAATTATATATATATATATATATATATATATATATATATATATATATACTGGCAATGATTGGGTTAATAACAAATGCACCATGATGGGTTATGCTTCCTGATTATTCACACATCAGTGTAGTCCTTACAGTGCTGAAAACCTCAGCGCACTCTGTGGTAATATGTTATCAGACCCTTATTCATACCCTGAACATTCATATCCCATGGTGCCTTAAACACCTTTCACTACAAACGTCCTGAAGGAAAATATGAATAAAAATTACAGGAGGTCAGCAGAGGAGCCTGAAAAGGGACGTGGGATCAAACGAAAGGGAGAAATGTGAACTGACTGTGTTGATGGGGGAATCAAGTGATTTTCTTTCCTGCAATCTGTGGTTGTAGGAAAGAAAATCACACCAACTATGGCTTGCTTGTCTATTGACAATATTGAGTAGACACTCCCAGCACCAACATTATGTCAGGACAAAGAATAGCAAATGTGCCAAATGATTCCAGCCAATCTGTAATAGTGGCTAAATTCTGCTCTACAAACGACTATCCAATTGTCTTGTCTAATGCCCCATACACACGACCGGACTTTTCAACAACAAAACGGTGGAATTTTGTTGGCTCCAACTTGTCTTGCATACACATGGTCACACAAATGTTGGCCAAAAGTTACGAATGTAGTGGCGTACAAGACGTATGGCGAGCTGATAAAAAGGAAGTTCAATAGTCCTTGGGGCTCCTTCTGTTAATGTTGTGTTTGGTTAGCATTGATTCCGAGCATGCGTGTTTGTACTTTGGACTTTTGTGTACACACGATCGGAAAGTCCAACAACACACATTTGTTGGCGGAAAATTTGAGAACATGCTAGCCAACATTTGTTGGCGGAAAGTCCGACAACAAACGTCCGATGGAGCATACAAACGGTCGGACTTTCCGCCAATAAGCTCACATCCAACATTTGTAGTCAGAAAATCCGATCGTGTGTACGGGGCATTAGGGCCATTTTATGCTGATGTCAATGGTTTGGAAAGAAACCAAGCAAGGAAGGCCATCACATTGAATGTTATGCCCCGTACACACGGTCGGATTTTCCGACAGAAAATGTGTGAAAGGACCTTGTTGTCGGAAATTCCGACCGTGTGTAGGCTCCATCACACATTTTCCATCGGATTTTCCGACCCTCAAAGTTTAAGAGCAGGATATAAAATTTTCCGACAACAATATCCGTTGTCGGAAATTCCGATCGTGTGTACACAAATCCGACGGACAAAGTGCCACGCATGCTCAGAATAAATAAAGGGGTGAAAGCTATTGGCCACTGCCCCGTTTATAGTCCCGACCTACGTGTTTTACGTCACCGCTTTTAGAACGATCGGATTTTCCGACAACTTTGTGTGACCGTGTGTATGCAAGACAAGTTTAAGCCAACATCCGTCGGAAAAAATCCTAGGATTTTGTTGTCGGAATGTCCGAACAAAGTCCGACCGTGTGTACGGGGCATTACAATCTCCATCTATGGGTTTCTTTAATGCCGCGTACACACGGTCGGACTTTTCAGCTACAAAAGTCCGACAGCCTGTCCGACAGACTTTCGACAGACTTTCGACGGACTTTCGACGGACTTGCGGCGGACTTTCTAACGAACAGACTTGCCTACACACGATCACACAAAAGTCCGTCGAATTCTTACGTGATGACGTACACCGGACTAAAATAAGGAAGTTCATAGCCAGTAGCCAATAGCTGCCCTAGCATGGGTTTTTGTCCGTCGGACTAGCATACAGACGAGCGGATTTTTCGACCGGACTCGAGTCCGTCGGAAAGATTTGAAGCATGTTTCAAATCTAAAGTACGTCGGATTTGAGGCTAAAAAAGTCAGTTGAAAGTCCGGAGAAGCCCACACACGATCGGATTACCAGCCAGCTTTAGTCCGTCAGCGTCCGTTGGACTTTTGTAGACGAAAAGTCCGACCGTGTGTACGCGGCATAAGTTGCAGTTCCAATGCAGCCTGCAGCTTTTTCCCTGCTTGTCTTTTATAAGATGCATTGTTTTCAATGGCTCAGCATGCAGAATATGTACAAATTGGAAACAATACGCATACAAACTGGAAGCAAAACACATGTAAATCAGGGGCAAAACACATACAGTATAAATGGGAAGAAGAACACATGAAAACTGAAAGAAAAAAAATATGTATTTTAAACCACAATTACAATATGATATTTCTAAAAAAAAAATAAAAAAAAGAAAAAAAAGAAGGAAAGAGTAATTTAAAGCTGAACTTTCATGGACCATTGTTCTTCCAATAAAATGGCTGCTTGAATAAGAAATGGGTGCCCTTTAAATAATTTATGAAACCTATGCAACTGATTTTTTTTTTTTTTTAGTGTTTTCATACATCAGCGCGTTCACCCATCCAGGGTTAAGAATTCCAGCACCTCCAACCCTCCTGTGTCCTCCCTTCGTACACAACAGAGGGATAGCGCTGTGTTTAAACATATATTTGTTCCTAGATCATTTATTTAATGCACGAGCTGGAAAAGGTAGAGGTTTATTTGGCATGGAAAGAAAAAGCTCTTTGAAACCTATTTTCTTTTGCAAAAAGTTGGACTCTTCTCCTCTTCTCCCCGCAGGCAAAGATGCTATGTAAGCGTATGAATGCCACTCACCTTTCTCCAGAGAATATGTTGTCAAATGATGTCTCAACGCTGGTGGAAGAAGCTCGATCGTACAAAGATAAAGGCCAGGTAGAGCTGCTGGAACTTATGCATTATTTCCAAACACGACTGAAAGAAAAATCACATATCATTTATATGTACAGTAGTGTTTTCGTTAATAGCACCAGGGTCATATACAGTTTACTTGTATGTGTGTGCGGATATTCAAATACTTACACATATATATCTATATATACAGTACTGTGCAAAAGTATTAGGCAGGTGTAAAAATATGCTGTAAATGAATTCTTACTCACATAGAAGTGGTAATAGTTTATTTTTATCAATTAACAAAATGGAAAGTAAATGAACAGAAGAGAAATCCAAATCAAATCAATATTTGATGTGATCACCCTTTGCCTTCAAAACAGCATCAATTCTTATAGGTACACTCGCACACAGTTTTTGAAGGAACTCACCAGGTAGGTTGTTCCAAACATCTTGGAGAACTAAACACAGATCTTCTGTGGATGTAGGCCGCCTCAAATCTCTCTGTCTCTTCATGTAATCCCAGTCAGACTCGATGATGTTGAGATCAGGGCTCTGTGGGGGAAAAATCATCACTTCCAGGACTCCTTGTTCTTCTTTACACTGAATATGGTTCTTAATGACATTGACTGTATGTTTGGGGTAGTTATCCTGCTGCAGAATAAATTTGGGGCCAATCACACGCCTCCCTGATGGTATAGCATGATGGATAAATAGCTGCCTGTATTTTTCAGCATTGAGGAAACCATTGATCTTGACCAAATCTCCAACTCCATTTGCAAAAATGCAGCCCCAAACTTACAAGGAACCTCCACCATGCTTCACTGTTGGCTGCAGGCACTCATTATTGTACTGCTCTCCAGCCATTCGGCAAACAAACTGCCTCCTGCTACAGCTGAATATTTCAACTTTTGACTCATCAGTCCAGAGCACCTGTTGCCATTTTTCTGCACCCCCAAACATCCTATGTTTTCATGCATAGTTGAGTTGCTTAGCCTTGTTTCCATGTTGGATGTATGGCTTTTTGGCTGCAATTCTGAAGACCACTTCTGGCCAGACTTCTCCGGACAGTAGATGGGTGTACTTGGGTCCCATTGGCTTCTGCCAGTTCTGTACTTATGGAACTGCTGGACATCTTCCGATGTCGAAGGGAAGGAAGTGTGATGTGACTTTCGTCTGCTGCATTAAAAGAGAAGTATGGGTATTTTTATTTCTAGGTTCATACTTACCTAGGTGGATGTAGCATCGGTCTGATGCTGCATCTGTCCCCCGGTGCCTCTAACTCTGAGAACCAAGCGATCGAACACCGCTGATCGCTCAGTTCTCACAGCTTTGTGAGCAGTGAGTCAGTCAGCAGCTCTCTGCTCTGCTCCCTCCTCGCTCACTGGAGCGTTGGGCTGTGGAGGGGGCTGAGCCGGGTGCCGGTCCAGGGTTCTGAGTGGATCCCGACTCTATGGTCGTGATGATGCCCGTGCCTGAACCGACTCTGTGACATCAGCAGAGAGCGGACTTCAGCCTGGTCTCTGCTGAAAACGGGGCACCGGAGTGCAAAACAAACTCCACTCCTGTGATCCACAGGGGGAGTACAGCCAAACGAGCTTCGGCTGGACTTCTCCTATAAGTTTCCTTGGCCGACCACTGCGTCTACAGTCCTCAATGTTGCCTGATCAAGAGTGTCCTCAATGCTGAGAAATACAGGCAAATACTTATTAATCATGCCATACCATCAGGGAGCCATGTGATTGGCCCCAAATTTATTCTGCAACAGGGCTACAACCCCAAACATACAGTCAGGTCCATAAATATTGGGACATCGACACAATTCTAATCTTTTTAGCTCTATACACCACCACAATGAATTTTAAATGAAACAAACAAGATGTGCTTTAACTGCAGACTTTCAGCTTTAATTTGAGGGTATTTACATCCAAATCAGGTGAACGGTGTAGCAATGACAACAATTTGTATATGTGCCTCCCACTTTTTAAGGGACCAAAAGTAATGGGACAGATTAACAATCATCCATCAAATTTTCACTTTATAATACTTGGTTGCAAATCCTTTGCAGTCAATTACAGCCTGAAGTCTGGAACGCATAGACATCACCAGACGCTGGATTTCATCCCTGGTGATGCTCTGCCAGGCCTCTACTGCAACTGTCTTCAGTTCCTGCTTGTTCTTGGGGCATTTTCGCTTCAGTTTTGGTTTCAGCTCGTGAAATGCATGCTCATTCGGATTCAGGTCATTGCATAACATCGGATTGACTTGGCCATTGCATAACATTCCACTTCTTTCCCGTAAAAAACTCTTTGGTTGCTTTTGCAGTATGCTTCGGGTCATTGTCCATCTGCACTGTGAAGCGCCGTCCAATGAGTTCTGAAGCATTTTGCTGAATATGAGCAGATAATATTGCCTGAAACACTTCAGAATTCATCCTGCTGATTTTGTCAGCAGTCACATCACCAATAAATACAAGAGAACCAGTTCCATTGGCAGCCATACATGCCCATGCCATGACACTACCACCACCATGCTTCACTGATGAGGTAGTATGCTTTGGATTATGAGCAGCTCCTTTCCTTCTCTATACTCTTCTCTTCCCATCACTCTGGTACAAGTTGATCTTGGTCTCATCTGTCCATAGGATGTTGTTCCAGAACTGTGAAGGCTTTTTTAGATGTTTTTTGGCAAACGCTAATCTGGCCTTCCTGTTTTTGAGGCTCACCAATGGTTTACATCTTGTGGTGAACCCTCTGTATTCACTCTGGGGAAGTCTTCTCTTGATTGTTGACTTTGACACACATACACCTACCTCCTGGAGAGTGTTCTTGATCTGGCCAACTGTTGTGAAGGGTGTTTCCTTCACCAGGGAAAGAATTCTTTGGTCATCCACCACAGTTGTTTTCCGTGGTCTTCCGGGTCTTTTGGTGTTGCTGAGCTCACCGGTGCGTTCTTTCTTTTTAAGGATGTTCCAAACAATTGATTTGGCCACACCTAATGTTTTTGCTATCTCTCTGATGGGTTTGTTTTGTTTTTTCAGCCTAATGATGGCTTGCTTCACGGATAGTGACAGCTCTTTGTATCTCATATTGTTGAGATACAGCAACAGATTCCAAATGCAAATAGCACACTTGAAATGAACTCTGGACCTTTTATCTGCTCCTTGTAAATGGGATAATGAGAGAAAAACACACAGATGGCCATGGAACAGCTGAACAGCCACTTGTCCCATTACTTTTGGTCCCTTAAAAAGTGGGAGGCACATATACAAACTGTTGTAATTGCTACACTGTTCACCTGATTTGGATGTAAATACCCTCAAATTAAAGCTGAAAGTCTGCAGTTAAAGCATATCTTGTTTCGTTTCATTTCTAATCCATTGTGGTGGTGTATAGAGCCAAAAAGATTAGAATTGTGTCGATGTCCCAATATATATGGACCTGTATCTCACAAAAGTGAGTACACCCCTCACATGTTGTAAATTTTTTATTATATCTTTTCATGTGACAACACTGAAGAAATGACACTTTGCTACAGTGTAAAGTAGTGAGTGTACAGCTTTTATAACAGTCTAAACTGCTGGCAACAAAAGTGAGTACACCCCTAAGTGAAAATAGTTACATAGTTAGTAAGGTTGAATAAAGACACCAGTCCATCCAGTTCAACCTGAGTGAGTACACACTCACATCAGTCCCTACCCTCAAGGAGCCCACAATCCATGGTCCCCAACTCACATTCATATACTAGGGCCAATTTTTGGACAGAAGCCAATTAACCTACCAGCATGTCTTTGGAGTGTAGGAGGAAACCGGAGTACCCGGAGGAAACCCACGCAGGCACAGGGAGAACATGCAAACTCCAGGCAGGTAGTGTCGTGGTTGGGATTCGAACGAGCTACTCTTTTTACTGCTAGGTGAGAGCAGGATAGGGAGCAGAGCTACATCTATCCCCACACACAGTCTTCCTAGATCCTCTGGCAGGATCTAGCTTTAAATCAGGGCTGAACTGACTCATACACATGTGCGGAGAGTGCAGTAAACCAGAGCAGAAAGCAGAGTCTGTATATGTAATGATAGATATTGCTGCCCAAATGGACATATATCATAAAACACTATACGCAAAAACACATTTTTAAACATTGACAGTGCTGCTGATCTCGTGCATCCTATTTGCAGCCACTTGCTGTCTACATGCATTCCAGTGATGGCCGCAATGCATTTCTCAGGCTGGGTACTCTGGTGGTGACAACAGTGGACCATACTTGCCTAATGTGTGGTAAAATGGGCACTTGTAGTCTTCAGTGGATGTCATTTGACAGGGTGACAATGCAGGAGAAAGGAACAGAGCATTGCCACCCTTTACCAGGGAGTGCCTAACATTGACCTTCATGATAGGATCACCAGGATCACCAATGAAAGATGCAGATTCACACATATTGAGAATGAAATTTGAATTGACATTCACTTAGGGCTTATATGAGATTTTAGTATCTAGGTTTACATTTACTTTAAGTTGATTGCATTCTCACATTTAAAAAAAAAACTGTTAAAAAGACTGGCGTTTGCCTTTAAGTTCTCTGCTCTGCTGACTGTCGGTGGCTCTCCTTATTCCCATCAGCAGTTCTCTGCATCAGTACATACATCTAGGATGTGCTGCAATTAGCAGACATCATTGAAAGCCTCTTTGTTAAGCTGCAGGGGTTGCTTGAGAACTTCAGAATGGATTAGCAGCCGTAGAGGGTGGCGGCGATTTGTATATATGCAGAGCCAGTTAATCCTCTGATGATCAACCGCTCGCTTTTCAATTGCGCCTAATGAGAGGACATTTACTTCTGCGGCGTGTTAATGATATCGCAGTTTGCCCAGGTTTTTACCCTTCGCAATAAGGATGAAATTACAGACACTCATAGAATAAATTTGGACTTATGCAGCGGCCATGAAGAGGCTGATTATGCGATTTTAGACCTAGTTTGGTAAAATTTCCCATGTGTACAGGGCAAAAGCAAATCTTATGGCTGAATGTTTGATCAGGGGAACTTAGCCACATGATAGTCCGACTAGTCAGGACAAATATTTCTGCACCATATGTGACTGAGAAATTCTGCTTAAAGACAACTTTCTTTATTTTTAATATAGCAAAGTCTTTGCCTCTTCCAGTCTAATGAGGACCTCCAAGGCCAAAGATAACTGACATTCTTCAATATGTAGTGGGTTGTGAGGCATAGTGGGTGCAAAGATGGTGAAGGTCATTGGGCGCCAGACACTTATTGGATTTAAAAGAGGTTTTATTTATTTTAACAGTGCTTTTTGTATTTTTGGGGAAAAGAGGGTTAGGGCCAGGACCCCCTTAAGTAGTTGCAGATTCAATTGGCACACTCTGAGACTTCAATAGGAAGACAGCCGTGAAGGGAAAGGCCCCAGCAAAGCACCACAGCTACACATGCAGGAATGCTGACTCATATGGCAACAGTCTTTAACAGTTCCTAACACAAATGTAACAGTTCCTTCAGCTTCACTACAACTGCCTCTTGTAGTTCTTCAAACACTGAGCTCCTGGTCTCTCACTAGACCGTCTGATTCACTGACTCTGAATCCTTTGAGCTCCTCCAATCTTTGCGGTGGTATCTCCCTGAAGCGTCACCCACGCTTCCCTGCTGGGTCCCTCTCTTGGCACTCCAGATACTTCTCAAGCTTCACCCTCGCTGACCGGCTCGGTCCCTGGCTTGACACACAAGGCTGCTCTGCAAGCGTCACCTCCACTGGTTGGGTCCCTGACTTGATCACCGCCTGAAGTTTCCCGATTCTCCACCTTGCCCGTTCAGTGGGAATGTTGCTCCTGTACTTGCTTCAGTTATTCACTGTGGTCCCTGGTAAAGGTGGATGGTTCCTTAGTGGCGACAGCTCCCCTTCTACCTCTGACCACGACAGGTTCTCTGGCCAGCAGAACCGTCACTTTTGGTTGGATTGCAAGCCGCAATCCCAACCCTGCGCTGCCCTCTTACTTCTGGATACGCCCTCAGACAGCCTAGCAGCCAGATGCCTCCAGGATAGGCCCAATTTCTGGCCTAGCAGCCCAGGGTGTATGACACAGGTCCACCCAGACAGCCATCCAGGTGGCACAGAACACAGATCATCTGAATCCACCCAAATATATAGGTGCTTCCAGCAGGCCAGGAATTCAAGAAAACTTCTGCCCATTGGCTGAGATACCCTATATACCCATAACCTGACCTTGGATTGTCCTTCTCATATCTAGTACCACCAAGTACCCGGCAACCTAGTGGTAGAAGAGAAAAGTGCAACAAGGCCAAACTTAGGGAGAAATCAATAGATCTCTATCAATCAACCAGGATAACTACTCCTGGCAAGTAAATTTATGAGGAGCTCCCTGCTAAGCTGCCGGGTGCTACATTAACATATGGTCAAATGTATGTTTCAGAATTTGGTATACTGAAAACTTAGCAGTAGAGAATGGATCCTGACTAGTCGTGTGGGGGGATTTACTCCATACATACAGTACATAATAAGAACAGATAGTGAGAATTACACCCAGTATACCTAGCAAAAGAAAAGCTACTGTGCAGGATCCATACATACAGAATAAGGACAGATATGGAGAATTACACCCAGTACATTTAGCATGAGAAGTGCTACTGTGCAGGGTCCATGCATACAAAATAAGGACAGATATGGAGAATTTCACCCAGTATACCCAGCAAGAGAAGTGCTACTGTGCAGGGTCCATACATACAGAATAAGGACAGATACAGATAATTACACCAAGTATATTTAGCAAGAGAAGTGCTTCTGTGCAGGATCCATACATACAGAAAAAGTTCAGATACCAAGAATTACACCGAATTATATAAAATTCTAAATTAAACAAGAAATACACAGAATTATACAAAACAAGAGAAGTGCACTGTGCAGAATTCATGCCCAAAGAATACTGAGGGTGCATGCTTGACCTCCTCCCCCTCCCGGATAAGTGGCTAGTAAAGATTTTTGAGGGGGTCCTTGCAAATTTTTTATTTTTTTTTGGCATGGGGCTCCCACCCACAATCCATGTGGTATGGGGGAACCCATACTGATTTTTTTTTTTTGGTGGGCCCCCCTTAAAATTCATACCAGACCTGAAGGGACTGGTATGAATTTTGGGGGAACCCCATGCCATTTGTTTTTAAACTATCCCTGACTCCTTCACTTACATGGCTGGGAAGTCTCTTCATCTATACCAGGTCGTTAGGCCCTTTGCACATGGGGCTGGCTGTGTGCAGTGTAAAAATGATATTGTTATGTGTTACTCTCGTGCTAGTGTGCAGTGTGTCCCTCCCTGCGTTTTGGTGCACCCAGGGGAAGGACAACTGTGACATCCAGCTATGCTGCCTGCAGCCTGTCATAGTCTATGGTAGGTTGCTTCTGGACAGGGCTGAATGCTTTAAAGAGAAGTATTCGCATTTTTTGCCCTATATGTTCAGGGACAATTTCTGGAATGCAGAAGGTTGGGGGGAGCCCCCTAGCAAAACACATTGTCACAATGTTGATGAGGTGAAGGGCCTCTTCCCCAAAACCCTGACCTAGTGGCTGGGGGTTCCTAAATTTCCTACTCATTCGCAAAAAAAAAATGAGCTGTACATAAAAATACAAACACAGTTTTTGTCAAGTCCTTTATTAAAAAAGGACAATTATTAAAACATGGCCCAATGAGGGTGTTTATCTATCCACACTGTATATTGAAAATGGAGGAATCTCCCAAATAGTTTATGGCCAGCATAACCTGCTCACCTCTGCTTTGTAAATCCCACCTTAGTAAAAGTTTGGGTCACTGGCCTGGAGCAAGCATAGAGATAAGGAATAATAACACTTATTCATAACATCTTTGTTCCAGAAAACTCTGCCCAATTCTGGGCTCATTCTCCCAGGTCCCAAAGACTCCCCTTTTCCTCCCTGATGCCCTTCAGCAGTATTTATTTATTAAATTTTTATTTCACCGATTCCAGTTGTCTTCAGGACAGTCACGTAACAGGGCAGGATGTAGCCTCATAGTATCGTAGTAGTATCTCATCTGGGGGTGCAGTAAAAAAGTCAGGGGGGCATATCCTCTCGTCTCTTAGCTCCCTACATGTCCATGTGGTTCCCTCATCACCTCATCACAACAGAGTCCCCCTCCTTGATAAATAGCAACAAATGATGCCATGGATCCTGGTCCACCTATGGTGAGGTGGATAAGGGCAGTGCACTATGTAGCCAAGCCGCCATGGCTGCGCGCTGCCTCTCAGTCTCTCTACTTCCTGATACCAATACTACTGGTCCAGGAGGGGCGCTATTGGAATCTGAAGGGGAAAAGGCCACTCCAGCACAACCCCCCCCCCCCCCCCCCCCAAGATCTGGCCCTTTGCAGAGTCTTTTTCCTCTGTCTTCTCCCTAGTGCTGGGTGGTCCTCAGTGTTGCAACTTTGTATCATGCATCATTGTATTTGATCACAAGACACTGTGGTGGCATCCTCTCAGGGGGCAGGTCTATGAGGCCCTGAACTCACAGGATGTCCTCAGTCTTTTAGGTTAAATACCATCTGTGAAGCCATTCAACGTGGAAGACTGAGGATACCTAGTGGAAGAACCAAGGGGTGAGTTTTGTGGCCAGAGCTTCCTTTTTATTTTTATTACCTCATTGGGTGCCATTTTTGTAAATGCAACTAGCATTTTCTGAAGTGGGGCAGCAATGGCAGCACCCATATGTTTCTCATGGTTTGTTGCATGTCCTAAGCATGGATGCCTAATCACATCCTCTTAGGTACAAATAACTACTAAAAAGAACATTTGCAGGTATTTATAATAGCACATGGAAAATCAAGTAAAAATATGAAAATCACCTAAATTCCCTCAGGTAAATTTTAAGCAATAACTGAAAATGTTCACTCGCTGAAAACGCAGTTTAGCTTTGCATTCCAATATGTCGCCTTTGTCTGTTTCATGACTTCACAGAGCCCAATCGCTTCTTGTAACATCACTCCAGACCTTAAAAACATATCCCACCAACAAATTGGCCATAGATTCAGAATGGCTGCCAGAGAAGGATATCATTGGAGAACACAGGTAGCTAAGTCAATATTAGAAATTCCCCCTTGCATAATCATAACCGGGGGAAAATACGAGGTAAACCTTTGTTTTAACATAACTTTCGAAACAAAAAAGAAATGGTGAAGGAAAGGTGTTGATGTGTAATATGAGAAGAGACTTCAGAGATGGTGGCTCGATTAGGCCTCTGGTAGTCGGCTTTCCTTCTCTTAAATTGGTTTGGTGGCACTGTGTAGAATGGACCCCCTGGTACACACACGTCTGTTTTGACATGACACTTCAAAGGTGCGCTGTAGACACCATCCCTGCCTGTGAGCAGCGGGAAACGCCTTTGGAAGAAAACACACTCAAAGCCACAAATTTGCTCTCCAGCAGTGCAAGGTTCTGACACACGCCACCCACCGGGACTTGACGTTTCCAGACAGTATACTTCATTTCACCGCTCTCGCCTTATTCATCCTGGCTCCTGAAGCTTGTATGCTGCTTTCTTTCTTTTTCTTTTTTTTTTTGGTTTCTGTTTCTTTACTTTTCTATAAGAGGAACTCTGTGAACAGATGGTCTGTTGCTTGTTCTGGTCTTGTGGCATTCTCTTTATTTATTTACTTGTTGTGCTTCTCTAGGAAATCCCAGACGCTCTGTGGGCCAGGATCATCCAGGAGCGACTGTCAAAAGTGGACTGCGTGAAACGAGTAAGCAGACTTCAAAGAGCTGAGAAGGGGTGGGGGAGAGGAAATTGGAGAATGCCAAGCTCATATTTAAGCAATCCATTTAGCACAGATAAAGTGTGTTTTTATATGTACAATTCCGTCAAAAGTGAAAATTTTGCATTTAAAGTGGTTGTAAACCACAGACATGAAATATGAACAAAGCATATCCCTCTAAAACAGGGGTGTCAAACTGGCGGCCCTCCAGCTGTTGCAAGAACTACAAGTCCCATCATGCCTGTGGGAGTCATGCTTGTAACTGTCAGCCTTGCAATGCCTCATGGCAGTTGAAGTCCTGCAACAGCTGGAGGGCCGCCAGTTTGACACCTTTGCTCTATAGTGTGCACTTGTCTCAATTAACCTCCCTGGCGGTATGATTATTTCAGATTTTTGCATCTCAAAGCGGTACAATTATTTTGCATAGAAATTTGGTGTTTTATATTGTAGGTCTGTAATTCTTAGCAATAACACACTTAGATCTGTCCACCAAGAGTCTAGTAGATATCCCGGGTATGATGAAGTTTAAAACACAAAATCATAAATTATAATATAATAAATAAATATAAATAATAATAAAAAAAAAATAATATAATAATAATAAAATACATTTCCCCACAATTCACTATCGCTCAATTCTGCAAGTGTTCTAATTTACTATCGCTGTTTTCTAGCTGGTCTAAAGCCACTTTTGACATAAAGGGACACTTTTTGGTTGCTATGGACAATCTCAAGTTTCCAGGTAGAAAGAACAGTATATATAATATAAAACTGCATGCAGGGCATGGGCCAAAGCACTGGGGACAAAAGGGAAGTGAAATGATTTCATACAGTACTGTAATCTGTAAGATTACAGTACTGTATGTGTTATGATTTTTACACTTTTTTGAATTTGTCGCCAGGCTCCGCCCCTGTGCGTCGCGACGCTCGCAGGGAACGGAGCCTGGCACAGAGAGGCTTCGGGCAGAGGACGGAGCCCGCAGACAGCGAGGGGGGTCATCGCAGGATCCTGGGGACAAGGTAAGTAACCTGCTCCAGGATCCTGAGATGTAATCCCGAGTGTGGCTCGGGGTTACCGCTAATGGTGCTGAAATTTAACCCCGAGCCACACTCGGGAATACCGTCAGGGAGGTTAAGAGCACTAATGCCGTGTACATACGACCAGACTTTTCATCGGACTGAACCCCGAAGGACTTTTTCGACGGAGTTCCGACGGAGTTCCAACGAAACGGACTTGCCTACACAAGATCACACCAAAGTCCGATCGTTTTGAACTTGATGACGTACGACCGGACTAGAATAAGGAAGCTCATAGCCAGTAGCCAATAGCTGCCCTTGCGTCCTTTTTTGTCTGTCGGACTAGCATACAGACGAACAGATTTTTCGATCGGACTCGAGTCCGTCGGAAAGATTTGAAACATGTTCTATTTCTAAAGTCCGACAGATTTTTCAAAAGAAAAGGTCCGATCAAGCCCACACATGATCAAATTGTCTGACGGATTCATTCCGTCGGACCAGTTCGGTCGAAAAGTCCGGTCGTGTGTATACGGCATAAGTGTTACTTTTGTCTGCTGCTTGGTGCCTCTGCTATTAGTGTGAATCACTTCTGACAAGTTTTCCTGACACCAAGAGAAAAAAGGTGTCGGGGTGGGACCTCCAGCTGATTGACAGCCTCAGCTCTGTTCCTGTGTGCTGTGTGAAGGCGGGTGTGCCCCTTCCCTTCAATCACCCGGATTCATGGTGGATTACTCTTCAGAGGACTTTTGACAGGCAGTGAGGAGGCATTATTTTCTTAAGGCACATGATCACTGCTGTCTAATGCCTATGCAACTTAAGGGGGAGCAGTTGGGTAGTAAAAACATGACTCAGCTGTGTGTTTTTTTTTCTGCCCCCTCAGACTGCTAATGTAAACAAGGCTTTGTAAATGACATGTGTTTTGTAAATTAAAGCCTGCTTATACTGCACAGATATGCATATGCTGTGTGCTTCTTTAATTAAATAAATGACGTATGGGGGCCTACATACCATTTTCTTTACATTTGTATCCCAAACATGCACTGTATGTGTCTTAGGCACCCTGTGAGCTCTTTTACAGAGTTCCTTCTGGTGCAGACTAACAGCATAGTCAATTTTACCCCCAAGCATTAAATATGATCATAAAAGTAGGACCACACACCCTAGAAGAAATAACCCTACCACAGCAAGATTTACTGGTCTGGTCTGTGTTTCAGGAGCACTAACATCACTCCTATATAAACAAACCTGATGCTTTGTTCATATTTATACAGAATTTATAAAGGCTGATAACCTGTTTCCACGCAAATAAGACCTAGCATGATTGTCGGTGATGGCTGCAATAGAAGCCCTACCCCCCAAATAAGCCCTAGTTAACCACTTGAGCCCCGGACCATTATGCTGCCTAAGGACCAGAGGTCTTTTTCCAATTTGGCACTGCGTCGCTTTAACTGCTAATTGCGCGGTCATGCAATGCTGTACCCAAACGAAATTTGCGTCCTTTTCTTCCCACAAATAGAGCTTTCTTTTTATGGTATTTGATCACCTCTGCGGTTTTTATTTTTTGCGCTATAAATGGAAAAAGACCGAAAATTTTGAAAAAAAATGATATTTTCGACTTTTTGTTATAAAAAAAATCCAATAAACTCAATTTTAGTCATACATTTAGGCCAAAATGTATTCGGCCACATGTCTTTGGTAAAAAAAATGTCAATAAGCGTATATTTATTGGTTTGCGCAAAAGTTATAGCGTCTACAAACTAGGGTACATTTTCTGTAATTTACACAGCTTTTAGTTTATGACTGCCTATGTCATTTCTTGAGGTGCTAAAATGGCAGGGCAGTACAAAACCCCCCCAAATGACCCCATTTTGGAAAGTAAACACCCCAAGGAAATTGCTGAGAGGCATGTTGAACCCATTGAATATTTATTTTTTTGTCCCAAGTGATTGAATAATGACAAAAAAAAAAAAAAAATATTTACAAAAAGTTGTCACTAAATGATATATTGCTCACACAGGCCATGGGCCTATGTGGAATTGCACCCCAAAATACATTCTGCTGCTTCTCCTGAATATGGGGATACCACAGGTGTGGGACTTTTTGGGAGCCTAGCCGCGTACGGGGCCCCGAAAACCAATCACCACCTTCAGGATTTCTAAGGGTGTAAATTTATGATTTCACTCTTTACTGCCTATCACAGTTTCGGAGGCCATGGAATGCCCAGGTGGCACAAAACCCCCCCAAATGACCCCATTTTGGAAAGTAGACACCCCAAGCTATTTCCAGAGAGGCATATTGAGTCCATGGAATATTTTATATTTTGACACAAGTTGCGGGAAAGTGACACATTTTTTTTGCACAAAGTTGTCACTAAATGATATATTGCTCACACAGGCCATGGGCATATGTGGAATTGCACCCCAAAATACATTTAGCTACTTCTCCTGAGTACGGGGATACCACATGTGTGGGACTTTTTGGGAGCCTAGCCGTGCACGGGACCCCGAAAACCAATCACCGCCTTCAGGATTTCTAAGGGTGAAAATTTTTTGATTTCACTCTTCACTGCCTATCACAGTTTCGGAAGCCATGGAATGCCCAGGTGGCACAAAACCACCCCAAATGACCCCATTTTGGAAAGTAGACACCCCAAGCTATTTGCTGAGAGGCATGGTGAGTATTTTGCAGCTCTCATTTGTTTTTGAAAATGAAGAAAGACAAGAAAAAACTTTTTTTTTTTCTTTTTTCAATTTTCAAAACTTTGTGACAAAAAGTGAGGTCTGCAAAATACTCACTATACCTCTCAGCAAATAGCTTTGGGTGTCTACTTTCCAAAATGGGGTCATTTGGGGGGGTTTTGTGCCACCTGGGCATTCCATGGCCTCCGAAACTGTGATAGGCAGTCAAGAGAGAAATCAAAAATTCACGCCCTTAGAAAGCCTGAAGGCGGTGCTTGGTTTTCGGGGTTCCGTACGCGGCTAGGCTCCCAAAAAGTCTCACACATGTGGTATCCCCGTACTCAGGAGAAGCAGCAGAATGTATTTTGGGGTGTAATTTCACATATTCCCATGGCATGTTTGAGCAATATATCATTTAGTGACAATTTTGTGCAAAAAAAAAAAAATTTGTCTCTTTCCCGCAACTTGTGTCGCAATATAAAATATTCCATGGACTCGACATGCCTCTCAGCAAATAGCTTGGGGTGTCTACTTTCCAAAATGGGGTCATTTGGGGGGGTTTTGAACTGTCCTGGCATTTTATGCACAGCATTTAGAAGCTTATGTCACACATCACCCACTCTTCTAACCACTTGAAGACAAAGCCCTTTCTGACACTTGTGCCGCGTACACACGAGCGGACTTTATGGCGGACTTTGCCCGGCGGACTGGATTTCGTCGGACAATTCGATGTGTGTGGGCTCCAGCGGACTTTGTTTTCTCAAAAGTTGGACGGACTTAGATTTGAAACTTGTTTAAAATTTATCCGTTGAAATCGAGTCCGGTCGAAAAGTCCACCGTCTGTATGCTAGTTCGACGGACTAAAAAGCCACGCTAGGGCAGCTATTGGCTACTGGCTATGAACTTCCTTGTTTTAGTCCGGTCATACGTCATCACGTACGAATTCGACGGACTTTGGTGGATTGTGTGTAGGCAAGTCCGTTCATTCAGAAAGTCCGTCGTAAAGTACGTCGAAAAATCCGCCGGGCAAAGTCCGCCGTAAAGTCCGCTTGTGTGTACGCGGCATTATTGTTTACATGAAAAAGTTGGGTTTTTTTTGCAAGAAAATTACTTTGAACCCCCAAACATTATATATTTTTTTTAAAGCAAATGCCCTACAGATTAAAATGGTGGGTGTTTCATATTTTTTTTTTCACACAGTATTTGCGCAGCGATTTTTCAAATGCATTTTTTGGGGAAAAAACACACTTTTTTAAATTTTAATGCACTAAAACACACTATATTGCCCAAATGTTTGATGACATAAAAAAGATGATCTTAGGCCGAGTACATGGATACCAAACATGACATGCTTTACAATTGCGCACAAACGTGCAGTGGCAACAAAATAAATACATTTTTAAAAGCCTTTAAAAGCCTTTACAGGTTACCACTTTAGATTTACAGAGGAGGTCTACTGCAAAAATTACTGCCCTCGATCTAACCTTCGCGGTGATACCTCACATACATGGTGCAATTGCTGTTTACGTTTGACGACAGACCGCCGCTTGCGTTCGCCTTAGCGCGAGAGCAGGGGGCGACAGGGGTGCTTTTTTTTTTTTTTCTTTATTATTTTTTTGCTTTTTTATCTTATTTTTAAACTGTTCCTTTCATTTTTATTTTTTTTTAATCATTTTTATTGTTATCTCGGGGAATGTAAATATCCCCTATGATAGCAATAGGTAGTGACAGGTACTCTTTTTTGAAAAAAATTGGGGTCTATTAGACCCTAGATCTCTCCTCTGCCCTCAAAGCATCTGACCACACCAAGATCGGTGTGATAAAATGCTTCCCCAATTTCCCAATGGCGCTATTTACATCCGGCGAAATCTAAGTCATAAAATGCTCGTAGCTTCCGGTTTCTTAGGCCATAGAGATGTTTGGAGCCACTCTGGTCTCTGATCAGCTCTGTGGTCAGCTGGCTGAATCACCGGCTGCATTTTCAGGTTCCCTGTTGAGACAGGAGAGCCAGAGAAAAACACGGAAGACGGTGGGGGGGGGGGGGGGCATTCCCTCCCACGGCTTGTAAAAGCAGTCTAGAGGCTAATTAGCCGCTAGGATTGCTTTTACATGAAAGCCGACCGCTGGCTGAAAAGAATGATACCAAGATGATACCTAAACCTGCAGGCATCATTCTGGTATAACCACTCAAAGTTGTGAATGGCGTACCTGAAGACAAAAAAATGGTTAACAATAAAGCACAGTAAACGGTAAAGTACAAAAAATTGCATACCTGAAAAGCAAACATGATAAAACATAATAACAATAAAACATTGCAGAATAGAATACAGTAAAAAAGAGCAGAACAATAGAGAGAATAGAGAGAGAGAGAACAATAAAACGACAACTATTTTTTTTTATTTTATATATATATTTTTTTTTTTTTTACACTTTTTTTGTAACTAACTTTTATAACTGTAACCGGTTCCAGGTTCGGGTCTCTCAAAATGCGATGGCATCTTGGGAGACCCTGTGAAAGTGCGCCTAGTCTGTGGAATGCTGTATCCTACGCTAATACTCAACTAGTGCATAGTAGCGTTCAAAACATTCACCAATGCAAAGACCAGGATTGTCAGGACAGGAGGAACAATAATAGTGGGTGTCACGCCTATATCCGCGCTTGCTGCAGACACGACATCTTTTTTGGGGGGTTCGTTGGGTAGGGGTACTCGGGAGGACATAAAGAAAATGCCTCTCATGCAGCCGACTGCATTTGGTTGGGGATGTGAATGGGGGAAGTACGGGCGCTGCAGAAGCGGTGGGTTCCCAATTAGGATTGGCGAATGCAGCAGGAAGGGCATTATGGGCACGACGGGCCTGTGTTTGTCTTTTTGGTGGCAGCGGGACACTATTTGTGCTTGCCACCTCACCAGCTTGAACTGCACTTATGGGACTCGCCACGTCACCAAGTGTTACTGCAGTGCTGGTTTGACTACGACCGGGGTGTACTAGGCCGCTGGCGCTTGCCAGTTCACCAAAACGCTACCAAAAAATCTGTTGGCGATCGCAGGGATCAGGCCTGACTCTGCGAACGCTGCAGTTATGTGTTTAGTGTTTTGTAAGTGTCAGTGATCGATCGATACTGCACTTGGGTGGGCTGGGCTGGGCCGGGCGGAGGGGCAAAACGCAGGTGCTAGCAGGTATCTGGGCTGATTCCGCTAACACTGCGTTTTTGGGAACCCTAAACTGCTGGGGACGCTAGTATAGATCTGATCGGATCAGATATTGATGCGTTCAGATACTATACCACTAAGGGAGGTGTATGCTGCGTGCGTGGGTGTTAGCGGTACTGGCACTAATCTGACGCTGCCTGGGGCGACGCATATCACCGCCGGGCGATCAGGGGGCTAAACCTTTATTCGGTAATAAACGGCGGCTGCCCTGACACTATAAAAAATAAACGAACTAACCAGCGTCACCCGTAACACTTATACGGTGATCAGTGGTGAAAGGGTTAACTAGGGGGCAATCAAGGGGTTAAAACATTTATTAGGTAGTATATGGGGGTCCCTGACGCTATAAAACGCTGACGGCGAACCTAAATATTTACCTCCCTAACTAGCGTCACCAGCGACACTAATACAGCGATCAGAAAAATGATTGCTTAGTGACACTGGTGACGGGGGGTGATCAAGGGGTTAAAACTTTATTAGGGGGGTTAGGGGGGTACCCTAGACCTAAAGGGGGGTAACAGTAACTGTCCCAACACTGTAACTGTCACAAACTGACACTATGCAGTAATCAGGAAAAAAAAAAAACTGCTGGTGTCAGTTTGTGACGGGGGGGGGGGGGGGGGTGATTGGGGGGGATCGGGGGGGGGGGGGATCGGGGTGTTTAGTGTGCCTGGCATGTTCTACTGAGTGTGTTGTGCACTCACAGTGATGTCTTCTCTCCTTGGGCCGGAACGGAAATTACCGAGCCGAGGAGAGATGACATCATTTCCTTTGCTGCTGTTTAGCATACAGCAGCAAAGGAATGATTCGATTGGCCGGCGGCGATCGCGAGGGGGGGCCACGAACGGATGGTCTCCCCCTCACCTCTGATCGCCGCTGGACGAAAGACAACTGCCTCGGGCACCGGGGGGGGTCCGATCGGACCCCCCACCCGCGGAAGGCAAATCACGTACATGTACGTGATTTTGCCTGTCCCTGCCACCTTGCCGACGTACATCGACGTGAGGCGGTCGTCAAGTGGTTAAAGTCCTTGTAGGTCTTATTTTCAGGGTAGGGCTTATTCTCGGGGGAAACAGGGTAGGGCTTATTTGGGGGGTAGGGCTTATATTGCAGCCATCACTGACAATCACGCTAGGTCTTATTTTCGGGGAAACAGGGTAACAGCACATGTGCTTCCTTGCTGGTTCTGAAAACACACAATATTTTTTCGAGTTCAGCATCTTTGCCTATCTTGATTGGCCAACACAAGATGGTGTAACTCTTGAGCATGTGTATGGGAGTCATAGCATTACAGCAGTGAGACATGAATCTTCCAGTTCACAAATTTTTATGGACAATGTTACGCTTTATAGTGTCAATTAACCCACATCATAAAAAAAATAATGAATAAATGGTGTATTACATGCTGTTCATACTCACTCAGTCACTATGGGATTCGTTTTCTGTATTCTGCAAAAAAACCTGGTTGATTCTGCTGTTTTCTATTTACCCCTTCTGTCCATGTCCCCACTGCAATTGGGAATTTTGCAGAGAAGTGTTGGCAGCTACTGCACATGCTCAGTTTTCAGTGTATTTTCTACCCTGAATATTTCCTCCCTATCACATCTGAGCAGACCATGTGACTATAGAGTCACACATGTGGGCATATACACAGTGATAAATGACAGCCCACTCCCTCCCTCCTTATCCATACCCACTAAATAACTAAACACAATGGGGGCGGGATAGTACAACTTGATTGATAAAGGCTTCACCTCCCTCTTACTCTAATGCCGCGTACACACGAGCGGACTTTACGGCAGACTTTGCCCGGCGGACGGGATTTTGTCGGACAATTCGATCGTGTGTGGGCTCCAGCGGACTTTTTTTCTCAAAAGTTGGACGGACTTATATTTAAAACATGTTTTAAATCTATCCGTCGAACTCGAGTCCGGTCGAAAAGTCCGCTCGTCTGTATGCTAGTTCGACGGACAAAAAGCCACGCTAGGGCAGCTATTGGCTACTGGCTATGAACTTCCTTATTTTAGTCCGGTCGTACTTCATCATGTACGAATTCGACGGACTTTGGTTGATCGTGTGTAGGCAAGTCCGTTCATTCAGAAAGTCCGTCGTAAAGTCCGTCGAAAAGTCCGCCGGGCAAAGTCTGCCGTAAAGGCCTGCGACTGTCAGAAATCCACCCACACCATGGTATTGCCAAAAAATAATAAAGATTTGATTTCCAATATATATTTGTATGATGATTTAAAACAATTTATTGATATTATTTATTTAGTTTTACTCTGTATTTCAGAGGCTTTTTATTTTGAATGCGTGACCAGCAGCAGAGAACTAGAAGCTCCTCCTGCCACTGTTTCCCTGCAGACAGGCTGGGAAAGAGCTGGGTCATGTGACAGCTGTATATACATTAGGAAACAAAAGTACTTAGCAGACTGTTTTAATTTAAAAAAAAAAAACATTTGCAGAGAGGAACTTATTCTGTACTTGTTCATGTTGTAGTACAGATTTTGGATACAAAACAGTTAACTTTTTCTTGTCATTTCTAAAATATAATAACATTTAAGTGAAAGAAAATAATTACACTGCCATCATCCATATACAGAAAGAGAAGAGATAATGTAAATTAACCGCTTCAGATCCGGGCCATTGCCAAATGACGGCAACAGCGCGGATCTAAATTGCCGGGACTACGTCTATTGATGTCATCCCGTGCACGAGCGGCCTGCGCGCCCCCTGCAGGGCGCGCACGGCGCGCGCGGTGATCAGCGAGTCTATGAGACTCGCCTGATCACAGATCAGAGTAAGGGGTTGGTCCCTACCCCTTACCACATGATCAGCTGTCAGCCAATGACAGCTGATCATGTGATGTAAACAGAGCCGGTAATCGGCTATTTTTCCTCCTCGCGCTGATAGCGCGAGGAGGAAAAAAAAAAAACCCGATCACCGGCGGCCGTGATCGGGACATCAGTCCCGATCACGGCAATCTTCTAACACAAAGCAATAGGCAGCAGTGCTGCCTACCAGTGCCCACCAGCGTCACCCATCAGTGCCCACAGTGCCATAAATCAGCGCCACCCATCAGTGCCCACAGTGCCACCCATCAGTGCCCACAGTGCCACCCATCAGCGCCACATCAGTGCCACCCATCAGCGCCACATCAGTGCCACCCATCAGCACCCACATCAGTGCCACCCATCAGCACCCACATCAGTGCAACCTATCAGTGCCCATCAGTGTCACCTACCAGTGCCCATCAGTGCCCCCCATCAGTGGTACCTATCAGTGCCCATCCGTGCCACCCATCCGTGCCACCCATCCGTGCCACCCATCTGTGCCACCCATCTGTGCCACCCATCCGTGCCACCCATCTGTGCCGCCCATCCGTGGCCATCAGTGCCGCCTTATCTGTGCCCATCAGTACCGCCTTATCTGTCCCCATCAGTGCTGCCTTAACTGTGCCTATCAGTGCCGCCTTAACTGTGCCTATCAGTGCCGCCTTATCTGTGCCTATCCGTGCCCATCAGTGCAGCCTATCAGTGCCCACCAGTGCCGCCTCATCAGTGCATATCAATGAAGGAGAAAAATTACCTGTTTGCAAAATTTTATAACAAACTATTAAACATGATTTTTTTTTTTTTTCAAAAATTTCCATCTTTTTTTGTTTGTTTAGCAAAAAATAAAAACCCCAGCTGTGATTAAATACCACCAAAAGAAAGCTCTATTTGTGGGAAAAAAATGATAAAAATTTCATTTGGGTACAGTGTTGTATGACCGCGCAATTGTCATTCAAAGTGCATCAGCGCTGAAAGCTCAAAATTGGTCTGGGCAGGAGGGGGGTTTAAGTGCCCAGTAAGCAAGTGGTTAAAGAGGTTGTAAACCCCCGTTAAGAAAAAACAAAAGACCTGCAACACAAAGGCATAGTGAGCTAATATGCATCGCATACTTACCTTAGAACGAAGCCCTGCAGCGGTGCCCGCACACTGCTGACACAGCGGACATCTTCCCTGGCGTCACTCTTGCGCATGCGCGCGGGAGCCACTGGTCAGGGCACAGGCAGCCGCTTCTTCAGAGTGAATGCACCGATGATGTAATCAGCGCAGTATACAGTAATATCTCCTAAACGGTGCAAGTTTAGGAGATATTTACAGTACTTATAGGTAAGCCTTATTATAGGCTTACCTATAGGTACAAACAAACAAGGGGAGTTTACTTCAACTTTAAATAGTGTGTGTTCAGTATCGCTTTAATCTGATGTTAGAACTTTAGCACATTTTTAGTGCTTTATGCATAGCATAACTGACTGTCTTTGCTTACTGCCTCCAACTGCTCTTTACCTTTTGTTTGCTGGACCTCTTGAAGTGTTAGGCCCCTTTCACACGGCGCCTCCGCTAAGCTGAATCTGCTTGCTCAGCGGGGGATCTCTCCGCTAATCCCTGCTGAGCAGGCAGGTGACAGGTCCATGTCCGCTTCACTATGCACAGTCCTACTCTCCTCTATGGGGCAATCAGATGGAAATGACCACCTGTCCCTTTTCATCCAATGCCATCTGATCCACTGGACAGATGGGGAATAGGACTACCATTCATCTGTTTTTGGTGGACAGGATCGGGTCAGATGGCGGCAGGTGTCAGCGGATATGTGTCCGCTGACATCTGCCACTCCATAGAGGAGACTGAAGGGTACGATCAGGTCTATCTGATCGGACAACCTGTGTGGAAGGGGCCTTATTGTCTAAATCTGGCCATACACTGATCAAAATTTGGCAGGGACAGGCTGAATGGACATTTACATTTTTTATCAATCACCTGCAGCCACTTATTGAAGTATTGTGACAGCAGTGGGTACCACTGTCAGATTACAATGGCAGGGTGGATTTCTCCATCCACCTTGTTTGTATGGATGGAGGAATCTTTTAGTTCTTGTTAATGTTCATTTAACCAAAAAGAAAAAAACTAAGTGTATGGCTAGCTTTACAGCCTGCTGTCTGCCCAGGGATGAAGACAATATAGTATTGGGCACAGGCTGCTGTAGCAGAGTAGAAGCTGATGGTAAAAGCTTGCATATGCTAATTGCAGAGAACACGCAAGATCAAAGGCAGTACAAGGAGAGCTTTGTTGATTGCCTGGGGCAGGTGGCACACATTAAAAGAACGCAAAGCAGACAGAGCACAAAACTGTGACCGTCAACATATCTGTCTTTCTAGCACGTATGCCCCATATTATGAACCATTAGTTATCTTGTCACCTGAGACTTAGTGTTACAGCTCTTTATATACAAGAACCAAGGCCCTCTCAACATAATCGGAGGCCTAAATCAGTGTTAATTTACTGCATGGTGTCAGCCTCTGGTTTTGGTTAAGCAGTACCAGCTTTGGTTTGCCTAATAACATAACACTAGCTCCCGTTGTCAGTGAAGGTATATTTCGAGAAGATATAATTCCTTTCTCTAGTGCTTGTGTAAGATTAAATAAGTAAGCGTGTGGCCATTGACAGCTCGATAAAAGCAAGCAATGCTCTTGACTGCAAGCACTGCTTGCCATTATCAGGTAGATTATGTAATCCTATATATATATATATATATATATATATATATAAAGAAAAGAATAACACTGAATATTCCAGCATGTGAATAAACATCAATAAAAATCAAAAATACAGTCAGGCCCATAAATATTGGGACATCGACACAATTCTGATCTTTTTGGCTCTATACACCACCACAATGGATTTGAAATGAAACAAACAAGATGTGCTTTAACTGCAGACTTTCAGCTTTAATTTGAGGGTATTTACATCCAAATCAGGTGAACGGTGTAGGAATTACAACAGTCTGTATATGTCTCTCCCACTTTTTAAGGGACCAAAAGTAATGGGACAGATTAACAATCATCCATCAAACTTTCACTTTTTAATACTTGGTTGCAAATCCTTTGCAGTCAATTACAGCCTGAAGTCTGGAACGCATAGACATCATTAGACGCTGGGTTTCATCCCTGGTGATGCTCTGCCAGGCCTCTACTGCAACTGTCTTCAGTTCCTGCTTGTTCTTGGGGCATTTTTCCTTCAGTTTTGTCTTCAGCAAGTAAAATGCATGCTCAATCGGATTCAGGTCAGGTGATTGGCTTGGCCATTGCATAACATTCCACTTTTTTCCTTTAAAAAACTCTTTGGTTGCTTTCGCAGTATGCTTCAGGTCATTGTCCATTTGCACTGTGAAGCGCCGTCCAATGAGTTCTGAAGCATTTTGCTGAATATGAGCAGATAATATATAGATAATAGTCCCTGCACTACTTTGGTCCGACTTTGATGCGATTTGAAGTCCATAGACCTCAAGATTAGACAGGCATTGCTGAAAAAATTGCGGCACAATCGCGCAACTTTCAGTTTGCCCAAGTGTGAAAGGGGCCTCAAGCAGCAGAAAAGCCTATGGGTTTCCTCCAAGAGACACACCCATGATAGTTTCACTTTCTTTTTTTTTTATTGCGAATATTACAGAATACAGAGTATCAAAAAGAACAAAAGCCAGAGCCTGGCCACAGCACAAGAACATGAGCGTAATATAATAAACTTTTGGATTCTAAGTTTTAAGGAGCAGGGCTCTCCGATTCCTCCTGTATTGAATTGTATTGTAACTGTTTGCCCTAACATTGTAAAGCGCTGCACAAACTGTTGGCGCTTTATAAATCCTGTATAATAATAATAAACGGTACAAAAGATAAGAAATTAGGCTACACATAGCCTCACTGATAGAGTTTGTGCCACATAGTACTAAGAACAGTGCTTACAATCAGAAATAAATCAAGGGAATACCCAAACATTACCAGAGACCAGGGATCCAATAAGAAAGTATACAAACCAAGAACAAAAATCTGAGGTCTGGCCCTCCACATAGGACAGAAAATAAGTCCAGAACTCTTTCAATTTGGGACACGCCCATAAAATATGAAGCAGGGTCTCCTCCGATATCAGACACCTTCTGCCAGTGCCTGCCTTTCGAATGGCTTTGCTGAGTGGACCTTACCAATCAGTAGGAAGTCAACTCAGAAGATTTTGAAAGCATGGTGTATTGAGCATCCAGCCCTCATGTGTATGAGTAGTTAGTGGGTAGTCTTCTTCAATATGGCAGGTAGAGCTTACATTTGTGGACAATCTTACCCCCATTGTGAACTCTTTGATCTTTCCTCTTGCACCTCTTCAGAGCAGACCACAATATGAAGCAATCCTTATGTCATGTCTTAGGTTTCCTAAGAACTGTGATATTAATAACCTTTAAAGTCAATCAAAGGTGTTGAATAATATGTACTTGTTTTAGCTTTGCTGGCTAGGCAGATATGATACTTATGCCGCGTACACACGAGCGGACATTACGGCGGACTTTGCCCGGCGGACTGGATTTCGTCGGACAATTCGATGTGTGTGGGCTCCAGCGGACTTTGTTTTCTCAAAAGTTTGACGGAATTAGATTTAAAACTTGTTTTAAATTTATCCGTTGAAATCGAGTCCGGTCGAAAAGTCCGCCGTCTGTATGCTAGTTCGACGGACAAAAAGCCACGCTAGGGCAGCTATTGGCTACTGGCTATGAACTTCCTTGTTTTAGTCCGGTCGTACGTCATCACGTACGAATTCGACGGACTTTGGTGGATTGTGTGTAGGCAAGTCCGTTCATTCACAAAGTCCGTCGGAAAGTACGTCGAAAAGTCCGCCGGGCAAAGTCCGCCGTAATGTCCGCTCGTGTGTACGCGGCATAACATGCGGTCATGTTTAGAACTAGGATCATTCTGATCCATGGTGCAGAGTTTTCTGACTTCACATTTTCACATTTTGATAACAGGGATAGAGGGGAAATCTTCCAAAAGGAACTACAAGGGATATACTCAGTTAGGAGTAATTTACTCTTTACTCTACTTCCTGTTTTGGCAATGGGACAAGAAGTGAAGGGAAATCTCCCCAATGGGAGATGGGTTATAACCCTCCTTTACTCTATCCAAAATTTAAAAAACAGGTAACGGGGGCGGGGTGGCAGCAGATAAGGGGAGGTTCCACTTTTGGGTGGAACTCCGCTTTATGTTTCAGATAAAATAGGTATTTGTAATTTAACTTTGTGTATCTTTTTTCCTTTAGCTTTTAGTTTAGCCCAGGGGTGTCCAAACTTTTTTCAAAGAAGGCCAGATTTGATGAAGTGAACATGCGTGAGGGCCGACCATTTTGCCTGACATTCTTTGAACCATTAAAATTAAATGCAAATTGGCCAGTAAAGTCAACTGCCTCTAAACTATAAACGACCGAGTGTACAGATAGGATAACATAGTTATAGCTAGGGGCGTGGCCAAGCGATGGCAGAGTGAGGACGCACACCTCGGAGCTCTGTGCGGGGAAGCCCTGAGAACGGACAGTAATCCTGCCTTGAGAGAGCCTGAATTCATGCCAGGGGACCGCAAACACCCGCTGGACTCAGGGGTGCAGAAGGGACCCGAAATTACTCACTATTTCCTTAGGCAACACGCTGCCTCTTCTCCGGCCACTTCGGCCAAGATGGCGCCGCCTCGAGTACCTCCGTCGAACGCTGCCGCCACAGCTAAGAAAAGCACTCAGCCGGGAACGAATGCAGGAGGAGACCGCTCGGCCCAAGATGACAGGTCAGCATCTCCTATTTTATCCCCCGTGATCCCCATCACTGACACTCAACTTAGCTCCAGCCACACAAGGGAGACAGGGGGCAACATGGAGGAATCCCTCAGAGACATAGTGTCTGGCTTACCCTCCAGACAAGATCTACAGGAAATGGCTGCATCCATTGTTAATGCACTCTCAAGGGAATTACATGACCTGCGCCAGCAGGTGAATACAGTAGATGAAAGGGTCACGGTACTGGAAACCTCTGCATCCACATCGGACGCCCGGATTACCGCCATGGAACAGGAACAACGTGGCTTCCGCCGCCATCTTGTGGACATACAATTAAAGTTGGACGACGGCGAAAACAGAAGCAGACGTAATAACCTGCGCCTCCGCGGCATTCCTGAAGCCACCATGGGAACAGATCTCCGTGCAACGGTGGCGGCTATCCTGAACCAAGTTCTTGGAAAACCACCAGCGGCAGAACTAGAGCTGGACAGGGTTCACCGTATCCCGGGCCCCAGGATTCCACCCGCAACATCTCAAGATCCTGATGCCACGGACCTCCCACGGGATGTTTTATGCCGGGTACATTTCTTCACCATAAAGGAAGAAATCATGCGGATGGCCTGGGAGCGCGGCCCCATAGACTTTGATGGCGCTCTGATCCGGATCTACCCGGATGTCTCCAGGCAAACGAGAGCAATGCGAGGTCTCATGAGACCACTACTGGAGGTTGTCCGGGCAGCAGAGGCGACGTACCGCTGGGGTCATCCCTTCCACCTTATTGTACGGAAACAGGGGGCAGAATTTTATCTACGCTCCCCAGACCAACTTCCAGATCTATTCTGCTTCCTAGCCAAACCCCCTGTGAGTGTCCCCAACTGGTTTGAATACCTGCTGTCACCGGAGGCCTTGGGCCCACCTCTGCCCAGGCCTCAACGCTCCCGTAGGCCGCGCTCATGAGCCACCAGCCGAGAGACTGCTAGACCTCACCCGAGGTCCGCCGAAGCGTGACATCATACTTTCTCCAAAGACCTGGAATGACCAGACGTCCGCCTTTGCTACAAAACCCCACTGGGCCTTCGAAGACTTTGGACCTACCTCCCAGGGGTCCCACTAAACTGGATTGCAGGATGCCTCTCTTGGGCTTGCTTGAACTGCCCTACTCTGTGCAATCCCCGGGAAATACGACTCCTGGCCATACTTGCATCTCCCGCTTTGGACATATGGGACATCAGCCATCACCCACAAGCCTTACCATTGAAGGACCGAACTGCCCTGGTCGTGTGCTAAACCTTGTCTGGTATGACGCCCCCTTTACAGGGGTCTTCCATCGGAGGCGGATGGGGGGATTGTTGCAAATGGAGAGATCAACGATTGGGACATCAGCTTTGACACCTAAAGATGGCTCTCCAGAACTCTGACACCACCGGGAGAACTGGTCCTCCATTCCCAGATAAGTGTCCTGAGGATCTGATCTATATGTTTGTCCCCCCTCCATCTGCCCCCTTATGTTTCAGTTATGTTTCCCCCCCCATACATTAACTGGCACAGTAGCCATACGGGACACCCCTGGGACCCCTTGCCCTCCCCAACCTCATTATGAAGGATGAGCAGATGGCCATGCATTGGGAGGGGGAAGGGGACACAAGGCTTTAGTGGATAACACTCCCAGGGTCATGTCAATAGTTGGCGATATACTTTCTTTATCATTTGTTATGTTTTGGTGTTTAATTTCTTACAGCCTTTACTACATTATTATTGTATTACTATATTGGGTTCTATTTACGCTTTTGGTGGCGACCTCTTCCTGCGTGGTCCCCCTGGTCACCCCCGGATGGGGGGGCACGGGACTCTTGATACTGAGGAGGCGAGCCTTGCCAGGTGGCGTCGGAGCGGTCCCCGCTGGCAATGTCTATTGCCTGTGTTGGCAGGGGGGATCGGTCTGACATCCATGAGTTTCTTATGGGGTCACCTACATCTAACAGAAGGTGTCCACCAGCTACGATGCAGATACCAATTACTAGTGGGTATTGTTGTTTGATATGGTTCTCATGTTTAGACATTATATAAATCTCAGTGGCACTACCCCCCACACATCTCCATAAATTTTGACTAATTTGAATTACTGCCTAAACTCTACTCATTCGTAGAGTAGTTTACAACGCTCCTACCACCCCCACATTAGGGCGGACTCCTGTGTAGACACTTTTAGTGTGTACCAGGGGCCCATAGTTAGTCTAAGACAGAAACCGTTCACCTCCCCTACCCCACCCTTCCTCCCCTCCTCCCTCCCTCCCTCTCTCTCCATTCTTCCCCTTCTGGTATACCTCTCTCTCTAAACTCTGCCCTCTGTTTGTGAGGGTGCCTGTTTTTGTATTTCTTACACACGTATACTGATTTCCACTCTCACGCCAGAAGTCATGATGGGTCACTTAAAGATTACCTCTCTGAACGTGCGTGGCCTTAATGTACCAGAGAAGCACTCGCAGCTATTGGCTGACCTGCGCAGGGGCAAAACACATGTCGCTTTTCTACAGGAAACGCACTTTCGTGCAGACTCCATACCCAGGCTAACCAACGGGACCTTTCCGTTGGCATACCATAGTGTCTCTCCGGTCTCCAAATCAAAGGGGGTTAGCATTATATTGGCAAGGTCAGTTCCCTGGGTGTTCGAGGCACAGCGAGCGGACGAGCAGGGTCGCTTTCTACTCCTAAAGGGAAGGGTGTCCGGCCTGCAGGTCACTTTCGCAAATGTATATTTCCCCAACGTGGGCCACTCCCAATTCCTCCGTAAACTTCTCTCGGAGCTCCTGGAGTTCTCGGAGGGGATGCTTGTTTTTGGCGGAGACCTAAACTTTGCCATGGATCCAACCGTGGACGTATCGCGGGGTGCCTCACATCTGTCCTACTCCTGCCTGAGACGTCTCAAGGCAGATCTACATACCCTACATCTTGTTGACCCTTGGCGACTACTCCACAACCAAGATAGAGACTACTCATTTTACTCCCAAGTGCACCACACCTACTCGCGGTTAGACTACATACTGCTGTCACATAAAGATCTTGCCAAGGTAGTCTCGACGTCTATTGATGTCATATCTTTCTCCGACCATGCCCCAATTCATTTGACCCTCCGGCTGGGGCCAGTGACTCGGTCTCCTCCCTCGTGGCGACTGAATGAGGCACTACTCCAATCGGAGGAAACACGTGCGGAGCTACTGAGAGAGCTCCGGGAGTATTTCTCCATCAACGAGGGATCAGTTCCCAACCCCCTTGTGACATGGGAGGCTCACAAGACGGTTGTGAGAGGGATATTGATCAAAATAGGGGCCCGACTTAAACGGGACAGACTGAAACGCACAGAGGAACTTCTTACACAGATTCGTAAGTTAGAAAGTGTACATAAGGCTAGCCTTGCTCGTTCAACCTTTCGGGACTTACAGAGGGCACGGGAGGAGCTTTGCACACTCCTTTTCCAGAAAACCAAACAGAAGCTAGCATGGGCACGGCGTACTATGTTTGAGTATTCAAACAAACCGGGGTCACTCCTTGCCAGAGCTCTACAGGGCCCTCGTACGAAAACACACATCCCACACATACAATCATCGACAGGACAGAGGCTAAATACCTCCCCAGATATGGCGGAGGAATTCCGCGCTTTCTACACAGGCCTCTACAACCTAGACACAGGCTCACCTAGGCTGGGCGGTCATACCCCACAATCCTATGTGGCTGCTTCAGGCATGCCATCTTTGCCGGATGAGATAAGGGAAGAACTAGAAGAACCCTTGACTGTAGAAGAACTAGGAGCTGCGTTGGCCTCTTCAAAGCCGAAAAAGGCCCCTGGCCCGGATGGCCTGACCCCAGTGTACTATAAAACCTTCTTTGACATACTAGCGGAACCCCTAGTCTCTGCCCTTAACACCCTCACCGAAGGGAACACATTCCCTGTAGACACCCTTAGGGCCTATATCTCCCTCATCCCGAAGGAAGGTAAGGACCCACAACTTTGTGGGAGTTATCGCCCGATTGCCCTTCTGAATTCGGATCTCAAGCTCTTCGCAAAAATCATAGCTAATAGACTGCTCCCCCATATACCAAACCTGATTCATAGAGATCAGGCTGGTTTTGTACCGCTACGAGAACCAAGGGACAACACCATAAGAGTCGTTAACCTGATTCACTCGGCAAGGACCACCAAACGAGCCCTTCTCCTGCTGTCAACTGACGCGGAGAAGGCCTTTGATCGCGTTGATTGGTCTTTCATCCGGGCAACCCTAGAGCACATTGGCCTCCGTTCCTCTATGCTTCAGTGGATCCTCTCCCTCTACACGCACCCCACCGCATCGGTTAGGGTAAATGAGACAAGATCGGACTTCTTCGATATTCGAAATGGCACGCGTCAGGGATGCCCCCTCTCCCCCCTGATCTTTATCTTATCCCTAGAACCCTTTCTATGCACGATAAGGGCAAACCCAGCCATATCGGGCTACCCGAAGCCATCGGGATCTCACAAGGTGGCTGCCTTCGCAGATGACCTTATCTTTTTCCTAACAGAACCCCTTACTTCTCTCCCCAACCTACTGGAATCCCTCCAAGAATATGGCAAGCTCTCATCATTTCAGATCAACCTGACAAAATCCTCCGTTCTTAACATAACGGTAGATAAAGGGAATGTTCAACGCCTACGCTCAATTTTTCCATTGAAATGGGCAACCAAACATATTCGATATTTGGGAGTAGACATTACCACAGACCCGGCTGAACTGTATTCGGCCAATTTTGCCCCATTACTCCTGCGCCTCAAAACTGACCTCTTGCACTGGCACTCTCTGACGCTGACCTGGTTCGGCAGATGCAGCGCCCTCAAAATGACCCTGCTTCCAAGGGTGCTATACCTGCTGCAGGCGCTCCCCATCCGACTTCCCTCAACGTTTTTTAAACAAATCGACTCCATGTTCCGGGCTTTCGTCTGGTCTCACCGAAAACCCCGTGTGAGACTCCAACTCCTTTACCTGGCAAAGAACAGGGGTGGGGTCGGCCTACCGGACATAAAGGCCTACTACAGAGCAGCTCACTTAACCAGGCTGGTGGACTGGCACTGCCACACAGAGGCAAAGCACTGGGTCGCCATGGAGGAGGAGGACTCCGGGGGGTCAGCCAAGAGTTGGCCCTGGATCACCTCACCACTCCCTAAAGACCTTGTGGAACATCCTACCTTGGGCAGCACCCTAGGGGTGGTCAGAGAAGTTTTCCGGCGCTCCTCGGTATCCCCACAGCCATCTCCCATGGTTCCGATTCTGGGCAACCCGGAGTTCCCCCCTGGTACACAGAATCCACAACTTAAACGATTGGCAATGGGCACGAAATGGCGCCTGTACGACTTTCTGGGACCCAATGGTCAGCTCTCTTTGGAAGCTGGAGTATTGGTGACAGACCCCCCCATAGACTTTTGGAGCGGATTGCAGCTTCGGAACTTCCTTCGAAGCTGTCTACGGAAATCAGGCATCACCCGTAAACTCACTGAACTGGAACTCATTTGCCACCGTGGGGAACCGATCCGACACTGTCTCTCACTAATGTACTCAGCCTTAACCCAACCAGAGGAGGGGTACATCCCTCAGTTCATCTCCAAGTGGGAGGAAGAGCTTGGAATCCAATTCACTGGGGTACAGAGCAAGAAAATTCTTTACTTCGCTCAGAAGTCCTCAATTGCCACTAGAGTGCAGGAAACCTGTTATAAAATTATGACACGTTGGTACAGAGTCCCCGCCATCCTGCATCGTTTCTTTCCCCAGGTGTCCAGCCTTTGCTGGCGCTGCGGCTCCGAGGAGGGGACGATGCTACACATCTTCTGGTCCTGCTCCAAGCTAGCCCCATTCTGGCTCGGGGTGGCACGCACGGTCGGACATCTCACTGGTGTTTCCCTGGAGGGTGATCCTGCGGCTTGCCTGCTCCACCTGTCCAAACGACCCATAAAGAAATATAAGACCTCCCTCACCATTCAGCTGCTGAATGCCGCAAAGGCCTGTATTCCTCTCTGCTGGAGATCGGAGAGACCACCGACACTATCCCTGTGGTTTGCTAAAGTAAACAAATTAAGGGACATGGAGGATCTCACTGCCACCCTGCACAATAGAGAGGAGACCTTTCGAGAGACCTGGAGACCCTGGCAGCATTTTGTATACACAGAAGTCTATCTCCAAGAAATGGCACAGTCAACCTAATTTCAGCAAGTTGGCGCCTGTCACAGGCAGAGGGCTCCACCCCTTGCCCTGTCATACTGCACCTACTCATTCTGTCTTTACCCTTTCTCTGTAGCTAATCACCTATATCCTTTCTACTTCTTCCCCTGTTCCCCCCCCTCCCCCCCTCCTGAACCGTCCCCCACTCCCTTTTTCCCCTCACATTTTTCCTCTTACCCCGGGGGACCCCCGTTCCTGTATAATGCATTCTCATGCCTGGGTTCCTTTCCGGCACAGATATAAAGAAAATCTTGTCAACCATTACTTGCTCATTGTGTCCCATGTATGGGTTCTACAGTTCTTTAGTCCCCACCTTACCAAATACATAGAAAACATTATATCTCACTGAGTGACAACTACTCACAGACAAGGAAGTTAGTTAGCAACCAAACAACTCAGAACCTAGAGTGCCTTTCAGGCCTCTTTTATAGACAGTATTAATATCTCGGGGAACCCTCCCCACAAATTTTGACTGTAATGCTTGTTTTAATAACCTGAAATGTCGAGTCAGTTGTTCTTCTTGTCATAATTGTTTGCAACCACTTACCTGTATCACATTTACCTGTCTACTACATTGTACTACAACAGATTATGTAATTGTCTGCATTTGCTCAGTGTCAAAATAAAGAATTTAAAAAAAAAAATTAAATGCAAATTAACTAATACACTTCCCAACAAGAATTCTCTTGCCTTTGTGGCTGTTTGTGGTGAAAAGTCTAAGGATGAGCTCGGGCGTGTTATTTGTATATACCGTATTTATCGGCGTATAAATACGGCCTCACCATTGCCATGAATGCAGCCTCACCATTGCCATCAGTGCAGCTTGATGGATGCCCATCTGCAGCCTCGGAGGGGACAGGGAGGGGGACGGGACAAGCGCCGACAGATTACATACAGGAGAATCTTCTGTTTACTCGGCAGCCTCTTTAATACAAAGTCCTGCCTCCTACGATAGACAGAAAAGTCGTCCAATGCCAGCCCAGGAGACGGGACTTCCTATTACAGACGCCGCAGAGTAAACAGGAGATTCTCCTGTATGTAATTTGTCAGTGCTCATCCCGCCCCCTCGCTGTCCGCTCCGTGGAACAATAAATACGGTATATATCTTTTGTGGCCCCCCCCAGGAATCCCCAAGCTTCATTGGGGGCCACAAAAGATATACAGTATCTCACAAAAGTGAGTACACCCCACACATTTTTATAATTATTTTATTATATCTTTTCATGTGACAACACTGAAGAAATTTCACTTTGCTACAACGTAAAGTAGTGAGTGTACAGCTTCAATAACAGTGTAAATTTGCCGTCCCCTCAAAATAAGTCAACACATGGCCATTAATATCTAAACCGCTGGCAACAAAAGTGAGTATACCCCTAAGTGAAAATGTCCAAATTGGGCCCAATTAGCCATTTTCCCTCCCTGGTGTCATGTGACTCGTTAGTGTTTCAGGTGTTAATGGGGAGCAGGTGTGTTAAATTTGGTGTTATCACTCTCACTCTCTCACACTGGTCACTGGAAGTTCAACATGGCACCTCATGGCAGAGAACTCTCTGAGGATCTGAAAAAAAAAAATTGTTGCTCTACATAAAGATGGCCTATGCTATAAGACCAAGACCATACCGCGGCTTAACAGGACAGGTTCCACTCAGAACAGGCCTCGCCATGGTCAACCAAAGAAGTTGAGTGCACATGCTCAGCGTCATATCCAGAGGTTGTCTTCGAGAAATAGACATATGAGTGCTGCCAGCATTGCTGCAGAGATTGAAGGGGTGGGGGGTCAGCCTCTCAGTGCTCAGACCATACACCGCACACTGCATCAAATTGGTCTGCATGACTGTCGTCCCAGAAGTAAGACTCTTCTAAAGATGATGCACAAGAAAGCCCGCAAACAGTTTGCTGAAAACAAGCAGACTAAGGACATGGATTACCGGAAACATGTCCTGTGATCTGATGAGACCAAGATAAACTTATTTGGTTCAGATGGTGTCAAGCATGTGTGGCGGCAACCAGGTAAGAAATACAAAGCCAACTGTGTCTTGCCTACAGTCAAGCATGGTGGTGGGAGTGTCATGGTCTGGGGCTGCATGAGTGCTGCCGGCACTGGGGAGCTACAGTTCATTGAGGAAACCATGAATTCCAACATGTACTGTGACATACTGAGGCACAGCATGATCCCCTCTCTTCGGAGACTGGGCCGCAGGGCAGTATTCCAACATGATAACGACCCCAAACACACCACTGCCTTGCTAAAGAAGCTGAGGGTAAATGTGATAGACTGGCCAAGCATGTCTTCAGACCTAAACCCTATTGAGCATCTGTGGGGCATCCTCAAAAGGAAGGTGGAGGAGCGCAAGGTCTCTAACATTCAACAGCTCCATGATGTCGTCATGGAGGAGTAGAAGAGGACTCCAGTGGCAACCGGTGAAGCTCTGGTGATCTCCATGTCCAAGAGGGTTAAGGCAGTGCTGGAAAGTGATAGTGGCCACACAAAATATTGACACTTTGGACCCAATCTGGACATTTTCACTTAGGGGTGTACTCACTTTTGTTGCCAGCTGTTTAGTCATTAATGGCTGTGTGTTGAGTTATTTTGAGGGGACAGCAAATTTACACTGTTATGCAAGCTGTACACTCACGACTTTACATTGTAGCAAAGTGTAATTTCTTAAGTGTTGTCATAGGAAAAGGTATAACAAAATATTTACAAAAAAGTGAGGGGTGTACTCACTTTTGTGAGATACTGTATATATATCCAAATTACCAGTGGGGCTGTATGAAACTGGAACACGAGCCCCAATTGCCCCACGGGCCGGATTTTGGACATGCCTGGTTTAGCCTATTATTACTTATGAACAAAATGTGTTTGAAATCCAAAGCCGGCCATAGATGGTGTGAACTTCTTTCCTGCAGTCACGGGTCAGGCTTGATGGGGGGTACCTACGGGTGGGGTGGGGGGGGGGTGGAGTCATCCTGACCAGGAGAACACACAGTATTGATTGCTAGCGGCTATAGCCGCTGGCAATAATTGCTTGTAAAATCCAACAGGCTGGTTGTACCCAAGTTGATTGGGTACAGTCAGATACCCATACTTGTTCAAATCCCGGCCAGTCTGCTGAACTGGCTGAGATTCAAATCGTCTATGACCAGCTTTACTTATTTTATCTGTGACTGATACTTCAGCTTAAGTTTGACAGTTGCTGTCTTTTTAACTGCTTTATCTCACACTCAATTTACATTCCACTTACGCAAACTTTGGCGCTTTAAAACAGCATGGAGTAAGAAAATGACAGAAGTCCTCAGATGTCACGGGGCTCCCAGCTCTGTCTCTCAGCTCAGACAGTGCCTCAGAGGACAGCCCCAGGCGATGCACCATTATAATAATATAACACAGAATATTCTTACGTAAGCCCAATCATAACTGGTTCTCTTTAAAGGCCATAAATGATGTTTGCACTGGTAGTAATTCTGTGAAGTCCAGTTCATTATTTGGTACAGGAATGGTTAAACTTTATATGCCATTTTTTTCCTCCTGCCCTCGTAATCTCTTATAATCAGCACGTTGTGATCCAGAACTAAAAAGCTTGGACAGGAAGAAATAAATGAGGAAAGGGATTAGTTGCGCTCGACTGCCGAAACTTGTATGCTGTAATCAATAATGCAGCTCCTCCCTTTGAACTTACACGGTAGAATTAAGGTTTTTGCAATGCAAAACGCTGCACTTCAATTATTTGTGTCTGCTGAGCACCCCTTACCGCTCTGTCAGCCCAAGATATTTCATTTTTATTATTGCTACAGTAATCCATAATAATAATTTTAGGCCTTATTTTTAATGTAGCACAACCATTCAGTGCCAGTTTATACAATGGGAAATTATGTGTGTATTAGGAGGCAATGGCAGGACCACCAGTTCTTAAAAGAGAGCCTGTCATAGCTCACAAAGTGCAGAGACCCCATTGTGCCTGCAAGCACATTGTTCATTCTCAAATTGTTTTTTGTGCACCTTGAATGACTCAGGGCAGGATTGTATTTGCCATAATGGGTCGGTGCCTAGAGCAGCACAGTTAGAAGGTGCAATACCAATGCTCAACATGTACAAGTTGTGGTAATATTTCCTTATTTATTTTGCGTTATTCTCCACCGTCAAATATCTGGGGTTGAAATCTGAAAGGTGGAAAAGCATGCAGGAAATTGCCCTACTCAGGGCTCAGGTTCTCCCTGCTCACCCCCCCCCCCCCCCCCCCCACACACACACACACACACATCATTATTAGAACCCCCCTTTAAAAAAAAATCTATATGCTTTCCCTTAGGCCAAGTCCAGGAGGTTGGGCTTTTGACACCCTGGGCTTACAGAAAGTGGGTTGAATGATGCTGGCCATTATTTCACCTAGAAGACAAGCAGGGCTGGATCAGTGAGTAGGTTGGTCTGCAGGGAATGGCACTGTAAAGCAGGTGAGTATCACAGCAGATTTTTTGTCCTTGGTGAAAAGCATATTTGCTCATTATATATGCATGCTGTTCTTGACTTCTTTGCTCTGAGTGCAGGTCTGTGGAAACATATTCTTTATTTGTCCAGTAGACAATATTCAGAAAGGAGCCAAAGAGCCCATGGTACTTGATTTCACTTAAATAAAATTGAATAGTTAATTTTAAAAAAGGCTTGCAAACTAGTATTTTTTACCATGCTGGCAAGCATTCACAATGTCTGTAATAGGTAATAGTGTCAGAGAGTCAATGCCTATGGCTCAGTCCATTATTAGAGGTCTGTCCACTGTTGTAGATCTGGCATCATACACACTCACATATCAGCAGTGAGTTACCATCTCCATGTGCATTCTGAAAAATCCTGGAGGTCAGTTCTGCCGTTTTAAAGGGCGAGAAGCACTAATCTTCCTATTGCTGCAACTGTACTTTGAGGATATTGGCAATGGCAAATTACCACCCACTGCCAATGAGAAAAGAAGGCATCATATCCTCTTGGGAAAATGTTGAACCCAGTCTGGGATACTGTGATTAGTAAGCCCCTGCTACAAAGTAAAGGCCACCCTTTACTAGGTAAAGCAGTCATCTAACTTGGGAAACCCTGTGGGAACCAAGAACTAGCTGCATGGCAAAACAAAAAGACCTACTAATTCTTATTGCAACATTGTCAATGGCCATTATAACAGTTCAGTTATGTTGATCTGATGTTTAGATTTATTGTTCATTGAGGGACACAGAAATCAAATGAATTCTTAAATAGTCAGGGTTATAGTGCCAACTACAGGGGGTTAGGACACTGGAAAACAAAATATTTTAAGCCAGCTATCGTATAACCTCAACACCAACTGTCATGCTGTTTCTTGCTAGAATCCTAGTAGGTTGGACACCTTTGTCTCAGCTCATATTCTTCAATCAAGATACTTGGTACACCAAAGATTTTTTTTTTTTTGGTGACTTCAATCAAGGCTATAAACATGCTGCATGAGCTAGCCTCTGCACAGCAGCTATCCAGATCAATGTACCCTCGACAACAGCTTTGGAGGCCATACCCAGATCCTGCTGAACTGGAAGATTATGGGGCTAGCCTGGAATGTGACCTTCAGGCACTGGGCTATGTATTGTGGTGCTTTACAGACCTTTGTGTAGTGTAATGTAGCTGCTGAGCTCTCACCAGTTATAGAGCGGTGGCACAACCTCTAGTGTGACCAAATCTCTGATGACTCATGTAGTAAGGCCGGTCGGGATGAAGCACCATCACTGCCATTTTACTATGTCATAAAATTACATCCTTTGTCATCATGGACCTCTTTTTCCCAGAAATCAGGAATGGGAATGTTCATCTGAAGGCACTGGTTGTTAACATAACTGGTTGGTCTTTTTTCTGGACATGTTTTGTTTATCCCAATTTCCTTTATCTGAAGTCAAGGGTTTGGTATACTAGTTCTAAGCCTTTCCTGCAGTTTTTTGAATGCTTTTTCCATTGGACATAGTGTATCGGTTTGAATTTCCTCTCAAGGGTCTGTTGTTGTTTTTTTGGGGGGACTTGGCCCAGAAAACTTTTTTTTTGTTGACCACATTAGATGTTGGTCTAGTTTTCTCTAGTCCAGTTCCAACTCTTTTTTTGGTGGATGGATAGCTCTTTAAGGTAGCAAGTTTTGCCCTTTAGTTGTGATTATCTGTTCTTGTCTGGAGGACCAGGTTAATCCTCAGTGCCTTCCACTTGGTTGTGGTATTTCCAAATTTGATTGATTCATTCAGTGACTTCTTCTAGTATAATCTCAACTACTAGTGGATATCTTCTTGGCTATTGGGCACCCCTCAGTTCCACTCCTTTTGGATGTCCTAAATGTTTAAGAGGTTCTCTGATTCCTGTGTCCTTTTTTACTGTAAAATCTCTTTCTTGAAGGTCCCACCCTCTTGTCTTATTGGCTGTTCTAATGCTTGCTCAGAAAACTGAAGTATGGCATTTGGCGGTGGGGTTAAAAGGGGTTTGGCTTAATGGTTTTTGTTTGCCAGTGTCCCAACCTCCTATAGGCAGCAGTATAAACCCGACTGTTTAGGAATTCCAATGATTCCTGTGTCCCTAAAAAGACTTCCGATTTTACGTTAACTACAAAAATATTTTTTTTTACTTTTGAAATTTTGAACTGATTTTTTTCTTCTTCTTTTAAGAATTTGTCCATTTTATGCAGTTAAGTCAGCCTCCCTCCTTGCTCACTCTATTTTTCAAGGCCTATAAAATCTGGACTTACAGTATTGTAAAGATATACTGGCCAGACCTGGCAGCTACATGTTTTATATCCCCGTACTGCATAGTTTCGGTGGCATTAATTGCTCCGTTCTCCCATGCTGACAGTCGAAGGGTAGAATTGCTTTGCCATTTTTCTGACACTACCAGGTTTAAAGATGTCAAGCCAACCCTCAGAGGAGAGTGCTTTTTATTGATCAACAGGCCTGCTGAGACCGCCTGTGGAGCGTTAAATCTCATCTAAGTGTGGCGCGGTATGCTGAGGATCAGTCTGCCAGGTATTATAGCTCTGAAGAAAAAACTTATTGCTGGCATTGTTCTGGAAACAAGGACTGAGCAGGCAGATCTGATGACTTGTCTTCCCACTGGGGCTCATACAGTACAGGTAATGTCCCAGTGAATACTGAACACCTCACCAGAGACAACTTGGATAGGGGGCCTCGGGAGGTCTGCCTCTTCCATTCGCCCATTTCAAAGAAAGAAGAAAAAGTCAGCATAGGTGGCTTGCGGGAGGAATGTTCAGCTTTTGTGCTGTGGCTACTGCTTATGGCAGCAGTTACATTGTCAGCGCATGATGGATCTTGTCAGTGCTGCGTATGTTATTGCCGTAAACGATTTATATGGTAGCTTAGCTGTTAAAAATACTAAGGCACATGCTGATTTATTGTCATGTCTGACTGCAGTTTGTGCCAGTATTGTTGAATCTTAAATTTCATGATGCCTCATGTATCATCATTGTCGTCAACTGTATCAGGTAGTTATCTCTCTAAAGGCCAAATTCCCTCTTATATTTTGTGCCTGTAAAATATTGGCTACGCAGTGTACATTGTCTCAGTTGAATTGCATTTGATACATTTACGGTACCTTTTTCTTATCCTTTCCTTTACTGTGTCTTGGCCCTGCCCACTTTTTAAATAATGCTAAGTGCCATGGATAATCTGCCCACATACTGTCTGTTTCAGTAACTGCCATAGAATGGTATGACAATCTTTTTTTTTTGCAAGTCATGCATAGCACACAGCGGCCTCAGGAGAAAAGTACGACATGGATCATACCTAAGATTTTTTTATGTTAAAGTCCAATACAGGTACACAGTTCCTTCTAGTAATAGTAGTACAAAGTATGTTCTTTCCTAATTGATATACAGCTGTCACGTGACCCAGCTCTTTCCCAGCCTGCCTGAAGGGAAACAGTGGCAGGAGGAGCTTCTAGTCCTCTGCTGCTGGTCACATGTTTAAAAAAAAAGAAAAACTGTCTTTGGAAAACAGAAAAATAAATAATTCATATCAATAAACTGTTTTAAATTATCATACAAAGTATACAGTATGTATTTCAATTGAAACCTTTATTTTTTTGTTGGCAATAACATGGTGTGAGTGGATTTCTGCTATTCACAAGCTATGTCACGCCCCTCCAGCCTGTGCCTTAGAATAACTGGGAGGTGAAGCCTCCATCAATCAAGATGTAATAGCCAGCCGTCATTGTGTTTAGCTGTTTAATGGGTGTGGATGAGGAGGGAGGAAGTGGACTGTCATTTACCAATGTGTATACGCAAACATGTGTGACTCTAAAGTCACATGGTCCAGACATCCCAAGTCTCCTGCGGGATACGTTCGCATTTGACGGGCTCAAGGACACCTGCGAGTGCGGCACGATCTCCCAGCTGAGCCTGTACTGCCACTCATCCTGGAGCCACACAGCAGCTCGACCGGCCGCCGCAGCCGTACCATACACTCGGCGGGCGGCGGATCAGATCCCTGGCATCTCTGTCATGCGACAATTGTGGTGGAGTGTACAGCCAGGTGTGACAGAGTCGGCTGTGTGTGAGTCACAGCAGAATTCTGAGCAGGGGCCAGATTCTCTCCACAGGGGCCATTTACTTAGCAGGTGACATCCACAGTGACCATACTTAGCAGGTGTCCACAGGAGCCATCAGCAATTTATATATATAGCTAGATATATCTATCTATCTATCTATATATATATATAGATATATATATAGATAGATATATATATATCTATCTATATATATATATAGATATATATATAGATAGATATATATATATAGATATATAGATATATATATATATATATATATATACAGTGGGGACGGAAAGTATTCAGACCCCCTTAAATTTTTCACTCTTTGTTATTTTGCAGCCATTTGCTAAAATCATTTAAGTTCATTTTTTTTCCTCATTAATGTACACACAGCACCCCATATTAACAGAAAAACACAGAATTGTTGATTTTTGCAGATTTATTAAAAAAGAAAAAATGAAATATCACATAGTCCTAAGTATTCAGACCCTTTGCTGTGACACTCATATATTTAACTCAGGTGCTGTCCATTTCGTCTGATCATCCTTGAGATGGTTCTACATCATTCTTCTTCATTTGAGTCCAGCTGTGTTTGATTATACTGATTGGATTTGATTAGGAAAGCCACACACCTGTCTATATAAGACCTTACAGCTCACAGTGCATGTCAGAGCAAATGAGAATCATGAGGTCAAAGGAACTGCCTGAAGAGTTCAGAGACAGAATTGTGGCAAGGCACAGATCTGGCCAAGGTTACAAAAAAATTTCTGCTGCACTTAAGGTTCCTAAGAGTACAGTAGCCTCCATAATCCTTAAATGGAAGATGTTTGGGACGACCAGAACCCTTCTTAGAGTTGGCCGTCCGGCCAAACTGAGCTATCGGGGGAGAAGAGCCTTGGTGAGAGAGGTAAAGAAGAACCCAAAGATCTCTGTGGCTGACCTCCAGAGATGCAGTCGGGAAATGGGAGAAAGTTGTAGAAAGTCAACCATCACTGCAGCCCTCCACCAGTCGGGGCTTTATGGCAGAGTGGCCCAACGGAAGCCTCTCCTCAGTGCAAGGCACATTAAAGCCTGCATGGAGTTTGCTAAAAATCCCCTGAAGGACTCCAAGATGGTGAGAAATAAGATTCTCTGGTCTGATGAGACCAAGATAGAACTGTTTGGCCTTAATTCTAAGCGGTATGTGTGGAGAAAACCAGGCACTGCTCATCACCTGTCCAATACAGTCCCAACAGTGAAGCATGGTGGTGGCAGCATCATGCTGTGGGGGTGTTTTTCAGCTGCTGGGACAGGATGACTGGTTGCAATCGAGGGAAAGATGAATGCGGCCAAGTACAGGGATATCCTGGACGAAAACCTTCTCCAGAGTGCTCAGGACCTCAGACTGGGCTGAAGGTTTACCTTCCAACAAGACAATGACCCTAAGCACACAGCTAAAATAATAAAGGAGTGACTTCACAACAACTCCGCGACTGTTCATGAATGGCCCAGCCAGAGCCCTGACTTAAACCCAATTGACCATCTCTGAAGAGACCTAAAAATGGATGTCCACCAACGTTTACCATCCAACCTGACAGAACTGGAGAGGATCTGCAAGGAGGAATGGCAGAGGATCGATCCCCAAATCCAGGTGTGAAAAACTTGTTGCATCTTTCCCAAAAAGACTCATGGCTGTATTGGATTAAAAGGGTGCTTCTACTAACTACTGAGCAAAGGGTCTGAATACTTAGGACCATGTGATATTTCAGTTTTTCTTTTTTAATAAATCTGCAAAAATGTCAACAATTCTGTGTTTTTCTGTCAATATGGGGTGCTGTGTGTACATTAATGAGGGAAAAAAATAAACTTAAATGATTTTAGCGAATGGCTGCAATATAACAAAGAGTGAAAAATTTAAGGGGGTCTGAATACTTTCCGTCCCCACTGTATATGTATATGTAGGAAGGCCAGTATGGTGGCCTGAATTTATGGGAGGAGCCCGGGGGGTATTTAAGCAGCCCGCTCACCTGTGGTGCTTGTCGGTTTCCTGTGCGCGATATACGTCACTAGGCCGACTATTCGACATACCAGCGTCCGCAAGTTCTTGCCTCGCAAGTTCCCGTATTCGATACCCCGTACTCAAAACTTTCGAAGTCCGCGTTTTTTCGTTTCTAGTTTGTACCACGCGTCTGGCTTGGCTGTCGCAGGTAAGGTCCCGTCGGACTTTTCGTTTTCATATCATGTCACAAAACCGTGAGTTCAAATTTCGTTTCACCCGCATCTCACAAACTGCAATGTATATCGCTCGTACCTTCGATATGTTACAAATTCGACAAGCACAGCGACGCTGACGTCGCTTCATTTCTAGCATGTTGGTATCGATAGACAGCCATAGCCAGTCGCAAGTTGTAAATTATCAAAGCAAGTTAGTTCGATACCAATCATTTCTCATTTCTGAAACATTCTAAACTCATTTCTGACATTTCAAATCATTTCTGAAACATTCTAAACTCATTTCTGACATTTCAAATCATTTCTGAAACATTTCTAAACTCATTTCTGACATTTCAAATCATTTCTCATTTCAGTCACCTACCGCGCTCCGATTCGAATCCAGTCGCACCAAAGATGCGCCGATTCGTTCCGGTGTGCCCCAGTTATTACGGCCTCATTTCTATACATGCTCCAGAGTTACGTTATTGTCAGTCAATGGTACCTCTGTCATGGTTATCATTTCATTTCCATGTATCACGTTCCGACATGAATTCAGTCGCATGAAAAAATGCACCGATTCGTCTCGGCGTGCCCCAGGATTGGCCTCATTTCTATACATGCTCCAGAGTTACGTTTCATCAGTTATTTGTACCTCTGTCATGGTTATCATTTCATTTCCATGTATCACGTTCCGACATGAATTCAGTCGCATGAAAATGCACCGATTCGTCTCGGCGTGCCCCAGGATTGGCCCCATTTCTATACATGCTCCAGAGTTACGTTTTATCAGTCATTTGTACCTCTGTCATGGTTATCATTTCATTTTCATGTATCACGTTCCGACATGAATTCAGTCGCATGAAAAATGCACCGATTCGTCTCGGCGTGCCCCAGGATTGGCCTCATTTCTATACATGCTCCAGAGTTACGTTTTATCAATCATTTGTACCTCTGTCATGGTTATCATTTCATTTCCACGTATCACGTTCCGACATGAATTCAGTCGCATGGAAATGCACCGATTCGTCTCGGCGTGCCCAGGATTGGCCACATTTCTGATACATGCTCCAGAGTCCGGATCATAGCTAGTCACAGACATCGGGGGATTGATCCATATCTCTGTCATGCAATTTCTACCATTTCACTCCCACAAACGCATCACCGTTTCGAAACCAGTCGCATCTGAGGTGCACCGATTCGTCACGGCATGCATCACTGCTCCCGATCGCATTTCATACCTATACCAGAGCTCGGTTAGTTGCCAGTCGCTAACACGGCACAACCAATTCGAGCCTCGGTCAAAACAAATCATTTCTCTCATTTCATTTCATACTGCACTCCGATTCGAATCCAGATGCATCAAACAAGCACCGATTCGTCCCAGGAGCACCAATATTTCAGTTGCCTCATTTCAATACATGCTCCAGAGCCCGGTTCACGGTCGAACAAATCGTGACACGACCAGGCCGCACCTCTGTCATGCAGTTCATTTCACAACAAGGCAAACATTTCGAATCATTTCATTGTCACAAGATCGCAAGCACCATACAAATCATTGCTTCAAGTTAGTTAGCAATCCCTTCACGAATTGTCACCTTTTCATTTTTCTCAGGTCAGTCAAAGTTCAGTAGGTCCACCCTGCACCAGGTTGGACGATATCCCCCCAGGTAAAAAAAAAAAAAAAAAAAGAAAAAGTGGGAATGGGAGAATAAGTCGGGTAAGTATGACTCAGCGGATCAAAGGAAAAAACTTGAAATTCATGTCGCCCCCAATAGGTTACAGTCAACCAGGAAATAAAGCTCGAGAGATCCTCACCAGAGCAACCATGTCCCAGTCCGGCAGTGAAGACTTCACGGCCCCTCTGTCACCTTCTCCGGTCTCAGAAAGCGGCAGCGTGCAATCCCTCAGGGGATGGACTATCCCCAAACTGACGGCAGAGCTCAGACGCAGAGGTGTCCCCTTCCCCGCCACAGCGAGGAAAGGCGAGCTCTTCAAACTCCTCTTTCCCCCACCAGCAGCAGGACCCAGTACCCAACAGGCATCCCTCCAGTCCATATCATCGGCCATCTCGCAATTACACACGATGGTGTCATCTCTATCCACCTCAGTTGCAGACGTCCAAGCCAGGGTTGCACTTCTGGAGGCCCGACCGGCCACGGCTGTCCCCGACCCAACCGCAACTCAGACCTTGACACCTCTTCCTGCAGGTACCTCAGGCTCGAGCGCCATTGTCTACCCCTCCCATCTGGTCCCAACCAGTATCAGGAAGGACATTTTGGACGGCAAGGACGTCAACCTGGCCTCTCTCCTTATCTCCGTGCATGATTTGGCAGAAAATAAGGCCTACTCCTGGGGCGACATATCGGTGGTCCTTAAAGCCAAAGACCCCAGGCTGAACCGCAAGCTATCAGTCCCCGAACTTACCCTGGCCTTTGGCATGCTCAGAGATGTCCTGTGCTCAGCCACCCCTAGCAGGCGGGAAGAGCTGGACTTGTATCTCCATACTGTGGTAGACTTGGGCCACAAGTATGGAGGTTTCGCCTTCTACGATTATCATCGTTCCTTCTCAGCCAAGGCCGCCGCCAGATTCACACAATTCCAGATTACGACAGATTGGAGTCTCATGGACACAGAGCTCTTCTGCCGCCACTTTGCCGGCTTACGCTCACCTCTGTGTGCAATTTACCAGTCTTCCACCCACACTGCCACCTGGTGCGCCAATACGGCGATCAGACGGCCCTTCGAGTTCCCCTCTACCTCAGGTACAGTACAGGGCCAGTCGATCCCTGAACCAACGCCTCAGGTGGACAAACTCGGACGCCCAGTCCGAACCGTGGGAGGGGCAGCCATCTGTAACAACTTCAACTATGGGTCCTGCAACTTCAGCCAGTGCCGTCTACTTCACATCTGCACTTTATGCCAAAGAGCACACCCTAGGAATTTGTGTGAAGTCAAGCAACACAAGAGGGCATGACTAAGCCGAATCAACATCTTATGGTTAGGACTGTATCTCACTTCACACCCCACCCCTTCCCTGGCCACCTACCTTATCCAAGGCTTCACAGCAGGCTTTCACACCGGCCTCATTTCACTGCCCCACAGTACTCACGAATGCGCCAATCTTCGTTCGGCAGCCATTGACGAACAAGCCATAGATCAGCTCTTACAGGCAGAGGTAGATCGAGACTACGTAATAGGCCCTTTCACTTGCCCCCCTTTCAGCACATGGAGAGTCAGCCCTATTGGGCTTGTCAAGGGCAAATTCTCTAATAAATTGCGTTTGGTGTACGACTTGTCTGCGCCTCATTCTTCGCACATACCCAGTCTCAATTCCCTGATCCCCTCCGAAGAGTTTTCCCTAAAATATTCCTCCGTTGACATGGCAATACAAGCGATCATCAAAGCAGGCACAGGTGCCTGGCTCTCCAAAGCCGACATCTCGGATGCTTTCAAGCTCCTGCCCATCCACCCATCCCTTTGGTGCTGGCATGGCATCAAATGGAAGGAAGCATATTATTTTGCTACGAAACTCACCTTCGGTTCGAAGAGTAGCCCGTGGCTCTTCGACACGTTCGCTCAGTCCCTCGTTTGGATACTATTACACAAGGGTCAATGCCATGAAGTCATCCATTATCTGGATGACTTCCTACTGATAGAACCGCCCAGCAAGCCCCCAGGAGATCTCGACAAACTTAGAGTAATTTTTGGAAACCTCAATGTTCCTATCGCCGAGCACAAAGTCGATGGTCCAGCAAACATCATCACCTTTCTCGGGGTCAGCTTGGATACCTGCGCAATGCAGGCCAGTCTCCCCCCCGACAAACTAACACGCATTAGGGCAGTCCTTCATGAGTTTACACACACCAAGGGCTGTACCAAAAAACAGTTGCAGTCTCTCCTGGGTATGCTCAACTTCGCTATGCGAATTATCCCACAAGGCCGCACATTTGTATCACGCCTGCTTAGATTTCTGTCAGAAACTCAAGACCCCGATCAGATTTTGAAATTAGACTCCGCAGCTATAGCGGACCTATCAATGTGGGAGGAATTCTTGTCCGCCTGGAATGGCATATCTCTATTCATACCTATGGTTTCGGTCCATTCACCCCAGGTGGTGACTGACGCTGCAGCCTCCACAGGTTTCGCGGCAATTTTTGGCCATCATTGGTTTTCAGGACCCTGGCCTCAACAGATACTGTTGATACCCGGCTTCTCCCAAACATCTGCCCTCTTTGAGCTTTACCCCATAGTGGCAGCCGCACAACTCTGGGGCCACCACTGGACAGGACAAACCGTAGTCTTCACCACCGACAACCAGGCCACGGCAGACATCATCAACAGAGGCAGGTCCAAGTCCCTAGCAGTCATGTCCTTCCTGCGCAGGTTGGTACAACTGTCCTTACAGCATCAGTTCAATATACACTGTGAATTTATTCCCGGCAGATACAACTCAGCAGCTGACGCACTATCACGTTTCAATTATCCCTCCTTTTTCAAACAGGTTCCCGATGCCGATCCAATGTCGGCCCCTATCCCTGTCTGGTCACAACTGACCCTGGACTAGTTCAACATCTACACGGAGCTACGCAACTAATAAATCATTCTCTCTCCCACAACACACTCAAAGCCTACCAGACAGCTTGGAAGGCCTTTAATAAATTCCTCACGTCCGGCCGCAAAGAACCAACAGACATCAAACAGGTACTGGCCTTCACTGCACACTGCCACACGCAGCTGGCCTTATCCTACAACACCATCCGGTTATACCTAGCCGGCATTCAACATTTCATGGCGCTTGAAGACCCAACGAAATCGTCACTGTTCTCATCTCACGCTATACGAGCCATCCTAAGGGGAATACAGAAACAACAACCAGTCATCAGCACTAAGCGCTTGCCCATTACGGGGCCCATCTTTAGGGACATGTCAAATATTCTGGCTACTTCGCCATTCGGTCTGCTCCCCAGCACGGTCTTACAAGCAGCCATATATTTAGCTTACTATGGGTTCTTGCGGCCTGGCGAATTCACCTCTAACAAACCCACAGACCAAGTACTATGCAGACGACACTTGCTTCGACACCAAGACCACTTTATCCTGCACCTCGAGGTCTCTAAAACCCAGCAAACGGGCTCGGGAGTGAACATTCACCTCTACAAAACCAACAACAGCTGGTGTCCAGTCGCTGTACTCAACCGACTCCTATCTCTCCTGCCTGAGCAACCAGACAGCAGTCCCCTTCTACCATTCCCAGTCAAACCCTTAAACGCCTCTCAGTTTGTGAGTCACATAAGGATACTTCTCCGCAATCTTCACCTTAACCCTAGTCAGTATTCCGGACACTCTTTCCGCATCGGAGCAGCCTCCGCGGCGTCCCGCCACGGGGTGCCAGATCACATCATCAAAAGACTAGGCAGGTGGAAATCAGCCTGCTTCGCCCGGTACATCCCCAATCCACAAACAGAGATGGCACAGGCATTCTCCAAATTGGCTCAATAAATAACTGAAAACCAATAAAATTATAACCCTACCTGAATGTTTTTGCCCCCTTATTTTGGCATACCGGCCATTAGACCAAGGCACACTTTCAGGTCCATTTCATATGGTAAGTCCACACTTTCAGGTCTATTTCCGATGGTAAGTCTTATCTTTACTATAAGTGTTATCTATGTCCATATCGGACATAGGGCTCCGACCATAAGTAGGAAGGCCAGTATGGTGGCCTGAATTTATGGGAGGAGCCCGGGGGGTATTTAAGCAGCCCGCTCACCTGTGGTGCTTGTCGGTTTCCTGTGCGCGATACCCACCCTCCCATCCCCATTTCACAGCATTTCTCAACTATTCATTTCATTCATTTCTCTTACAGAATAATCATTTCTTAAACCAGGGTATGCCCCCTTATTTTGGCATACCGGCCATTAGACCAAGGCACACTTTCAGGTCCATTTCATATGATAAGTCCACACTTTCAGGTCTATTTCCGATGGTAAGTCTTATCTTTACTATAAGTGTTATCTATGTCCATATCGGACATAGGGATCCGACCATAAATATATATATATATATATATAAAAATTTGGTAGAACAGCCTGGTGCCAGAGTTACTACACAGGCAGGGCCAGGGTTATCAGTGGCAGTGCAGAACCATCATGGCAGAGTAAAAAAAAAGTACAAAACGCACTTTACCCCAGACTACACTAAAGTGTACCCATGCATAATAGGGGTAAAAAAACAATGATGGTGTAGCTCGCTGCACTGTTTGCAGCAGTGAATTCTCCATAGCCCATGATGGGTTAAATAACTGTAAAAAAACATATTGAGGTGAGTGTGACACAACATTATCTTTTAAAGTATTATTTTATTATGGCATTATAATATTCTTTTTAAAGTATTATTTTATTATGAATGGGGGGGGGGGGGGTTGTCCATGAAATGAGCTAGCCACCTCCCTGAAATTTGTTTTTGCAGGTTGGGATGTCTGCATGGTCTGCTCAGATATGATAGGGAGGAAATTGCCTTGGGTAGTAAACACACTGAAAACTGAGCATGTGCAGTAGCTGCCAACACTGCTCTGCAAAAATCCCTAACTGCAGTGGAGACATGGATAGGACGGTGAGACAGAGAACAGCAGGATCAACATGGGGGACATGGACAGAAGGGGTAAATAGAAAACAGCAGAATCAACCAGGTTTTTTTGCAGAATACAGAAAATGAATCTCTTAGTGACTGAGTGAGTATGAACAGCATGTAATACACCATTTATTGATAGTTTTTATTTATGTGGGTTTAAGGGCAGTAGGGGATAAAATAAGTAATACAAATAATTAGGTTTCATTTAAAGGGTAATAGGAAGCTAACATTTTTTCACATTTTTTACATGACAGTAATTTATTATTGTGACAGACCCAACCAGGACAGGGGCATTTGGAGGGAACTGCAGGCTAGCCTCTTGCCTACTGACTATGGGCCCTGTCATTTGAGGGGGGCTCTATCCTTTGGGAGGTGTGTGCCTGGGAGACCTTTGGAGTAATTTTACTTAGAATTTATGTCCATGTCTCCCTAAAACACACAGACTCTGAGAACTGGAGGACCGGATGTTTTTGCCCTCAGTGCCCAAACCAGCATTAAAGTGGTTGTAAACCCTCTGGGACCACTTTAACCTACAGGTAAGCCTAGATTAAGGCTTAACTGTAGGTGCAAGAAATATCTCCTTACAAAAAACCGGGCACCGCTGTCCACGGCGCATGCGCGCCGTAGACAACGGCGCAGGCGCACTGAGCATGCCGTTAGTAGGGGCGAACATGACATCACTGACGGCACCCGTGTGCATGCGCCGAAGTGACGTCATCGCGGTTCCGGCCAGTCGCAGTGCCAGAGCCGCGATACATAGTTACATAGTAGGTGAGGTTGAAAAAAGACACAAGTCCATCAAGTCCAACCTATGTGTTGGATTATGTTCAGTATTGCATTGTATATCCCTGTATGTTGTGGTCATTCAGGTGCTTATCTAATAGTTTCTTGAAGCTATCAATGCTCCCTGCTGAGACCACCGCCTGTGGAAGGGAATTCCACATCCTTGCCGCTCTTACAGTAAAGAACCCTCTACGTAGTTTAAGGTTAAACCTCTTTTCTTCTAATTTTAATGAGTGGCCACGAGTCTTGGTAAACTCTCTTCTGCGAAAAAGTTTTATCCCTATTGTGGGGTCACCAGTCCAGTATTTGTAAATTGAAATCATATCCCCTCTCAAGCGTCTCTTCTCCAGAGAGAATAAGTTCAGTGCTCGCAACCTTTCCTCATAACTAAGATCCTCCAGACACTTTATTAGCTTTGTTGCCCTTCTTTGTACTCGCTCCATTTCCAATACATCCTTCCTGAGGACTGGTGCCCAGAACTGGACAGCATACTCCAGGTGCAGCCGGACCAGAGTCTTGTAGAGCGGGAGAATTATCGTTTTATCTCTGGAGTTGATCCCCCTTTTAATGCATGCCAATATTCTGTTTGCTTTGTTAGCAGCAGCTTGGCATTGCCTGCCATTGCTGAGTCTATCATCTACTAGGACCCCCAGGTCCTTTTCCATCCTAGATTCCCCCAGAGGTTCTCCCCCCAGTGTATAGATTGCGTTCATATTTTTGCCACCCAAATGCATTATTTTACATTTTTCTACATTGAACCTCATTTGCCATGTAGTCACCCACCCCATTAATTTGTTCAGGTCTTTTTGCAAGGTTTCCACGTCCTGCGGAGAAGTTATTGCCCTGCTTAGCTTAGTATCGTCTGCAAATACAGAGATTGAACTGTTTATCCCATCCTCCAGATCGTTTATGAACAAATTAAATAGGATTGGTCCCAGCACAGAACCCTGGGGAACCCCACTACCCACCCCTGACCATTCTGAGTACTCCCCATTTATCACCACCCTCTGAACTCGCCCTTGTAGCCAGTTTTCAATCCATGTACTCACCCTATGGTCCATGCCAACGGACCTTATAATACCTGATACCTGGAAGTCACTCCGGGATAGATGGCGACGGCGGAGGAGGCGAACGAGGGTCGCTTTGGGGGCTTCGATCTGAGGTAAGTTATTCACAATGAGCTAGTATGCTATGCTTACTAGCTCATTATGACTTTGCCTATTTTTTAGGCTTTACCTCCTCTTTAACTGCTTCAACACCCTCCAGAGTAGATGTTAATATAATAAGCTCAAAACAACCTGATGCTGGGTTCTCCTGCTGTAATCTGTTCATTAGCCACTTCCCGCCAAGCCTATAGCACAATGATGGCCTAGCAGTGGTTGCGTTATCCTGATATGACGTCTTTCAGGATAACCCGTAGCGTGCGCCCGCGGGGGCGGGCAGCGCGGCGATCGGGGACGGTGTGTGTCCCTCGGACACAGCGCTTCCCCGATCACGGTAAACAGCCAATGAAATTGTCTGTTTACCACGTGATCAGCTGTGTCCAATCACAGCCGATCACATGTGACAACAGAATCGGAGGCGCGCATGAAGCGCGCATGAAGCGCGCAGCGCGGGGTTCGGGGACGGCGTGTGTCCCTTGGACACAGCGCTTTCCCGATCAGGGTAAACAGACAATGAAATTGTCTGTTCACCACATGACCGGCTGGTCACAAAAGTAAACACAGGACAGCAGTTACTATCTGATTCATGCTCTCTCCTCACACACCGATCATGTATGGAGAAAGCAGGGATCAGTGAGTGAAATCACTGTCTGTCTACTACTGTATATTACTGTATTACTGTGCACAACACAGCCCCACCAATAAAGAGGACCTGTCAGAACTTCATCTGGATCTGTCAGTCACACAGCCCATCTGTCAAACAGCCTATCTGTCACAGGCCCACCATCAGTACCGCCATTGGTACCGCCACACAAGCCCGCCACTAGTACCGCCATCGGTACCGCCACACAGGCCCGCCACCAGTAACGCCATCGGTACCACCACACAGGCTCACTAGTACTGCCATCGGTACCGCCACTAATACCACCATCGGTATATCTACACAGGCCTGCCATTGGTACCACCACACAAACCCACCACCAGTACCGCCATCGGTACCGCCACACAAACCCACCACCAGTACCACCAGCAGTACCATCACACAGGCCGACCAATAAGTACCGCCATAATGTCTCAAAGGGTTTACACACCTGAAGAGCCATATGCCATCCTTACGATGTCAGATGATGAGAGCAGCGGGGAGCTCCCATCATCCGATTCTGGTTTGGAAATTGGAGCCAGTGGATGATAGTGGATCAGAATCCGAGTCAGCAGAGAAAACCGTCCCTCCTAAAAGAATATGGAGATCAGGACCAAGATCAGAAGACCTGCCTACCACCAGCAGCTCCAGACCCCAGGAAGACGAGCCCAGTACAAGTGCTGGAATTACGCACCCAACCCAAAGAATCCAGCCCCAGTTCTACCTTCCCGATGCCCTGGCAAACCCCTTATGTTTGCCTGCCAACTCAGGATCCGCTATAATCCCCCCTTTCACCGCACAGCCAGGTGTACAACCCAACACTACAAATTTTTCCCAATTAGATTATTTTTATTTATTTTTCACACAAGATTTGCTGCAGAATATGGTGAACCAAACCAATCTGTATGCATCACAATTTATTGCTGCCAACCCCAATTCATCCTATGCCCGCATGTTCCAGTGGCGATTGTTTTTGGGCCTTACGTTCAATATGGGGCTTACAAAAAAGAACGAACTCCATGCCTATTGGTCCACCAACCCCATCCACCACATGCCGATATATTCTGCTGTCATGTCCAGGAGACGCTACGACATGATTATGCGTTTTCTACACTTCAACGATAATTCACAGTGCCCTCTCCGAGATCATCCCAACCACGACAAATTGTACAAATTGTAATCAATTATTTTTTCCAGCGATTTGCTGAAGTTTTTATCCCAGACCAAAAAATGTGTGTAGACGAATCCCTTATACATTTTACTGGCCGACTGCACTTCAAGCAGTATATACCAAGTAAGAGAGCCAGGTATGGGTTGAAATAAATAAATTGTGTGATCGAGCCACTGGATACGTGTACACATTCCGTATTTATGAAGGAAAAGACTCCCAGCTCCAGCCCTGTGAGTGCCCCACATACATTGGAACCAGTGGGAAAATTGTCTGGGAGCTGGCATACCCCCTGTTCGAAAAAGGATACCACTTATATGTCCACAACTATTTAACCCTGGCCTGTGGTACCTTAAAAAAAAAACGGAAGGGCTTCCCACAAAATCTGTTAACAAAAAAGTTGCAAAATGAGGAATCTGCATTCATGAGGTACGAGGAGGTGTTGGCCATGAAGTGAAGGACAAGAAAGATGTCCACATCTTCTCTACCATCCACAATGACACCTTGGTGGAAATCCAGAGAAGACGCAGCCCCGTTGTAAAGCCTGAATGTGTCCGCCACTACAATCTGTACATGGGGGGGGGGGGGGGATTTAAACGATCAGATACTACAACTTATTTGTCAACCCGAAAGTCCTGTTATTGGTATAAGAAAGTTGCTTTTCATCCATTTCATATGGCCCTGTTTAATTCATTTGTCTGCTTCCAAAAATCAACCTAAAACCAACAAATCACCTACCTCAAGTATATTGAAAACATCATCACTGCCCTGATTTACCAACAAGGACCTGCCCCAGTAAGCATTCGCTTTGATAGTGTGAGTCGACTTCACAAGCAACATTTTCCCTATAACATTCTCCCCACAGGATCTGGAAGAAGACGCCAAAAGAAATGCCGTGTATGCAGCAGAGTGGTTACCGATACCAGCTATTATTGTCCCCAATGTCCCTCCCAACCTGGCCTGTGCATCGGAGATTGCTTCAAAAATTATCAGACGTCCATCAGATAATAGTTCTCCTTATTATTAACAGACTGCTATTTCCCCATTTTAAATACCCGTGTGTATAATTTTCCTGCTACCATGTTTCTACCTTCCATGTTAATTAACTGACCCTGGCCTGTTTACCGACGATGTCTTTGCATGACGATTTAAACCACGTTTCTGACTTCCACGTGCACCAACCTCAACCTGTTTACCGACGATGCCTCTGCCTGGTGTTTTAAACCACATTTCTGACTTCCACTTGTACTGACCTCGGCCTGTTAATTGACCATGTTTTGCCTTCCACTTGGACTGATCTTTTGCCCTTCTACTTTAACCACTTGACCACTGGGCACCTAAACCCCCTTAATAACCAGACCAATTTTCAGCTTTCGGTGCTCTCACATTTTGAATGACAATTACTCAGTCATGCAACACTGTACCCAAATGAAATTTTTGTCCTTTTTTTCACACAAATAGAGCTTTATTTTGGTGGTATTTAATCCCTGCTGGGTTCTCTATATTTTTTGCGCTATAAAAGAAAATAGACCGAAAATTCTGTAAAAAAATGCATTTTTCTTTGTTTCTGTTATAAAATTTTGCAAATTAGTAATTTTTTCTTCATATATTTTGGCCAAAATTTATACCGCTACATATCTTTGGTAAAAATAACCCAAATCGGTGTATATTATTTGGTCTTTGTGAAAGTTATAGAGTCCACAAGCTATGGTGCCAATCTCTGAAAATTGATCACACCTGAAGTACTGACGGCCTATCTCATTTCTTGAGACCCTAACATGCCAGAAAAGTACAAATACCCCCCAAATGACCCCTTTTTTTTTGGAAAGAAGGCATTCCAAGGTATTTAGAAAGATGCATGATGAGTTTTTTGAAGTTGTAATTTTTTCCCACAATTCTTTGCAAAATTTTTTTTTTCTTTTTTTTTTTTTTCACAAAATTGTCATATTAGCAGGTTATTTCTCAGACACAGCATATGTATACCACAAATTACACCCCAAAACACATTCTGCTATTACTCCCGAGTACGGTGATACCACATGTGCGAGACTTTTGCACAGCGTGGCCACATACAGAGGTCCAACATGCAGGGAGCACCATCAGGCATTCTAGGAGCACCCAGGCCAATTCTGACATTTCTCTCCTACATGTAAAAATCATAATTTATTTGCTAGAAAATTACATAGAACCCCAAAACATTATATATATATATATATTTTTAGCAAAGACCCTAGAGAATACAATGGCGGTTGTTGCAACCTTTTATCTCGCACGGTATTTGCGCAGCAATTTTTCGAACGCGTTTTTTTTTTAAAAAAAAAACAGTTTTGTGCTTTAAAAAAAAAAAAACAGTAAAGTTAGCCCAATGTTTTTGCATAATGTGAAAGATGAAGTTATGCCGAGTAAATAGATACCTAACATGTCACCCTTCAAAATTGCACACGCTCGTGGAATGGCGCCAAACTTCGCTACTTAAAAACCCCCATAGGAGACGCTTTAAAATTTTTTACTGGTTACATGTTGTGAGTTGCAGAGGAGGCCTAGGGCCAAAATTATTGCTCTTGCTCTACCGATCGCAGTGATACCTCTAATGTGTGGTTTGAACACCATTTTCATATGTGGGCAGGACTTACGTATGCGTTCGCTTCTGCATGCAAGCACACGGGGACACAGGGAAAATTTCTTTTTTCTTTTTTTATTGTTCATTTTACTTTATTTATTTTAATTTGAGGCTTTTTTCCAAAAAATAAATTTTTTGATCACTTTTACTCCTATTACAAGGAATGTAAACATCCCATGTAATAGGAATATGGCATGACAGGTCCTCTTTACAGTGAGATATGGGGTCAATAAGACCCCACATCTCACCTCTAGGCTGGGAAGCCTGAAATAAAAAATAAAAAAAAGATCCTGGCTTCGATCGTAGCGGTGAGTCGGTAGAAGCACCTGAGGGCGGCGGGAGGGGGGGGGGGGACGTATTGCGGGTCATTGCAGAGCATTGAAGGGTATTGCAGAGTATTGCACAGGGTATTGCAGAGTATTGCACAGGGAATTGCAGAGTATTGCAGAGTAGTGCTGGGTATTGCTGAGCATGGGGGGATGGCTGAGCATGGAGGGATGGATGGATGTGACTGCACATGTCACTGAGCTGCGCTGTGGGCACTACACATCCAGCCCACAGCACGGCTCCCATCCGATCTCTCCCCCTCTGTACCGATCGGTACAGAGAGGGGAGGGAGGAACCGGCGTCATGACATGATGACATGGTTTGTTTACATGTGATCGCTCCGTCATTTGACGGAGCGATCACATGGTAAACGGCCACGATCAGCAGTATAAATTTTGGCCCAAATTTATGAAGAAAAATGTGCCTCCTTACATCAGGTGTCCCCAGCAGAGTGCCTCCTTACATCATCCGTCCCCAGGGGATTGCCTCCTTACATCAGGTGTCTCTAGCAGAGTGCCTCCTTACATCAGGTGTCCCCTGCGGAGTGCTTCCTTACATCATCCGTCCCCAGCGGAGTGCCTCCTTACATCATCCGTCCCCAGCGGAGTGCCTCCTTACATCAGATGATCCCAGTGGAGTGCCTCCTTACATAAGGTGTTCCCATCGGAGTGCCTCCTTACATCATCCGTCCCCAGCGGAGTGCCTCCTTACATCAGATGATCCCAGTGGAGTGCCTCCTTACATAAGGTGTTCCCATCGGAGTGCCTCCTTACATCATCCGTCCCCAGTAGAGTGCCTCCTTACATCAGGTGTCCCCAGAGGAGTGCCTCCTTACATCTTGCTTCCCCAGTGGAGTGCCTCCTTACATCAGGCTTCCCCAGCGGAGTGCCTCCTTACATCAGGCTTCTCCAGCGGAGTGCCTCCTTACATCAGGTGTCCCCAGCGGAGTGCCTTCTTACATCAGGCTTCCCCAGCAGAGGGCCTCCTTACATCAGTTGTCCCCAGCGGAGTGCCTCCTTACATCAGCCGTCCCCAGTGGGGTGTCTTTAGTCCTGGGGATGTGGTTAGTCCTGTGGCAACTTTACCTTGTTACCTAACCATTGCAGGATGTTTACCCCCATGTGCAATATTTGTTTTTATTGTTCATGTAGTGACTGCCCCTATTTTTTGCAGTGTATGAAAAAACTCTATTTCTGTTCAATAAAGTGTAATTCTTTTGGTTTTTACCTCAACATATTGTCTGTGTACGATGGTTGAGGTAAAGAGCTGATATTGGCTATTGGTCTGCTGGAAGGGGCAGGAGGGCGGTTTATCACATAAAATTATCCCCTTTAACAGTTGCTTTCGTTTATAACTGAATGCAGAGTAAAACTGGGCTGTCACACCAACAGCTTAGTCCTGCAGATTATACTGGGAGTGCAGGTCTCTCTGAACTGTCACGTTGACAGCGGTTTCTCGTGTTCTGTGTATCAGGAGTGCACAGAACAGGAAGTTTTAGCTTTACAGCTTAGTTCTGCATAGTGCAGGAAATAGGAGGCAGGAAAGGTTCCTAATCTGGCCCTGTAAGCATGTAGCCAGTTGGATTTGTGTTTATATATACTGTAGTATGGGGGATGTAAAGCTCAGTGATAGATGTCCACTACAGTCAGCTATTCGGTTTAAGGGAGTGGCAGCCCGTTTTTATTAAAAGGAACAAAAATATTAGTTCATACACAGGATTGCCCACACAGGGGTTCTTTTCCAATAAATGCAACAAATGAAAAAATGTGATGTAAAAAACAAGTTGCGCTGACCCCAAAAATAAATGTGAACAGGTAGTAAATAGCTGCTAGCACACAAACAAACCAAGTCTCGTTAAGTATAAACAGAATAAGTGCAGCGGTAAAAGGTGAGTGAATCAAATATACAATTGGTGAATGAAACCAAATATAATATGATATTGATCTACATAAAAATAGAAACTAGTGAAGTGTAAGTAAAGGTCCAAAAACCACTATGAAATGCAAAATGTCCAATAACACTATAGTAGCCCCCCTGGCGGTTTTCCCGAGTGTGGCTCGGGGTTAAAATTCAGTCCCATTAGCGGTAACCCCGAGCCACACTCGGGATCGCATTGCAGGATCCTGGTGCGGCGTTACTTACCTTGTCCCCGGGATCCTGCGATGTCCCCCGCTGTGTCTGCGGGCTGTGTCCTCTGCCCGAAGCCTCTCTGTGCCAGGCTCCGTTCCCTGCGAGCATCGCGACGCACGGGGGCGGAGCCTGGCGGCAAATTCAAAAAACTGTAAAAATCATAACACATACAGTACTGTAATCTTACAGATTACAGTACTGTATGAAATTATTTCACATCCCTTTTGTCCCCAGTGCTTTGTCCTATGCCCTGCATGCAGTTCTATATTATATATACGGTTCTTTCTGGCTGGAAACTGGAGATTGTCCATAGCAACCAAAAAGTGTCCCTTTACGTCAAAAAAGGTTTTAGACCAGCTAGAAAACTGCGATAGTAAATTAGAACACTTGCAGAATTGAGCGATAGTGAATCGTGGGGAAATGTATTTTATTATTATTTTATTTTTATTTTTTTAATTATTTATTTTTATTTATTATATTGTAATTTATGTTTTTGTGTTTCAAATTTTATCATACCCGGGATATCTACTAGACTCTTGTTTGGACAGATTTAAGTGTGTTATTGTTAAGAAATACATACCTACAATATAAAACGCCAAATTTCCATGCAAAATAATTGTACCGCTTTCAGCACCTAAAATCCGAAATAATCATACCGCCAGGGAGGTTAAGCTCCACGGACTGCAATCAAGAACTGGAGTCAGTACATAAAAGGAGTCTTCTCAGACAGCTGGGGTACATGAACCCATGATGTTGGCTGGAGACTGGAAAGCACATCAATCATGGACAGCACGACAAAACATCTAGAGTAAGGTACTCTTACCAGAGTAAGTGGGACGTATCAGCCATATAGCTGTGCGTCTATCGGAGCTTGTGGAGGTAACCTCCCGTGCACTCTCTCCAAGGGTTCTCCCTTCAATCGCGATCTCCAATCGGCAAAGTTGTCATTTGAGTCGCAGTCACCGATAGCCAAACGGTCGACGGTGGAAGTGGATAGCCCTCTCGCACGCTCTCAGGTTCCAGGCAGGTTCAAAGGGACCAGTCAAGGATAAAAACATGGAGGAAAAAGAAAAGAAAAGGGGCTCCACATGGCGCAGGTCAAAAAATAAAGGGATTTATTGGATAAAAAACCTTACAGAGTAAAAGTGATCACAAGATAAAAATTGGAGGCAATGTGGAAAGCTGAACACCCTACGCGTTTCGACTAAAAAGCCTTCAACTGGTGCAAGGTCATGCTATCGGTGACTGCGACTCAAATGACAACTTGGCCGATTGGAGATCACGATTGAAGGGAGAACCCTTGGAGAGAGTGCACGGGAGGTTACCTCCACAAGCTCCGATAGACGCACAGCTATATGGCTGATACGTCCCACTTACTCTGGTAAGAGTACCTTACTCTAGATGTTTTGTCGTGCTGTCCATGATTAATGTGCTTTCCAGTCTCCAGCCAACATCATGGGTTCATGTACCCCAGCTGTCTGAGAAGACTCCTTTTATGTACTGACTCCAGTTCTTGATTGCAGTCCGTGGAGCTTAATATAGTGTTATTGGACATTTTGCATTTCATAGTGGTTTTTGGACCTTTACTTACGCTTCACTAGTTTCTATTTTTATGTAGACCAATATCATATTATATTTGGTTTCATTCACCAATTGTATATTTGATTCACTCAACAAATGAAAAAATACCAAGCCACCTGGCTCTTAGCAAATTGACGGTCGGGCGGTGGCTTTCCCATTCTGACTGGACGTCATATGACGTCCTTTAGAACAAGCCACACATGTGTGCCCCCCGGGGTGCGCAGCGTGGAGATTGGTGGTGCGGTGTGTGTCGCTCGGACACGCCGCATCTCTGATCACAGTAAAGAGCTTATGGTGTAGGAGCTTTACCATGTGATCAGCTGTGTCCAATCACAGTGTAAATAGGAAGTGCTGGTTATCGGCATTCCTCTATTCACACTGACAGCGCATGTGTAGAGGAGAGCCAATAAAGCACCTTTCCTGACAGAGGGGATCTGCACTGATAATCAGTGCAATGATTATCAGTCCAGCCCCATCATTGATGCCTGCCAGTGCCCACCAGTGATGCCAATCAGTGCCCATCAGTGATGCCTGTCAGTGCCTCCTCATCAGTGCCTATTAGTGCTGTTTAATATCAGTGCTGCCCACCAGTGTACATCAGTGCCCATCATTGCCGCTTATCAGTGCCCATCATTGCCGCCTATCAGTGACCATAAAGGCTCGCCATCAGTGCCGCCTATCAGTGCATATTAGTGCCTCCTCATCAGTGCCTGTCAGTGCCGCCTATCAGTGCCCATCAGTGCAGCATATTAGTGCCTCCCCATCAGTGCCTCCTCATCAGTGCCCATCAGTGCTGCATATCAGTGCCCATCAGTGCTGCATATTAGTGCCTCCCCATCAGTGGTGCCTCATCAGTGCATATTAGTAAAGGAGAAAACTTACTTATTTACAAAATTTTATTACAGAAACAAAGAAAAACTTTTTTTTTTCAAAATGTTCAGCCTTTTTTCATTTGTTTAACAAAAAAAAAAACTCAGTGGTGATTAACTACCACCAAAAAAAGCTCTATCTGTCTAAAAAAAAATCATAAAAAATGTAGTTTGAGTACAGCGTTGCATGACTGCGAACTTGTCATTCAAACTGTGACAGCGCTGAATGCTGAAAATTGACCTGGGCAGGAAGGGGGTGAAAGTGCCCGGTATTGAAGTGGTTAAACCTATTATTCCTGAAGCAGGAACTCTCACTATCACAATACGTACAACTGTACTCTGCCATTGATCTGTATAAGCTGACCAGTGATTCCGGTACGCTGTGCCTTTCACTCCTGGTGGAGAAATACAGCTGTATTGTACTCTACTGTATATGGCCATTTTTGGCCATGTGCATGAAGCCCTATTCTGTCAAATCAAATGCTGCAAAAACACGAAAGGCAGAATCCGATTGATTTGCATGGGCCGCTACACTGTTTCAGTGATGTCCATTATAGCATTTTTAGAAAGAGATCAACATTGGCTCAGGAGAGGTTTTCCTTCAATATATTGTAAATACTTTTAGTTCTTGTGAATATCCTTTATCATAGTTTGTGTGTGTTAAGATTCAGCTGTCAGACATTTATTGCATCTGTGGAAGCTTTTTTATATTGGTCGATATTATGTCTACAGGCCTTTTTTGACATCTTTTGACATACTGTTACTTAGGAGATCTAATATATTGCAAATATTCATTTTCTTGTATTTCAAATATGAGCAAGCACTGTACATAATTGTTTTATCTCATATTCAATCATTGATTTAGGGATATGCCGTTTTAAATTTGTGTATACAGTTTTTTTTATATAGTTGGTATTATTTTTATTTTGTGTAAGGTGCCTCGTTATCATTATTTAATTATTCTGTTTATAGCCCCAAGGAAGATGGTGCAGAACCACCAAAATACATTCAGCTTGTTGCATAAAGCTAAACATCAGTATAACAGTTTTTATTTTATTTTTTTTAGATAAGTCCAAAAACATTTACTTTTTTTTTTTTTAAACTTATTTTTATTGGTTTTCTGAAAAAATGTACAATAGCCTCTGGGCATTCAGCACAAAACAAAATCAGAAAAAAAAAAACCCAACTATGGTTAACCCCGCAGGTTGAGACCTGCTAAAGAAAACAAAAAAGACCATTAAACAATTACTGCTCGCACTCACAGTATTTGGTAACAATGTAATGCACCTCATGCAAAGGACATTAATACAGTGGAATAGGTGTACTGGGGAATGTGTGCACAAAGCCACAGATTAATTAAGCTGTGGTAGAGGATTAACTGTCTAAAGTCTGATTGATGTAAGCATATCAAACACCTCAACATTGCTCAGCATTGGTATTTTGGGATTCTAGGCTAGCCAAATATTACAAATTTTATCGCATTTACTTGGGCATCCACGGGAAAGGTATGCAGCTTTGTATAGGGGAATAGCTGCATCAACTAAAGCAGGCCATACACGGTCGAATTTCGAACAAATTTTCTTTTCAAAATAAGAAATTTCGTTTTTTTTTGTGATCCGATGATGCCACCATTGATTTTCGAAATTCGGCCGACCAAGCCTTCAATTTCACCTCATGTTGCTACAGAAAAGAATTTTCTTGGCTGGGAATCTTCTTTTCTCTCCGTAAATTTTCTTTTCTTATTACATTTCTCGCACGATTCTCCCATCATTGATTAGAAAATCGCTTGTTTTTCGGAAAATTTCCAACATGTCCGATTCCTCAAATTCGATTGCCGCACGAAAATCGGCCGTTGTTGCAGCCCACTAATGATGCGAAATTCATACGAAAATTCTTTCATACGATTTTCGAAAGAAAATTCTTACGAAATTCGAACCGTGTATGGCCGGCATAAGGCCTTCCAAAAATTTAAAGAGGGTTCCTCAGGTTGTTTTCATTTTAAAATGATTGCTTTTCGTGCATCGAGAATAGCAATAGCCCTAGTAGAGTTTTAGTTGCTTAATGGTGCGCTTAGGGGTTTATCAATCCCAGTAAACAAACCGATATAGTCGGGGGGATTGTAATAGTTGTTAAAGAGGGTTTAAATTGAATAATCACTTCCCAGAAAAATTATATCTTGGGGCAGGACCATAGCTTATGACGGAAATCTGCATCATTGTAGCTACACTTCCAACATTGGCTAGAGGTTCCAGAATAGATTTTACTTAATTTTTCGGGTATTAAATAAATTTGATGGAGTAACTTGAATTAGACGATCACAGACTGCAATTGATTGAAGAAATGGGTACTCCCAGACATCCTCCCAATCCTCCGTGTCTAGTACTGAGTAGTCTTCCTGCCATTTAGAGTATAAACTCTCCAGACCAAAATAGACTGAGGGAAGAAGTGCTTTGTAGATATTGGACAGGGACATAGAGATTCCATGTTAGTTTGGAGGATCATTATAGGTTGCGGACCAAATTGAATAGAGAAAGCATGTCTGAGCTGGAGAAACCTGAAAAAATATTTATTAGATAAGCCATATCTCTGTTTTAAAGTATCAAAGGATAACAAAGTTTCCCCCTTCACAGATAATGTCAATATTTTTAATGCCCTTTGTTACCCATATCACTGGATCTGGGATTAATTGAATTTGATGAAGGCAAGAATTATGCCATAGGGGAGTGTCAGGGGACCACCTAGTGGGATCCTCATAATGTATACAAACTTGCATCTACCATGGCCGTATCACCGCCTTCATGGAAAGTGTCAAAGAAAATGGTCCATAAAGACCACAATATAATGCATTTTTCAACAATTCATAGGTCCTGAGGAAAGCGGCTTCTAGGACAACAGAGGCATTTGAAGCGTCTGAGTGACCCAGTTGTGGGCATGTGAGAAGAGGGCCGCATAATAGTATTTTTGCAAATCCGACATTCTAGTCCTCCCTGTGTCCAAGGCCTCCGCAGATTCACTTTATTTAGCCTGGGGGGGGGGGGGGGGGGCGAAATCTGAAAGAGGAGATAATTGCATTATTGGTGTAAAAAATGTTTTGGCCCACCTTACCTATCACCAACGGTACCCGATAGGGCTGCCCGCTCTCCCCTCTCCTCTATGCCCTATGTATTGAGCCCCTGGCAGCCCATATTAGACAAAATCCAAATATTCATGGAATTCCAGTCCGTATTAGGGACTTTAAGATTCCTTAATTTGCGGACGATGTCGTGCTCACACTTACCCAGCCCCATATTTCCCTCCCGAACCTACATGTAGAATTAGATCATTACAGCACTCTCGCTGGCTACAAAATTAACAACTCTAAGACGGAAGCCCTCCCCCTCAATATGACCCCTCAGACATTGTCTGCCTTCTCCCAATCATTTAACTACTCATGAAAGACATCCACCTTAAAGTACCTCGGTGTCCACCTCACAACCTCCTACGAAACTCTATATAAGGCCAACTTTCATCAACTGTATACATCCATCAGAGGCTCCCTGGCCAAATGGAACACCCTAAAGCTATCTCTCTTTGGTCATCTGGCCAAGATGGCGATCCTACCCAAACTCCTCTACCTCTTTGAGACACTCCCTATACCTATCCCAGCCGCACATTTCAGGACCCTCCAAGGCGACTTGATAAAATATTTCTGGAACTACAAGAGGCACCGGATTGCTAGATCAATTCTATACGTCCCCCGCAGCCAAGGTGGCCTTGTGTTTCCCAACGTAGCCAAGTATTACTTGGCTGCCCAGTTGCGCCCGATTGCCTCTTGGTGTACCCTTCACGCATACAACAGGTGGAGATAAATTGAATAGCCTTGGCTGGCCTCTACCCACCCAAACTCCAAGCTATGGAGTACGGATGTGCCTCTCAGTGGGCCCCAACTACTAGGGCAACCAATTGTGAGGTCAATGAGGCTTAGTCGGATCTGACTGCCTTGATGGCTGAAATGTAATTACCTCTCGTATTTGCCTTAAAGGCATCCCAAACCATGCCGGAGAAGGCGTATCAGAGTTAGTAGGAATCAAAAAGTGGCCTAACTGTTTCTGCCACCTTATCATTTTGCACCAAGCGTGGAGCTAATCTCCAGGTGCCTGGATTTTTTGCCCTCTAATAGTTAAGCATAACTCTAGAAGGAAGGTACGAGGCCTCTGACAATTTGGAAATCACTAAAGAGCTACCAAAAGCTAGGTCTATTCGCAAACTCGGTTTGCGTGTTGCGGATAGATGTGAAAATGCTTTAACAGAGGCGTGTTTCCACCTCTACAGCTCTGTAAGGGTGAAGGTCTCAGCCCAGTGCGCTAGATTAGGGTTCGCAGGACGTTGTGGGTTAGAGGTGTCCAGTTGTGTCTCTAAGATAGAGCTAAAGTCCCCCCCGACAGTATATGAGAAGCCTGATAAGAAGCTAGTTTTTCATATATAGTGTATAATAAAGAGATATCTATAGGAGGGGGACAGTGGTTACATTGGATTGTTGGATGGGGGACAGTGGTTACATTGGATTGTTGGATGGGGGACAGTGGTTACATTGGATTATTGGATGGGGGACAGTGGTTACATTGGATTGTAGGATGGGGAATGGGTGTATGGGGTACATTGGATTGTTGGATTGGGTGTATGGGGGGCCAATATACATTAACAAAGGCCCAAAGAACTGCGTGCAACTCCAAGAGCAGAAAGATATATCTACCCCCAGGGTCTGTTATCACTCTATCAACTCTGCATGGAAGGGACCTATTTAGCAGTATTGCCACCAAATGAAGAGAATGTACCATGAAAGAACTGCTTAGCCCAGGATCGTAGCAGTGCTAGAAAATGGTTACCAGTGAGATGAGTCTCCTACCAAAACAGAATATGAGGTTTATGGGTATTTAGATATTTGAATAAAAGAGAACATTTGAATTTGTCTCTGAGGCCTCGTATCTTCCATGGGATTAGCTTAAGTACAGACATGACTATAGCAAAAAAACAGTTTTGCGGATAAACAAGTAGAGCAATCAACCCTGTGGTTGAGGTGAGGGGTGAGATGAGGACCCAAAGAGCATGGTAAGCAGATGAAAATAGACAATGGAGCAATCGAGCAGTAAAAACTACAACAACATAGTCATAAAACTCCCTACCACTTAGCCAAAATTCCAACATAACTAGGTTTAGCGGCTTAATCCCAAAACAAAAAATATCTTGAAAAACAGCTACTCAGAATAAAGAAGCATATATAGTCTCTTTAACTAAAAACGAGACGGTTCAATGGTGTCCACGTTGTCTGCATTAGTAGACAGTCTTAAATCTGGAGGGGTGTCGATCCTCTGGTGAAAAAGACAACAAAGAACATTAGCAAAACATTAGCAAGTGGGCTGAATCCAAACATAAAGGAGATAAGAAAGTAGCTTCCTTGCCCATACTGTAAGTGAAAAATAGGAAGGTGAGAACAGTGTTGCCTACCCCTTTCCGAAATCTCCATTGGATGTGTGCAGAGTAACATCATGCAGCATGAGAGGTCAGTTATCTGCTGTGGGGTGTGCATTACCATATAGAAGGTCCGGCTCAGATAAAAATATCAGGGAAGGATTCACCAGGTCCCGCAACTGTAAACATCAAAACTGCATAACCAAATCAGAGTAAAGCAGAAAAACTATTAAGGCTCACCCCTGACAGCAGGTGATTTAGACTTGGTTGTCAGCTTTCCAGAGCATTAGGAGCCAGTTCCCAGCATCCTCAGGTGTATTAAAGAAGCGCACCGTATGGAACACGGAGACGGCTGGGGTATGGCATACTATATGGAATGACACTTGTGCAGAGCTTCTTACGAATCTCATTGAAGTATTTACATTTCGTCTGGAGATCTGCCGAAAAATCTGGAAACATGCACTGTGGAATCTAGATAGGGAAGGGTGGGATGTTTCTTGGCTTCAGTGAGGATTCTGTCCCTAACCCTAAAGTTGGAAAACCTAACCAGAAAGGGCCTGTGCATTGCCCCTGGGATGCGACAGCCTGTAGGCACCCTGTGGATGCGTTCCACTACATAAGTCGGGGAGACCTCTGTGAGACCCAGGAGCTCTTAAAAAAATGTTCTGTGAACTCAGCAAGATGGTCACCTTCTGCCCCTTCGGGCAGGCCCAGCACCCACACATTATTGCACCCTGATCGGTTTTTAGCGTCGTCAGACTTTCCACTACATAATAGTCAAGGAGACCTCTGTGAGACTCAGGAGCTCTTAAAAAAAATGTTCTGTGATTTCATCAGGATGGTCACCTTCTGCCCCTTCAGGCAGGCCCGGCACCTGCACATTATTGCACTTCGATCGGTTTTCTGCATCGTCAGACTTTGCTTCCAGCAACCGGATAGTCTGCTGTAGAGACTGTATAACCTGGGTGTGCTGGGAGATAGAGGAAAGAGGAGAGGGATCTTCCATGGTAGAGATGCGTGACTCACTAAGTCTTCCTCTGATTTTGTCCAGGTAATTTCTGATAAAGTTATATTCCTCAGCTAGCTGATCGATTCTTACCAGTAAGGAGGACTTGCTCTGCTCTATAGCTTGCAGTATGATGGCAGTGTCAGATCCCAGAGGTTGGGTTGGAAGATCCATGCCAAGCTCCCTCTCCCCTGACAGGTCCATCTCTGCTAGGAAGAGCCTGTGTGCCAAGTTGGCACACATGGCCGCCTGGGCTTCCTGCTTCCTGTTCGGGGTAGGCACGGCGGAGTGGTTCTTAGAAGGCATTCTCAGATTCCCTGATGACCGTGGGAGGTGAGGAGCCACAAGGGAACTCTGGCAGGTGCAGGATGTGGGCACAAGGGAGCAGGATAGCGAAGGATGAACCAGAGCCCTATTCACAGCTGTCCGTCCAGGTCTACATCAGGTCATGCCCCCCTGTCCAAAAACATTTAAAAATGATGATCATATAGTTGATAATAAAGCTCCTTTTCCTTGTGCAAAATTTGGCGAATTGGGCATATTGGTTTGTTTAGGATTTGTTTTGAATAGTGCATGTTTAAAACATGATTGGGCCACTAGATCTGGTCTGTATCCTTTAGCCTATATACCTATAGCCATTGCCACTTGTGGTTTCATCCATAGAAATGTAAGTACATATCAAACCTGATCATTTCATTTGTCATCTTAAAAGCATGGTTCACCTTTACCAAAAAACTTCATATGCCGGTAAGGGGTGTCTGTAGATAAGCTCTGACCAAAGTTTAATAATGCCCATGTTATACGTGAAGGCCATATACATACCTTACGAAGCCTGACTGGAAAACTCCCATGATTTTGCTAGAATGTTGCTAAAAGAGGCCTAGCCATGACTGTCCGGCTGCACCATCACAGGAGCATGCTGTTTCTCTGATTCAAACCGTCCCACATGAGCTTTTACTCCCCTGATGCAGTAGTTCTGAGCTCAGAGTTTAAGAGCTCACTCCTGTGATGGTGGAGATGAACAGTAAGAGATGTGTCAGGTTTCTGTGGTAGTGAACCCTTGTATAACACCAACCCAGGGTTCCCAAGGACGCGGAGTCTAAGCCACAACCTGCTACTTCTCAAGGGCAAATGATGGTGGGGATGGACTTGCAGCAAGCTGGAACCGGGTCCTCCTGGCCCCCCAGGTAAGCTGACGATACGGTGGCCACTCACTTTATGTAGAGTACAGATGGCAGGAAACAGAACCGAATCCAGGAACAAGCCAAGGTCAGAGAAGGTGGCAGACAAGCACAAATAGTAGACAGACCCACGGTCCGTAGATGGGAAGTCAGACATAGAATATATAAAACACTAGCAAACATGAGCTTTTAGAACTGGAAAGTTGCTCAGGTAATGCGGGCTGCACTGAGCATGTCTTATATAGAGAAGCAAACTAGGAGGCGGGCCAGGAAGTGATAGAAGGGAAGGAAATAAAAACCCCACAGTATAGGTGAGAACAGAAGCCAAACTACACATGTGAAAGGAATCAGAGGTCTAGCAGAACTACTGTAGCAAGGAGGTAAGAATTCCACGGGCAGGAACTTGCAGGCTAAAACCTGACAAGCTGGACTTCTCTTAGCAACTACCTGGGAGTTTTCCAGTCAAGCTTCATGAAGTATATAAATGGCCTACACCTAAAACAAGGGCATTATTCAACTTTAGTCAAAGCTGAATAGTTAGGTTTTTATCTACAGATGCCCCTTATCTGCAGAGGAAGTTTTTTGGTAAAGGTGAACTAACTCTTTAAAGAGGAGCTCCAGTCTCCTGTTAAAAAATGTAAAGTCAGCAGCTACAAAAATTGTAGCTGCTGACTTTTAAAAAAAACAGCCGCTCACCTGTCCCACGATCCAGTGGTATGCTCACCCCAGCTGGTTTCACCTGCTGGCCAGTATCTTAACTATGGGCACCCGGCTCTAACAGCTTGCGGCTTCACAACCGGGTGCCATCTGCGCATGCACCAGCAGTGCCGCACATCGTGAATGGTCAAGCAGTCTTCTGGGACCTGTCATGTGTCCCAGAAGACTGCAGTGGGGAGAGGGAGGGAGAAGAACTTCCTATCGCCTAGCGGGTACCTGTCAAAATCGGGTACCCGCTCCCTAAAAGTGCCAATTCTTCAAGAGGCGTGGGGGAAGAGTCCTTAAAGCCGAACGTCCCCTTGAGGGTGGAGCTTCGCTTTAACGGGACAGCAATTTCACATCTATGATAGCAGGCAGATGCTTTCGGATCAACAAATATCAGGGTGAGGAAAACCTTTACATATTGTTGTGTGTTGCGTTTCCATCTACCCCTGTGCCCCTTTCCTCCTACATTTAGGGCAAAGCAAAAGGATCACTGTAATGCCCTACTTCCCAGCAACACTTACTCAAATTCAATGCTCTGCCAGCCTGTTTAGCCACTGGGAGCAAAGTAAATCTCCAGCACTTCAGGGTACAGAGGTGCATGTGACCCATTCCCTTCCCCCTCATGTCACAGTGTGGGTGCCCAGCGGTATCATATGGGGTGAGAAAACAGTCCTCAGCCCAGTGTAAGCTCGGGCGCTCTGAGCGCTTTGGAGCTTACACAGATCTTTCCTCAATCTCAGCAGCTGAATGTAGCAGAGGGGAACAAAAGAATAGTGAGCATATGCTGATGCAGACAGGGACAATAATGTGACCCTGTTGCTGTACCCTGCATAGGCAAAACAAGGATTCACTTTAACATGTACGCTTGCCTGTGTCAAACTTTTAATAATGTGACTTATATAGTCTGAGACATGAAAATAAATTCTGTTTATTTGAATATTGACAGGAGCTCAATACTCAGTGTTGTAGAACACAATGCCAAGTTGCTGATTTCCCCAAGTTATTGATTTGGTATCTGTGTGCATTTTCTCTACAAGAATCCGACACAGCAGGCGGATCTCAGCTGGTGTTATCTCTGCAAACAGAAATGATTAACTTTTTTTAACTCTTTTTCCGAACTTCTGTGATAATGAACTAAACGAAACACGTATTTTTATATGTATTGTACTTATTTACTTGCAGTCTTAAAGTTTAAAATGAATGTGATGTGATGAATTGGGCCAATGGGAACCAAAAATCCCTCCATCCTAGCATTACATTGAGAAGTAGTGTATGGTTTCTTCAAATTGGCACCATCTGATTCAATTTTTGGCCAAAAAGTTTATTTTTCTACATGTTTTGCCCATGCTTCAATAATGTCCTCCTTGGTACCCTTGTTTTTACCTGCCTTGGCATCCACTCCAGGGATTATTATACAGCTGGCCAAATCACTCCATTTTCAATCTTAGATCTCCAAATTGTTCTTTTCTTTCTTCTTCTGTGGATGATAACCATTTCAACAAATCATTTAGTAAAATTCTGCCTAAAACTTCTGTGATTGGTGGACCTAGCTGCTTTACACATTTTGGATGCCCATAGTAAGACGGATATTGCATTGCTGTTGAATATACATAGCAAAGTATGAGTCCAGTATACAGCAGATCGCTATACTGTATATTGCTTAGTATAGCAAAGTGCTGGTGCGCCTTCATTGTCTAATCAGTGGGTCGGTGACCTAGGTGTATTTCTTAAATGGGTTGTAAACCCTCACATATATCCAGTGAAGTGACAGGCCTCAGGTGATACACAGAGATGAAACAAATCATCCTACATAAATTGTACCTGTCTATCTGCAGGCCTTTCTTCTATACATCCGTTCAAAGAGCTGAATTTTAAAGCTTGTCTGAGAGTTCAGAAAAAAGGGGGCGTAGAGCTGAAGTTACACTCTGCAGAGCTCATTGAGGAGAGCTCTGACAGCTGATTGGAGGGAAGGGACACCTCTCCCACCACAGAGCACACAGGAACAGCTCGGACGACATGCTGACGTCATTGCGACTTACGAGTCCCGGAAGTGCTGGCGCTCATTTTTTACCGGCCGGTGTTTTTGTTACTTCTTCCACGTATGGAAATTAACTTTTTTAAACCAATAAATCGTTGGATTCACAAGATGTGTAGTTCTCTTTATTTTCTTTGAGTGGAACATCCCTAGACATCGGAAGAGAGAGGGAGAGATCGCCCGTAGGATCACAGATCTTTGGCCAGACCACAATGTAAAGGCCCTGGTGGGGTAATCAGCTACAAGCGCTACTGGCCTTTCTAAAGGTCCAGTGTATCTGGTAAGCAGGCGATCCTTACTTTCGGTGGTGGTCTCATATGGTGTCCATTGCACAGGGGATTGAAGGAGACTACATTGTGTCTGAGAGTCTACATATGGACTAAAAGTTCAAGATTTTGACACTCTTGCTTACCTATCACCCTAATCTTTAGATAACTCTTCACCCAATCAGAAGGATTGTCTAGCACCAGATGTTTTATGCTGTACATGCTTTTATATTTCTCTTCTGTAAAAAGGAGGACTGTTTACTAACAGATATTTGATGCTGTACACGTTAGGAGGACTTTTTATCAATAGATATTTATGTTATGTATATTAGTTGAGCACGACTCTGTTCTAGCTTATGTTGTGTTTTTGTGATATCACACATTGTTGCAGATGTTTATTTTAATTTTCACTTTTTATTTTTCATTTTTTATTTGGAAGCACGGTTTTTCTCCCATATACACACAGAAACACAGCTGGGGCTGTTAATCAGTTGAAGGTCCCTCCCCTGTCACCATTTTTCTCTTGGTGTCAGGAAAACTTGCCAGAACTCAACCTCTTAGTTGTCTCACCCTTAGTGCTCTTAGGTGAGACAAGTACACACTATAGAGGGATATGCTTTGTTCATATTTCATGTCTGAAGTTTGCAACCATTTTAACTGCAGTGGCCAGCCTCCCTTGGAGTGATGAGACCAAAATTTAGCTTTTTGGCCACAACCATAAACGCTACATTTGGAGAGGAGTCAACAAGGCCTATGATGAAAGGTACACCATTCCTACTGTGAAACAAGGAGGTGGATGTTTTGGGGATGTGTGTGCTACAAAGGCACAGGAAATTTGGTCAAAATTGATGGAAAGATGAATGCAGTATGTTATCAAAAAATACTGGAGGAACATTTGCATTCATTAGCCAGGAAGCTGAGCATGGGACGTACTTGGACATTCCAAAATGACAATGATCCAAAACACAAGGCCAAGTCGACCTGTCATTGGCTACAGCAGAATAAAGTAAAGGTTCTGGAGTGGCCATCTCAGTCTTCTGACCTCAATATCATTGAGCCACTCTGGGGAGATCTCAAACGTGCAGTTCATGCAAGACAGCCCAAGAATTTACAGGAGCTGGAGGCTTTTTGCCAAGAGGAATGGGCAGCTTTACCATCTGAGAAGATAAAGAGCCTCATCCACAAATACCACAAAAGACTTCAAGCTGTCATTGATGTTAAAGCGGGCAATATACGGGTTTAGGAACTAGGGTATGTAAACTTTTGATCATTGTAGTTTCTGTTGCCATTATGATTTAAACATAGTAAACACAGTTGATTGATAATAAATGGCTTCATCCAAACACTAACCATGAGTGAAAGAAAAGGTTTTGTGTTATCATTCATATTCTCTGAAAAATGGCCAAGAAATCATAAATTCTGCCAGGGTATGTAAACTTATGAGCACAACTGTATATACAGAAGTGTTTTTCCTTGCATTTCTATTTTAATTTAAATGGGTTATTTTACAAGGTAAAGGTCAGTGCTATATTTTGGCCTAGGCAGACAAGGCCCAGGCCTAGGGCGGCAGCCCTTCCCCTCCTCCCGCACGCAGGGCCGCACAGATCAATCCTGGAGCTCAGTGCCACAACAAGTTTCAGCACTCTGCTCCGGTAACTGGCCAAGCAGGGATGCGCTAGCGCGTGCACCTGGAACATCTGCCGCCCGGGGTCCCGCAAGCGGCGATCAGCGTTCCGGAGCAGCTGACCCCTTTCTCCCCACTCACAGCCGCACACACTCCTCTGCTCCTCCTCCTCTTTCTCGCCTCCAATGTTACTGTGTACACAGCCAGGAGGAGGAGGAGCCACAGAGGAGGAACACAACTTCAATGAGAGAGCCGTGCTGCTGGTATGTGTGCTGTGTGCAGTCTGAGGGGGACACGGTAACCGGGAAGAGGCGGAGGGCAGATAACAGGTGCACACATGGAGTGATGGGAGGGGAGGGGGTTAAAGCGGTTGTATACCCGCTGAATTTTTTTTTTTTTTTTTTACCCCTGTAAAGCAAAAGGCATAATGAGCTACTATGCACCACATACTAGCTCATTATGAAATACTTACCTTAGAACAAGGCGTCGGTATCTTACCTGGTCCACGCCGAGGGAGCTGTCATATTGCCTCGGCGTGTCTTCCGGGTATTGCGGTTCCAGCGCTGTGAGTGGCTGGAGCCGCGATGTCATCTCTCCTGATCATGCGCGCGGGAGATTTCTTACCCGGCAAGGTCCGGCAGTTGCCGGGCCTTCAGCCGAGAATCCCCTGTGCGCATGCGCCTCTGCAGTCAGCGGCGCATAGCAAGGGGAATATCTCCTAAACCGTAAAGGTTTAGGAGATATTTTTTTTACCTACAGGTAAGCCTTATTATAGGCTTACCTGTAGGTAAAATTAAAAAAAAACACTATACAACCACTTTAAGGGGATATGTGCTGGGGGGTGCTTTGGGAGGGGAGAAGATAGGTGCTAGTGGGGAGGTTATCCCAGGCTTCGCAACCACTCACAAACCCAACCTGGTCCAAATGTAGGGTTGCAACTAACAAATATTTTCATAATCGATTAGTTGGCCGATTATTTTTTCGATTAATCGGAAAAAATCATTAGAAAAAAACGTAATATGCCATTTTTTCGTTTATTTAAATCAATAATGAAAAACTGAGTGTTACACAGGTATACACAGTAGAACTAAATTGTGGGGGCAAAGGGATGTCACCAGAAAGGTAAAAATAGGAGAATCTACTACAGTCTATTAGCAAATGATATAAGACTTTATTGATGAAACAAAATTAATTAAATAAAGGCGTTAGGTTTACCAGAGGCGGTGCAACAGGCACCCCCTCTAGTGTACCACGCTCTCACAATGGGGTTGATTTACTAAAGGCAAAAAGACTGTGCACTTTGGAAAGTGCAGTTGCACACGGCAAGAGCAGTTGCTCCAGAGTTTAGTAAATGAGCAGAAGCTCTGCTGACTTTCATCAACCAATCATGTGCAAGCAAAAATGCTGTTTTTTTTTATTTTCCTTGCATGTGATTGAGTATTCTTATGCAAAGCGAAGCTTTACCTCATTTACTAAGCTTTGGAGCAACTGCCCATGCAGAGTGAAATTGCACTTTCCAAGGTGCACAGTCTATTGGCCTTTAGTAAATCAACCCCAATGTATCTATTTAAAAAAGTGCAAATTACAACTGTAACATACAAGACACAAATGTCAATAAAACCCACTAAGCTCAAATAACTCCACATTCCAGGTACCACCCTCAAAAAGGAGGATAATCAATGGACACTGAATGTTGCAAACGATGCGGTTACTGTCCCATAGAGTAGTTTGGCGGTTTATAATTGATAGCCATGTCCTCCACGGCTTATTCACTTCTTACTGGTCACAAGCCTACTACTGATGAGGGAGGCCGGGATAATCATTAGCTTAATTTCACTCCCAGCTCTGCTGCTAAAATGGACCAAACCTGCAGTAAAGCCTGTATATTGCAAACCATCCCGTGACTCAAACTAAGAGCTGTGGAAAAATGTCGTCCTGCAATCTTGAATACAGTATATAGTCTCATGAAAAACAGGCCATATAGGGATTTAATAGTTCCAATTACTTCCTTCCTCTGAAACAAGAAGACGGGTTTGAAGTTCAAAGTGCCAATAACCAAGAGATCGCAGACAATGTGGCAGAAACAGAAATAAGTTACAAAGTCTCTCAGTTAGTAAACAACATTCCTCCGCATTAATCCATTCATTAACATAACAGGCGTGGTGTAACGGCTGAGACTTTTGTGTGAAGATAGGCAGAGCAGTATCCAGTATAGTCTGCAATATCGCTAGTAATGTGTATAAAGTATAGAGAGTTCACCTTAAATAGGTGCTTACTCCTCCTTTGGCTGTTGTATTTATGGCAGCGATTTCCTAAAGACTCTGTATATTCCATTTGCTCGTCTTTACTTTCACACGTGTTATTTGTTTGTCTGCTCACTAACGGGATTTGTTTCCCTTATGTCTGCGACCTGAAGAGGCTTTCACCGTTTACTTTCAGGTAGGTTGATCCCAGGTATTTCCGGTATATTGGCAGGCACAGTTCCCTATTATGGCCAAGTTGTTTTAGGCGGGGTAAAGGAGTTAAGTGCCATTGTTTCCCAAATTGAAAAACACAAGGAGTCACCTCACATGTCTGGGAGCGGGACTGGAAGGGAGGACCGGGATGAGCTAGCGTCAGCCGCCCCGACGCTTGCGTTTCGTGCACCTCTCGTGCACTTCATCTGGACGCCAAACATTATACACAGGTCATATACAGGTATCCTGTCATGATGGGGTTTATAGTACAAGAAACCCCCCAGGAACACCAATGATGGGGCACTATTCCCCCCCAGGAACACCAATGAAGGGGCACTATCCCCCCCAGGAACACCAATGAAGGGGCACTATCCCCCCCAGGAACACCATTGATGGGTCACTATTCCCCGCCCAGGAACACCAATGATGGGGCACTATTCCCCCCCCAGGAGCACCAATGATGGGGCACTACCCCCCAGAAACAGCAATGATGGGGCACTATTCCCCCCAGAAATACTTATGATGAGGCACTATTCCCCCCCCCCGGAACACCAATGATGGGGCACTCCCCCCCCCCTCCGGAACACCAATGATGGGACACTTGTCCTCCCAGAAATACCAAAATCAATGTTTTGCCACTGTATGAATGTTTTGCCACTGTATTTTAAAAGTAAGCCACTACCTTACACAGCTTGGCACTCACTGCTTCTTCTCTCCTCTCTCTGTTCCCTCAAGGCAGCAAAGCGGGTGGGGCTGAGAATACCCCACTGATGTCAGTGAGGAGAAGAGAGGCGGACGTGCCCGGTCACATGACCACCGCTTTGAGAAAGCGGCTTGTACACAGGGGATTGTACACTGCTCTTAGAAATATAGCACCAGAACTATGTGGAAATCATCCGGGGTCGGCCCATAGTTAATAAGCATCCTCCAGTAGAGCTAGATATATAACTAGGGCAACACCAGGAGGTCCACTGGTTGAGGGAGAAGTGCCCCAAAGTGGGGACTCCCTCCGCCCCATGGCTAATCAAATCTTGGGGGGGGATTAAGCATCTTCCTGAGTAAGCCCCGTTCTCATATTAATTCTAAAGCAGAGCCCCATCCCCATGAGGGGGCAACTATCAACCCAAAAGAGGTCACAATGCCCCCCTTAGGCAGTCACAATGACCCCCAAGACCAGAATAAAATGATGTTATAACAGGTGAAAACAGTAAGTTCAAACAACTAACCATTGCATTCCAATAAACAGATAAAGAACAAGGCATGCTTCTCAACTGTCCCCAACTCCCGCTAGATCAAACGCACCAGCCAAGAGCAGGGAACGATCCAGCATACCGTGGTGCGGAGTACGGCAGGCCAAATGTTGCGATTACTTACGACCATCAGAAATTGAAGCAGGTGTACAGAAATAGATCTCGACAGACCTGTCGTGGGCCCAGAATATGTATGTGTCTTCTGTGTTTGTGGTTAGCCGGCCCGTCAAGGCCTGTTCAAGGGTCCCTCATAGAAAGCCAGGTCCCCATGTAAACCAGAACACGACTGTCTGTCGGGGGATGTGTCCTGACCCTTCCAAACCCCAGCTAGGCCAGTTGCACCAGCAAAGGGCAGGAAATGGTCGCACGTTTCTAGGGAGTCTGATAAATCCTCTGCGTCCATCTCACTAGTATGATCCACTGCAGAGCTAGGGCGAGGCAGCTTGTACTTCCCTGTGGTCCAGCTGAGCGCCATCTTTTCCTTAGGTGTCCGGGGGTTGAAAGGCGCTGTGCAGAGTAGGTTACATAGTTACATAGTAGGTGAGGTTGAAAAAAGACAAGTCCATCAAGTCCAACCTTTGTGTGTGATTATATGCCATTATTAACGGTAACGCTTCATGGTGCCCTGTTGTAAGTCTACAGGGTCCGCAGCGTGTGAGTTGCCCGCCAACATATAGATCGTGGGTGTGTGTAGACTGTGAAGCTGCCGGTCAGCCAGAGTAAACAGAGCTCAGCGGCACATGTCCTCAGCCTTCCATGGTCGGCCACGCCCCCCTTGTGGAGTGTTAAAAGCAGGGTTAGGTTATAAAAAAATATCCCAAGCTTTGAACATTTCACGGAGCACTGTTCAATCCATCATCCGAAAATGGAAAGAGTATGGCACAACTTCAAACCTACCAAGACATGGCCATCCACCTAAACTGATAGGCCAGGCAAGGAGAGCATTAATCAGAGAAACAGCCAAGAGGCCCATGGTAACTCTGGAGGAACTATAGAGATCCACAGCTCAGGTGGGAGAATCTGTCCACAGGACAACTATTAGTCATGCACTCCACAAATCTGGCCTTTATGGAGGAAAGGAAAAAAGAAAGCCATTGTTGAAAGAAAGCCATAAGAAGTCCGTTTGCAGTTTGCGAGAAGCCATGTGGGGGACAGCAAACATGTGAAAGAAGGTGCTCTGGTCAGATGAGACCAAAATTTACCTTTTTGTCCTAAAAGCAAAACACAATGGTGGAAAACTAACACTTCACATCACCCTGAACACACCATCCCTGCCATGAAGCATGGTGGTGGCAGCATCATGTTGTGGGGATGCTTTTCTTCAGCAGGGACAGGGAAGCTGGTCAGAGTTTATGGGAAGATGGATGGTGCCAAATACAGGGCACTCTTATGCCCTGTACACACGGTTGGACATTATTCGGACATTCCGACAATAAAATCCATGGATTTTTTCCGACGGATGTTAGCTCAAACTTGTCTTGCATGCACACGGTCACACAAAGTTGGTTGGAAATTCCGAACGTCAAGAACGCGGTGACGTACAACACGTACGACAAGCCGAGAAAAATGAAATTCAATAGCCAGTGCCGCTCTTCTGCTTGATTCCGAGCATGCGTGGCACTTTGTTCGTCGGAATTGTGTACACACGATCGGAATTTCCGACGACGCATTTTGTTGTCGGAAAATTTTATAGCAAGCTCTCAAACTTTGTGTGTCGGAAATTCCTATGGAAAATGTGTGATGGAGCCTACACACGGTCGGAATTTCCAACAACAAGGTCCTATCACACATTTTCCATCGGAAAATCCTATTGCGTGTACAGGGCATAAGAGGAAAACCTGTTAGAGTCTGCAAGACTTGAGACTGGGGCGCAGGTTCACCTTCCAGCAGGACTACCCTAAACATACAGCCAGAGCTACAATGGAATGGTTTAGATCAAAGCATATTCATGTGTTAGAATGGCCCTGTCAAAGTCCAGACCTAAATCCAATTGAGAATCTGTGGCAAGACTTTCAAAATGCTGTTCACAGACGCTCTCCATCCAATCTGACAGATTTGAGCTATTTTGCACAGAAGAATGGGCAAAAAGTTCACTCTCTAGATGTGCAAAGCTGGTAGAGACATCCCCAAAAAGACTTGCGGCTGTAATTGCAGCAAAAGGTGGTTCTACAAAGTATCGACTCAGGGGGGCTGAATACAAATGCACGCCACACTTTTCACATATTTATTTGTAAAACTTTGGAAAACCATTTATCATTTTCCATTCAGTTCACAATTATGTGCCACTTTGTGTTGTTCTATCCCATAAAATCCCAATAAAATACATTTACGTTTTTGGTTGTAACATGACAAAATGTGGAAAATTTCAAGGGGTATGAATACTTTTTGAAGACACTGTAGGTGCTCCATATAGTGAACAGTTGGTGTAGTTGCAGAGCTTTTCACTTTCAGGTCATTACAGAGCACAAGGGGGCACTCATTACATCTGGAGGAAAAGACTTCTTCACAGTTATGCCCTGTACACACGGTCAGACATTGATCGGACATTCCGACAACAAAATCCATGGATTTTTTCAGACGGAGGTTGCATACACACGGTCACACAAAGTTGTCAGAAAATCCGATCGTTCTGAACGCAGTGACGTAAAACACGAACGTTGGGATTATAAACGGGGCAGTAGCCAATAGTTTTCATCTCTTAATTTATTCTGAGCATGCATGGCACTTTGTGCGTCGGATTTGTGTACACACGATCGGAATTTCCGACAACGGATTTTGTTGTCGGAAAATTTCATAGTAAGCTCTCAAACTTTGTGTGTCGGAAATTCTGATGGAAAATGTGTGATGGAGCCCACACACGGTCGGAATTTCCGACAACAAGGTACTATCACACATTTTCCATCGGAAAATCCAACCGTGTGTACGGGGCATAAGAGCAGTGAAGATGCTAAGTAGGCTCCCTGAATTTTGGCCAGATCAGTAGATTGTTTTAAAAAAAGAGCTGGATATATTCCTAAATACACAAAATATAGCTGGACACTAACATTTAGGCGTTATAACACCATAGGTTGTGATCCACGGAATATCAAATTGCCTCCTGGGGGATCAGGAAGTAGTTTTTTCCTATTGGAGCAAATTGGATCATGCCTTATTTCTTTTTTTTTTTTAGCCTTTGTCTGGATCAACTGTGGGTATAGGATTGTGTATATGGAGGTTTTCTATTTTTTTTCTATTGGTTTAACTAGATAGATTTGTGTCTTTTTTTCCAACCTGACCAACCATGTAAGCCGCGTACACACGACTGGTTTTGCCATCGGAATAAACTCCGAAGGTTTCTCCGATGGAACTCTGACGGAATTCCGCTCAAGCTGTCTTGCATACACACGGTCACACCAAAGTCCGACCGTCCAGAACGTGGTGACGTACAACACGTACGACGGGACTAGAAAAAGGAAGTTCAATAGCCAGCAGCCAATAGCTTCCGTCTTGTACTTGCTTCAGAGCATGCGTCGTTTTTGGCCAGTCGGAACAGCATACAGACGATCGGTTTTCCTGATAGGAATTGGTTCCGTTGGAAATATTTAGAACATGTTCTATTTCTAGGTCCGTCAGAATTTTCGAAAAAAAAGTCAGATGAGGCATACACACGATCGGAATAGACGATGAAAAGCTTCCGTCAGACTTTTTCTGTCGGACATTCCGCTCGTCTGTACGCGGCTTTACTATGAGTATGTATCACAGGGCTCCTTACATTGATGATCATTGGGAGTAAAAAATGCAGCAGCATCAGCAGAAGTTAGAACATCTCAGCTGTAGTGTGGGAAGAAATAATGCCCAAGAGTCAGTGGAGGGAAGAAATGCTTATTGACGGTGGTCAGTGTGAGGAAATAATGTCCCAGCATCAGTGAGATGAAAAAAACACTGGTGTCTGTAGTTTGTAAGGAAGTAAATAATAGCCCAGTGATGGTAGACAGTGGGTGGAAGAATGCCCCAACATTGATGGTCAGTAGGTGGAAAAAATGTCCCTGCTAGTCAGTGGGGGGGGGGGGGGGGGGGGCACTGGTAGGGTGAGTGAGGAGGTGTTGCATTTCTGTATAGTTTCCTCTTCTTGTTTATGTATTCAGACATGCTTCAAAAAGCAGTTGTTTTCTTTGGGTTTTATCTATTTCTTGCAGATCTGTGCAGTAATCCAGTGAGAAACACTACCTCTGTGCAGGAGCCTCCTTTAATAAAGACCAGCCATTGCTGTTCTCTCTCCTTGTGTCTTGTATCCGCCCCCTCCTCCAGTTTTTGTTTTTGGGTGGGGCCTGCTGGGTCCCTCCCACTACTCAGCTCTCTGCACAGGTTATTTGCAGCACATTGATGATGTCATTAGTACTTTTATAAAATAATATCTAGGTTTGGTGCACTTAAAGTAGATTTATATCCTTTGTGGTTATTAGAAAATATATTCATATGATTTAAAGGAGAGGTACAGCCAAATCTCGTTTGGCTGTACTTCTCCTTTGGATCACAGGAGTGCAGTTTGTTCTGCAATCCTGTGACCAGTGGCGGCCCATAATGCAGGGAGCATGGGCGTCGCCCCCTCTATCCATTCGTTCGGCCCCCTAATCTAGGTTTTTTTTTTTTGAAGCACGTGATCAGAGCCAGAGGCTCTAATAGGCCTCAAAAAAGGGTGGGCTCGAGGTGAGCCCACCCAGCTGTGTGACAATAGCCAATGAATATTCGCAATTGACATACTGATTCTCCTCCCGGGCAATCAGGAAGCGGGTCTGTGACCCGACCGACGGGGGGGGGGGGGGGTGGCTGTGGGTGCACTGTTTGTGGCCCCCCCCAAATTTTTTTTTACCACTGGCCGCCACCGCCTGTGACCCATTTTCAGCTGACAGTAGGCTGAAGAGCCGGTCCAGGCTGGGGAAAGATTGCATCCATATGATCGGAATCCACCCAGAACCATGGACCGGCACTTGGCTCAGCCTATTAGCTAGCCGTTGAAAGCCTGGGCCAGCTCCTCCCACTCTCTCTACAGCCCAGTGTTCCAGTGAGCCCGGGGCGCGGGGGGGGGGGGCAGCAAAGCTTTCAGCGATGACTGACAGTAACCAGCTCTCTGCTTAGGGAGCCCTGAGAAATGATCGATTGGCGGTGTTTGATTGCTTGGTTCTCAGTCTTAGACCCGGTGGGGGACAGATGTAGCATTGGACCGATTCTGCATCCATCTTGGTAAGCATGATTCTTAAAAAAAATAAAAAATGCAGAACTTCTCTTTTAATTTAGACAATCTGAAAAGGGTCCTTTCCTTCGCCAGTGTGATTGTATGAAAATAGGACATGTTTGGCTATTTGTGTTAACAAGCTGATATACCTAGTATTGTGGACTTGGTTAGGAATATATGACTTTTACAATAAAATTGGCCTGTTTTATTATACCCGGCCTGTATATTTTAAGGCTCGAATGGTGGTGTTTGCAGAACAAAAAATTAAAAAACATTGCATTAGGCTACGGGATGGCGTTTTGCTCCGCAGCTATGCCAGGGTGAAAAACAGAATCTCCGAGTAGGTAAGAAGCCGCCCCCCCCCCCCCCCCCCCCCCCCCCATAGGAATTTCGAGGTTGAAATTTCCACTTTGACTGTAGCACGCCTTTAACATGCAATAATTTCAGGATTCACTACAAAATGAAGATGTTTAAAGCACAAAAAACCATGTAAGATGCCTGCATACAATTACCTGTTCCTCATTACCAGTGCGGTGGAATCTAAGTACATAAGGAAGTCTGTTTGTCATCCCTGTCTTGTCTGTGTATGTATCCCCAGCCTCCTCTGCCCTATGACTGTCCACATATATATTTATAAGGCTCAGATTTCATTTTATCTGTGACATCTGCTAGAAGCTTGTCCCTCCTGTGATCGCGGGCTCCGCGCAGCTGTTCAGGCCTCCAGCTCAGAGCTGTGCTGAGGGCGCCCCCAGCATACGCTTTTTTGATGTGGGATAAAACAGAAGCAAACCACTGGGGGTTCGAAGCCAGCACCAGCCAGAGGAGTAAAGTGCATCAGAATATCAATTAACCTGTTCTGAACAAAGCACGCGGCTCCGCGGTGGAATCGACGCTCAGCTGTGATGTGTCAAGGCGCCACATAATATATTCTAATTAAAGAATTGATTGATTCTCTCTTTATTTGTGCGCTTGTGTACCCGAGACCCCAGGAAATACCTAAAATATACAAAAAATAATCACTAGCAGCCCTGCGTGGCGTTTAATATGCATGAGATCTCAGCGAGGCAGGTTATGTTTCCTTAAAGCAAATTGCGGCGCTCTTCCTCTGTAATTGTCGTACCGCCCGCTCCTCGTGGCGTTATTTATCCTGAAAAACTGTATTTGTTTTCAGATTCTTCTAGCTGTGAAAGTTCAGCTCAGACTTACCCCATAAGTAGCGGCGTGTTTTCGGCAGGGGTTGTTTGGAAATGGCGCCACAATATTGAGCTGAACAAGATTTAGATGGGATGCATGGGTTTAAATGTATAGTCTACCTAAGGCTATTATTTTCGTTATGGTGGATTCTGCTGGCATAATGTGGACATCTTTAAAGCTAGAATTTTTTTTTTTACTTTTTTTATGTGAAGGTAATCAATGTGTATATTACTGTATTTGTCATGGTTCCCCATGATTTCCAATAACTACTATTCATATAAGTACGACTTCAAGTCGTGCCGACTTCAAAGTAGTCCCTACACTACTTTGGTCCGACTTTGATCCTACTTCAGCCCATTGAATATCACTGAAGTCGGATCGCCGTATTAACTCATCCGACTTTGGCATGCGACTTGTGCTCTGATGATCTTGAAGGGGAACGATACGCCAAATTTAAAAAAAAAAACAGCATGGGTTCCCCCTCCAAGAGCATACCAGGCCCTTCAGTCTGGTATGGATTATAAGGGGAACCCCCACGCCAAAAAAACTGCGTGGGGGTCCCCTCCAAAATCCATACCAGACCCTTATACGAGCACACAGCCCGGCAGGTTAGGAAAGGGGGTGGGGACGAGCGAGCACCCCCCCTGAACTGTACCAGGCCGCATACCCTCAACATGGAGGTTGGGTGCTTTGAGGCAGGGGGGCCCTGCGTCCCCCCACCCCAAAGCACCTTGTCCCCATGTTGATGAGGACAAGGACCTCTTCCCGACAACCCTGGCCGTTGGTTGTTGGGGTCTGCGGGCAGGGAGCTTATCGGAATCTGGAAGCCCCCTTTAAAAAGGGGGCCCCCAGATCCCGGCCCCCCACCCTACCTATTCACCTAAAAAAAAAAAAGTGCCAAAAATAAAACACATTTCACATGGTTTTAAAGTCATTTATTAGGCAGCTCCGGGGTCTCTTCCGACTCCTTCTCCCCTCTCCGGCTCTTCTCTCTCCTCCGCTGATGTCTTCTATCCCTCTCCGGTTCTTCTCCCTCTGTCCGCTGTCTTCTGCCGGGTCTTCTCCGCTGTCTTCTCGCTCTTTTGCCCGCTCTTCTGCGCTGTCTTCTTCCTCTGTTCTTCTCCCGATGTTGACTTGGTATTGTCGGGGATCAAAGTTGGATCCCAATTCATTGAAGTCGGACTTCAAGTCGCAGGGCAAAGTTGGATCCACAGTCGTACGACTGTTTTGTCAAAGTCACGGCCACAAAATTGCGGCAAAATTGCGCGACTTTGAAGTCGCACAAGTGTGAAAGGGGCCTAGATTCTTTGTGGCATAGATTCAACATGTTGGAAACATTCCTCAGAGATTTTAGTCCATATTGACATGATAGCATCACACAGTTGCTACAGATTTGTTGGCTGTACATCCATGATGTGAATCTCTCGTTCCACCACATCCCAAAGATGCTTTAATGGATTGGATATTATTATTTACTATTATTAATTTGTTACGTTCCATTTGTTTAAATGCGGCATTCATTATTTCAGATAATTCACAACTTCGGATAAATTCGTATTCATTACGTTCACTAACAGCCAAATTTGAAAGGAAATTCCAATATTTATAATTTAATAGTTAGTTATTATTAGTTACTTAGTTGCTATTTTGGATTTTCGAATTTTCAGATTTTCGTTCTTATTTTTGAATTTTTGAATTTTCGTTGTTTCGAATTTCCGACTTCTCGTATTTTTGAATTTTTGTATTTCGAAATTCAAATTTATGAAATTACGAATTTATTCGAAATAACAAATTTCAATCATAACAAATGACCCGAAAAAAAAAAAAAAAAAAAAAAACGAATGAAACATAAACAAACAATTTCTTCGGCAGTGCACATGTCTAGTTAGGCCCCCTTCACACGACAAGCCCGCTCGGATCTGTCCGTTTTTCAGGCGGACTCGAGCGGGCCATCCATTGACTCCTATGGGCAGGTGGATGTCAGCGGAGATGTGTCCGCTGCCATCCGTCTGCCATCCGATCCGCTAAAATCAGACGTATAGCGATACGTTCAGACATCCATCTGGCGGATCAGATGAGATCTGATGAAAACGGACATGCTGTCCGTTTTCCTCCGATCTCCCCATAGGAATCAGTGGGGCTCTGACAGGCCCCTCCCCACTCAGTGAGCAGAGATGGACCTATCATCCCCGGCTCAGCGGAGATCAATGGAGCGATCTGCTGAGCTCCGCTAAACGGATCCGCCCTGTGTGGAAGGGGCCTTAGATCGTGGATGTCTATAGATGCAGGGATTTTAGGGTTAGGCTGGACTTACACTTTAATCAAATGTCCCAAAAGAAAATTGTCTGAATAGCGTATCAATACATATGTAAAGTCTTATAATGAACAAATATATACAATACATTTTTCAATTCACTTTCCAATATGCGATCAAAGGAACTTGTAGTGCAAAAAAAAACAAAAAAACATGCGCTTACTCTCAATTGCAAGCAGCTAACACCGCAAATAGAAATTTTGCTAGTAAATCAGATATATATAAAATTAGTTAGCGCTAGTAGTGATGAAGAAATACAAATGGATGTGAAAAAAAATTATGCTGTTAACAAATAATTAAACCAGTCAGTGCATATCCATATAAGATGATAGATCATTGAAAAAAAATGTCCATCATAGTGTAAACAATTATGATCACCACGTGACAAAAGCAGCTAAAATGCTGACAGAAATGTCCCAAAATTGGATGAAGGTGCTCCAGAAACAATTGACCCAGGAGCTGGTGTATACCACATAGGTCACCCAAGTTTAGCGGCACTCTGAAACATATGTTCTTGGAAGCCTTCATAAAGAATCCAGTGTGGGGAAACATAGGATTGTGCAAATACCACCACCCAAGTGAATGGAGGCTTACCAGAGAGTTGGGACTCACAGAGCATATACTGTGCGAGTCAAACAGGCTTGAAGTGCCAACTGGCAAGTACCAGGGGAGCCACGAAGGTGAACTGTACATGGAATCCTGGTAGTTCCTTTACACAGAAATCTTCTCCATATAGAAATCAAAAACGTCCTCGGACATAACCCACATAGAATGAAGAAGGGGCCATATAGTGTAATTCCATTAAAAAAATGTATCATTTATTAAAAGAGAAACACTTACATTTCAGTTGTATAAAAAGCGCTTGTATGTATAAAAATGGCGGGAGTGGAGTCCTACTGACGCGTTTCGTCACACAGGACTTCGTCTGACCCCAGACGAAGTTCTGTGTGACGAAACGCGTCGGGAGGACTCCACTGCCGCCATTTTTATACATACAAGCGCTTTTTATACAACTGAAATGTAAGTGTTTCTCTTTGAATAAATTATACGTTTTTTTTTTATGGAATTACACTATATGGCCCCTTCTTCATTCTATGTGGGTTATGTCCGAGGACGTTTTTGATTTCTATATGGAGAAGATTTCTGTGTAAAGGAACTACCAGGATTCCATCTACAGTTCGCCTTCGTGGCTCCCTTGGTACTTGTAGTGCCAATGAATATTAAAATAAAAAATGCTCCAGTGCTCAGGTGCTGTCCACATGCAAAGCCTCTTACCAGATAGTAAGATCTCAACAAAAAGAGATCCTAAGTGCTTTATCTGCAACAAAGCAGGGGACTCCACTTTCTAGCTGCACCACAGCAGATGAATCCCCTGGCTGGCTCAAAGGTTTCTACCACTATAAAAGTGACGCTCGAGAGAAGACAATCTAATGATCAACTTCTCTCGAACAGGAATGTTATAAAAGTATCATTCAATCAGCTCATGCAGCCAATCAGCTGCAGCGCTAATCAGTATTTTGACAGCAGCGGAGTCCCACTGTCCAAATACAATAGAGCAGCAGGGAGGATTTCTCCATCCACCTTGCTTGTGTGGATGGGGGAATCTGTTCTTTTTTTTTTTTTTTTCGATCGGTCCACCAGCTGATCAAAAAAAAAAACCTGATGCATCAATGGCCAGCTTTAGTTAGATTATTAAAAGACACAAATCCATATAGTTCAACCTGACCATATACACATTCCAATACCAAAGTTGATGCACAGAAAGGCAAAAAGAATGCTGCTGATCTCTTGCAGCTACTTCTTGTCTACAGTGCCTTGAAATGGTATTCATACCGCTTGAAATTTTCCACATTTTGTCATGTTACAACTAAAAACGTAAATGTATTTTTTTGGGATTTTATGTGCTAGACTAACACAAAGTGGCACATAATTGTGAAGTGGAAGGAAAATGATAAATGGTTTTCAGAATATTATAGTATTCAGCCCCCATGAGTCAATTCTTTGCAGAACAACCTTTCGCTGCAGTTAGTCTTTTTGGGGACGTCTCTACCAGCTTTGCACGTCTTTGCAAAATAGCTCAAACTCTTTCAGATTAGATGGAGAGCATCTGAGCAGCAGTTTTCAAGTCTTGCCACAGATTCTCAATTGGATTTAGGTCTGGACTGGGCCATTCTAACACATGAATGTGCTTTGATCTAATCCACTCTATTGTAGCTCTGGCTGTATGTTTAGGGTTGTTGTCCTCCAGTCTCAAGTCTTTTGCAGACTCTGATGCCACGTACACACGATCGGAAATTCGGCCAGCAAAAGACGATGAGAGTCTTTGGTCGGAAAATGCGACCGTGTGTATGCTCCATGGTAAAGCGCCGCTAAAAATAGTGGCGCTTTACCGCCGACGCCCAAGTGTGAAAGGGACCTAACTAAAATCTAGTGGAACCAATTGCCTTCAGAAGTCACCTAATTAGTAAATAGAGTCCACCTGTGTATAATTTAATTGCAGTATAAATACAGCTTTTCTGTGAAGCCCTCAGAGGTTTGTTAGAGAACCTTAGTGAACAAACAGCATCATGAAGGTCAAGGAACACACCAGACAGGTCAGGGATAAAGTTGTGGAGAAGATTAAAGCAAGGTTAGGTTATACATAAATATCCCAAGCTTTGAACATCTCATGGAGCACTGTTCAATCTATCATCTGAAAATGGAAGGAGGATTACGCAACTGCAAACCAGCAAAAGATTGAGAGCAGGTCCTCAATTTTTCGGTCGGAAAAAGTTCCTATCCGAAAATGCGATCGTCTGTACAAATTCCGACACGCAAAATTCCTACGCATGCTCGGAAAATTCCACGCATGCTCAGAAGCATTGAACTTCATTTTCTCGGCTTGTCGTAGTGTTGTACGTCACTGCGTTCTTGACGGTCGAAAGTTCAGAGAACTTTTGTGTAACCGTGTGTATGCAAGGCAAGCTTGAGTGGAATTCCGTTGGAAAAACCATCCAAGTTTTTTCCGACGGAAAATCCGCTCGTGTGTACGGGGCAAAACAGGTTTTCTTCTAAGATTGCCCTGTATTTGGCTCCATCCATGTTCCCATCAACTATGACCATCTTCCCTGTCCCTGCTAAAGAAAAGCATCCCCTACAACATAATTCTGACACCACCATGTTTCACAGTGGGGATGGTGTGTTCAGGGTGATTTGCAGTGTTAGCTTTCCGCCACACATAACATTTTGCTTTTAGGCCAAAAAGTTTAATTTTGGTCTCATCTGACCAGAGCACCTTCTTCCACATGTTTGCTGTGTCCCCCACATGGCTTCTCACAAACTGCAAACTCCTTATGGCTTTCTTTCAACAATGGCTTTCTTATTGCCACTCTTCCATAATCTCTGGAGTGCACAACTAATAGTTGTCCTGTGGACAGATTCTGCCACCTGAGCTGTGGATCTCTGCAGCTCCTCCAGAGTTACCATGGGCCTCTTGGCTGCTTATCTGATTAATGGTCTCCTTGCCCGGTCTGTCAGTTTAGGTGGACGTCCATGTCTTGGTAGGTTTGCAGTTGTGTAATACTCCTTCCATTTTCAGATGATAGATTGAACAGTGCTCCATGAGATGTTCAAAGCTTGGGATATTTATGTATAACCTAACCCTGCTTTAATCTTCTCCACAATTTTATCCCTGACCTGTCTGGTGTGTTCCTTGACCTTCATGATGCTGTTTGTTCACTAAGGTTCTCTAACAAACCTCTGAGGGCTTCACAGAAAAGCTGTATTTATACTGGGATTAAATTATCCACAGGTGGACTCTATTTACTAATTAGGTGACTACTGAAAGCAATCTGTTCCACTACATTTTAGTTTGGCCCCTTTCACACTGGGGCGTCGGCGGTAAAGCGTCGCTATTTTTAGCGGCGCTTTACCATCGTATTTGCAGGGGCATTCGGCCGCTAGCGGAGTGCTTTTAACCCCCGCTAGCAGCCGAAAAAGGGTTAAAGCCACCCACAAAGCGCTGCTGCAGCAGTGCTTTGCTGGCGGTATAGCCACGCTGCCCATTGATTCCAATGGGCAGGAGCGGTGGAGGAGCGGTATACACACCGCTCCTTCACTGCTCCAAAGATGCTGCTAGCAGGACTTTTTTTATCGTCCTGCCAGCGCACCGCTCCAGTGTGAAAGCCCTCGGGGCTCTCACACTGGAGAGACAGGAGCGGCTCTTTCAGGGCGCTTTGCAGTCGATATTTTTAGCGCTGTAGTGCCTGCAAAGCGCCCCAGTGTGAAAGGGGTCTTAGTGGTATCAGCGTAAAGGACTGAATACAAATACACACCCCACATTTTTCATATATATATATTTGTAAAAAATGTTGAAAACCATTTATCATTTTCCTGCCACTTCACAATTATGTGCCACTTTGTGTTGGTCTGTCACATAAAATCCTAATTAAATACATTTACCTTTTTGGTTCTAACGTAACAAAAAGTGGAAAATTTCAAGGGGTATGAATACTTTTTCAAGGCACTGTACATGCACTCCAGCTGCATGGCATTCCTTAGGGCCGGTTTCCTGATGGTGACAACAGTGGACTATACTTGTGCAATGTGTGTTGAACACACAATACTAGTATGTACATAGTCTCAAATGCTAACCTGTCAGCAGGTTTCCATTTGAGACCTTAACAGGAGATGGAAAGACCTTCATTGCAGAATCACCAGTTATTTTTTTGCAGATTAAAAAAATATTGAAAATTTCTTTTAATATACATTACTTGTTTAAAATTGTAATGATTTTATTTACATATACTTTTATGTTCTGAAAATCCTGTGCTATTGTTTGAACCTTGTATTAAATGTTTATTTGTAAAGCTGATATTTTCTCTCAGCTTTTAGTGTGTTAACCTCCCTGGCGGTATGATTATTTCGGATTTTAGGTGCTGAAAGCGGTACCATTATTTTGCATGGAAATTTGGCGTTTTATATTGTAGGTCTGTAATTCTTAACAATAACACACTTAAATCTGTCCAAACAAGAGTCTAGTAGATATCCCGGGTATGATAAAGTTTGAAACACAAAAACATAAATTATAATATAATAAATAAAAATAAATAATTAAAAAAAATAAAAATAAATAGTAATAAAATAAATTTCCCCACGATTCACTATCGCTCAATTCTGCAAGTGTTCTAATTTACTATCGCTGTTTTCTAGCTGGTCTAAAGCCATTTTTGACGTAAAGGGACACTTTTTGGTTGCTATGGACAATCTCCAGTTTCCAGCCAGAAAGAACAGTATATATAATATAGAACTGCATGCAGGGCATAGGACAAAGCACTGGGGACAAAAGGGATGTGAAATTATTTCATACAGTACTGTAATCTGTAAGATTACAGTACTGTATGTGTTATGATTTTGACATTTTTTTGAATTTGCCGCCAGGCTCCGCCCCCGTGCGTCGCGACGCTCGCAGGGAACGGAGCCTGGCACAGAGAGGCTTCGGGCAGAGGACAGAGCCCATGGACACTGCAGGGGACATCGCAGGATCCCGGGGACAAGGTAAGTAATGCCACACCAGGATCCTGCGATGTAATCCCGAGTGTGGCTCGGGGTTACCACTAATGGTCCTGATTTTTAACCCCGAGCCACACTCGGGAAAACCGCCAGTGTCTTGCATACACACGGTCACACAAATCTTGTCGGAAATTCTAAACGTCAAGAACTCTGTGACGTACAACACGTACAACGAGCTGAGAAAAATGAAGTTCAATAGCCAGTGTGGCTCTTCTGCTTGATTCTGAGCATGCGTGGAACTTTGTGCGTCGGATTTGTGTACACACAATCAGAATTTACGACAACATATTTTGTTGTCGGAAAATTTGAGATCCGGATCCGTCGGAAAATCCAACTGTGTGTATGGGGCATAAGGGTTCTTTCACACTGGCGATCTGCCTGGCGGACTCCGCTTTGCGCTCGGGGATCGCTCCGCTGATCCCTGCTGAGTAGGTGGATGACAGGTCCGTCTCCGCTCACTGTGCGGAGACGGACCTGTCAGAGCCCCGCTCTCCTCTATGGGGGAGATAAGATGAAAATAGACCGCCTGTCCGTTTTCATCCGATCCCACTTGATCTGATCTGCCTGACGCATGGAAAATAGGGTCTCCATCCGTCTTGATTTCATGGACAGGATCGGATAGCAGCGGGTGTCAGCGGACATGTCACCGCTGACATCCACTGCTCCATAGACTTAAATTGAGCATCCGATCAAGTCCGCTCGAAAAACTGACAGGCGGACCTGATCAGAAAGCCTGTGTAAAAGGGGCCTAAGCATGAGAGAACAACATGGGCAGTTTTCTCTCTGTGCTGGGAGCTTAGCCTGCTTTCCTCCAATGATCAGACATGTCCTGACATCCCCCTGCACAGACATTCACTGGGAAGGTCAGTGTGCTGCTGCTTCTCCTTCCACAGCTCTTATGCAGCTGAGAACAGAGAGAATGTGATCACTTATAAAAAAGGGGAAAAAAGTACCGTATTTATCGGCGTATAACACGCACTTTTTTCCCCTTAAAATCAGGGGGAAATCGTGGGTGCGTGTTATGCGCCGATCCCCCGCCGATTGTGAGCTTTTCGGCCATTCTCAGCGGCTTTCGGCTTTTCTCGGCGGCTTTCGGCCGCTTTCGGCCATTCTCGGCGGCTCTCGGCCGCTTTCGGCCATTTTCTGTGGCTCTCGGCCATTCTCGGCGGCTTTCGGCAGCTTTCGGCCATTCTCGGCGGCTCTCGCACTCCCGCGGGAGCCGCCGAAAGCCGAGGGCGTCCGAGAGCGGTCGAGAGCGGCCGAGAATGGCCGAGAGCCGCCGAGAATGGCCGAAAGCGGCCGAGAACGGCGGTGCCATTTTCAGAGATGCAAACGACACAGGGCAAGGCTACAGAGGGACACTGACAAGGCTGCAATCGGGTACAAGACTACAGATGGACACTGACAAGGCTGCAATGAGGGACAAGGCTGCAATGGGGGACAAGGCTGCAATGGGGGACAAGGCTGCAATGGGGGACAATGCTGCAATGGGGACAAGGCTGCAATCAGGGACAACACTACAGATGGACACTGACAAGGCTGCAGATGGACACTGATGAGGCTGCATTGATGGGCATTTAAATGTAAGTTTTTTTTCCCTAAACTTTCCTCCGAAAAGTTTTTTTCCTTAAAATTCCCTCCTAAACTTGGGGTGCGTGTTATACGCCGATAAATATGGTATTTATAATGTTTTTTTTTATATTTTTTATTTATAAATGGGTTGTTTTACAAGGTGAGGGTTTAGAATCACTGTACGGCAAATGCTATAATAACTCAAAATAGCGAGTGTAAGATCACTGGCCACAATGAGTGAGGTATCTGTGAAATGTAGAAATCTCACTTTTGTCACCAAAATGATCTAAGAGGCTGGTGGTCAATATAATGTGGTATAAAACCAAAGACCAAAAATGTAACATATTGCAGCTTAGCAATACCTAGGTGTGGTAGCTGCATTCGTTTTATTTTTTTAGGCTTTTTTCCCTCAGATTTACCTGGTGATTCAGCCAGTAACACACCTCCTGTATTAGAGTGCCCCACTCTGGATGAAGGAGCACTGGAGGCACTTTTGGACAGCAGCATTGCCAATCTGGGGAGGGGAGTGTTAGATAAAATAGCAGATTTAGATACACAACAAATTGAAGCCAAACTCAAGCTCACACTTTATAGTCAGTTACAGTTATGCCCCGTACACACGGACGGATTTTCCAACGGAAAATGTTCTATAGGAGCTTGTTGTCGGAAATTCCGACTGTTTGTAGGCTCCATCTGACATTTTCCCTCGGAATTTCCGTCACACAAAATTTGAGAGCTGGTTCTCAAATTTTCCGACAACAAAATCCGTTGTCGTAAATTCTGATCGTGTGTACACAATTCCGTCGCACAAAGTTCCACGCATGCTCGGAATCAAGCAGAAGAGCCACACTGGCTATTGAACTTCATTTTTCTCGGCTCGTCGTACGTGTTGTACATCACTGCGTTCTTGACGTTCGGAATTTCTGACAAAATTTGTGTGACCGTGTGTATGCAAGACAAGTTTGAGCCAACATCCGTCGGAAAAAAAACATGGATTTTGTTGTCGGAAAATCCTATAGCGTGTACAGGGCATAAGAGATTTTTTCTCCTTTTGGGATAAAAAATGTACATACTGCAAATAAATCAAAGCTGATCGTTGTAAACACCCCTGTCAGTGGTCAATGGTTTGTCTCAGCCCTCTAAGTACTACATATGTGCAGTACAGCTTGTTCTGTTGAAAAACAACAGATTTGCTGGCAGGATCAGAAGGTGAAATAAAGAAAAGAAAGAATAAAAAAAGAAAACTAGTGTAGTCAATTTAAGAATTGGTGGCTGCAATATAATAAATGTTTGTTTTGGGGTTTCATACCACTTTTTTTTTAAATCAAACAAAGTTTTATTGAAAAGAAACATAAAAATAAACAATATGCATGCAGCAGTTACATCAAACATCACCAAAAAAACACATACATTGTTTAATTTTCATATTGATACTGTACAAACAGAACCTTCCCCTCCTGCACATAATTATTACAGCTATACTGTGGATAAACAGTATTGATGATATCCACAACCCCTGACTCATGCTTTGAAATGCACAGTTAAAGTGATACTAAAGTCTCATTTTTTTTTAATTTGAAAATAACAAACATGTTATACTTAACTGCTCTGTGCAGTGGTTTTGCACAGAGCAGCGCAGATCCTCCTCTTCTTGGGTCCCCCTTCTGCACTTCTGGCCCCTTCCTCCTGCCGAGTGCCCCCACAGCAAGCAGCTTGCTATGGGGGCACCCGAGCCACTGCTCGGTGCATCCATTCAGACATGGAGCCGCGCTTTGGCCCCATCCCCTCTCTCCTCATTGGCTCACTGACTGCAGATTGACTGCTGATTGACAGCAGTGAGAGCCAATGAGAGCAGTGAGAGCCAATGGGGCCCCACTGCTGTCTCTCAAACTTTTGATCAGGGTCATTTGGGTAGTTTATATTGTGATTATGATTTAAAAAGAGTAAACACACAGTTGATTTATAATAAATGGATTCAGCCAAACACTAACCATGAGTGAAAGAAAAGTTTTTGTGTTATCATTCATATTCTCTGAAAAATGACCAAGAAATCATAAATTCTGCCAGGGTATGTAAACTTATGAGCACAACTGTATGCCCATTTTGTGTAACCTGACCTGGTTAAAATGAACTCTATATATTTGCATGAGTCTTTGTGCCATGTTAAGGGAACATTGGGGTACTGCCTGAAGAGCTTCCTCCCACTGATCTTCCACAAATGGGCTAAGGTCCATCTCCCACTTCAAGGGGAATGATTTCAAGAAGTTACCTAACAACATGGCATAGCAATGGGAAATAAAACCCCTAGTGGAGACGTTATCGGCCATCATGTTAAACACTGGAGTTGGAGATTGATGCCACTCCACTGACGGGCCCCGAGCTACCATAGCGTGTTTGAGCTGAATATAGTAAACTAGCTTAGACATTGGCAGAGAAAATTTTGCACGTAGTTCCTCAAAAGAACAGAGATCCATCTTTAAAAATATGGTGCAGATGTGTTATACCAAACTTGCGCCACCTCAAAGCTTGTTGCACTTTTGCCAACTCAAAGTAATTGTCGTTATTCCATATGGAGCTGTAGCGGGTAAAGCTAGTAACCTACTGGAGCTGTTTAGCCTTATTCCAAATTTTCTGAATAATTGTGTATGTAGGCGAGAGACGATTAGACTGGGTAAAGGCTGCAGCTTCCAACCCTGCCGGTATATCTGTCACTTTGGTTGTATATTGTAGGATGTGCATAATGGAAACAAGAGGTGACCGATCAGGGCAAGAAGGGTAAGTCAGCCCCTTGCAAAGGGTGTTGTAACTGCACAGCCAGGTAGTAAAGCCAAGGGTTTGGCATGTCTAAGCCATCAGCATCCTTGGGTCTCTGTAGATGTTTCAACCGCACTCTGGGTACCTATATTATGCCACAGCAGCTGCCTAAAGTTAGAATTTACTTCACGAAAAATACTCAGTTGTATAACCACAGGTGTGTTCTGCAGGAAATATAATAGTTGGGGCATAAAAATAATTTTGTACCAAGAAAGTGTGGAAATATGACCGCCTCTACCTCACACTGCTCCGTGCCAAGAGCCAATACAATATATGATATAGTATGAATAGAGCAGCTACTTAGAATAATAAAACATGTGTGTATAAGCAATAAAATCATAGAAAACAAAAATCGATGCCAAGTCTCTAATCTCTTATTGCAGCAGCGCTATGTGTCAGACCTTCCCAGACACATTTAAAATTAGGAGAAAAAGACCACTGATCAAGGAGATCTAGGAAAGTTCAAATAGCTATGTTCTGTAGGAGTGAAGAGCTTCTTTCACCAAAGATAATAACCGCGTGAAGGGGAAACAACCCCCAATGGGATTGCACTCACCAAAAATTCAGCATACACAAGCCTTTATGATGTTGTCACTAGTAGCTTTCCATCTCCTCTGCCCGACCACCAGATGTCAGTAACACTCTCGGTTAATGACGCATAACATATGGGAGGAATAAGATATCCATATAGCGTAATATTGCTAAAAACTATTTTATTTAAATCATCCAAATATCTCCCCCTTGTTAAAACTGCGTACCAAATATACAATAAAATAGAGCATTTGTGATAAAGTGCACTGTGCCTGATATCCCGACTCCCGGGAGGTTCTCCAGAGCGTTCACTGAGTACAGCTAACCGCCCACTTCCTGGTTCCTCTCCGGTGCGTGGAACGCACGCGTCACTTCCGGTAGATTACGTCCCTGACACATAGCGCTGCTGCAATAAGAGATTAGAGACTTGGCATCGATTTTTGTTTTCTATGATTTTATTGCTTATACACACATAAAAATAATTTTGACTAAGTTTACTTTGCCAGCCAAGGATAGCCGGAGCCTGTTCCAAATTTTTATTTTATCTCTATAACTGTTTAGCAGGGGATTTATATTTTAGCGGCAAAAGTCTACCTTAATACCACTTTAACCTTCTGATATTCCAAACTAGAATATGAGTTCTGAATGGACGGGCGCTTTAGGACCCAGTCATTATTACAGTACTATTTTTAAGCAATGCAGTGCGCAGTGCACATAATCCATTTATATTTGGCTATTGCACAGGCAAAGCAAATATACCTGTGTTTTACTGCAAAGCATCAGTGTAAATGGGCCTTGGGGGTTTTTTTTGTGGTTTTTTTTTTAATGTAAACCCACTGATGTATTCAGTCCCCTCTTGAAACTCCTCCTAGTTTAAAGATGAAGGCAACAAGTCCTACTGGATTTAAGTTTTTACACTGTCACTCACTGTAATTGAGCACTGCTCCCACTGGTAATTTTTTCCCTATGTCCTGCAAATCACATCTCTTTTGTGTTTGCTCACAAGGCTTGACCGGGATTTTATTTCTGCTTTTAGGGCTGGGTGCTGGAGGGGTTTCCCCGCACAAGAGATCAGGGCTTACTGCTGCAGATGAACGGCTCGTCTCCTAATCATTTCGGTGAGTTCTTGTGCAATATGCCTGTTCATTAAGAGAATTAAACAGTCTGTTATATCTGTAGACTATAAGAACCCAAAGCCTGATTTCAGAATATTATAAAGAGTTCATGCTGGCCATCTATGCAGCACTCATTCACTGTAAAGATCATTTTGTTGAGAGTGGTATATTTGAGAAATTAATTGCATTAAATGGGGCTGTTTTATCAATAAATAATCTTTTTTTATCAAAGGGCAATTGGCCTTGACATAAAATAGTTTTAGAGCCCAATATTAAATTGTTGCATTTATGATATGTTTGGTTTTGGTTACGTTTGGCCAACATAAGTGTTATTTTTCTTTTTACAAATGACTACTGGTACTAAGATAAAGAAGGGACCTCAATCCCTTCTGCACGTGCATAAGGAGTACACCAATCTGGACAAAATCCTGATAATTTAAGTGTATTGAAACACAAATATGTAATATATTTCAGCTTACTAGTCCATACAGTGGGGGAAATAAGTATTTGATCCCTGCAGATTTTGTAAGTTTGCCCACTTACAAAGAAATGAAGGGTCTCTCATTTTTATCATAGGTGTATTTTAAATGATAGAGACAGAATATCAACCAAAAATCCAGAAAATAACACATAAAACAAATGCTATAAATTAAGTTGCAGTTCAGTGAGTGAAAAAAGTATTTGATCCCCCAAACAAAACATGACTTGGTACTTGGTGGAGAAACCCTTGTTGGCAAACATGGAGGTAAGACGTTTCTTGTAGTTAGCGACCAGGTTTGCACACATCTCAGGAGGGATTTTGGTCCAGATATTTCTATAGGATTAAGGCCTGGAGACTGGCTAGACTGACTCCATGACCCTAACATGCTTCTTCTTGAGCCACTGCTTTGTTGCCTTGGCGGTATGTTTTGGGTCATTGTCATTCTGAAAGACCCATCCACGGCCCATTTTCAGTGTTCTGGCTGAGGAAAGAAGATTTTACAATGCATGGCCCCACCCATTGGCCCCTCAATGTGGAAAAGTCAGTCTGTACCTTTAGCAGAAAAACAGCCCCAAAGCATAATGTTTCCACCTCCGTGCTTGACTGTAGGGATGGTGTTCTTAGGGTCATAGTCAGTATTTTTCTTCCTCCAAACACGGCACGTCCCCCTCCTCAAGAAGGCATGTACAGTCATGCCAATGAACATCTAAATGATTCAGAGAAGGACTGGGAGAAAGTGCTGTGGTCAGATGAGACCAAAATTGAGGTCTTTGGCATTAACTGGACTCGCCGTGTTTGGAGGAAGAAAAATGCTGACTATGAGCCTATGAAAACCATCCCTACAGTCAAGCACGAAGGTGGAAAAATGGACCAATGGACGGGGCCATTGAGGGGCCAATGGACGGGGCCATGTATTGTAAAATATTGGATGAGAACCTTCTTCCCTCAACCAGAACACGGGTCATGGTTCGGTCTTCCAGCATGACAATGACCCAAAATATACCACCAAAGCAACAAAGGAGTGGCTAAAGAAGAAGCACATTAAGGTCATGGAGTGGTCTAGCTAGTCTCTAGACCTTAATCCTATAGAAAATTTATGGAGGGAGCTGAAACTACGAGTTACCAAGAAACCTTAAGGATTTAGAGAAGATCTGTGAAGAAGAGTGGACCAAAATCCCTCCTGAGATGTGTGCAAACCTGGTCACTAACTACATGAAACGTCTTACCTCTGTGCTTGCCAACAAGGGTTTCTCCACCAGGTACTAAGTCATGTTTTGCTTAGGGATCAAATACTTTTTTCACTCACTGAACTGCAACTTAATTTATAGCATTTGTTTTATGTGTTTTTTTTTTTGGTTTTTGGTTGATATTCTGTCTCTTTCATTTAAAATACACCTATGATAAAAATTATAGACCCTTCATTTCTTTGTAAGTGGGCAAACTTACAAAATCTGTATATGTGGTGGCTGCATTAGTTAGTTTTTTCAGGCGTTTGTGTCTTTTATTTTCAGCTGGTGATTCTGCCAGCAACACACTTCCTGTCCTGGTTTGACAACACTTAAGGCCCGTACACACGGTCCGAAAATCTGAAGTTAAATTTCGTCCGATGAACGATCTGCTGATTTTCTGACCGTTAGTATGCTGCTTTTGACATTCGGATTTTCGTCAGACAAAAACTGGATGTGCAGGCTCCAAAATATTTGATGTGACGACAACGTCCGATTTTCTTTTCATTAGTATGGTTTTCTGCCCAAAAAAAATCTGAAGAGCAAGACTAGGCATGCTCAGAAATGAAAGAACGCATACAAAACAATTCAACGCATTGGAGGTTATTTACGAAAGACAAATCCACTTTGCACTACAAGTGCAAAGTGCACTTGAAATTGCACTGAAAGTGCACTTGGAAGTGCAGTCACTGTAAATCTGAGGGGTAGATCTTAAATGAGGGGAAGCTCTGCTGATTTTATCATCCAATCACGTGCAAGCTAAAAATGCTGTTTTTTATTATCCTTGCATTTCCCCCTTGATACTACAGAGACTGTACTTCCAAGTGCACTATCAGTGCAAATTCAAGTGCACTTTGCACTTGTAGTTTGCACTTGTAGTGCAAAGAGGATTTGCCTTTCGTAAATAACCCCCATTGCGTCACTTCTGACATTGAATTCTGTCGCCAGAAAATTTTCTGATGGTGAGTACCCTCTTCACTTTCTATTTGAGACTAGCATCCAACAAAAAACTGACGAAAATTCGTCCAATAATCTAATCGTGTGTACAAGGCTTTTACTCACCATACTCTATCTATGAAGAGCAGTGTTGCCACACAAGCACAGGAAATAGCTACGTAGTAGTTAGTCTATTCAACTGGATGTAATGTTGAAGGCATTTGGTAGCTTATCCAAACCTCTTGTTCAGTGCTAATGCACCTCAAGAAAATATCCCAGCATATATACACACTACTGTACAAATGTTTTAGGCAGGTATGAAAAAATGCTGTAAATTAAGAATGCTTTCAGAAATGGAAGTGTTAATAGTTTACTTTTATCATTTAACAAAATGGACAGTAAATGAACAGAAGAGAAATCCTAATCAAATCAATATTTGGTGTGACACACCACGTACACACGGTCGGACTTTTCGGCTACAAAAGTCCAACAGCCCGTCCGACAGACTTTCGACGGACATTTGGCGGACTTTTGGCGGACTTGCGGCAGACTTTCTAACGAACGGACTTGCCTACATACGATCACACAAAAGTCCGACGGATTCGTACCTGATGACGTACACCGGACTAAAATAAGGAAGTTGATAGCCAGTAGCCAATAGCTGTCCTAGCGTGGGTTTTTGTCCGTCCGACTAGCATACAGACGAGCGGATTTCTGGGTCCGGCGTAGTTACGACGTAAAGATTTGAAGCATGTTTCAAATCTAAAGTCCGTCAGATTTGCGGCTGGAAAAGTCCGCTGAAAGTCCGGGGAAGCCCACACACGATCGGATTGTCAGCCAGCTTTAGTCCGTCGGCGTCCGTCTGACTTTTGTAGACGAAAACTCTGACCGTGTGTACGCGGCATTAGCCTTCAAACAGCACCAGTTTTTCTAGGTACACTTGCACACAGTTTTTGAAGGAACTCGGCAGGTAGGTTGTTCACACATCTTGGAGAACTAACCAAAGATCTTCTGTGGATGTAGGCTGCCACAAATCCTTCTGTCTCTTCATGTAATCCCAGTCAGACATGATGATTTTGAGATCAGTGTTCTGTTCTTCTTTACGCGCAGATAGTTCTTGTTAACATTGGCTGTATGTTTGGGGTCGCTGCCCACTGCAGAATAAATGTGGGGCAAATCACAGCCCTCCCTGATGGTATGGCATGTTGGATAAATATCTGCCTGTATTTCTCAGCATTGAGGACACCATTGAAAATGACCAAATCTCCAACTCAATTTGCACAAATGCAGCCTCAAACTTGCAAGTAACCTCCACCGTGCTTCACTGTTGCCTGTAGACATTTATTATTGTACCGCTCTCCAGTCCTTTGGCAAACAAACTGCCTCCTTCTACAGCCAAATATTTTGACTCATAAGTCCAGACCACCTGCTGCCATTTTTCTGCATACCAGTTCCTATGTTTTCATGCAAAGTTGAGTCGCTTAGCCTTGTCTCCACATCAGAGATATGGCCTTTGTGGCCGCAATTCTTCCATGAAGACACTTCTGGCCAGACTTCTCTGGACAGTAGATGGGTGTACTTGGTTCCCACTGGTTTTCACCAGTTCTAGGCTGATGGCACTACTAGACATCTTCTGACGTCAAAGGAAAGTAACTATGATGTGTTTTTCATCTGCTGCTTTAGGCTTCCTTGGCATCTACAGTTCTCAATGTTGCCCGATTAATGGTGTCCTCAATGCTGAGAAATACCAGCAGACTTATCCATCATGCCATAGCATCAGGGAGGTGTGTGCTTGGCCCCAAAATGTATTCTGCAGCAGGAGACTTTTAGTTTGATATGGGAACTAAGGTTAAAATAAGTCTGATCCAAACCAAGGAAATGAAAATAGAACATATCATGAAAAAAACATAACCTAAACTTGCCTTTTAAAATTATATACTTAAATGAATCTGGACTTTTCCAGCAATAGCCAACTTGGCCCTGTTCCCTTCTGTTGGCATTTTCATATAATAGGCAACCTCATTAAACAATAGGAAAGCAGGAGTGGTGAAGACAAACAAGACTTTTACAGGAAAAAGCAAGATTTGCATATAACTACAGATATCTATAACCCTAATCAGTTGCAAAGAAGGTACCTCGAGATAATGATAATCGAAATCCAGCATCCTGTGAAATTTCCAATGCATCCGGGTATTAACGGAACACATGACACTCCCTCTGAAACATTTGATTATTGTCACATTGTAGTGGGGGAAGCTTGCTGAGCTCTGTGCAGATTTTGTCCTTCAGAAAGTTTTTTTAGAGATACCAGTGAAAAAAGTCAGACTTATGGGCTGTATAGATGTAAATGAGAACTTTCAATTTTTTAATTATTTATTAATAGACCTATATGGACTTTACACACATAAACTGCTGTGAGTGCTATGATTTACATTTTGTGTGCTACAATGTGTTCCTCTGTTTTGTGTTTTTATTTCTTCTAGTGGTGCTAGAAGCCCCAGATATTGTCCTTATTGAGCGAAACATGGGAAAGAGAGTTGATCCCACCACTGGAGGTAACAAAGATCCTGTAGGTCATAAATGATACATATGTATATACATGTGGGACAGGCACTAAAGCACAAGGGGAACCTAAGGACATAGATGGTTTTGTTTGGTAAAAGGGTTACTCCCCATCCTGCCTTAGTTAGGTAACCAGCTTAACTGTGCTGTCTTGCTGTCAAAGTATCCTTTCTTTCTCGAACATCACGGGACACAGAGCCACAGTAATTACTGATGGGTTATATAGGTATCACTGGTGATTGGACACTGGCACACCCTATCAGGAAGTTCAACCCCTTATATAATCCCTCCCCCTTGCAGGGATACCTCAGTTTTTACGCCAGTGTCTTAGGTGATGGACGTGTAAAGATGTCCTGTGCTGAGCTCCAAAGGGAATATCCTGATATCCTATACTGGGGCAAGCCAGGCGAACCGGATCCATTCAAAGTGTCTTTTCATGGCCGAATTGAATGGTACCCGGGCCTCGTGTCCGAAGAAACGAGGTTTTACCCGTAACGCTTCTCTTTTTAGAGAGCTGGACCCTGCAGATCAGAAAATGGCTTTAAACTTCCTAATTTCTGGCGAGGTGCTTTACGGTCCCAGAACTGTTGGATCCCCCTACTGATGGGGGCCCCAGTCTCTGACGGTTTTTCAAACGGAGCCCACCGTGAGAGGTGAAGATTGGGTCTGTGTAAACAGCACCCTGCGGCTGGATAAGGTAAGAGGAGATTCCACAGAATTTTTGAGTTCTAGTGGCTTTTCTCCTTTAAGGTAAATGCATGCTATGCCTATTGTGACCACCGGGGGCTGCCAAGAGCACAAACCTGCACATGCTGACTGTCTGTCTCAGTGTTCATCGTTGGTGTTTTTTCCTCACAGCGTCTCAAGCCGGCTGCAAAGAAGGTAAGATGGAGAAGGGATTTCTCATGTTTGAATGTTCCCCCCAGGCTAGAGGGGCCACAGGGGTCTAGAAAGTGGTTATACCACCCGGACTCTGCGGCCTAATGGCCACCATCTCTGAAGATAGCCGTTCAGGCTGATCTTGTTACCAGCCTCTCTCCCTCCCCCCCCCCCATCCCCAGCCTTTCTCCAGAAGCATGACAGGAGAGTCGGCCAGCGTGGGAAGCGCTTGTTTTTTTCAAAACTCAAAGGGGGGGGGCGGTAGAGGGGGAGGGGCGGGACGTCAGCACTGAGTGCTTAGACTCCCACTCAGGCCAGCTGCAGGCTATTAGAGGCACTCTGTACAGGTGCACACAGCCTTCTGAGAGACACAGAGCTGACGGTCGCATGTAAGGTGGGACACAGGCATTCTCCTAGGCAGCATTTACTGAAGTAACCCCAGACTGAGCATTGGGTAGCAAGGCTTTTAGCCAGACTACATCGCTCAGCAGGCAGTGTTCATTTGTATACCTCACACCTTGTTTCTTTGCACTATGGGTAGAAGAGGTTCAAGCACCCCAGGAACCAGAGACACTAGGGGATCTCGTTCAGGTTCTGAGGGCCCCCTGTCGGCAGCATCCTCCCCCCCTAAAGATGGGCCAGGGACGGCTAGCCAGGGAGAGCCATCGGGGTCAGGGGCTACACCTGCTTCTGGCACTTCAGCCCCTGTATATATTACACAAGAGGTTTTTTCCTCAACCATTAATGGTCTAGAGGAAAGATTAATGGCCGTGATTACGTCTTCACTCAGTGGAGGAAAACGCACTAGGCTTTCCTCTGTTCCCCAAGACCCTCAGACAGAGGAGCTCTGGGATAAAGGAGATGAATCCCTTTCAGAGGATCGGGATGGGACGGATGATTCCTCTTCGGAGGATTCAGGTGGAGAGGGACCCTCTGCGACTTCCCAAGAGGAGAAAGTCTTAGTGCAGATCCTCACTGGATTGGTCCGATCCACATTTAAGTTGCCCATACCTGAAACTGCTAAAGAATCCTCTTCTGCTTTGGGGTCACTGAAACCTTTCCAAGCAGCACATGCTTTTCCTGTTCATACTTTACTTGAAAAGCTCATTTATTCTGAGTGGGATCACCCAGACAAACGTTTTTTTCCGCCGAGAAAGTTTTCAAACACTTTATCCGATGGAAGAAAAGTTTATTAAAATGTGGGGAATACCGGCTATTGATGCCGCCATTTCCTCCGTAAATAATAGCCTGACTTGTCCTGTAGACAATGCTCAGATGCTCAGGGATCCTGTAGATAAAAGGATGGAATCTCTATTGACGGATGTTTTCTCCTTAGCAGGATCAGTGGCCCAACCTGCAGTAGCAGCGATTGGAGTCTGTCAATACATAAGAGACCATGTTAAGCAGGTCATCAAAGTATTACCTGAACAGCAGGCCCAGGGGTTTGCTAACCTTCCAGCGGCCTTATGCTTTGTGGTTGACGCCATTAGAGATTCTATTGTGCAAACCTCCCGTCTTTCACTGGGGTTGGTGCATATATGTAGAATCCTATGGTTGAAAAATTGGTCAGCCGAAGCACCATGTAAGAAGCTACTGGCTGGGTTTCCATTTCGTGGTGCAAGGTTGTTTGGAGAGGACTTGGATAACTATATCAAGAGAATCTCTTGTGGGAAAAGCACTCTCTTACCTGTCAAGAAGAAGAGTAAGCGTTCCTCTTTCAAACTGACTTTTTCTCCAGCGCCGGGGGCTTCAGCCTCCAGGCAGTCTCGACGGCCGCCTCCATCGGGGTCCAGAGACAAGAGTCAACCCCAGGGACAAAAGAAGTCCTGGGGGAAGAAGCCTACTAGGCAAAACACTAAGACCTCTGCATGAGGGGGCGCCCCCGCTCACTCGAGTGGGGGGAAGACTGCGACAGTTCTCAGAGCTCTTGCAGGAGGACTTCCAGGACAGATGGGTAATCTCCACGGTAACCTTAGGGTACAAGCTGGCGTTTCAGGAATTCCCTTCTCCTCGGTTCCTCAGATCAAGTGTTCCCAGAGACCCAGAGAAGAAGCAGTCGCTCCTTCTAGCGTTAGAGCGACTTTTGTCGCAGAAGGTCATTATGATAGTTCCCACAAAGGACCAGGGATTGGGCTTCTTTTCCAACCTTTTTACGGTCCAAAAGCCAAATGGGGATGTCAGGCCCATTCTGGACTTAAGGGATCTGAACCGATTCCTAAGGATTCAATCCTTCCGCATGGAATCAATTCGAACAGTAGTTCCCACCCTGCAGGGAGGAGAATTTCTGGCATCAATAGACATCAGAGATGCATATCTGCATGTGCCCATTTTTCCTGCTCATCAGAAGTTTCTGCGCTTCGAGGTAGGAGGGCGCCATTTCCAGTTTGTGGCTCTGCCTTTCGGGATAGCCACTGCACCTCGAGTGTTCACAAAGATCTTGGCTCCTCCTCTGGCCAGATTAAGGGCTCAGGGTATAGCTGTCATAGCATACCTAGACGACCTGCTCTTGATAGACCGGTCGGTAGCCTCTTTGAATGGAAACTTGAGGACCACAGTCTAGAACACCTGGGTTGGATCCTCAACTTAGAAAAGTCTTTCCTAAAACCAGTAAGAAGACTGGAGTATTTAGGTCTGATTATAGATACAAGCCAGGAGAAAATATTTCTACCCCAGGCAAAATCGCTGCTTTAAGAGAGCTGATTCTGGCAGTAAGGACCAAGAAGGGTCCCTCAGTCCGCCTTTGTATGAGGCTACTAGGGAAGATGGTGTCTTCATTCGAAGCAGTTCCCTATGCTCAGTTTCACTCAAGAATGCTGCAACACAGTATTCTGTCGACCTGGAACAAGAAGCATCAGGCATTAGACTTTCCGATGCACCTGTCTCGCATGCGGTGCGTCAGAGCCTCAAATGGTGGCTCATACCCGAAAACCTGCAGAAGGGGAAATCCTTTCTACCGGTTACCTGGACGGTGGTAACAACAGATGCCAGCCTGTCAGGTTGGGGAGCAGTTCTGGAACAGGCTGCGGTCCAAGGGGTATAGTCCAAGACAGAGAGGACCTTACCCATCAACATTCTGGAGATCCGGGCGATACATCTAGCTCTAAAAGCCTGGACTATCAGGCTACAGGGTTGTCCGGTCAGGATCCAGTCCGACAATGCCACAGCAGTGGCTTATGTCAATCATCAGGGAGGCACCCGGAGCCGAGCTGCTCAAAAGGAGGTGAACCAGATCTTAGTCTGGGCAGAGATGCATGTGCCATGCATATCGGCAGTTTTCATCCCGGGAATAGAGAATTGGCAGGCGGACTATCTAAGTCGCCAGCAGTTACTTCCAGGGCAATGGTCTCTGCATCCCGACGTCTTTTGGGCCATATGCCAAAGATGGGGGGTTCCAGATGTAGATCTCTTTGCATCCCGATTCAACAAAAAGATAGACAGATTTGTGGCAAGGACAAAAGATCCTCTTGCATGCGGGACGGATGCGTTGGTGATTCCGTGGCATCGGTTCTCACTGATTTACGCATTCCCGCCTATTCTGCTATTACCACGACTCCTTCGCAGGATCAGGCAGGAAAGGAAGTCGGTACTTCTGGTGGCCCCCGCTTGGCCCAGAAGGACTTGGTATGCAAAAATAGTAAGGATGACGGTAGGTCCCCCCGTGGACCCTACCAGTACGCCCAGACCTGTTATCTCAAGGTCCGGTGTTCCATCCTGCCTTACAAACGCTAAATTTGACGGTTTGGCTATTGAGACCCACGTTCTGAAGAGTCGTGGGCTCTCAGGTCCTGTCATATCTACCTTGATTAATGCAAGGAAGCCAGCTTCCAGGATGATTTTTTCATAGAGTCTGGAAAGCTTATATAACCTGGTGTGAATCCAGAGGTTGGCATCCCAGGAAATATGTCATAGGTAGAATCCTTGACTTTCTACAATTAGGATTAGAGATGAAGCTGGCCTTGAGTACCATCAAGGGCCAGGTATCTGCTTTATCAGTATTATTTCAGCGGCCACTTGCTTCGCATTCTTTGGTCCGAAATTTTATGCAGGGGGTGATGCGTCTTAATCCTCCGGTTAAAGCGCCCCTAAACCCCTGGGACTTGAACTTGGTTCTGGCTGTGTTACAGAAACAGCCTTTTGAACCAATAAGTCAGATTCCTTTGGTCTTGTTGACAAGGAAGTTAATTTTTCTGGTAGCCATCTCTTCTGCTAGAAGAGTATCAGAATTAGCAGCTCTTTTCTGTAAGGAGCCTTATTTGATTATACACAAGGATAGAGTGGTATTACGCCCTCATCCTAGTTTTTTACCGAAGGTGGTTTCTGATTTTCATTTAAACCAAGACATTGTTCTACCTTCCTTTTTTCCAGATCCCTGTTCTCCGGAAGAGAGATCTCTACATTCGTTGGATGTAGTAAGAGCAGTTAAGGCCTATCTAGGGGCAACTGTTCAGATCCGCAAGACGGATGTTTTGTTTGTGCTGCCAGAGGGTCCCAATAGAGGACAGGCAGCGTCAAAAGCTACCATTTCTAAATGGATTCGACAGTTGATCATTCAAGCTTACGGTTTGAAACAGAAGGTTCCCCCGTTTCAGATCAAGGCACATTCCACAAGGGCTATTGGTGCTTCTTGGGCAGTGCATCACCAGGCCTCTATGGCCCAAATCTGCAAGGCCGCAACCTGGTCTTCAGTTCATACATTCACCAGATTCTATCAGGTGGATGTGAGAAGGCATGAGGATATCGTCTTTGGGCGTAGTGTGCTGCAGGCAGCGGTACAGGGTCCTCAGGTCTGATTGCACCCTACTTGGTCGTGGTTCCCCCCCCTTAGGTAGCATTGCTCTGGGACATCCCATCAGTAATTACTGTGGCTCTGTGTCCCGTGATGTTCGAGAAAGAAAATAGGATTTTTTAAAACAGCTTACCTGTAAAATCCTTTTCTTTCGAAGGACATCACGGGACACAGAGGTCCCGCCCCTCTTCTAATACACTATATTGCCTGGCTACAAAACTGAGGTATCCCTGCAAGGGGGAGGGATTATATAGGGGGTTGAACTTCCTGATAGGGTGTGCCAGTGTCCAATCACCAGTGATACCTATATAACCCATCAGTAATTACTGTGGCTCTGTGTCCCGTGATGTCCTTCGAAAGAAAAGGATTTTACAGGTAAGCTGTTTTAAAAAATCCTATTTTCTCCTGGCTAAGTTGTTGTGATATGAACTGTAACCACAATGTTAATTAAAAAATATTCTGTAATACCTTTCAGTAAGTAGGTCTGGCCATTGGTGGACAAGCTTTGGCCCATTGAGGAGTTATGCCATTGAGTCTGACATAGTGGGGTTGATTTACTAAAACTGGAGAGTGCAAAATCTGGTGCAGCTCTGAATGGTAGTCAATCATCTTCTAACTTCAACTTGTTCACTGAAGCTTTCACCTGAAGCTGGAAAAAAACTTGGAAGCTGATTGGTTTCTAAGCAGATCTGCACCAGATTTGGTACTCTCCAGTTTTAGTAAACCAATCCCACTGTTTCATTTGCATATGACATGACTACCTTAGAGGGTGGTTAGGTGTGCAGGCACACAGACAGAAGAAATGGCCATCTGTGCCACAGCCAGCATCATTCTCAATGTGAGAACATTGCTAGTCATGATGTCTATATGGAGAGAAGGGGGAAGATGATGAACAGTACAGTACTATCAGTCATCAAGAAACAAGAGCCATAGGCTTTCTAGCCTGCTTTACCTGTATTTCCAATGATAGTGGCTGGTTGGCTCCCTGTAGACATAAGATTGGATTAGTTGAGTGCCATCTTATGAGTACCCTAACCATCATGGATTTTTCAAAATCTGTTAACTCTATTCACTTTAATTTGTCAACATGAAGGCAGGTATAGAAATAGAGTTTTATGTCTGTATTCATATTGGCTGACACATAGGCTGACACATGCCACAGCCAGGATCAGCCCACTTTACCTGCAGGGTGAGGGAATTTTTTTTTTCTGGCTACTGAGTGTATATTGCTTAAAGCAGAGCTAAACTGTATCTGAGCAGCACAAATTGAAACCTCTATTTAATATATTTTAAAAAAAACACCCGCCTTTAGCATTTCCAGCTGCAGCCATCTTGTAATGATCGCAGGCTCCTTTTTACATCCCAGAACTTGGCCCGACGTCGCTGCACCTCCGCAGAAAAGTCTGGGTAGAAGGATACCCGAACCCCCTTCACTTGGACATTAGCCTTTTCTCTGGCTTGCCGCAGCACAGCCTCCTTGTCCCTGTAATGTAGGAGACGAGCAAGGTTTGGCCTGGGGGGGGGCTCCCGGTTGTGGTGGGCGTCCCGGTGTACGATGGGCCCTCTCCACAGTGAAGAACAGGGAGAAAGCCGCTTTTACAAATACCTCCTGCAGCCATCCCTCTACAAAGGTGGTAGGGTCTCTCCCCTCAGTTTTCTCCGGTAACCCCACAATGCATATATTATTCCGTCTCAGACGGTTTTCGATGTCATCTGCTCTATTGTTGGTATCTTTAGCCAGCTGATGTGCTACACGGGCCTCCCGAGCAACAGGAGGGAGTTTGTCTTCAACCTCATTCACCCTGCTTTCCACTGCTGTCGTGCGTTCACAAATTTTTTGCAGGTCCTGTCTCAGTTGGGAAAAACCCCCAAACTGCTCCTTGAGGGTATTCACTGACGCAGTGCAGACATGCACTGCTCTAAGTATCTCTACCAGGGTCGGTTGCTCAGTGTCATCTGCTGCCGTATCTGTGTGCAGGGGATGAGGCTGCTCAGTTATATAGTCCTGCTCCCCCTGTCCCTCTGTCTCTCCTGCAGACTGACTCATTGCGCCCTGTGCTGCTGGGCCCTGTGGTGCCACAAGGGTATGTACAGAACCCCCCTCCGCTATCTGCTCCAGGGAACCCCCCAGCTTTTGTGCATAATACAGCATGTCCCTCGGGTACTCCTTATCATGAGTCTTTTGTAATCTTTTGCTGGGTTCCCCTCTTGGATTTGTCTGTTCCTCTCGGTGTGCGCTGAGCCAGGGCCACGGCGGCGCCATCTTGGATTTCGGAGCTCATGGAATCTTCCTTCTTTTTAGCTTTTCCTCTGGTGCAGAGGGCTGGCGGGTGGTCCGGGAGGTTGCCCTGGTCGGTAGCCAGCTGGATAGCCACCTCACCATTGGATTGCTGCTGGGAGAGGATCAATAGACTGCGCTGTGTAGGAGCTGTGAGACACACGTCTTCTCACATGCCTGTCCTGGCCACGCCCCCAGCCATCTTGAGTAAGGGCAGATGATTCATGTAGCATTTGCTTCTTGGAATCCATATATCCTTAGCTCAGGCTTGCAGACAGGAGGGTGTTCTTAGCTAAGAAAACCCCTCCTCCCCGTCTCTATATGAAAGAAAAAAAAAGAAAAATACCAGTGAAGACATTATTTTGGCATAGGCCAGAAACCAAGAAGCAACTGATGAAGGGTGAAAACAAAATTAAAACAACTCAATATAATATACCTTCCTATCTGTTCTCTAATGCTAGCAGCGTAAGGATTAAAGATAGATAATGTTGATTGAGAGAGTTTAGTTCTGCTTTAACCACAATAGAGTCAAAATGTACAAAGACCTCTGTAATGAGCGCTATAATGGCTACATGGTTGCTCAGGGCATAGTTATACTTTTCTAAAAATATATTTGTGTCCCACAGAGGTGTACCATACAACCTTCGACTGGCCAGATGACCCAGAAGTGCAAAAAAATTTAGTGGAAGCAGAGGGAATCTCAGAGGAGGAAACTGGGCAGAAATTGCTAGAATATCATAGAAATGTTGACGGAATTCTTCGCACCTTTTCCAAGATACATAAGAAGATCAACGCTGACCAACCGTGCATGGATGTCTTTTCTCAAGGTGCTTATATACATATATCTGTGTGTGTGTTTATAATTTTAGTTTTAAAAAAATAAATCTGCAGTTGCTAAACAGAATTTCCATTAAATTAAAAAAAACACCAATGTGCCTTTGTGGGGCAAAGGCTGTCAAATACAACCAAACTTTCCGATTAAATCTAAAAAAACAAAAAGCAAAATGAATGCAAAATGTATCCATATTTTGCCCATTCAAAGCCCAACTCCCTTCCCTGATTGCCAATTGCATATATTTTTTTGTATACTTTCAGAAGTCTTTAAGCCAGTTATGTGATGTACAAGGTCCTCTTTCCCTATTCCTCTTCCTGTTATCTGATGCTGTGTGGTCCTGGATGGAGAGCATGCTTTCTGCATCATTTCACTGTGAGCGGAGGGTGCCATGGTAACCCATTCCCAAAGTGGAGTCTAGAAAGTGGGTTGAATTATGCTGGGTGTCATTTAGCTAAGAAAAGGACTAACAATAGGTCTCAGGGCGGATGAGTTTCCAGAGGCCATCATCGAAGAGAAGATGAATGTTGCAGCCAGAGCTGCAGTTTTGTTTTTTAAATTGCTTGACTATTTATTTTAAGTAAAAATCACCAATAGCAGCCTTAATAATTACATCATCGAATGCTGTGGCTTGCATTAGGTGTAGCAGATCTTTTTATATATTCATTAACTTGTATTTTGGGTCTGCTAGCCTTTTAGTAACTGCTGTTTCTTTTTCGAGACACAATGTACAGAGTATCTCCAAGAGGAGTAGCAGAGGACCTTGTTAAAACAAATGTGGATACCTAATGTCCCAGATCCTACAGCGTCCTTCCCTCTGGGCACTTGCACTTTTAATTGAATACCTGCTTTCATTTTGACCTTCTTGCCACAAACTTACCTTATGTCAAACACAACACAGTGCCCTTCCAGCTCTGCTGAATAGCGATGATCACATTGTCCCTTTTCTTCACTCAACAAATTAATTAGTTTTCAAATTACTTAATTACATCTAAAAGTTGATATCAGCTTTCATAAAGAATTAATGACCAAATCAGTAAATAAAGACGAGGGCGCTTGAATATTAATTACTATTAATTAATAATGCAGAGGGATGAATTAGGGATGGGAAAGGAGAGTGGAGGAAAAAAAAGACTATCTCGAGGAATTCTCTAAAGATCTTTGACAAGCCACATCAAGCTTCAAATTTCTTTTTTATTCAAGTTAATTAGTCAAGCAGCTCATCTTGGGGATTATTACTCCTAATTAACTTACAGTTATTTACTGAAAATTAGCCCCATTTGTAAGCAGAGCTCTCTGCCTTTATCCGATCGGAGGGTGTTAAGTAAAATCAGTATTTTAAGGGTTGGATTTTTGGAGTCTCCTCAATTACATCAGGATAAATTAATAGTTTTTGCCTCATTGCCTACAAATCCTTCCTTTGTGTCTAACTTTAATTTTCACCTTTAAAGGTGAACCCAAAATTATATTTTAAGGAATGCTCCATCCTGAAAGGATTACTCCAGTCTTATGCCCCGCACACACGATCGGACATTCCGACAACAAAATCCATGGATTTTTTCAGACGGATGTTGGCTCAAAATTGTCTTGCATACACATGGTCACACAAATCTTGTTGGAAATTCCAAATGTCAAGAACATGGTGACGTACAACACGTACGATGAGCCGATAAAAATTACGTTCAATAGCCAGTGCGGCTCTCCTGCTTGATTCTGTGCATGCCCCTAGGAGCAGCTGAAAAAACATCCAGTGTGCGTGAGGCCTTATGCCATGCAAGTTCACACATGCTCCGAATCAAGTACGAGCCGGAAGAGCTCGGTCTTGTTAAACTAGCGTTCGTAATGGAGATATCACATGATTATTGAACTTCCTTTTTATCGGCTCGTTGTACGTCACCACGTTCGTAATTGTTGCCCAACATTTGTGTGACCGTGTGTATGCAAGACAACTTGCAGCCAACAACCTTCGATCAAAAATCCACGGTTTTGTTGTCGGAAAGTCCGATCGTGTGTACAGGGCATTAGAGTTAAAGGCAGGAAAGCAAACAATAATTGTTCGCAAATAAAGGTGCTAATCTTTACAATTATCATTAATGGTAATGATTATTGCTATGTTCTGTAGTTCAGATACAGGTAGCTCTTTGCAGTCCTCTCCTTAAAGCAGGTTTTCTCAACCAGGGTTCTGTGGATCCTTGGGGTTCCTCCCAAGGTTGCTACGGTTTCCTGAAACGATGAAGAGTTGCTACCTCCCAGTTACCACTGATATCAATTATCTTTTTTACGTTCAATATGGTGACAGTATGATGCAGTTTGCAGTGAAGCAAAACAGAAAAAGGAAAAACAAAAACTATAAATGTCCAAAACAGAGAAAGATATGCATTAACATAATCAGCAAGAGTTCGATAACTCCAGCGCTTCCTCGATAAGGAAGACGTTCTCTGTGCAGACTTAGGGTTCATGCAAATCAGGCAGTCACCAGCAATACTATGAAAATAAAACACCATAATCAACCTTGAAAAAAGGTAATTAGTCAAACCAAGAGGAAAGAAAGGAGAGAGAAGAAGAAAGATAGAAGGAAGAAAAAAAATAAAAGGGAGATAATGGTAGAGGAAGAGAATCCCCAAGATGTGGGAAGAGCTAGGTAAGAGGAGAAAGTAAACTGGGAGGGGAAGAGCCCAGAGGCCGTATAGCACCAGAAGTCTAGGACAGGGGTACTTGTATATATGGGGCCCAAGGTTCCCAGGTTTGTTCAAACATATTGCTTTGGTCATTAATATTACTAGCACTTTTCATGAATCATGATCCACGATATTTTATGTTTGAATCGTCCAAAAGATACTGAGGGTGTCTTCCATGCTCCTGCTGTAGTGACTTTTGCCTCCAACAAGATAAAATAGACCAGGCATTTCAAGAACGTTGCCACCCAGGTGGCAAATCATTAACTAGGGCTAAATGTGGTTGTTGTTCAATGGGGAGCCCCTTCACCTTTTGGAGCATCAAAAACACCCTATCAACGATCTTTTTAGCTGTATGTAAGGGGGGCAGTTTTGCCACTGGTGAATAATGTAAGAGTGTCCTTCTCCCACTGACTTTTTATATAAGGGCTCCTTCTCCTTGGCTACCAGTGTATGAGACCACTACACTGACTACCAATATAAGAAAGAACTTTTCCACTGACTGCCAGTGTGAAGGGCACTACAATATTCACTGTTGTTTCTTTTTCAGCCATTATTATTATTATTTGTTCCATTTTCTGATTGTTACTGAAACATTTTTCACCCTATAGAGCGGGGGAGTGTTAAAAAAAAATATGCTCTTGGTGTCAGATATGCTAGATACACCACACTACAATACAATACAATACAATACAATACACTGGTAAAGTTGATCCAGGATTTTTTCCCCTGCTAAAGCAAATTTGTTGATGCTTTGCTGGGGTTTTTGGCCTTCCTCTGGATCAACTGTGGGTATAGGATTGTATTATTTTTTTTATTGGTTGAACTAGATGAACTTGTGTTTTTTATTCAACCAGACTAACTATGTAACTACATTCTTTATTTTTTTATGTATTAATATATTTGCAATTTACTGACCATGAAAATATGTTGTGAGCTGGAGATCTAATAATTTAGCAAGAAAATGATTTCAAGGGTACCTCTGTAAAACATTAAAAAGGTTGAGAAAAGCTGTCTTAAACCATTTTTTTAAAAAATAAACCCATATCTAGAAACCATATTGCTTTAAGATTCAGACAGCGATCCACACAACTTTTCCTATAGGGTTTATTACAGATCATGCTACCCTTGCCTTACTGTTGTTTCTTTACTTCGTAATTAAAGGGAAAGCAAAGTCCCAAAATAAAAAAACTGCTAGGAAATCGAGTGATGTGGCACAAGAGCCTTCTTCCTCTTGCCCCTCGCAGCTTTTTATTTTGTGTACGCTGCCTGCTATGTATGTTCCCAGCTCTGTATCACCCCCCAAGTACAGTGACCTACTTCTATCTGCACAAATCAATGCAAGCTTACCACAAGGGTACGTAGTAAACATTTGTTTTCTATGTGCAATGTTCACACCACACTGCTGCGTTGAGGTGGTTTGCAGTGCGCAGCATAAAAATGAAGGCTGCATTTTTATCCACCGCACCTCACCTCATGTCAGACCACAACAGATAGAGATTAAATAAATGTAATTTTGTGTCATTTCAATTAAGTTTTAAAAAAAAAAAAAGTAAACAGTGCCTATGGGGTTGATTTACTAAAACTGGAGAGTGCAAAATCTGGTGCAACTGTGCATTGTAGACAATCAACTTCTAACTGAAATTGATTGTAAATGATCACCTTGTAAAACAACCCATTCGGTTTCAAATAGAAATGAAAGGCATACATTTGTGTATAGATATAAAAAAAATTATAAATAACTTTTTTCCCTTTTTATAAGTGATCACATTCCCTCTGTTCTCAGCTGCATAAGAGCTGGGAGGAGGAGAGGCACCAGCACACTGAGCTTCCTAGTGAATGGCTGTGCAGTGGGGGGGGGGGGGGGGTGTCAGGACAAGTCTGACCATTGGAGGAGAACAGGCTGAGTTCCCAGCATAGCTAGAGAACTGACCACTGGGAGCACTCCTAAATAGTGTGGTCAGTTTTTAATAGGAAAGCAAGGGGGCTGGCAGGAACACCAGCGATTTTACACAAAGGAAGCAAAAAAAGGGAACATTTAATTTTCCCATACAAGTACATAGTACAGCAGACACATATCAGAAATATGAAGTGTTGGGGTAACAGACGCTTTAACCACTTCAGCCCCTGAAGGATTTACCTCCTTAATTACCATGCCATTTTTTGCGATACGGCACTGCGTCAATTTAACTGACAATTGCGCGGTCGTGCAACGCTGTACCCAAAAAAAATTTATGTCCTTTTTTTCCTACAAATAGAGCTTTCTTTTGGTGGTATCACCTCTGTGGTTTTTATCTTGCGCTTAAACAAAAAAAGAGCGACAATTTTGAAAAAAACACAATCTTTTTTAGTTTTTGCTATAATAAATATCCAAAAAATTTTGAAAAAAAAACATTTTTTTTCATCAGTTTAGGGCAATATGTATTCTACTACATATTTTTGGTAAAAAAAATTGCAATAAGCATATATTGATTGGTTTGCGTAAAAGTTATAGCGTCTACAAAATAGGGAATAAATTTATGGCATTTTTATTATTCTTTTTTTTTTTTTTACTTACTAGTAATGGCGGTGATGAGCAATCTTTAGCGGGGCTGCGACATTGGACACTTTTTTGGGACCAGCGATCAGTGCTATAAAAATGAAATTTATACAGTGATCAGTGCTATAAAAATATTCACTGATTACTGTAAAAATGACACTGAAATGCCAATGAAGGGGTTAACACTCGGGGGCAATCAAGGGGTTAAGTGTGTCCTAGGGAGGTGTTTCTAACTGTGGGGGGAGTGGACTGACAGGGAGTAGAACGATCGCTGTTCCTGATCACTAGGAAGAGACGATCACTCGGTACTCCCCTGACAGAACGGGGATCTGTTTGTTTACATTGAGAGGTCCCCGTTCTGCCTCTCTGTGGAGCGATCGCAGGTTGCCGGCGGACATCGCGGCCACACGCATCGACTTCGTCCTGCTATACCTCTTAAACTAACCACCGTACAGCGATTCACGCAATAGAGCCGAAGTGCCATCGTATAAGCTTGTTCAGTTAAGCTTTGACAAAAAGAAATCTGGAAGCTGATTTTTCTCTATGCTGAGCTGCACCAGATTTTGCACTCTCTAGTTTTAGTAAATCAACCCTTGTGTCATGCAGTGCATTATGGGGACACAGAGGTCCACTACATCTCCTTGCCTGAAAGCTCTGGAATTTTTACAAAAAAAAAAAAAAGCAACATTGGGGATTGCTCATTCAGTGCATGAGTGAGGGTACACTTAGGAAATCTGAATTTCTGGTACATATGTTTTGTTTTTATATATTATTCAATATACTCAATTGTCACAAAGGCTATAAACCCACTTTGTGTGCATTTGCAAACCCACATAAAAAGTAGCTGTGACATCATGATTGTACTGTACATAGCCTGTGCAGAGAGTAGAGCTGTGGGAGGGACCCAGCAGGCTCCACCCACTACAGGCTTCCTGCAGAAAACTACAGGAGGGGGCGGATACAAGACCAGTCACCCTGCACAAGGAGAAAGAACAGCACTGTCTGGTTTTAAGCCTAGTACACACGGTACATTTATTTGTCATTCAATCCCAGCGGGCTGAATGAAAAAAAAAAACTGAAGAGCTTGTGATTTTGCTCTGCTAACTATGCAAACCCTCCCCCACCATAACACACCAGTCAGAGCCCCCAGCCGTTGGCTGCCAGTGTTGATCAGATGCTAATCGGCTGCTTATTTTCCAGCATGCTCATTCGACAGAAGCCAGTAGTGAGATTTGTTTCTTTCAGACAAGGATCTGTACATACGGGCCAAATGTCAGCCAGTTTCTACTGTACCAGCTGATTTTGGCCGATATTTGGCTTGTGTGTACGAGGCTTTAATCACCAGAAACTACTGCACTGAGGCAAAGTTATACATTGGATTATTGTACAGTTCTGAAAGATATAGGACTACACAATTAATGCCTCGTACACACGATCCGACTTTCCAACAACAAAACCATGGAATTTTGTTCGAAGGGTGTTGGCTCAAACTTGTTTTGCATACTCACGGTCACACAAATGTTGGCCAACAATTACGAACGTAGTGACGTACTAGACGTACTACATGGTTTTTCAGCTCTTTAGCGCCACACTTTGGGCTCCTTCTGCTAATTTCGTTAGTAGAAGTTTGGTGAGTGTTGACTCTGAACGGCCGTTCGTCAACCAGACATGTTGCGGAATTGGAGGAGATAACGTGTTATTTATTATTGGCCTTGGAGTTATTGCTTTGACATTATTTTTTGGTTGAATAATAATTTGATTTGGTATATATTCTATATTTTTGGATGCATAGAATGCACTTTTTGGTTAAGTTCTATTGGCAGATAGCATGTCTAATTTTATTTTTTTTATTTTTTTAATGCACAATAAAAAAAATTGTGTAGAATAATACTTGGCTATGTGTTTTACAGTTTGGGAGTAGGCAGTTACATTTTGAAAAATACAATGTAAAATTACCAAGGGACACCAACATAGTTGTATTTTTGTTCTTAAAAACTACGGAATAATGGTGTTGACTTGCACAAATGAAAAAAAAAACAAAATAATATTATTCTTGATATCACTAAAAAAAAAAAGCCATTGAAAATTAGTTTGCAATAACTCCATCAGTATCACCAGCAAAGCAGCTTCATTATTATCCCATTAAAGAAGAAGAGAATGTGCGCTGCATTTCGAGATTTCATAATTTGCCACGTCACGAATGTTAATTCTCCATTACGAACGCTAGTTTACAAGACTGACCGCTTCTGCTTCCGAGCATGTGTGTTTGTACTTTGGACTTTTGTCCGACGGACTTGTGTACACACGATCAGAAAGTCCGACAACAGACATTTGTTGGCAGAAAATTTGAGAACATGCTAGCCAACATTTGTTGGCGGAAAGTCCGACAGCAAATGTCCGATGGAGCATACACATGGTCAGACTTACTGCCAACAAGCTTACATACAACATTTCCCGTCGGAAAATCCGATCGTGTGTACGCGGCATTATATTTAAACTATATTAGCGTATTCTGGAGTTCAGCCTTAGGTATAGGCACTGGAGGGCGCTTAGCTCGGGGTGGAGGTTACAGTTGGGGTTTTGTTGAAGTGACAGGTTTGCTCTAAGCTTTGTCCTTCATGTGGTCAGCAAATCAGGACAGTTGTGGACCAAGTAGGATTATTCATATTTCAGTATGATCACTTAGACATGATGGAACTAACACCGAATTTTGGCTACAGATTGGAAAGGAGGTAATTCGGCATGCAGTGACTCTTCCCTATCATTCCATTAGGAAAGATAAGAGAGGTGAATGGTGATTTTACCATCCTTCCTGAACATTTCCTGTAAAGTTCATATTGGATATCCTTTTCATTTAGTTCTATTCAGAGCACTGGCTTAATTCTGATAATTAGACATCTCAAAAATTGGCATTCTACTAATGCTATAGTTTTCTATATAAACGTGGTTGGTTTGTTGTATAATGAGTTGTAATCATTTGGATTGTATGACAATTTTCTCACATGTATGAGTAACTGTAAGGGCTCGTATACGCAGTTGAATTGCATTTTAATACCTTCCTTAAGCTGCAAAGGCAACCAGATGGGGGTGTATACATGCCATGACCACAAGGACAGTACTGCCACTAAATGGGACTCATTCAAGCAAATAGTGCTGTGCTGCAGCTGTCCTGGTTGTGGCATGGTGAGCCGGCATTTTGAGGGTTAAAAGAGGCAGCGAGGAGGTGACATATCACATCCTTACCGCCTGTCAAACGCCTCTGAAAAGGGGTCCACCGCAGATTGCTTTTCAAAGGAGCAGCATGCTCTTCTGCTAATGTAAACCAAGCTTCCATGTACACTTCAGTCAGAATGCATTTGTATTCATTTTATTATATGTATTATTATATACTATATTTATATTATACTTTATAGTGCTGATATACTGTTTTCTTCACAGAGAACATAAAATCAATCACACTAGTCCCTTCCCCAGTGCAGTTTACAGCCACATCACAGTCATGCATGTATGTATACTCATTGGAAGCTATTCGGTTGGAAGCTAAGTAACCCACTGCTTTGTATTTGGGATCTCAAAACAACTCACACAAACATAGAAGATCAGTCCCCTGCCCCAACGCTGCAAGGCAGGATTGCTAACAATGCAATATTGTACAACTGATTAAAAGAGAAAAGGTTAAAGTGATTGTAAAGTCAAATTTTTTAAAATAAAATAGTTAACATGTTATACTCACCTGCCCCAAACCTCCTTTTCTGGGGTCCCCAAACGGGAATCGCAGCTCCTCTTCTTCCGTGTCTGCCCCATAGCAAGCCACTTGCTATGGGGGAAGATTTGCGGGCTTGCTCCCAATCTGGGCTGTGAGTGTCCCTATACATACAGAGTACAGCTCGGCCCAGCCACCCACTCTCTGCTCACCAGATTTGACTGACAGCAGTAGGAGCCAATGACTCTTTTCTCAGCAAAGCCCGTGAGACCAGAAAGAGAGGGAGAGACGACCTGCAGCACTGGATCAATAAAGGAGTCAGGTAAGTATTGGGGGGGGGGGCGACACATTAATGTTTTTTTTTTACCATAATGCAGAGAATGCATTAAAGTAGATGTAGACCCGATTCATGAAATTCTAGCTGGGCACATATATCTGCAGTGTTTTGTTATCTCTCTTCAAAGCACCAAGTCCTGCAGCTTTCTCCTGCTCCATTCTTCTAAATGATAACATAATATAATGATAAAAGCAGCCAGAGTTTTGTGTTGGGGAGGATACTATAAATAGATTAGCACAGAGCTGAATGATTCGACAAACAGAGCTGAAAGTCTTTACCTATGAGGAGAGGGGGTGTGTGCCTTTCCTCCAATCAGCTGTCTTGGCTGTATTTGCTGTATGCCCAAGCTTCACTGCAGTGCTAACCAGGAAGAGAAAATCCCCTACCATGATGTGCACTTTCTAAACAGTATATAAAGATGAAGACAGCAGATATACATGTAAAACTTATGTAGGGAGATTTGTTTAATCCCTGTGTATCATCTGAGGCTGTTCACTTCACTGGGTATATGTGAGGGTTTACATTCACTTTAGGGTAAAAAAAAAAACGTCAGACTTTAGAACCACTCCCGGTGTGCATATTGAGACATATCCTTTCTATTGGAAACTTTTTTTCATCCAGAAATAAATTTTTCACACCCCACTGCTTCAGGTTGCCATGCTACAGTAGGTTTGGAGTTCTGAGAACATCAGTTGAAGAGACATTATTCCTGACACAACCATTGTAGACTTCTTGCTTTTTTTGGGGGAAAGGAAAGTTGCACAGAATCATAAAACAAGAGGCTGCAGTCCAAGAAGCATTTGTGGGAGTTTAGTGAACCCTGAATGCAATGAACATTGTTTCTAAATTTAATTAGCAGTTCACTAAGTGATATTACTTGTTGGCCAAGTTGCTTTTTTACCTTTGTTTTTTCTGTCATATAATTAACATTTTTTTTTCTATCTTTTTCTCTTTTTTTTTCAGTTCTGACCTTTGTTTTAACCAAACCGCGCTCTCTGGCCCCTCATACGCCACGTGTTCTTCTCTGCGGGCGGCCAGCAAGTGGAAGGAGCCTACAGGCTGCATTACTGGCCAAGAAGTACAATATTGTGAACAGTAAGTGACAGATCCCGCTTTATTTAATGAGGCAACATTAAATGGGTGTACAATCATGCTTATGGTCCAAGTGCAGTAACCCACAGTAACCAATTAGAGTGCTGGGGGAGACATTTTCTATATGTTTGAATAAACACAGTTCATCGGCATGCGGGGTCTAATTAGGGGTCTAGTGATCTACAAGGTACAGCATTGCCTTCTTATAACAGAAGGTATTTACACGTCTTCACTTCCAGCTAAAAACTCCAAAACAAGAAGTCTCTGCTTATGGATAAGTGGACGGAGTCGTCATGCACTTCATTCCTTGCTGCCCTTTTCACCATCCCTACATCCAGAACTGCCAGCGTAAAACACAGATTAATCCATTATTTTACAGAGTCAGTCATACCAACTTGCATACAGCTGTTCCAGACTTCTGAGTGCTCAATCCAACAAATTACTATGATGGCAATATGGAGTTGGGCTTGTGAGTCCAGGGGAAAAGTACAACCAGTCACATTGAGATGGCACTAACTAAAAGGCTCACTTCTAAAGTAGTGTGCAATGCAGTATTAGGGCCAGTTCACACCAGAACGTGCTGCAAAGCACACTGCTTTGCAATCTCCGGGTGCCAATATATTCTTAATGGCACCCCAAATGCAGATTGCAAACAAGCAGTTTGCAGCCACCAAATCACATGGTACCATGTAATTTGGCGCAGTGCGTTTTTTTAAAAGTAGTGCATGCACTATATTTTGTGCGGTCAGGTGTGATTTTCAGCCCATTTGCATGAATGGGCTGCAAAATTGCACCACAGGGTAATAAGCAGGAATTGCACAGGAACGTGGACCGCGTGTTGCTGTAGCCGGCCCTTATGACAAAAGAAACTGTGAGCGCATGTAAATACCTTCTGTTACAAGAATGCAATACTGTATCCCACAGTACTTTAGAGATGGGCTTTTTGGTTCCGTTTGGACTCCCTCATCATGATCCTAACAGTTGTACATTCCCCTGGATCTAGTGCTCGAGGCACCTGAACTGTCTGAGTTCCCACCACAGTATTACATTTGTTTTCAAATGTTGTTCCTTATTTTGCCATAGAAACATAAAAAGGAGAACCTGGTACTTGTTTCCCAAGGTGCATTTCGCCTTTGACATCTCTGATGTAGTAGGTTGCATGCTCATGCTGCTTTGATGCACAAGACCCCATCCACATCACTTTTATCAGTATACAGAGTTTATTTGGTATAGACCATTCCTTTCATTAAAATGGAACTAAACCCTCCTATAATTTTCAGCCATGGAAGCTGCCATATTGGCCTTTGTTTGATCTTCAACTGCCATGATGCATGCTGACCATGTGATCAGTTAGGACACCAGCCATTTAATGGTTTGACAGTTTGGTTGAGAGCACAACCGATGCCACAATCCGACACGTGCCGGGAATGCAGCTGTCTTTTGAAACTGTTAAATCAGTGGGTTTAGTTCCACTTTAATATCACTTTGTTACACCCCTGCCTCTTCTACCACTAATGATAAGCCCAACCCCTGTGATTAGCCCCACCCCCTCCACATTATGACAGTGTACCTAGGGTTTTTGACATCTGATGTCCCTGCTCTATGCAGGGGAATGACCCTGCTCTATGCAACAAAATTATTTTCAGCAATAACCTTGAAATTTAATAAATATTCATTCCAAAAATAATGGCTAGACAAGAAACACAGACAGTAAAAAGTGTTGCAGTCCCTTTCATTGGAGGTCAATGCTGGTCAACCTTACCTTGGTGATCACTGAAGAAGTGCCTCTTACATTGGCAACAGTGTAGTGCCACTTTATGATGGTGGTCAGTTTAGAAGTGATCCCTTACACTGGATGTCATTGGAAATTGTCTCTTTACATTGGTGTTCAGTGTAGGTAGGAGATCAAACCATCATTGCTCACTTGTTCTCACCTTGGAGTCCACATATTGGGGTCAATTTACTAAGCTGCATAAGTTATTTTTGTAAAAGAAATATCATCCATGTGTTTTATAAACCTTGTTTCTATGTATTGTTTTAAACTGTATATGTGCATTTGGGAAGCCATTGTTATTCATTACATTACAAGGTTCTACGTCCTGCTTTGCAGTGCTACACAATAATATATTATAAAGAACAGCGCTAAATTACAGATTAAGTGAATCTCAACGTAACATAAATATATAAATGTGAGTAACCGATAATAGCATATGCCAATGTGCAATAAAGCCAGTATATTAGTAGAAAAGGCTTATTATCATTCCAAAAGAAATTTTTAAAGAAAAAGTCCAGTGTAAAAGTCCATATAAACAAACATGAAAGTTCGAGAGAGTAAAAATATGTATTAAGCAACTGTTGTGTCACTCTCAGTGTCCCCACACTTCTTCCTGCCGGAAAAGAATTGTATCCACCACCATTTGTCACCAATTAAAGGAGCCTCTTGCCAGATGGAGTAGACCATTAAATTATAAAAGGTCAGACAATGCTCTATATTCTCCAAGTCACAGAAAGGCTTCCAGTTGAGGATGGATTCTCCTTCCATGTCATTCCGCCGCCATCAGAAGTATTCCACAGATAAATAAAATCAATATAGTCCCATAGCGAAATATGTAAAACTCAAGTTTATTAAAAGACTTGCGCAAAAAGCAATACGTAAAACAGATAGTAAAAATAAATAAAAACAGCTAAAAAGACACAAGTTCATCTAGTTCAACTATCCAGTTTAACCAATCTTCTGCTGAAGTCTGAAGGAAAACTGACTCTTCTGGGAGTGTCAATCTCCTGGCTCCCCCCGCAGCCATTAATGGTTATTCCTGCTGAACTCCACATCACTACTATGTTATGTAATGGCTGAAGCAGGAGGAAACAGTGAAAGCTATGGGATACCCAAAAGATTGACACTTCTGAAAGTGTCAGTTTCAGCATGGACATCAGCAGAAAATTTCTCAGCAGCTTTCTCGGAGTTTAGCAGCAGAGGCAGGTGGTTGAAAGGCAGAATACAAATTACACAGCTGTTCTAGAAATAAAACACCCTTTATACATTTCACTACTGCTAATAAAATGGTATTTCTCTGTGTTTATTCCATCAGTTTCTTGTGGCCAGCTGCTCAAGGAAGTTGTTGCTGATCAGACAAAGCTGGGACAGTCAATTGAGCCGTATATCGAGAATGAACAGCAAGGTTTGTAGCAGAACTTTCAGTCACCATGTTTCCTTAGATGTATTGGGTGTAAGTTCATTGAACTGGATACCCAAGGATGCTTCAAATACTCTTTGTCACTGATATAAAGGTTGATGAAAGTTACGTTTCCAGTAAAGCATAATATACAGTACCTGACCGCGAGATTGTGTTTCCAGCGCGATAGCATCGCGCTGGTTCTCGGCGACAGGGTACTGTGCATGTCGCGCTGGCTCACTCATCGGGAAAGGAAAACGTTGTTTTCCTTCCGCGATGAGTGACAGGCAGTGCTGACAGCTGTCTGGTATGAATCCTGAGGCGGGAACACCGCGCCAAATTTTAAATGAAAAAAACGGCGTGGGTTCCCCCCCAGGGGCATACCAGGCCCTTAGGTCTGGCATGGATTGTAAGGGGAACCCCCTACGCCGAAAAATCCTACCCATTCACCTGGGGAAAAGTGTCAATATAAAAAAAACACAGTACACAGGTTTTAAGTCATTTATTAGTCAGCTCCGGGATCTTCTTCCGACTTCGGGGGGTCTCCTTCCGACTTCTCCCGGTGTTCGGCCTCTTCTCCCGGGCCCCGCCGCTATCTTCTTCCAGCTCTATTGCCAGCGAGGGGCCCGGTCTGCTGCTGCTGTCTCGCCGCCGCCGCTGTCTTGTCGCCGCTGTCTCGCCGCTTCTTCTCTTCTTCTCTTCTTCCCCGATGTTGACACGACGCTCTCTCCGGCTCGAATGCTGTGTGCGAGCTGCGGAGCCATTTATATAGGTGGTGACCCCGCCCCCTTACGACGTCATTGTCCCAGCATGCGCAGGGACTCTGGGGTCACGCCCCCTTATGACGCCAGAGTCCCTGCGCATGCTGGGACAATGACGTCGTAAGGGGGCGGGGTCACCGCCTATATAAATGGCTCCGCAGCTCGCACACGGCATTCGAGCCGGAGAGAGCGTCGTGTCAACATCGGGGAAGAAGAGAAGAAGAGAAGAAGCGAAGAAGCAGCGAGACAGCGGCGACAAGACAGCGGCGACAAGACAGCGGCGGCGGCGAGACAGCGGCGGCGGCGAGACAGCGGCAGCAGACCGGGCCCCTCGCTGGCAATAGAGCTGGAAGAAGATAGCGGCGGGGCCCGGGAGAAGAGGCCGAACACCGGGAGAAGTCGGAAGGAGACCCCCCGAAGTCGGAAGAAGATCCCGGAGCTGACTAATAAATGACTTAAAACCTGTGTACTGTGTTTTTTTTATATTGACACTTTTCCCCAGGTGAATGGGTAGGGGTACCATGTACCCCAAACTCATTCACACAGGGTGGGGGGCCGGGATCTGGGGGCCCCCTTATTAAAGGGGGCTCCCGGATTCCGATAAGCCCCCCGCTCGCAGACCCCGACAACCAACGGCCAGGGTTGTCGGGAAGAGGCCCTTGTCCTCATCAACATGGGGACAAGGTGCTTTGGGGTGGGGGGCCGCAGGGTGCCCCCCTCCCCCAAAGCACCCACCACCCCATGTTGAGGGCATGCGGCCTGGTACGGCTCAGGAGGGGGGGGGCGCTCGCTCGTCCCCCCCTCTCCTGGCCGGCCGGGCTGCATGCTCGGATAAGGGTCTGGTATGGATTTGGGGGGGACCCCCACGCCGATTTTTCGGCGTAGGGGGTTCCCCTTACAATCCATGCCAGACCTAAGGGCCTGGTATGCCCCTGGGGGGGAACCCACGTCGGTTTTTTCATTTAAAATTTGGCGCGGTGTTCCCGCCTCAGGATTCATACCAGACAGTTGTCAGCACTGCCTGTCACTCATCGCGGAAGGAAAACAAAGTTTTCCTTTCCCGATGAGTGAGCCATCTCGGCGCTGGCTCCTGCGACGGGGCTCGCAGGTGTCAAATCTCGCCGAGAAATGTGGCGAGATTGACACAATATCGCGGTCACCTACTGTATGTGCAGTTTATGATTTTTTTTAATGTGCATTAGATATTCAGCATTGGTGAAGTTCAAAGGGCAGGATAGCTAATTTTCACTTAGTCTGAAATGCAGTGTGGGAGCACTATGGAAAGCTAGAGATATTTAGCCCCATAAATACTCCAAGTCAAAAATTGGAGCGCCTATGTGACAGTGCTGGGCTCCTGAGCAGCCAATCACCAAGCACCAGTGGTGTCACATATGAGATCAGGGAATGAGTCACATGCTTCCCTGTACCTGAAAATACCAAGTATTTTTCCACATTTTCATCAAACAGAATAATGTGAGAGCAAAAGAAATGCAAGTATAAACTGCTTCTGAGGCCACTGTGGAAGTGTACCTACTGCATAAGGGCAAAGCAACAGAAATGTCGAATCTGGGATGAGAAACTGCACATCTGCAGCGCCATCTCTAATGGATCCCCATGCTCCATGTTGTTTTTTACCTTGTTCACCATTTTAGACGTATATAGTGCGTCCAAAAACTGAAGAGGTTGAAACAAGCTCACTGCTGCCACTTATTGCTTCTGCGTTGTTCTGCTGCCTCCCAGCATTTTTGTAAAAGTGATCTGGGTGACTTAGAGTCGTCTCATCACTTTTACTGTTCTTATGGCTTCAGAGCATCCCCACCATGGCGCTCATCCCCCCCCTCCCCCCATGTAGACGGACAAGGATGCGGCGATCAAAGGCCTCCTTACCTTAGGAGGCAGATAATGAATCCCGCGATGACACTTTGATCTCCCCTCCTCCTCCCTTCACTGTCCAAGGCAGCAGGGAGTGCTGGATGTGCTTGATGTGGCTGCGGGTGAGCTGTCCCTGAAAAAGGGAGCCGAGTCCCGGCTGGATAGAACTGCTGGCTGAGCTGCTCCCTGACTCTTCCAAGCTCCAGGGCCATTGCTTCTCCTCACGGCCAAACAGGAAGAGGGTCCTAAGACTCCCTGGCCAATCGGGTCTCAGGACCTGGTTCCTGATTGGCCAGGAGGAGAATCAGGAAGACAATAGCAAATATTAATTTGTTATTGTCACACAACTGGGTGGGCTCAAGGTGCAGTGTTCTGTGCCCTGAGCCCACCCTTTTTTGAAGCCAATTAGAACCTCAGGCTCTAATCATGTGCTTAAAAAAAAAACACCATTGAAATCAATGCGTCCGGCGCCCCTGCATGTAGATTAGGAGTCCGGCGCATGGAATAGGGGGGGCAGCACCCCTGCGCCCCTAATGGAACGGTTGCCGCTGCTCTGATTCCTTCTGCATAGAGTGTCTGATAGACCCCTGATGACTCCATAAAAAGAACCTGTTACCTGCCCAATGCTATTACATAGGGGGCTTGTTAGTCCCCTTGTTATAACAATGAAGCTAACGTAGCCTCCCTGGCGGTTTTCCCGAGTGTGGCTCGGGGTTAAAAATCAGGACCATTAGCGGTAACCCCGAGCCACACTCGGGATTACATCGCAGGATCCTGGTGTGGCAATACTTACCTTGTCCCCGGGATCCTGCGATGTCCCCCGCAGTGTCTGTGGGCTCTGTCCTCTGCCCGAAGCCTCTCCCTGCCAGGCTCCGTTCCCTGCGAGCGTCGCGACGCACGGGGGCGGAGCCTGGCGGCAAATTCAAAAAAATTTCAAAATCATAACACATACAGTACTGTAATCTTACAGATTACAGTACTGTATGAAATAATTTCACATCCCTTTTGTCCCCAGTGCTTTGGCCAATGCCCTGCATGCAGTTTTCTGTGATATATACTGTTCTTTCTGCCTGGAAACTGGAGATTGTCCATAGCAACCAAAAAGTGTCCCTTTACGTCAAAAATGGCTTTAGACCAGCTAGAAAACAGCGATAGTAAATTAGAACACTTGCAGAATTGAGCGATAGTGAATCGTGGGGAAATTTATTTTATTACTATTTATTTTTATTTTTTTTAATTATTTATTTTTATTTATTATATTATAATTTATGTTTTTGTGTTTCAAACTTTATCATACCCGGGATATCTACTAGACTCTTGTTTGGACAGATTTAAGTGTGTTATTGTTAAGAATTACAGACCTACAATATAAAACGCCAAATTTCCATGCAAAATAATTGTACCGCTTTCAGCACCTAAAATCCGAAATAATCATACCGCCAGGGAGGTTAAAAATGTAAAGTGTGCATTTTTTTTAAAATAAAATAGTGAAATAAAAATAAATAAAAGCACTCTGTGCAGACATACGAACACAAATGTACACATAAGACACACACATGTATGTAAAAGATTGCACCACACAAGATGTATTGCCATGCATGCCAGAGTAAGAGCAATAATTCTAGGCCCCTACAATAGGCCATACACTGATGAGCTGTAAAGGCATTTAAAGCATCACCTTTTGATAATTTTTAGTACAGTGATTTTTCCAAAGTCATGGGCGCATGCAGTTTTAAGGCTTGATAGATTTGATATCTATTCACTCAACACTATCCAATCTTTTATTTATACAACAAAATTGAGATTAAATTGTATTTATGTGCACTAAAATTCATTAGAGTTGCTCTTTTCATCATGTTTTATGTTAAGTATGTCACTGTCAGTCTTGTCCTGCCAGGCAGTGGTAAGTATAGTAACCCATAGCAACCAAACACAGATCACATCTCTTCTACATAAAGCTAAAATTCACTACCGTTGGGTTACTAAAGTTTTCATCCAGACATTGCATTTTGCCCTCTATTATTGAATTACCACAAATGTGTCTGCTTATCTACATACGGAGATATTGTTGCTGCTCATACTTTCCGAATTAGATAATCACCTTTGTTTCACTTTTCTCTGCGCAGTTAAACTTTTGCAGAGAACTATATTTGTTTTGCATCCATATTCATCTTTTGGAATTGTCTTTAGCCCTATCCAATCTTCTAAAATGTGAGTTAGATGATCCCCAACGCTCAGCCCTAATCCAGCCTCTGAATGGCCAGTACGCACCCTTTCACCAACCTAGCCCTTTTGACCTTGCGGATTTGTGCTATGAAGTTCTCCCCTCGGATGCTCCCTCGAAGTGTGTGGAAGGGGCGGGAGCAATAAGGCAGTCCAGCAATAAGTAAAAGAAAAAAGCAATAAGGATACAGCACGGGGAAGCAGGGAGCCAGAGGCTCAGTGGGGACCTCACGCTCCACTCCAGAAACCCTTTGCAGTTGGCGTATTAGCAGAAGCTAACAGCACTTGCTTGTGTAAATAATTCACCAGTTGATTAATAGACACACATGGGTATAATTAGTGGAAGGAGAGACAGCAGCAACAGTAACGGGTACAGCGCTTGGGGGAACAAGAGGCTGTAAAAAAATATATTTTCCTTTTTTTTTCTTTTTTTTTTTTTTTTTTTACTTGGAAACTTTCTAGGCCACTGGGCGTTTGAAGATGAGTTGGGAAGAGCTCAGTTCCTTCCGCTCTTTTGAAGTGGAAATAGGACAGTTTGAATCTGTTGACTTTAATTTTTCACTAGCTTTCAGAGCCCTGCAGTGCTACTCCATTTTTATAGATATTACTAGAAAAACAGAGGGAAAAAAAGCCTTTTCAGTTAACTCCCACTTTATTACAACCTTACCGTTGTTTGAGAGGATAAACATGACAGTGCTGTATATTGATGATTAATATGGGTTAGGAAAAGGTCATTCTATTTGTTAGCAAGTTTGTCCTCCATGGGGCCATCTGTATTCTAAAAGTAGTGTCTATATACTGTGGCACGTTTATTATCTATCAATTTAATTTTAAGTTTAACAACATTTGGTCCTTAACTGGTATTGCTGTATTCAAGGATGACAAGAGTGCAGCCATTTTGAATTTTTCTTAGACACTTCCTTGTATTTAGAAGGAGAAGGATATATAGAAATAAGTACCACCTGTGCAATAAGAGTCATATCAACATGTATTATTATAGTTACATCAAGTTTTTGAAAATATACATTTTCCGGCTTGCTTGGGCATCATGCACACAGGCAAAAAAAAAAATACGCAGATTTTAGAGGCATTTTGCATTTTTTTTTATGCCTCTGAATGCAGCTGTATTTCAGCTGATGTGTCCAAGCACATTGTGGCGTTTAGGTTCGTATTTTACAGCAGCATAAAAAAAAATCCCTGCATTTGGATAAATTATTACTATAATTCATGTACATAAACACACCTGTATGCATGTAAATTAATTCCAGTGGCCAGAATAAATAAACATTCTAGCCAATAAATTGAGTTTGTACGCATACATTTCTAAATGGCATACATCTGTAAATGTGCATAAAGGCGCATAATTGCGCTCCAAAACAAGTCTTTTATCTGCTGCATTTTTTCTGCCAGCTCCTGCTAGATAGGAATATTTTCATACACCCGTGTGCATGAACCTTAAACTTACTTCTTTTTCACCATTGAGAAACACCAGAAGTCATATACTCTTGTGTTATATTGTCACTCACAGGAGGAGTGGACACTGGCAAACAAAAAATGATCTATTGACCACCCTATGTTAACTCCTCCTCCATCCAGCATGTTTTTTTCTTAGGCCCCTTTCACACTGGGGTGGGGGCAGCAACGGTGGTAAAGCGCCGCTATTGTAAGCGGCGCTTTACCGTCGGTATTCGCCCACTAGTGGGGCGGTTTTACCCCCACTAGCAGCCGAGAAAGGGTTAAAAACCACCGCAAAGTGCCTCTACAGAGGCGCTCTGCCGGCGGTATAGCCGCGCTGTCCCATTGATTTCAATGGGCAGGAGTGGTGAAGGAGCGGTGTATACTCTGCTCCTTCATGGCTCCGAAGATGCTGCTAGCAGGACTTTTTTTACCGTCCTGCTAGCGCACCGCTCCAGTGTGAAAGCCCTCGGGGCTTTCACACTGGAGAGACAGCAGCAGCTGTTTCGGGTCGGTTTGCAGGTGCTATTATTAGCGCAATAGCGCCTGCAAACTGCCCCAGTGTGAAAGGGCCCTTAGTGTCTAACAATTTTGTGCTAGCTTTTTTTCTTTGATTGTTCTTAAGTTTTATATTTCTGGTACAAAATTTTTTTATTAAAGAAGTACGGGTTTGGCTTTTTTTGCTGTTTTATACTTACCTAGGTGCCGCCTCTGCACTGAGGACAGAGCCATCGTACACCGCCGATGTTATAGAAAAATTTGTGCTACCGGCGCAAAAAAACAAGTGTGAAACCAATAATCTAGTTTGCTGCAATCAAAAATACATGCCACCCAAGGGTTGGATGTTAAATATAAATTAATGTGTGGATTGCGCTAACTTCTAAAAAATAATTAATACCATACCACTACTAATAATCAAAAAAATATATATATATGCACCTATTATCTATTTATGTGTGAACTCCTTGCGGATATTTTTCATGTTAACAATTTATATATGTGCCCAAACTACACCACAATATAATACTCCCATATGGAAAAATTTTAACGACAAATATTTATCAATAATTCAAAGTGCAAGTGCCAAATATATCAAATATTGAAATATAAAAAAATGTGAAGAAAGAAAAATGAGGGTAAGATTAAAAGTAAATCAAAAATTGTGTAATCAAGCAACTCAGTCCATTGAGTCCATACATAAAACATGCGTGTGTAACAAAGTGCAGTGAATGTCCACAGTGAGTGATCTATTCCTTCCAATGGTGACGTTCCTCAGCAATATTTAAGTGCTTCCACTTCCACCATTACAGTGACTGCACCACCGCCTAGTGAAATGGCCACTCACCAGATATAAACAATTATGCGCCTTTGGTTCATTAATTTCGGATAACCACTCCGTTTTCCATAGGTCCAGCAGCAGAGGCATTAGTATACTGCTATACGGCGATTCAGTGTTAGAATAGCGAATATTCATTCGCTATTTTAACACACCTGGATGGGCTCCAAGCGCAATGCTCTGCATGCCTGGCCCACCCTATTTTGAAGCCTATTAGAGCCTCTGGCTCTAGTCAGGTGCTTAAAAAAAACAAAAAACCCTGCCGCTGTAATTCATGTGCCTGGCATCCTAAAGGGGTTGGACAGGTGAATAAGGGGGTAGCGGTGGCGATGGAAAGGGAGGGCGGCGCCCTTAATGGACGGGCCGCCCCTGGTAAGCATGATTAAGAGCCATAGGGAACTAAAAGCAGAACGTGCTTATAGGTGTATTATACCAAACTACAAAGTCCTCCTGATCAATGCCGAGGGGGCTCTCAGGTCCAGGGGATGAAAAAAAAAAAAAAAAAAAAAACGAAAATAAGATTTGAAAAAAAAGCAAGCAGAGAGGAAAGAAGAGGCAAGAGAAAAGAGGGTGTGTTTCCCCAGGCTGGGGAATGGATGACATCAGGTGGGAAGGCCCAAGCTAGTCGGATGCAGGGTTGGAAGAGCATAGGACCAACACGGGGATCACATCTTAAGAAATTTAGTGTGGGAGTCGTGGGGATACTGGTCATCTTCTCATTGATCATGAGGGTAGTCAGGATGCTCTTCACTTCTGCAAACGTGACAGCAGGTTTTTTCCAAGCCTTTGCAATCATGCACTTTGGCAGCAATGAATAGATAAGTGGCCAACTTCTGTTGGCAGGAAAACAGGCCCGGGACCGAACAATGAAGCAGTGCTGATTTGGCGTCCTTGTGGATAGGTATATGAAAAAGAGTATATAAGAGCAGGACCACCAAATATGGATTTCGTCTCCTGGTTGGCTGCAACCCCGGAAATATATGTCACTGTATGATGGATTTGACTTGGCAATACGGGCGGAAGACCCAGTACCAGCGGAAGAAGGCCTTGTAAGCCACCTCCAGAATGGTCGTATTTAAGGAGCACTTGGCTATGCTAGACCAGGCCTTTTTCCAATCCGCTAGGTCAACAGGGGACAGGTCCCGTTCCCAACTGGACACGTAAGGAAGGCAAAATCGGAGCACCACTGGAATTAAGGGATGAATATAACATAGAGAAGGTGCCAGGGGCACCTGGGGAGTGCAAGCACATCTGCTCAAAGGCTTCAGTTTTGTTTTTTTGATCAACATTCTTTGCTACATGCTACTGTTTGAGATGGTCTCTAAATGTAATGCCGCGTACACACGGTCGGACTTTTCGTCTACAAAAGTCCAACGGACGCTGACGGACTAAAGCTGGCTGGTAATCCGATCGTGTGTGGGCTTCTCCGGACTTTCAACTGACTTTTTTAGCCTCAAATCCGACGTACTTTAGATTTGAAACATGCTTCAAATCTTTCCGTCAAACTCGAGTCCGGTCGAAAAATCCGCTCGTCTGTATGCTAGTCCGACGGACAAAAACCCACGCTAGGGCAGCTATTGGCTACTGGCTATGAACTTCCTTATTTTAGTCCGGTGTACGTCATCACGTAAGAATTTGACGGACTTTTGTGTGATCGTGTGTAGGCAAGTCTGTTCGTTAGAAAGTCCGCCGCAAGTCCGTCGAAAGTCCGCCAAAAGTCCGTCGAAAGTCTGTCGGACAGGCTGTCGGACTTTTGTAGCTGAAAAGTCCGACCGTGTGTACGCGGCATTAGTTATCGGCCTTTCCTCAGCCTGGTTTTGGTGTACAGTACTGTGCAGGACCCTGCCAGATTGGACATTGTGGGTCAAGTCTGGAAATAAACTCTGAACACTAAGTTCAACACTTTCCAGACCCATTCTGGTAACCAGTTAGCCTAATGCCGCGTACACACGGTCGGACTTTTCGTCTACAAAAGTCCAACGGACGCTGACGGACTAAAGCTGGCTGGTAATCCGATCGTGTGTGGGCTTCTCTGGACTTTCAACGTACTTTTTTAGCCTCAAATCCGATGTACTTTAGATTTGAAACATGCTTCAAATCTTTACGTCGTAACTACGACGGACCCCGAAATCCGCTCGTCTGTGTGCTAGTCCGACGGACAAAAAGCCACGCTAGGGCACCTATTGGCTACTGGCTATGAACTTCCTTATTTTAGTCCGGTGTACGTCATCACGTACGAATCCGTCGGACTTTTGTGTGGTCGTGTGTAGGCAAGTCCGTTCGTTAGAAAGTATGCCGCAAGTCCGCCGCAAGTCCGCCGAAAGTCTGCCGGAAGTCTGACGGACAGGCTGTCTGACTTTTGTAGACGAAAAGTCCGACCGGCATTAGAGAGCTACTGGCATTGCCTCTAAAGGCTCAATCCGTGCGTAGGCCAATCTAATGGAACACTGGGAGCTACCTCATTATTTGCAATGTTGGGCACCTGTACATTTCCAGCTTTCCACCAGCTTTAGCGCAGGAGTGGTTAACACTGAGGGACTAAGCCTGTTTTGCAAAAGGAGCAACATGGAACTCCAATCTCTGCTCCATGAATATTGCCCAACCACAGTCTGGCTTTCAGACCCTCATTGGCTCCCAGCTAATTGGGTTTTTGAGTACAAAAGGACTTGCTTTATACACTAAGCTTAGTTGCAACGCTATTATGCATTTGGAACGTGTTTGTATCTAGATACAAAGGGGATGGTCCTGCTGCAACCCGGGCGACCCCAGCTCACACTCTCCTAACTATTTTTGGAACATTTACTCTCCACCTTCTTTGTGCACTGACATCTGTAATCTGGTCCCGAAAAAGTGTCACTTAGTGTTTAATTTGTCCACCGCAGTGTCGCAGCCCCGCAAAAAATCACTGATCACCGCCATTACTAGTATAAAAAAAAAAAAGTACCTAAATCTATCCCATAGATTGTTTGTAGAAGCGATAACTTTTGGGCAGACTAATCAATATAAGCTAATTGGGATTTTTTTTACCAAAAATATGTAGCAGTATACAATATGGCCTAAACTGATAAAGAAATTGGATTTTTTTACATATTTTTATTGGATATGTATTATAGCAGAAAGTAAAAAATATTGTTTTTTTTTTTCAAAATTGTTGCTCTTTTTTTGTTTATAGCGTAAAAAATAAAAACCGCAGAGGTGATCAAATACCACCAAAACAAAGCTCTATTTGTGGGGAAAAAAGGACATCAATTTTGTTTGGTTAAAACACGACTGCACATTTGTCAGTTACAATAACGCAGTGCCGTATCACAAAAAATGGCGTGGTCATTAAGAGGGTAAATCCTTTCAAGGCTGAAGTGGTTAAGGTTTGAACATGCACTACAAACACAGATTTTGCAAGTTTCATAATATTTCAAAATATTGCTTTTTGACAAATAGAAGTGCAACTTTAAAATATAAAATAAACAAAAAACTGTAACCTCTATTGCAGGGCTCAAAATTTCAAGTCCTGAGCCACTAGCCAGGCCTTAAGAGTTACTCACCACCACTTGCCCCAACCGACTCCTACCCTGCCCCACCCCTATGTCCGCCCCTACACACGCCCTTGTAAATTATCTCATGAAATGACATTGTTAAATGTTTTATGCAGAATTAAGTTACAAAAATAATTATTAACAACAACTCTAACAATATTAACATAAAGCATATCAGTACCCATTGGTGCAGCCTCATCAGTGCTGCCTATCAGTGCCCATCAGTGCAGCCTCATCAGTGCCCATCAGTACAGCCTATTAGTGCCCATCAGTGCAGCCTATTAGTGCAGCATATTACTGCAGCCTATCAGTGCCCATCAGTGCAGCCTCGTCAGTGCCTATCAGTGCAGCATATCAGTGCAGGCTCATCAGTGTCCATCAGTGCAGCTTATCAGTGCCTATCAGTGTCACCTCATCAGTGGCCATCGGTGCGGCATATCAGTGCCTATTAGTGCAGGATATCAGTGCAGCTTATCAGTGCCACCTCATCAGTGGCCATCAGTGCCACTTCATCAGTGGCTATCAGTGCAGCCTCATTAGTGCCCATCAGTGAGCCTATTAGTGTCCATCAGTGCAGCATATCAGTGCAGGCTCATCAGTGTCCATCAGTGCAGCTTATCAGTGCCTATCAGTGCCACCTCATCAGTGGCCATCAGTGCGGCATATCAGTGCCTATTAGTGCAGCATATCAGTGCAGCTTATCAGTGCCACTTCATCAGTGGCTATCAGTGCAGCCTCATTAGTGCCCATCAGTGAGCCTATTAGTGTCCATCAGTGCAGCATATCAGTGCTGCCTTATCATTGCAGCTTATCAGTGCCACCACGTGGTCATCAGTGCCGCCTCATCAGTGGCCATCAGTGCAGCCTCATCATTGCCCATCAGTGCAGCTTATCAGTGCTGCCTTATCAGTGCAGCCTCATTAGTGCCCAGTGCCGCCTATCAGTGGCCATCAGTTCCGCCTCATCAGTGGCCAACAGTGCCGCCATCAATGCAGCCTCAGTGGCCATCAATGCAGCTTGAGTGGCTATCAGTGGCGCCTCATCAGTGACCATCAGTGCAGCCTATTAGTGCCCTTCAGTGCAGCCTTATCAGTGCCCATCAGTGCAGCCTCATCAATGCCATCAGTGCAGCCTCATCAATGCCATCAGTGCAGCCTCATCAATGCCCATCAGTGCTTCCTCATCAAAGCCCATCAGTGCAGCCTCATCAATGCTTATCAGTGCCCATCAATGCAGCCTATCATTGCTCATCAGTGCAGCCTCATGAATGCCCATCAATGCAGCAGGGAGGAAACCGGGGGAAAGTCAGCCAGATCAAACAGAGCGAGGATCTCCCGCTTTGACACAGCTTGTATATGAAACGCCAACCGCTGTCAAAGTCCCCCCCACCTGGACCGGCATTGGACCAGTGTGTTGTCTGTCATAGGCACCAGTCGAAGAGGCAGGACTTTGTTTGAAAGTGGCCGGCGTTTCATATACAAGCTGTATCACAGCGGGAGATCCCCGCTCTGTGTGATCTGACCAGCTCTCCTCCCGACAGTTTCCTGGCTGATTGCTTCTGGCAAAAGTGGTGCGGCCTTTTTTTTACAGGGCATCAGAGTGGCCCGGGTGGGGTGCCCCCCTCTGAGCCGCTCTGATGGCCGCACTGCTTCTGCCAGAAGCGATCAGCCAGGAAACTGTCAGCCCAGTTCGGCCCTGCTCTACACTAGAAATTTTGAGGGCTGCTCTATTGGCTGTAATGCCATTGCACATATTACCTGAATACATTACCAACATTAAATATTAAATAATAAGAAAAAAAATTAAGAAAAGCCTTTTTCTTATTTTTTTTTCTTTCAGCAGCTTAGTAGATGCACCCTACTTATTTTCATGTGGTCATGCAGTGTTAATTTTTATGTCAAATTTCAATTTAGTTTTAGTCATTGTCCTTTGACTAAAATGCCATTTTAGTTTTAGTCGTATTATAGCCCTTTGACTAAAATGCCATTTTAGTCATTTGAATTTTGTTTAGTTTTAGTTGACTAAAATAGTGTTAGCTTAGTTGAAGAAAATATTTTAGTCGACAAAATTAACAATGCTGGCATTACCTCAGATATTCAGGAAACTGTTTCAGCCCTTTTTGATGCATTATGTATGACGCTGCACCTAGACGATCAGCCTACTGTCTTCAGCCTTGAATCTTTCAGAGCTCCTACAGTTGTAAGGACCTTTCTGCTACACTCTCTATTCAAGGTATTCCTCTATGCAGACTGGAAACACCCTGTAGGGTCCTGGACCCTGGAGTGATTGTTGGATATACTTGGGAGGGAATTTGTCTATACCCACCATGGATCTGCCAGTAACCCACCTTTACAGGGAAGCCAGTAGAGGGTTTTCTTACCTTTAATTGTCCACTGACTAACCGCTAGAATTCCTCCTTAAGACCCATTTTGTGGTGACAGGCTCTGTCCTTCACCCTGTTTTGGCAGTTACCTTAAAGTGGTTCTAAAGGCTGAAGGTTTTTATGCAGAGAATGAAAAAACCTTCTCTGTGCAGCTCCACCCCACAAGTCCCCCCCTATACTTACAAGAGCCCAATCTTAATCCAGCGCTGTGAACGAGTGCAGCGGCTCTCTCCCCCCTCATAGGCTCAGAGACAACAGCATAAGCCATTGCCTCTCACAGCTGTCAATTACAGTCAGTGAGGAGGGAGGGGGGGTGGTACCAAGCCACGCTCTGTGTGTCTCTGGACACACAGAGCCAGCTTGGAAGCAAGAGTTTACAATCACTTTAATCTGTAAAATTGTGGCAGTATGTGTTAAATCCCTTCAGAAGGGATCTTTCCACTGCCACAATGGATCCCTTCCTGATAAATTGTGTGGAGCAGATGTGTGAGGACTTACTAGAAGCATATAATCTTGTATCTTGTATGGGTCTGTTATCCATACAGATGCACAGAGCTCTCTGTTTAAGTTGCTGGAAGGCAGATTCTGTATCCAAGGAGCGAATGACTCACTTGATCTTTACAGGATGTTTCTAATAAGGAAAAAGGGGGGGATGGGATTATTGCGGTGCCACCAATGAAATAGAACAATTGTTATTGTAAAATATCTTTTTTATTTTAATCGTATCAAAAAAGCTAAAAAATGTACATTAGACATACATATATAGAAAATTTCAAAAAAACACAAGAGCGCAAGTACAATTCAAGATAATGACCGTCACCAATGGTGTTGAGGGGTGATCGCTGGTCACTTGTTCCCAACTAGTTTCGCCAAAACATTGGCTTCATCAGGGGAATGTACAGATTAACACAAAGAGTAAAAACACTGAAACAAGAAAAAAAGAGAGTATAATATTAAATCCACATAATCTAGCATCGTTAAGGCGAACTATCACATCGCAAAGCGGTCAAAGTACTGTCCAACCATGTCCCCGGCTTCCCAGTCCCCACACTCAGAACATACCATGCAGGAGTTCCAGGACACAAGGGGGACACCACCAGAACATTGAGAATGGTAGTCACACTCAGCCCAGTATTTGGCTACAGGGGAATTTAAAGGGAGCCTAATTCCCCTGTAGCCAAATACTGGGCTGAGTGTGACTACCATTCTCAGTGTTCTGGTGGTGTCCCCCTTGTGTCCTGGAACTCCTGCATGGTATGTTCTGGGTGTGGGGACTGGGAAGCTGGGGACATGGTTGGACAGTACTTTGACCGCTTTGCGATGTGATAGTTCGCCTTAACGATGCTAGATTATGTGGATTTAATAATATACTCTCTTTTTTTCTTGTTTCAGTGTTTTTACTCTTTGTGTTAATCTGTACATTCCCCTGATGAAGCCAATGTTTCGGCGAAACTAGTTGGGAACAAGTGACCAGTGATCACCCCTCAACACCATTGGTGACGATCATTATCTTGAATTGTACATGCGCTCTTGTGTTTTTTTGAAATTTTCTATATATGTATGTCTAATGTACATTTTTTAGCTTTTTTGATACGATTAAAATAAAAAAGATATTTTTACAATAACAATTGTTCTATTTCATTGGTGGCACCGCAATAATCCCATCCCCCCTTTTTCCTTATTAGAATTTTCCTCAACAGGGATGAGGTGCCGTATCTACTAGGATATACCACCTATCACCTATTCACAGGATGTTGTTTCTTTGGACTTACTCTTGATATCATCAATGATATCACTGCAGGTCAGCGCATTCACCTGCCTCAAGTCTAAGGAAAGGTTGGGTGAGTACCACCCATCTCCTTCACCCACTACTGGAGTAAACCCACCGTGACCCTCTAAGCCTGGTTCTTCAGCATCCACCTGTTCACCCTCTACCACCATGTGCCACTGCACAGTTTAACAGACCTTTGCCCCCTTGGGGGGGTTTCCCCAACCCACAGGTTCTTACTTTCCTGTGGATATCTCAACCTGGCCCCCACCTTTTCTCTCCCAATTCTCTTCCCTTGGGGCTTGTAGGTCCATAAGTGGTAGCTGGTACCCATCAGTATCATCATCCTCCTCCTTCTCCAGAGGGATTCCCTGGCTTGATCAGTCAACTGGGATCACCACTGGTTGTTCTCCGACATAGCAGGTCTCTGAATCCTCAGTGTCACTCCTGCACACCTAGCACTTCTCAGGGTGCTGGCTCCAGTTTTTGTTCTAGTGTCTCTAATGGCATTCTTACTGTGGGAAACTCAGATGACCTTCTGTGAAGAAAGCAATGGCTGTGGGCAACGAAAGCTGTCGGTCACTTGTAGGCAGTGTTAGCCAGCACATTTTTTGGTGGTGGAGGGGGAGTCAACTACATGGCTAATGCCCTTTACCATTAGCCAGGGATCTACCCATCTCTCAACCCTTGCAGGAGCACTGCGTGTTGAAGGGCAATCCTCACTGAGGCACTGCCCCTTCTTCCATATCTTTTTGGTCTACCCTAAGCCCGTTACTTTGCTGTTGTGGATTTAAGTCCTGGGAAGACTTATGTGTCTGCCTCTAAAAATCAGGTAGTTCCTGTCAAACAGCTGATATGGACTTCTATCCCCATCTCCGGGGATTCCTCTAATTGGAAAATTATTGTCTCTGGGGCTACACGTTGGGTTTCCAGAACAGGTGGTTTGTTCTACATCGCACGATACCTCTTTGTTTAGGTCTCCTGGTTCAGACACCACTAAACACTATCTAGCTCTTGCAGTGTCCTCACCACTGAGGAGGAATAGGATTCCTTCTTGTGTTAGAAAATGTTTTCTGTTGTAGACAGTTTTATAGGTCTTATTCCGACCTTGTTATTATTATACAGGATTTATATAGCACCAACAGTTTGCACAGAGCTTTACAATATAAAGGGGGTTGGAAGGGCCCTGCTCCTGCGAGCTTACAATCGAAGAGGGAGGGGCTGGTGAAACATAAAGTAGTAACTCTGAGGGATGAACTGATGAGGAAAGTAGAAGATTTGGTTGTTAGCTGAAGGCAGGATAGGCCTCCCTGAAGAAATTAGTTTTCAGGGATCGCCTAAAAGTGGACAGCGTAGGAGATAACCGAACAGATTAGAGTAGTGAGTTCCAGAGGATAGGAGAGGCTCTGAAGAAGTCCTGGAGACAAGCATGGGCGGTGGAGACAAGTGAGCTAGAGAGCAGAAGGTCTTGGGAGGAGCAGAGAGGACGGTTTGGGTGATATTTGGAGATAAGATTGGTGATGTAGCTTGGGGCAGAATTGTAAATGACTTTGTATGTTGTTAGTGTTTTGAATTTTATTTGTTGGGCAATGGGAAGCCAGTGGAGGGATTGGCAGAGAGGAATGGTGGACACTGAATGGTTGGTAAGGTGGACGAGTCTGGCAGTGGCATTCATGATAGACTAAAGAGGGGATAGCTTGCGGAGAGGTAGGCCAATGAGAAGGGATTTGCAATAGTGAAGGCGAGCGATAACAAGGGAGTGGATAAGTGGATGGGCTGGATGAAAAATTATGAGCTCAGTTTTAGAAAGATTGAGCTTGAGGAAGTGGTGTGACACTGACATCCATGCTTATATGTCAGTTAGTAAGATTGTCAGTTAGAGAGTTGCTACCTGTGCTGATTCCCCTAAGGGGGATCCTCTGGAGGCAAATTCTTCTCAACTGGTAGCTTCTAGACATTGAGAAGAGGTTCACACACCAAGGTGTGTCTCAGACCCTGCTTTGCAGGTGAAGGATGTTAGAGGAGGGCCCTGTGTCACCCTTGGCTGTATGCAGCAGAAAAACTCCTGCTGAAGGTTTCCTTTACCAGAAATAGGGAATGCCTTCATGACTTCATGGGACCAGTCTATCTGGTGTTAGACATATTTTCCTTGGCTGATTTGCAAACTCGTGAAGAAAGCCTTTCTGTAATTTTTCCTTGTTTCAGATTCACTCAGGCAAATATTCTTTGCTGTCCTAATCAGACTCCTGTGCCTTGTTCCCCTAATGTTGCTGCTTTGTTGGATCTGTAGAAAATTGTATCGGTGATATTATCCTCAAAAGGTGCCACATCTGAATAATCTAGACACAAGGAAATAAGCCCTAAGTGGACTTTTAAGGCACTACGATTGAAAATTACTAAAAGAGTATAATTTAACCACTTCAGCCCTGGACCATTTGGCAGCTCAATGACCGGGGGGACTTTTTACAATTTGGCACTGCGCTGCTTTAACTGGTAATTGCGCAGTCTTGCAATGTTGTACCCAAACAAAATTTGTGTCCTTTTTCCCCCACAAATAGAGCTTTCTTTTGATGGTATTTGATTGCCTCTGCGATTTTTATTTCTTGCGATATAAACGGAAAAAGACAGAAAATTAAAAAAAAAAATGATATTTTCTACTTTTCGTTATTGGAGAAATCCAATAAACTCAATTTTAGTCATACATTTAGGCCAAAATGTATTCAGCCACATGTCTGTGGTAAAAAAAATGCACAAAAGTTTTAGCGTCTACAAACTTGGGTACATTTTCTGTAATTTACGCAGCTTTTAGTTTATGACTACCTATCTCATTTCTTGAGGTGCTAAAATGGCAGGGCAGTACAACCCCCCCCCCCCCCCCCCAAATGACCCCATTTTGGAAAGTAGACACCCTAAGGAAATTGCTAAGAGGCTTGTTGAGCCCATTGAATATTTTATTTTTTTGTCCCAAGTGATTGAATAATGACAAAAAAAAAAACTAAATGATATATTGCTCTTACATGCCATGGTTATATGTGGAATTGTACCCCAAAATACATTTTGCTGCTTCTCCCGAGTATGGGGATACCACATGTGTGGAACTTTTTGGGAGCCTAGCCGCCCAAAAACCAAGCACCGCCTTCAGGATTTCTAAGGGCGTAAATTTTTGATTTCACTCCTCACTACCTATCACAGTTTTGAAGGCCATAAAATGCCAAGATGGCACAACCCCCCCCCCCCCCCCCATGACCCCATTTTGAAAAGTAGACACCCCAAGCTATTTGCCATTTCCAAAATGGAGTCATTTGGGGAGGTTTTGAACTGTCCTGGCATTTTATGCACAACATTTAGAAGCTTATGTCACACATCACCCACTCTTTTAACCACTTGAAGACAAAGCCCTTTCTGACACTTTTTGTTTACATGAAAAAATATTTTTTTTTTGCAACAAAATTACTTTGAACCCCCAAACATTATATATTTTTTAAAGCAAAGGCCCTACAGATTAAAATGGTGGGTGTTTAATTTTTTTTTTCACATGGTATTTGTGCAGTGATTTTCCAAACGCATTTTTTTGGGAAAAAACACACTTTTTTAATTTTAATGCACTAAAACACACTATATTGCCAAAATGTTTGATGAAATAAAAAAGATGATCTTAGGCCGAGTACATGGATAACAAACACGACATGCTATAAAATTGCGCACAAACATGCGGAAGCGACAAACTACATACATTTTTAAAAGCCTTTACAGGTTACCACTTTAGATTTACAGAGGAGGTCTACTGCTAAAATTACTGCCCTCGATCTGACCTTCGCGGTGATACCTCACATGCATGGTGCAATTGCTGTTTACATTTGACGCCAGACCGACGCTTGCGTTCGCCTTTGTGCGAGAGCAGGGGGGGGACAGGGGTGCTTTTTTTTTTTTTTTTTTGATTATTTTTTTTTGCTTTTTTATCTTATCTTTAACCACTTGCCGACCACCTCACGCCTATGTACGTCGGCAAAGTGGCACGGGCGGGCAGAATCACGTACACCCCCCCCCCCCGGTGCCAGAGGCGGTCGGCTTTTGTCCAGCGGCGATCAGAGGTGAGGGGGAGACCATCCATTTGTGGCCCCCCCCCCTCGCGATTGCCGCCGGCCAATAAAATCATTCCTCTGCTGCTGTATGCTAAACAGCAGCAAAGGAAATTATGTCATCTCTCCTCGGCTCTGTATTTTCCTTTCCGGCGCCGAGGAGAGAAGACTGCAATCTGAGTGTAAAACACACACAGTAGAACACGCCAGGCACAAAAAAACACCCCCCTTTACCCCCCGATCACCCCCCAATCACCCCTCCCCCCCCCCTGTCACACTAACACCAAGCTGGTTTTTTTTTTGTTTTTTTTCTGATTACTGCATGGTGTCAGTTTGTGACAGTTAGTGTGGTAGAGCAGTTATTATTAGCCCCCTTTAGGTCTAGGGTACCCCCTAACCCCCCCTAATAAAGTTTTAATCCCTTGATCACCCCCCCGTCGCCAGTGTCGCTAAGCGATCATTTTTCTGATCGCTGTATTAGTGTCACTGGTGACGCTAGTTAGGGAGGTAAATATTTAGGTTCGCCGTCAGCGTTTTATAGCGACAGGGACCCCCATATACTACCTAATAAATGTTTTAACCCCTTGATTGCCCCCTAGTTAACCCTTTCACCACTGATCACCGTATAACCGTTACGGGTGACGCTGGTTAGTTCGTTTATTTGTTATAGTGTCAGGGCACCCGCCGTTTATTACCGAATAAAGGTTTAGCCCCCTGATCGCCCCGGCGGTGATATGCGTCGCCCCAGGCAGCGTCAGATTAGCGCCAGTACCGCTAACACCCACGCACGCAGCATACGCCTCCCTTAGTGGTATAGTATCTGAACGGATCAATATCTGATCCGATCAGATCTATACTAGCGTCCCCAGCAGTTTAGGGTTCCCAAAAACGCAGTGTTAGTGGGATCAGCCCAGATACCTGCTAGCACCTGCGTTTTGCCCCTCCGCCCGGCCCAGCCCAGCCCAGCCCACCCAAGTGCAGTATCGATCGATCGCTGTCACTTACAAAACACTAAATGCATAACTCCAGCGTTTGCAGAGTCAGGCCTGATCCCTGCGATCGCTAACAGTTTTTTTGGTAGCGTTTTGGTGAACTGGCAAGCACCAGCGGCCTAGTACACCCCGGTCGTAGTCAAACCAGCACTGCAGTAACACTTGGTGACGTGGCGAGTCCCATAAGTGCAGTTCAAGCTGGTGAGGTGGCAAGCACAAGTAGTGTCCCGCTGCCACCAAGAAGAAGACAAACACAGGCCTGTCGTGCCCATAATGCCCTTCCTGCTGCATTCGCCAATCCTAATTGGGAACCCACCACTAGGGATGAGCTTCGAGTTCGAGTCGAACTCATGTTCGACTCGAACATTGGCTGTTCGCAAGTTCGCCGAACAGCGAACAATTTGGGGTGTTCGCGGCAAATTCGAATGCCGCGGAACACCCTTTAAAAGTCTATGGGAGAGATCAAAAGTGCTAATTTTAAAGGCTTATATGCAAGTTAGTGTCATAAAAAGTGTTTGGGGACCTGAGTCCTGCCCCAGGGGACATGGATCAATGCAAAAAAAAGTTTTAAAAACGGCCGTTTTTTCAGGAGAAGTGATTTTAATAATGCTTAAAGTCAAACAATAAAAGTGTAATATCCCTTTAAATTTCGTACCCGGGGGGTGTCTATAGTATGCCTGTAAAGGGGCGCATGCTTCCTGTGTTTAGAACAGTCTGACAGCAAAATGACATTTCGAAGGAAAAAACACATTTAAAACTACCCGCGGCTATTGCTTTGCCGACAATACACATAGAAGTTCATTGATAAAAACGGCATGGGAATTCCCCACAGGGCAACCTTGAACCAAAATTTTTTAAAAAAATGACGTGGGAGTCCCCCTAAATTCCATACAAGGCCCTTCAGGTCTGGTATGGATATTAAGGGGAACCCCGGCCAAAATTTTTAAAAAAAATGACGTGGGGTTCCCCCTAAATTCCATACCAGACCCTTCAGGTCTGGTATGGATTTTAAGGGGAACCCCGCGCCAAAAAAAAAAAAATGGCGTGGGATCCCCCCAAAAATCCATACCAGAAGAAGAGATGAAGAAGAAGATGAAGAAAAGAGCGGGAGCCTCCCCCCCATGCCATGGGTGCGGAGCGGCCCGAGGAGAAGAAGATAGAAGACACCGCAGAGGAGATGCTGGACGAGAATGCCGGAGGAAGAACCAGAAGAGCCAGAAGAACCAGAAGAAGATGAAGGAAGATAGAAGAAGCATTTAAATAAAGGAATTGTCAAAAACTGTCTCTTGTCATTTTTAACATTTTTGACAGTTTTTTAGTGAAATGGTAGGGGTAAGTACCCCCTTACCATTTCACACGGGGGGGCCAGGATCTGGGGGTCCCCTTGTTAACGGGGGCTTCCAGATTCTGATAAGCCCCCCGCCCGCAGACCCCCACAACCACCGGCCAGGGTTGTGGGGATGAGGCCCTTGTCCTCATCAACATGGGGACAAGGTGTTTTGGGGGCTACCCCAAAGCATCCTCCCAATGTTGAGGGCATGTGGCCTGGTACAGTTCAGGAGGGGGGGCCGCACTCTCGTCCCCCCTCTTTTCCTGCGGCCTGCCAGGTTGCGTGCTCGGATAAGGGTCTGGTATGGATTTTTGGGGGGACCCCACGCCGTTTTTTTTTTTTTTTTTGGTGCGGGGTTCCCCTTAAAATCCATACCAGACCTGAAGGGTCTGGTATGGAATTTAGGGGGAACCCCACGTCATTTTTCTTTTAAATTTTGGCCGGGGTTCCCCTTAATATCCATACCAGACCTGAAGGGCCTTGTATGGAATTTAGGGGGACTCCCACATCATTTTTTTTTTAATTTTGGTTCGGGGTTGCCCTGTGGGGAATTCCCATGCCGTTTTTATCAATGAACTTCTATGTGTATTGTCGGCAATGCAATAGCCGCGGGTAGTTTTAAATGTGTTTTTTCCTTCAAAATGTCATTTTGCTGTCAGACTGTTCTAAACACGGGAAACATGCGCCCCTTTACAGGCATACTATAGACACCCCCCAGCTACGAAATTTAAAGGGATATTACACTTTTATTGTTTGACTTTAAGCATTATTAAAATCACTGCTCCTGAAAAAACGGCCGTTTTTAAAACTTTTTTTTGCATTGATCCATGTCCCCTGGGGCAGGACCCGGGTCCCCAAACACTTTTTATGACAATAACTTGCATATAAGCCTTTAAAATTAGCACTTTTGATTATTCATTTTCGTGTCCCATTGACTTTAACGGTGTTTGCGTGTTCGAACGAACTTTTTTCCTGGTTAAAGTAATTAGGGCAGATGTAGTCAGCAATGAGCACCACATCCCATATTTCAAAAGATAAAGGGAAGGCAAATTATAAGCCGGGGGAGGGGCACTTTGTGAAAGATGCCCCAAAGACTTTTAAGGTGCTATTTAAGTAAACAAATGTGTTCAAAAGTCAATGAATCTGTACAATCATACTACTTTTTGTATAAATAAAATATCTATGCTTTTATTGGAACCATCAAGAGTTAAAAATCAATGTCTCAAACAAATGAGATAGCATCATAGGAATACAATACAAAAGGTGGTAAATCCACAGAACAGTACATTATAGGTACAGCAACAGAGAGCTACTTAGTAGTTTGGTGGATAATTGCCGCTCGACATGTTTCGCTCTCAAAAGAGCTTCTTCAGGAGTTTTTCGGCAAAAATATATTGTAGTAGACTCTAAACAATAAAGAAAAAAGTATATAATAGTAAATACATCACCATAGGATACAGTTAAAGCATGTTGGTTGACAATACACAAAATCAATGATATCAACCAACTAGTGTTTAAGATCAAAAGATCATAACAGGATTGTACAGGAAAAATTAATTAATTTTGTATTGTATAAAAGGAAAAAGGGAAAACAGGTTGAAAACTAAACTGAACATATCTTACCAGGCTGTAATGCACCAACAGTATAAAAAATAATAATTGATAGACTGCTACCAGTTCTCCAACAAATGGGGTCTCTCCAGTGTGGGACTCCTCCGTCCTGATGTGACCACAGGGGTATATAAAGTTTTGAAACGGTCCTTAAATGATGCAAACAAAGGTTTATTTGCAATTAGTTTCAATATGGATGCGAAAAGCATTAAATTTGATCCATAGATAGGTGGATTCATTACCTTGGATAGAACCAATATTAGTGAGGGCTTGAAGATGAAAACAGCCTCCCAGGGGAAACGAATAAGGCTAACCAGGGACAATCAATAGTGACAGGCACAACCAGTAATGGAGATCATGATTTGTTATGCAGAGAAGGAGAAATCCATTCTGAGCATCAATCTCTAAAGAAAATAAAAATATAAATAAAACGGCTAAGTGAAGGCAGTTAATGTCAGTGGCTGACAAGACTGCAGGTATGAGACTTACTTTTGGAGCATAATTTCGGCGTATTGGGCTTGAAGACAATCCGTGCCCACCTTGTGTGGAGGCGCCGGTGACAGAGCAGTGTGCGGTACACGGTTCCGCCTTTATATAGCCCCCATCTCGGCGGCGTCTGACCTCACCGCCGGGATGCGGACGCCTAGTTGAGAACGCCAACGTTCCAGCCTCACAGGGGAGCGTGGTGACGTCAGCACGACGTCAGCGATATTGCCAGAGTCTAGTGCGCAGGCGCCATAGCCAGCTAGGCTGTGGAGCCTGAGAAGCGCTCTTAGCGCCATCTTGAAGTAGGGAAAACGGAGGGCAAGACACTCGCTACCCTCAAGAGAACTTTCAAAAGAGTTAATGCATATGTAGGCTCTATGTAGACAATAATGGGATGTGTGGAAATCCCCCATTTGCCGGAAATGGGACTTATTTCTCTAGGGCTCCCATCTGGCGAGTGATTGGTTATACACTCAACAGAAAACTGGGTGCCCAGGGCGTCCGTATGGTCAAGAGGGACAGAGGCAAACCCAACAAGAGAGACCATTGACCAATTTGAATGGAATGGAATATGTACATGTACAAATTAAGGTTACAAAAAACAGCCTGCAAGATAGACAGCCGCACCAAAGTGGAGATTCGGTACAATTTATATCACAAATTTGAATAGTTAAATATCTTTTGTACATCAATACAAAATATCAACTGATTTAAACATAAAAATTCAATGAAAAATGCAGTAATTAAAGAAAGAGAGATAGGAAGCAAGAAAAGAAACAACAAAAGAGAGAAGAACACAGAACAATAGAGAAAAGTAAAAATGGGGAATGTGTTTTACAGAAATGGTTTAAAGCTGAATGCATCATTCATGCCTGGATACCTGAGGGCCGACAGCTCGTGTATCCAGCGTGCTTCTTTTTGGAGGAGTATTTTGTCATAATTTCCACCTCTGTCACCAGGGGGAACATGTTCTAATGCAAAGAAGTGCAAACATTTGCTGTCAAATTTATGCTGTAGGCCAACATGACGGCTGATGGGGGTCTCCATTTTCTTTTTATGTATCAGGGAGACATGGTCCCTTATACGGCAGAAAAAGGGTCTCTTTGTCTTCCCAATATAGAACATCCCACATTCACATAGCATAATGTACACTATGCCTATGGATTGGCATGTTACTGTGAATCTAGGTTTGAATAGACGTCCGTTGGGTAATAGTAAGCTTCGGGACGGAGGAGTCCCACACTGGAGAGACCCCATTTGTTGGAGAACTGGTAGCAGTCTATCAATTATTATTTTTTATACTGTTGGTGCATTACAGCCTGGTAAGATATGTTCAGTTTAGTTTTCAACCTGTTTTCCCTTTTTCCTTTTATACAAAACAAAATTAATTAATTTTTCCTGTACAATCCTGTTATGATCTTTTGATCTTAAACACTAGTTGGTTGATATCATTGATTTTGTGTATTGTCAACCAACATGCTTTAACTGTATCCTTATGGTGATGTATTTACTATTATATACTTTTTTCTTTATTGTTTAGAGTCTACTACAATATATTTTTGCCATAAAACTCCTGAAGAAGCTCTTTTGAGAGCGAAACATGTTGAGCGGCAATTATCCACCAAACTACTAAGTAGCTCTCTGTTGCTGTACCTATAATGTACTGTTCTGTGGATTTACCACCTTTTGTATTGTATTCCTATGATGCTATCTCATTTGTTTGAGACATTGATTTTTAACTCTTGATGGTTCCAATAAAAGCATAGATATTTTATTTATACAAAAAGTAGTATGATTGTACAGATTCATTGACTTTTGAACACATTTGTTTACTTAAATAGCACCTTAAAAGTCCCTGGGGCATCTTTCACAAAGTGCCACTCCCCCGGCTTATAATTTGCCTTCCCTTGAACTTTTTTCCTGTTCGCATGTTCTGGTGCGAACTGAACAGGGGGGTGTTCGGCTCATCCCTACCCACCACTTCTGCAGCGCCCGTACTTCCCCCATTCACATCCCCAACCAAATGCAGTCGGCTGCATGAGAGGCATTTTCTTTATGTCCTCCCGAGTACCCCTACCCAACGAACCCCCCCAAAAAAGATGTTGTGTCTGCAGCAAGCGCGGATATAGGTGTCCCTTCTGTCCTGACAATCCTGGTTTTTGCATTGGTGAATGTTTTGAACGCTACCATTCGCTAGTTGAGTATTAGCGTAGGGTACAGCATTGCACAGACTAGGCACACTTTCACAGGGTCTCCCAAGATGCCATCGCATTTTGAGAGACCCGAACCTGGAACCGGTTACAGTTATAAAAGTTAGTTACAAAAAAAAGTGTAAAATATATATATATATATATAAAATAAAATAAAAAGTTGTCGTTTTATTGTTCTTTCTCTCTCTATTCTCTCTCTATTGTTCTGCTCTTTTTTACTGTATTCTATTCTGCAATATTTTATTTTTATTATGTTTCATCACGTTTGCTTTTCAGGTATGCAATTTTTTATACTTTACCGTTTACTGTGTTTTATTGTTAACCATTTTTTTGTCTTCCGGTACACCATTCACGACTTTGAGTGGTTATACCAGAATGATGCCTGCAGGTTTAGGTATCATCTTGGTATCATTCTTTTCAGCCAGCGGTCAGCTTTCATGTAAAAGCAATCCTAGCGGCTAATTAGCCTCTAGACTGCTTTTACAAGCAGTGGGAGGGAATGTCCCCCCCTCCCCCACCGTCTTCCATGTTTTTCTCTGGCTCTCCTGTCCCAACAGGGAACCTGAGAATGCAGCCAGTGATTCAGCCAGCTGACCATAGAGCTGATCAGAGACCAGAGTTGCTCCAAACATCTCTATGGCCTAAGAATGGCCTAAGAAACCGGAAGCTACAAGCATTTCATGACTTAGATTTCGCTGGATGTAAACATTGGGAAATTGGGAAAGCATTTTATCATACCGATCTTGGTGTGGTCAGATGCTTTGAGGGCAGAGGAGAGATCTAGGGTCTAATAGACCCCAATTTTTTCAAAAAAGAGTACCTGTCACTACCTATTGCTATCATAGGGGATATTTACATTCCCTGAGATAACAATAAAAATGATTAAAAAAAAAATGAAAGGAACAGTTTAAAAATAAGATAAAAAAGCAAAAAAATAATAAAGAAAAAAAAAAAAAAGCACCCCTGTCGCCCCCCTGCTCTCACGCTAAGGCGAACGCAAGCGGCGGTCTGTCGTCAAATGTAAACAGCAATTGCACCATGCATGTGAGGTATCACCGTGAAGGTCAGATCGAGGGCAGTAATTTTAGCAGTAGACCTTCTCTGTAAATCTAAAGTGGTAACCTGTAAAGGCTTTTAAAAGCTTTTAAAAATGTATTTATTTTGTTGCCACTGCACGTTTGTGCGCAATTGTAAAGCATGTCATGTTTGGTATCCATGTACTCGGCCTAAGATCATCTTTTTTATTTCATCAAACATTTGGGCAATATAGTGTGTTTTAGTGCATTAAAATTTAAAGAAGTGTGTTTTTTCCCCAAAAAATGCGTTTGAAAAATCGCTGCGCAAATACTGTGTGAAAAAAAAAATGAAAAACCCACCATTTTAATCTGTAGGGCATTTGCTTTAAAAAAATATATAGTGTTTGGGGGTTCAAAGTAATTTTCTTGCAAAAAAAAAATAATTTTTTCATGTAAACAAAAAGTGTCAGAAAGGGCTTTGTCTTCAAGTGGTTAGAAGAGTGGGTCATGTGTGACATAAGCTTCTAAATGTTATGCATAAAATGCCAGGACAGTTCAAAACCCCCCCAAATTACCACATTTTGGAAAGTAGACACCCCAAGCTATTTGCTGAGAGTCATGTCGAGTCCATGGAATATTTTATATTGTGACACAAGTTGCAGGAAAGAGACAAATTTTTATTTTTTTTATGCACAAAGTTGTCACTAAATGATATATTGCTCAAACATGCCATGGGAATATGTGAAATTACACCCCAAAATACATTCTGTTGCTTCTCCTGAGTACGGGGATACCACATGTGTGAGACTTTTTGGGAGCCTAGCCGCGTACGGGACCCCGAAAACCAAGCACTGCCTTCAGGCTTTCTAAGAGCGTAAATTTTTGATTTCACTCTTCACTGCCTATCACAGTTTAGGAGGCCATGGAATGCCCAGGTGGCACAAACCCCCCCAAATGACCCCATTTTGGAAAGTAGACACCCCAAGCTATTTGCTGAGAGGTATAGTGAGTATTTTGCAGACCTCACTTTTTGTCACAAAGATTTGAAAATTGAAAAAAGAAAAAAAAAAGTTTTTTCTTGTCTTTCTTCATTTTCAAAAACAAATGAGAGCTGCAAAATACTCACCATGCCTCTCAGCAAATAGCTTGGGGTGTCTACTTTCCAAAATGGGGTCATTTGGGGGGGGTTTGTGCCACCTGGGCATTCCATGGCCTCCGAAACTGTGATAGGCAGTGAAGAGTGAAATCAAAAATTTACACCGTTAGAAATCCTGAAGGCGGTGATTGGTTTTCGGGGCCCCGTACGCAGCTAGGCTCCCAAAAAGTCCCACACATGTGGTATCCCCATACTCAGGAGAAGCAGCTAAATGTATTTTGGGGTGCAATTCCACATATGCCCATGGCCTGTGTGAGCAATATATCATTTAGTGACAGCTTTGTGCAAAAAAAAAAAAAAAATTGTCACTTTCCCGCAACTTGTGTCAAAATATAAAATATTCCATGGACTCAACATGACTCTCAGCAAATAGCTTGGGGTGTCTACTTTCCAAAATGGGGTCATTTGGGGGGGTTTTGTGCCATCTGGGCATTTTATGGCCTTCAAAACTGTGATAGGTAGTGAGGAGTGAAATCAAAAATTTACGCCCTTAGAAATCCTGAAGGCGGTGCTTGGTTTTCGGGGCCCCGTACGCGGCTAGGCTCCCAAAAAGTCCCACACATGTGGTATCCCTGTAATCAGGAGAAGCAGCTGAATGTATTTTGGGGTGCAATTCCACATATGCCCATGGCCTGTGTGAGCAATATATCATTTAGTGACAACTTTTTGTAATTTTTTTTTTTGTCATTATTCAATCACTTGGGACAAAAAAAAAATAATATTCAATGGGCTCAACATGCCTCTCAGCAATTTCCTTGGGGTGTCTACTTTCCAAAATGGGGTCATTTGGGGGGGGGGGGGGTTGTACTGCCCTGCCATTTTAGCACCTCAAGAAATGACATAGGCAGTCATAAACTAAAAGCTGTGTAAATTCCAGAAAATGTACCCTAGCTTGTAGACGCTATAACTTTTGCGCAAACCAATAAATATACGCTTATTGACATTTTTTTTACCAAAGACCTGTGGCTGAATACATTTTGGCCTAAATGTATGACTAAAATTGAGTTTATTAGATTTTTTTTATAACAAAAAGTAGAAAATATCATTTTTTTTCAAAATTTTCGGTCTTTTTCCATTTATAGCGCAAAAAATAAAAACCGCAGAGGTGATCAAATACCATCAAAAGAAAGCTCTATTGGTGGGAAGAAAAGGACGCAAATTTTGTTTGGGTACAGCATTGCATGACCGCGCAATTAGCAGTTAAAGCGACGCAGTGCCAAATTGGAACAAGTCCTCTGGTCTTTAGGCAGCCAAATGGTCCGGGGCTGAAGTGGTTAAACTGTTCCTTTAATTTTTTTTTATTATCATTTTTATTGTTATCTCAGGGAATGTAAATATCTACTATGATAGCAATAGGTAGTGACAGGTACTCTTTTTTAAAAAAATTGGGGTCTATTAGACCCTAGATCTCTCCTCTGCCCTCAAAGCATCTGACCACACCAAGATCGGTGTGATAAAATGCTTTCCCAATTTCCCAATGGCACTGTTTACATCCGACAAAATCTAAGTCATGAAATGCTCGTAGCTTCCGGTTTCTTAGGCCATAGAAATGATTGGAGCCATTCTGGTCTCTGATCAGCTCTATGGTCAGCTGGTGGAACCACCGGCTGCTTTCTCAGGTTCCCTGTTGGGACAGGAGATCCAGAGAAAACCATGGAAGACAGTGGGGGGGGAGACATTCCCTCCCACTGCTTGTAAAAGCAGTCTAGAGGCTAATTAGCCGCTAGGATTGCTTTTACATGAAAGCCGACCGCTGGCTGAAAAGAATGATACCTAGATGATACCTTAACCCACAGGCATCATTCTGGTAAAACAACTCAAAGTCCAGCAACATACCAGTACGTTGCTGGTCCTTGTTGGGCATATATTGTAGTCTTTTTTTTCATGCAGCCTGTGGGCTGATTAAAAAAAAAAGAGATTGATCGGTGGGTATGCCCACCATTAGAATACCTCCCTTCATCCACCCACTTCTAATGATGGGCATACATGCACTATTTTGTTTTTAACTGTGGTTGTGAAATCACCTCCTACAGCGCTGGAGTCACGTCTTTATGTATCGTGGGAGCAAACGCTGTTGCTGTCAAGATATATAAATCCGCGCTGCAACTGAATGGCGTACCTGCTAAGCAAATGATGGTTAACAATAAAACAAAGTAACATTACAGTATAACAGTAAGACATACCATACCTGCAAAGCAAATAAAAAAACACAGTAAAAAATAAAACATTTTTTAACGCAATCTGCGCGTAAAATATATATATGCTGAAGCATGGGGGCATCCGCCCCAAAAGTTAGGAGCAAATTGCTCCTCCACCCCTGCTGCCCCCATGCTTTGGCATATATGCTCTTTTTTTTAACTGTGGTGGTGAAATTACCTCCTACAGCGCTGGAGTCACGGCTTTATCCATCGTGGGAGCAGCTGAATAGTGTACCTGCTAAGCAAATGATGGTTAACAATAAAACAAACATTACAATATAACATACCATACCTGCAAAGCAAATACAATAAAACCTAGTAAAAATAAAACCAAGAGAGAATGATAGATATAGAACAATAGTGAGCGAACAGTAGAGTGGAAAGTAGAGAGCTAACATAAGAGAGAGAACAATAGAGAGAGAGAGAGAGAGAGAGAGAGAGAGAGAGAGAGAGAGAGAGAGAGAGAGAGAGAGAGAGAGAGAGAGAAGAAAAATACAACCACAACTATTTTTGGCTTTTTTATTTTTATTTTTTTTTTGTGTTTTTGTGCGTGTGGTTTTTTTTTTTCACTTTTTTCACTTTTATAAAAACTGTAAAAAAAAACTATAAACTGAACGTTGCAGATTAGGTTCTCTCAAAATGTGATGGCCATTTCGAGACTCTGTGTACGTGTGCCTATGACTGTGTGGTGCTGTACCCTATGCTAATAAACGTAAACGTTGGTGGACAGACATTTTTAGGTCTCTCCAGAGATGCTCAATTGGGTTTAAGTCAGGGCTCTGGCTGGGCCATTCAAGAACAGTCACTGAGTTGTTGTGAAGCCACTCCTTCGTTATTTTAGCTGTGTGCTTAGGGTCATTGTCTTGTTGGAAGGTAAACCTTCGGCCCAGTCTGAGGTCCTGAGCACTCTGGAGAAGGTTTTCATCCAGGATATCCCTGTACTTGGCCGCATTCATCTTTCCCCCAATTGCAACCAGTCGTCCTGTCCCTGCAGCTGAAAAACACCCGACAGCATGATGCTGCCACCACCATGCTTCACTGTTGGGACTGTATTGGACAGGTGATGAGTAGTGCCTGGTTTTCTCCACACATACCGCTTAGAATTAAGGCCAAAAAGTTCTATCTTGGTCTCATCAGACCAGAGAATCTTGGAGTCCTTCAGGTGTTTTTTAGCAAACTCCATGCGGGCTTTCATGTGTCTTGCACCGAGGAGAGGCTTCCGTCGGGCCACTCTGCCATAAAGCCCCGACTGGTGGAGGGCTGCAGTGATGGTTGACTTTCTACAACTTTCTCCCATCTCCCGACTGCATCTCTGGAGCTCAGCCACAGTGATCTTTGGGTTCTTCTTTACCTCTCTCACCAAGGCTCTTCTCCCCCGATAGCTCAGTTTGGCCAGACGGCCAGCTATAGGAAGGGTTCTGGTCGTCCCAAACGTCTTCCATTTAAGGATTATGGGGGCCACTGTGCTCTTAGGAACCTTAAGTGCAGCAGAAATGTTTCTGTAGCCTTGGCCAGATCTGTGCCTTGCCACAATTCTGTCTCTGAGCTCTTCAGGCAGTTCCTTCGACCTCATGATTCTCGTTTGCTCTGACATGCACTGTGAGCTGTAAGGTCTTATATAGGCAGGTGTGTGGCTTTCCTAATCAAGTCCAATCAGTATAATCAAACACAGCTGGACTCAAATAAAGGTGTAGAACCATCTCAAGGATGATCATAAGAAATGGACAGCACCTGAGTTAAATATATGAGTGTCACAGCAAAGGGTCTAAATACTTAGGACCATGTGATATTTCAGTTTTTCTTTTTTAATACATTTGCAAAAATGTTAACAATTCTGTGTTTTTCTGTCAATTTGGGGTGCTGTGTGTACAATAATGAGGAAAAACATGAACTTAAATGATTTTAGCAAATGGCTGCAATATAACAAAGCGTGAAAAATTTAGGGGGTTTGAATACTTTCCGTCCCCACTGTATATAGTACAAGACAAATTGGATAAGCATACTGAAACAAACGCACGTATGTAGTGGTGATGTCACAAGTGAAACATTCCACAGAACTATTAAACACAAAGAACCTAAGAAGGACTGTGTCTCAAAGCTCTCCTGCTTAAATACTCAAAGTGCCAAATCTCATTGTTCTGTATAAATGTTTGAAAAAGAGTTGAATTTTAATGGTACCGGGCTCCCCCGGACGGCATCAAACCAAGAGACACTGAGGCCAACAGGTGGGCATTACTCTGTAGATAGAGAAATGTGTACTACAAGGTATGAAATAGACGAAATAGACCATAATTTATTTTAAATTATTTTGTGTGTGTGTATTGGGTAAGAAAGTATCCTACCTGTGCCATATGAAGACAAAAAAATTGATGAAGAGATGGTTTGAAAGTATAGGGATGGTATATACTGTAGGGCAATATATACATAACAATGAATTAGTTACATGAATATGCAAATTTATATTTTCTAACACCTCATTTTGATCTCATTTAATTTATTTATTCCTTTAGCTAGTTTGAAATCGTAAAGAAAGCTAATAAACTAGTATTTGACCATATAGAGTAATATAAAAAATAAAATAAAAAGTATATAATCAGTGCTTTTTGAGATAAAAGACAAGAAACACTGATATATGAGATGTTTGTCTTGTGAATACAATCAAGATGGATCCAGTATATATAAACATGTAAGTATATATGTAAATGCAAATGCCCCTACATACATAATGCATCCTAACATGTGATTAGCAAGTAAAGGTATTGACCTGATTCTTAATGTTGATGGGAACTAGCTCATATAGTAGTTAAACCAATAATTAGGTCTGTACAATGCATATGCAATATTAAATATGCATCAGTCATTAGCAAACAGGTCAGCAAGAAAGTCTTCAGGCTTGTAGGTCTGTTGGACCTGGATATCAATGAACAAAGGTTATTTAGTAGTTTAAATTGAAGCAAAGTTCCATAATTTATACCTTGAAAGAAGCTTGAGCCGCATGGAGACACGTCCTGACATCCAACTCCTGAGGGTGGTTGTCAGCCATGTGTCACGTAATTGATAGGAGATAGAAATGACTAGGTCGGCCTCTCTTGTATCTCCAGTCCTGGTCCCGCTGGAAGTGGAACAGAAGGAACCGAGGGCCAGGAGGAACACGAGTGCCTGCAGATGTGGAGCCGGAGACTTGTAGCAGAGGATGCAATCTTGGGAGAGCAGGAGAACCGTCAGATCAGGAAAGGTAGTCATGTACCAAGGATCAGCTGGGATTAAAAAGGCACTCCGCTTGAACAGTGGTACTGGGACATCAGTTGATGTAAAATTCCTGGTAGACTTGCAGCAAGAGGTTGCAGCGGGTCGCAGGACCGTAGTTGCAGACACTCGGAGAATGATGAGGAGCCATACAGGAAGCAGGAGCAGGGTCACAAGGATAGCCGGGTTCGGTAACAGGCGGGCAGCAAGGTACAAGGCATCAGGCAGAAGCAGGGTCACAACGATAGCCGGGTCTGGAAACAGGCGGACAGCAAGGTACAAGGCAGCAGGCAGGAGCAGGGTCCAATGGGAAGCCAGGATCAGGAACCGGTAATCAGAACAGAAACAGAGTCCAGAAGCAGGGTCAAGGCAAGCCAGGTTTATCAACAGGTATCAGATAGGATAATAGCAGGATTCAGGATATCAAGGAACAGCTGAAGACCAGTCAGCAAAGGTCTGGGGTCAGAGCACTTCCTTAAGTAGGCCGTCTGGCACCAATTGGCATTATGGACGCGCTCCTGCGCGTGCACGCAGTCCACCACACATGCGCATTGATACGCCTAGGCATCTGCAGATGCCCGTGCGCGTGCACATACACATGAGTGCACACCAGGCGGAAACTAATGGTTCTCTTACACCATGTCTCCAAGGGCACCTGAAATACACTTCCCCCCTCCAATCACAGGCACCGCCAAATGATTTCAGTTGCACTTGTGTGGGAGGGGGAGGCACAGAGCATGTCCATGATGGCCTCTCGACCGCGCATGCGGCGAAGCGTCGACAAAATGACGTCACACGAGTGCGGCCCACCAACACATATAGCCACTCCAGCGGATTGACCATGTCCACTGGAGTGGCAAGATGGGGGCCAGACATAAAAAAAAACATCTGTAACCACCAGAAAAGCTGCCACCCGGTAGCATATGGATATGAATATCCAGTTAGAATAATAATAAACAAAATAGAGTATGACATTTACTTGCCCCCTAGTGGCCAATAATAGAACTTTTTTTATATATTGCAATAAAGGCAGGAGAGCACAGACATCTAACCAAGAATGAACATATATTTACAATGCGATATATAAAGATATAACATTAATAATTTAGGCAATTTTTGAGATTTTTTGGTCTTCATATGGCACAGGTAGGATACTTTCTTACCCAAATACACACACAGAATATAATTTAAAATGAATTATAGTCTATTTCATACCTTGTACTACACATTTCTCATTGTTTCTATCTACAGAGCAACGCCCACCTGTTGGCCTCAGTGATATCGGTTTGATGCCCTCCGGGGGAGCCGGCACCATTTAAATCGGACTCTTTTTCAAACATTTATACAGAGCGATGAGATTTCGCACTTTGAGCACTTAAGCAGGAGAGCTTTGAGACAGTCCTTCTTATGTTCTTTGTTTTTAATAGTTCTATGGAATGTTTCACTTGTGACATCACCACTATAAATGTGAGTTTGTTCAGACATTTCAGTATGCATATCCAATTTATCTTGTACTATATATATACTTACCCTGACCTTTTGTAATAACTATATTATAGGTTTTTGACTGATCTCCTCCTAAACACCCCTGATGATGGAGACACTGACACTCTGAAAGGCGTTGGGTAAAAAAATGAGAGGACTTCATTGTAGTGCTATACATATTTTTACTTTGAAACACTATGTTTAATAAATTATACTTTTTTAGTAATTTTTTATTGTAGTGCCTTAAAAGTCCACTTAGGGGTTATTTCCTTGTGTCTTTGTTGGATCTGGGGACTCAGAAACATTCTTAGCCCTGTGACTTTTCAAGGTCAATTATAGACAGGATTATATTTCAGCAGCGTGCCTCTTGCATACTGGTGAAACTGTGTCTAGCCCTATCCTCAACTCAATCAGGGTTGCATCCATTCCATGGACCCCAGTTCTTCAGCCATGTTGACTTTGTGGGATTGAATCCTTGGTTCTCTGGTGGACTCTGGGAGGCTCTTTTGCAGGTTGTTGTTTCACTCTTAGTCAGTTTCAGAGTTCGAATTCTAGTTTCTTGACCCCAATGGTATCAGGTCAGTAGAGGCATGAGGCCTTTCTAATAGACTGGTTATTTTACTAGGGCTTTCTTCCTAAATTCTATGTCTGATACCTATTAGGGGCTTGGTCTCTTCCTTGTTGACCACGTCAGGTTGCAGATTTTTTCCTCCATGAAGCTTTAGGTTGACCAGTTTCATCCATGTTTCAAAGTTCCTGTGTTAAGTCATTACGCTCTGGTTGGTGATGATTTTTGTTGATCATACATTACAAGACACAGGATCCCAGTCTTAGACCATGGGTTTTGCAGCTACCTTCAGGTGTTTGAACACTGTCAAACAAAGCTGTTAGGGAAGATCCTAGCATAAACCTTCCACTCACAGCAACCTTCTGTTTTTTGCTAGTGTCTTTAGGTGAACAGATATCTTCTCCCTCTTCTAGGAGAATCAAACTTTTATTATATTGTTGTTTTATTTTTTTGCTGTTTTTTATTAAAACTCTTCTACCAAGTCTACTAGCTACTACATAGCCACTCCACCTTGCACATTTCTGGATCAGTTGACTCCTCAGCTGCACACTGGGGATCGCACCTGGATCCCGCCAGGGAGAAGATGCGTGGCCAATCCGTATTGTTGTTTCAGACATCGGATCCTGTGTTTAGCACTTACCTAGTGCAATGCAATAAATTAGCTGCAGGGTGCTATACAGGTCCAGGGCTGTGGCCCATCTGCTGGTGGAACCCTGTCCCTGAACACCCCTTAGGGGGTATTTCCACTAAGAGGGCAAAGACCTGGATGGGGCTTAGTCCCTAACATCCAATATCACCTGATGGGACCACAAGACCACCATAGTAAGTCAGTGAGCCTATCTGGGAGCCCAGGGTCTGTTCTGAGGGGTAATTATGAAGCTCTGGGCTGTGGCTCTTTGTAGCCTGCGGTGGGAGTAGCTTTGTGTCAAATGTATTGCAATCTTTATTTTCTATTGTATCCCCTGCTTCTGCCTGTGTTGGGTCATCGCTGCATCTGCGTGGCCCCCATCTCATTGGAGACTCACTATGCATGTACACGCCAAGTTGTCTAGATAAGCTATAGTTCCCTGTAGCTTGTGCAGGGCTGGTGTCTCTTTTTCTTTCCTCACCTCTACTACACAGCATAGCAATCCCTGAGCCTTCTGGGCTCCCACTGCCTACAGTTACTGGTCACAGAAGATCTAAGCCTTTCAGCTCTACAGTACAGGTCATGAGTTCTCCTGGTAGATTAACATCCATCACACATGGCAGATCATAGATGCAAGGGAAATAAGTCAGTGGGCCTTGCCAGCTCTGCTCAGCTAGTGCCTCAGGGGAAGTCTGTAGCATCCCCCCAATAGGTCCTGATTTTGGTAGTCTTGACCACTGTTTCCAGTCTTAGTCACTGTCCTCTTCAGAGGCTTCCATAGATCCTTGAAGCGCACCCCCTATCTTTCTGAGGGGAGTTCTCAGCCACTATGTCTGAATTTATAGGTAAGCACTTAGCCTTTTTAGAAACCTTGGATCAAAGTAGACACAAGCAGGCTTCTTCAGCCTCTCTTCCAGAGTCCATTTCTAATTTTCTTCTCATAGCTTCTTTTTTTGCTGAAGAGGGGGAGGAGGAAGGTCCCTCATCTGGTTCGAGGACTCAGCACAGGAGGATACACAATCAGTTAATATCTCTTCCAAGCTTAAAGTGGTTATTAACCCACTTTCACAACTTGACATAATCCTCCCTGTGTCCTAATGCTGTGTCCCCCTGTGTGTGTTTTATAAAAAAATGTCTTCTTTCAGAGTGTCTCCCGCTGCTTACGTGACCAGCCTGCTCTCTCCTCTCCCCGTATGACAGCTGCAGCGGGCGGGGCCAAGATTCCTCCACTGATGTCAGGCGGGACAAGAGGAGGAGAGGAGAGAGAGAGGTGGCCGGTCACGTGAGCACCAGGAGACACTCTGAAATGAGGTAAAGAAGGGATTTTTTTTTATAAAACACACAGACACGAGCACCTGTCATTAGGTAATAGAAAGGATTATATAGGACAAGAAAAGTAATTTTAGCAGCAGAAGGGGAGGGGCCGGGTACTGACACAAGAGCAGGGGAGTGGGGAGAGGACAGAGGATAGAACAGAGATGGACAGGAGAGCTGTGGCTGACGGAGGCATGTAAACTAACCATGGCATCAGGGCTCAGCAGCCATGATATACCGTGGTCAGTTTACAGAGGAGAGGGCATAGCAAGGCAGGATCAGCAAAAATTTTTAGGTGATATGGGGGGGGGGGGGTGGCAAATTACACAGTAAAAGCACTGTGCTGTATAACATGCTTTAAAGAAACAGGATATTTTTTGGGGGGGGTTAACGAAAACTTTAAGGTAACTGTTTCTGTCCTTATTGACACAGTGCACATGTGTCTTGCCTTGGAGCAACTATTGTCGGTTCAACTAAAGGTCACAAGCCTAGATTAAAATTCCTTGGCTGGCCAAAATGTTCCCTGTACACTCACTCCTAGAGCCTGTCTTGCATGGTGATTGAGGAAGGGATCAGAAGGAAACAGGCAGTCCTTGTTGTGGACCCACCCATTTCTTGCCTTAATAAAACCTTAAAGTTCCCTGTTGGATACCTTAGTAAGAGTATCCTGCAGGCAAGCCTTTGGTACTTGAGATGAAGAAGAGTCCATTTTGTTTCTCTCAGGCTCTAGGTCCAAGTGCAGCTCACATTTCCACCATAAGACCTGGACCTCCATGTCCGGGAACAAACCCTCCTCAAGAGGGAATGCCTCCACGTGTCAGAGTGGTGGTTGCTTGTTGTCTTTTGCAGCCATATGGGGGCAATTCCAGATGTTTGGGTCCAGAATGTTGTATCCAAGGGCTACTAACTATAGAGTTTTGGTCTCTGCCTGCCCTTCACTTTATGCTGTCAAACTTGTTTTCCTCCTCACAAAAGTGGGTGGATCTTTGCATTGTTCTTCAACAGTTCATCTTGCAAGGGGTCATTACTTGTCCTGGTAATAAAGAGGTTTCAGGAATTCCACCCAAACCCATTTGCTGTCTCCAAGGAAAGGAAGTTCAAAACATTCATATTGAATCTGCCAGGTCAGTCATCTTTTGCCTTCAACTGGGAAACTTTCTGGCCTTTGTGTACATAATGGATGCTTACTTGCAGCTCTCAGCTTTGATCTCTTTTGGACAGTCAGATTCCATCTTTCTCATTCCTGAGGGTCCTCGTATATCAATCAGTTAGACAAATCATCCATCAAACCTATAGTCTGAAGTATAGGCAGGGTTCATCCCTTTACTGTTAAGTCATACTCTGCCAGATCTGCCAGTACTTCATGGGCTTTTCAGCATCAGGCATCTGTTTCCCAGATTAGAACAGCTGCAACCTGATTTTCTGTTCACATATTCAAGTTTTATCAGGGAACGTTCAGGCCTCTTCTGATACTAGTTTCAAGTGTAAGGTGCTTCAGGCTGCTCTTTGAGTTTTCAAGCTCTCTGTTTGCTTGTTATTGTTATGTGTGTGGGGGCAACTCACCCTACACATGGGGGTACCTTTTGTAGTGAACAAGCTCATTAATACCCGGGACCAGGTGGGAACTGCGATCATGTGAGAGTCAAACATTAAGGCAGTTTCGAGACTTAGAAATGAGCCATAACACTGTGTGCAGTAATAAAAGTACAGAGTTCCTCTAAAAAGTGCTGTCCCATGTCACTACACACTGTAACTTGACGTAGGTTACATTAGGAGGGACACTGCAGTGCCCATGCCCTCTCCACCAGTCCAGCGTGCCTGTTATCTCACTCCCAGTAACAGAATGGGGTCCCGCTGTGCACATAGCGCGGACCTCTTGCGCACAATACTTAACTCCTTCCTTCTCCTACCTTGTGACTGGATCATCGATCTCTGTAACGTGGGTCCTGTTCTGGTTGCTACTGGAAACCGACTGCTAGGGGGAGAGCCAGACCACCAACCTCCTCACTACCGGAGGACCGGTTCTCTTTAGCAGGTTCCACGCTTAAGGACTGGTTGCGTTGTAACTTGTTCTCACGCTTGGTTACCCATAGCCCCCGCACTGCTCTTCTTGCATGATTTGCTGAGTAAGTAGACTTTTTATAGCCAATAAGCTTCATACCCCACATGTGCTTTTTTGACCCTGGTTCTTTTGATATGTCAGAACCAACATGCGCCCCTTGAGAAACTTCAGACCAGGCTCAGGACAGTTGATACAACTTTACTTAAAAGTCTGTTAGTAGTACAGTCCATAATGAACATTAGCCTCAGAAGAACCATCTCTATTCCTAGCTGGTTGCCCAGGCATACATCCAAAAAGTAGTGGTCAATATTGGTGTTCTCCAAGAGGTGGTTGATTTCCAGATCCCCGGTGCCTTTGATGGAGTGCAAGGTGCAGCAGTCCCCCTTCACATGAATCACAGCATGTCGTGCCCCATCAGTTGAAGTAGCTTGAGATTACATCTTGGCTTGTCTTTGTCTTCTTCCCATGCAGCAGCTCTCTGTGTGTAGAGCCCTTCCCTCATTTATTTACAGCACAGGGGAGAGGGCAGAGTCCAAAAAGACCAGGAAACTGCAGAAACAGGTTTAACCCCTTCCCAGCCTGGGCAGCCTATCTCACTCGGTAACATTCTGTAGGCAACCTGCCTACATGTGGGCCTGTTAGCATTTATTTGCTGTTTTGCCCAACCCTGTGTTGCCCAGATTCTGTGTCCTGTAATGTACCATTAAGAAAATAGGATATTTTACTTACCTATTTTTCTTGGCAGACATTACAAGACACAGGTCCCATCCCTATGTTCTTTATGATTCACTTCTTATTGCTTACCACAAAATCAAACCTATTGCTTAACCTTACCTAATTCAAGCTGGCCGTACACATATCGGTAGTTATCTGTTTAGTGAAGCAATAAAATAGTACATTCATATATTAAAATGTATGGCTAGAATTATGATTTGTGTTCAGATTATCATTTCATACATCAAGTAAGTAAATATTATCAAAACAATTGGTTTATTACATAAAAAAATCATTACATGTATGGCCACAGTAGGGCTGACCCTTCCCACCCAAACCCTCAAACATAACCTTTCCCTATTACTCAACTTTTGTAATCAGTGCCAAAATCCCACTAACTGAGTCTTTGAAAGATGTTGGAAATCAGTAGGTGATACCAGCCCAGCAACACCTGAAAAATCACTTTTTGGCTTCCTGATACTATAAGTGATCATAAAACCAGCCTGTGCTTCACCAATATTAGTATGAAAAAACAGTAAATATGAAAATGAAGAAACTGCAATCACTCGCTCCTCTACTTCTCAGCACGATGTAAAAATCACCTGTCACATTCCTGTGAAGGACCTTTCACAATAAGGATCACCACTTTAAAATGGGTCTGGTGCGGGGTGAGGGTGCATGAAGAGGAGATTCCAGACCTCCATCACAAAATGCTGTAAATGCTGCTTTCTTTTAAATCTTCATATCTTCATTGAGCATTGCTAAAATTTGGCAGTATGCACCATTACTTCATCAGGTACTTTCAAAATGCTAACCATAACATACAAGGCCATTCACAACATCGCCCCCATCTACATCACCAACCTCATCTGCAGATATCGCCCAAATCGCCCCCTTCGCTCCTCCCAGGACCTCCTGCTCTCTAGCTCCCTTGTTACCTCCTTCCATGCTCGCCTTCAGGACTTCTCCAGAGCCTCTCCCATCCTCTGGAATTCCCTGCCCCAGTATGTCCGATCAGCCCCTACCCTGTCCACCTTTAGGAGATCCCTGAAAACTCATTTATTCAGGGAAGCCTATCCCACACCCACCTAACTGTCCCTAAGCCACCCCCATCAAATCATTCTTTGCAGCTATTACCTTTTGTACCACCACCCCCTCCCTTAAGAATGTAAGCTCTACGAGCAGGGCCCTCCTGTACCTTTTGTATTGAACTGTACTGTAATTGTGTTGTCCCCCTTATACATTGTAAAGCGATGCGTAAACTGTTGGCGCTATATAAATCTCGTATAATAATAATAATCAGGTGCCTGATATCAGTAGGCTTAAAGCACATATGTCAAACACAAGGCCCATGGGTTGAATCCAGCCCACCAGATCTTGTCATGTGGCCCTTGTACCCAGTTTTGCAGCCGAAACGTTGCAGAATTCCATTCTGTCACCTCTGCCTCTCACCCTCTGCTCCCACTGTCACTTGTAAGCACAGGAACATTCTTTTTCAACTTTTTTTATCTCAGTTGTTCCTGGATCTAACAGATCCCTGCATGCACTCATGGTGGGGCATGGTGGGGACAGATCTCCCTGCAAGGTGAGGCAGAGCCACCTACACAGGGAGGTACTAGAGGCACCTACACAGGGAGGTACTAGAGGCACCTACACAGGGAGGTACTAGAGGCACCTACACAGGGAGGTACTAGAGGCACCTACACAGGGAAGTACTAGAGGCACCTACACAGGGAAGTACTAGAGGCACCTACACAGGGAGGTACTAGAGGCACCTACACAGGGAAGTACTAGAGGCACCTACACAGGGAGGTACTAGAGGCACCTACACAGGGAGGTACTAGAGGCACCTACACAGGGAAGTACTAGAGGCACCTACACAGGGAGGTACTAGAGGCACCTACACAGGGAAGTACTAGAGGCACCTACACAGGGAGGTACTAGAGGCACCTACACAGGGAAGTACTAGAGCAGGGCCAGGTAGGAGGGAGAGATGCAAGGAAGCTTTGGGGGAGGTTGTCAAAAGTAAATTGTCTGTGAATACTGACATCTTCATGCATGATCAATACTAATCTTCTCAATGACAAACACGAACACGGCATCTGTCCCAGGTGGTTCTATGCACAGTGTGAGAAGTGCATGTTTTCTATTTTATTGGTAGGGGCAACAACTAATATCAATCGCCCATATACATAAATACGGTAATATACAGATTGACCTAGAGATGTGTACTGCCAGATTATTTTATTGCATGTATATTTTTGCTGGTGGTCCCTGTGCTTCCACAGCCAGATCTACATTGCAACATCTTGATTACATTACAGCTAAACTCTGGGCAAAACAAAAACTTTCATTAATAGCCACAAATGATATAAATCTACTCCCCAGATAGCAAGCAATTGTGCTGCAAGTTTGAAAATGACTTGCTAAGCTATTGCTAGACTTACCAGGCTTCACAAGTTTCTTTTCAAGGAGTGTAGAGAATAGGGCGCTCTGGATAACAAGGAGACTTTAACCACTTCAGCCCAGGAAGATTTGACCCCCTTCCTGACCAGAGCACTTTTTGCGATTCGGCACTGCGTCGCTTTAACAATTGCGTGGTCGTGCAACGTTGCACCTAAACAAAATTGACGTCCTTTGTTCCCACAAATAGAGCTTTCTTTTGGTGGTATTTGATCACCTCTGCGGTTTTTATTTTTTGCGCTATAAACTAAAAAAGAGTGTCAATTTTGAAAAAAACGCATTCATTTTTAGTTTTTGCTATAATAAATATCCTCCAAAAATGTATAAAAAACTATTTTTTTCCTCAGATATGTATTCTTCTACATATTTTTGGTAAAAAAAATCACAATAAGCGTATATTGATTGGTTTGCGTATACAAAATAGGGAATAGTTTTATGACATTTTTATTATTAATTTTTTTTTTTACTAGTAATGGCGGCGATCTGCGATTTTGATTGGGACTGCGACATTATGGCAGTTACATCGGACAATTTTGACACATTTGTGGGACCATTGGCAATAATACAGTGATCAGTGTTATAAAAATGCACGGATTACTGAAAAAATGTCACTGGCAGTGAAGGGGTTAACACTAGGGGGCAATCAAGGGGTTAATGTGTTCCCTAGTGTGTGTGTTTTAATCTGAAGGGGGGAGGGGACTGTGCAGGGGAGATGACAGATCGCTGTTCATACTCTGTATGAACAGACGATCTGTCTGTTCTCCCCTCAAGGAACCGGAAACTGGGTGTTTACACACACAGTTCCCGGTTCTCTGTGTGTCAGCGGCGATCGCGGGAGCCCTGGGGGTGATCGTGACTGTCGGGCACTCGCATCAGCTCAGGGGCAAGCGCCCCTAGTGGCCACAGGGCGAAGCGACGTTACATAACATCGTTTCGCCCAGCCGTGCAAATCTGACACAGTACAACTGCGGCGGCTGGTCGGCAAGTGGTTAACAAACAGTACATGACTACCGCTTGAGATGTGATTAATGCACCACAGCAGCACTTCAGAAGAGGGAAGCACACTCTATAGGAAAAACAAAGCTGAGAAGAAGGCGCTTCTAAGTGCAGTAATAAAACACTTTAATAACAAGGAAGGGTTAAAAACACTTACAAGATGAAAGTGAAAGACAGGCATATCAATGAATCCATAACGTCCAGCGGGATGCCTCCTGGGAGTAAGACAAATTGGTTTGAAGGAGGAGCGACTGGGCATGCTGTGAAACATGTACACTCTGACGTCACTTCCGGTTGCCTGGATTCCATGCTGGTCTTGACAGCACAACCCTCCATCTTGGATCAGAGAGACAGGATTTACCACCGCTGGTCAGCTGGAACTTCCACCTGCAGCTGTCTTACAACCAGGAGGCATCCCGCTGGACGTTATGGATTCATTGATATGCCTGTTTTTCACTTCCATCTTGTAAGTGTTTTTAACCCTTCCTTGTCATTAAAGTGTTTTATTACTGCACTTAGAAGCGCCTTCTTTTCTGCTTTGTTCACAGGTTTCACAATTGCAGGAAGTCCGCATTGCATTACTCCAGATCAACTTTCTTTGCAAACATTCTGCAAGTTTGCTGCAAGTTCTGGTTCAGTTATGTTGTGCAAGTGTCATTTACCACAGGGATCACTGTGACTTGCAGAGCTCTTGCTGTAGACTCACCACTGCAACTTTGCTCTTGCTAGAGACTTGCCACACAGAATTGCTACAAATTGAATAAGTGTCAACTAGAACTTGTGCTTCAAGTGCTCTGCAAGTGTACAATTTGCCAGTGAAATGTGCAGCAAGTTAAAGAGGAGTTCCCATTAAAAAAAAAAAATAATTAAAAGTCAGCAGCTACAAATACTGCAGCTGCTGACTTTTAATTGGACACTTACCTGTCCCTGGGTCCAGCGATGCTAGGGATCGAAGCCCTGCTCGTCTCCCCCTCTGTTCGGCGGCAACGGCATTGCAACTGTGGGCGCCGGGCTGTGGCTTCACAGCCGGGCACCCACTGCGCATGCACGAGCGGCACCACGCGCCGTGATTGGCCGCTCAGTCATCTGGGACCTGTAATGGGTCCCAGATGATTAACAAGAGGGAGGGAGCAGAGCTGAGCCCTTCCTGTGCTGAGGGAAAGTGATGTCACCAGCCCAGGCACTGAAAGAGGCAGACTATGTGGGACCCCCTAGCAACAGGCATTTAGAGGTGAGTAAAAAAAGAAAAATTTCCAAATGTTTTTTTTAAAAAAATTTTAATGCACATTCATGTATTTTTTTTTTTGGGTGGAACACCACTTTAAGACTTACAATTCAACACTGACACAAATTTGTGGCACGTAATCCTTGCTATCTGGGTCTGCACCAAATGCCTTTGAAAACCCAGTTATTACCTTTTAAAAGTACCAGTGACATCATCACTGGATTGCACATAGCTTGTACAGAGAGAAGAGCTTTGGGCCACCCACTACAGAAAATGACAGAAGGGGGTGGATACAAGACCAAACATTCCTGTTCATGCGAATGAAAAAGAGAGGAGGAGTAGATAAGAGGTAGCGGCAAATCGGGCCAGGACAAGGGGTGTCTGCCCTGAGCACTGTGGCATCATGTGAGGTGGGGGCTGTGAGGGGATTTGTGTTGGGAGGGGGTATTTGGGGGGCAGCAGGGGGTAGGATTTGCCTTTAGGAGGGGGAATTTGGGTGGAAATGCTGGGAGTGGTGATTTAGGGGGATTTGTGTTGGGATGGGAGAAGAGTATTTGTGCTAGGAAGGGGGATTTGGGGGGTTTGTGCTAGAAGAGGTGATATGGTGGGGGAGGGGGGGATTTTTGTTTGGTAAGATTTGTGCTAGTAAGAATGATTGGGGAGTATTTGTGCTAGGAAAGGAAATTTTGGGGGAAGGGGGGGAGTATTTGTGCTAGCAGGGGGCATTGGGGGAGAATTTATACTGTGGGGGGGATACAGATTGGGGGGGTACTCGGAGGCAAAATTAGAGGGGTAAAAGATTTGTCCTAGGAGGGGTGATTTTTTTTGGGGGGGGGGGTATTTGTTTTGGGGGGGCAAAGATTTGTGCTGGGGGGATTTAAGCAGGGCGGTGGATTTGCCCTGGGAAGAGGGGAATTTATGCTTAGGGGGGAAAGCATGCAGATCCGTGTTCAATTTTTTTTGGGGGTGGGGGGGATTTTTGCTGCCACAAGTGAGGGAAAAAAAGTATTTCATCCCCTGCTGATTTTGTACTTTTGCCCACTGACAAAGAAATGATCAGTCTATAATTTTAATGGTAGGTGTATTTTAATAGTGAGAGAATAACGACAAAAATATCCAGAAAAATGCATTTCAAAAAAGTTATAAATTGATTTGCATTTTAATAAGTGAAATAAGTATTTGATCCCCCTTGCAAAACATGACTTAGTACCTGGTGGCAAAATCCGTGTCGGCAATCACAGAGGTCAGACGTTTCTTGGCCATCAGATTTGCACACATCTCAGGAGGGATTTTGTCCCACTCCTGTTTGCAGATCCTCTCCAAGTCATAAAGGTTTCAAGGCTGACGTTTGGTAGCTCGAACCTTCAGCTCCCTCCACATATTTTCTATGGGATTAAGGTCTGGAGTCTGGCTAGGCCACTCCAGGACCTCTGCTTGAGCCACTCCTTTGTTGCTTTGGCCATGTGTTTTGGGTCATTGTCATGCTGGAATACCCATCCATGACCCATTTTCAATGCCCTGGCTGAGGGAAGGAGGTTCTTCCCCAAGATTTGACAGTACTTGGCCCCGTCCATCGACCCTTTGTTGCAGTGAAGTTGTCCTGTTCCCTTAGCAGAAAAACACCTCCAAAACATAATGTTTCCACCACCATGTTTGACAGTGGGGATAGTGTTCTTGGGGTCATAGGCAGCATTTCTCTTCCTCCAAACACGGCAAATTGAGTTGATGCCAAAGAGCTCGATTTTGGTGTCATCTGACCACAACACTTTCACCCAATTCTCCTCTGAATCATTCAGATGTTCATTAGCACAATTTAGACGGGCCTGTATATGTGCTTTCTTGAGCATGGGGGCGCTGCAGGATTTCAGTTCTTTACAGCATAGTGTGTTACCAATTGTTTTCTTGGTGACTATGTTCCCAGCTGCTTTGAGATCATTGAAAAGATTATCCCGTGTAGTTCTGGGCTGATTCCTCACTGTTTTCATGATCATTGAAACTACATGAGGAGAGATCTTGCATGGATCCCCAGAATGAGTGAGATTGACAGTTATTTTGTGTTTTTTCCATTTGCGAATAATCGCACCAACTGTTGTCACCCTCTCACTAAGTTGCTTGACGATGATCTTGTAGCCCATTCCAGCCTAGTGTAGGTCTACAATCTTGTCCCTGACATCCTCGGACAACTCTTTGGTCTTGGCCATGGTGGAGAGATTGGAATCTGATTGATTGCTTCTGTGGACAGGTGTCTTTTACACAGGTGTCCCTTTTAAGAGAGTGCTCCTAATCTCAGCTCATTACCTGTATAGAAGACACCTGGGAGCCAGAAATCTTGCAGACTGAGGCCAGGTTCACACGGGTGCGACAAACGCTCCAACACTGGGAGCTCATGTCGCATGATGTGTGAAAATCAATGTTTCCCTATGGGAGCCGTCTTAACTGGTCCAACACAAGTCAGTCCGACTTTGAAAATGCTCCCTGTACTACTTTGGTCCGACTTTGATCCTACTTCAGCCCATTGACTATCATTGAAGTCGGATCAAAGTCGGATCGCCGTCTTGCATGATCCGACTTCGGCATGCGACTTGTGCTCTGATGATCTTGAGGGGGAACTCCACGCCAAATTTTAAATAAAAAACAGGCATGGGTTCCCCCTGCAAGAGCATACCAGGCCCTTGGGTCTGGTGTGGATTTTAAGGGGAACCCGCTACACTGAAAAACCGGCGTGGGGGTCCCCCCAAAATCCATACTAGACCCTTATCCGAGCACGCAACCCGGCCGGTCAGGAAAGGGGGTGGGGACGAGTGAGCACCCCCCTCCCTCCTGAACCATACCAGGCCGCATGCCCTCAACATGGGGGGTGGGTGCTTTGGGGCAGGGGGGCGTCCTTCGGCCCCACCCCAAAGCACCTTGTCCCCATGTTGAAGAGGACAAAGGCCTCTTCCCGACATCCCTGGCCGTTGGTTGTCGGGGTCTGCGGGCGGGGGGCTTATCGCTCTGTTGCTAGCGGAGGCCCAGTCTTCTCCGTCGTCTTCTTCCTTCTTCTGATGTTGACACGTCACTCTCTCCCACTGTAATGCCGCGTGCGCGGTGCGCAACTTATATAGACATGGGGCGATGTCACCCGGTGACCCCGCCCTTATGATGTCACCCGGTGACCTCGCCCTTATGACGTTACCGCCCGGGGCATGATGGTGCAGTGACGTCATAAGGATGACGTCAGAGCAGGCAAAAGAGCAGAAGATAGCGGAGGAGCCCGGCAGAAGATACCGGAGAGCAGAAGAAGAACCGGAGAGCGCGGAGAAGAGGCCGGAGAACGCGGAGAAGTCGGAAGAGACCCCCAAAGTCGGAAGAAGACACCCGGAGCTGCCTAATACTTTAAAAACCTGTTTAGTGTGTTTTTTTTTTATTGATACTTTTTTCCCCAGGTGAATGAATAGGGGTACGATGTACCCCATACTCATTCACATAGGGTGGGGGGCTAGGATCTGGGGGCCCCCTTATTAAAGGGGGCTCCTGGATTCCAATAAGCCCCCCGCCTGCAGACCCCCGACAACCAACGGCCAGAGTTGTCAGGATGAGGCCCTTGTCCTCATCAACATGGGGACAAGGTGCTTTGGGGGAGTCGCAGGGCGCCCCCTGCCCCAAAGCACCCACCCCTCATGTTGAGGGCATGCGGCCTGGTACAGTTCAGGGGGTGGGGCGCTCGCTCGCCCCCACCCCCTTTCCTAAACCGGCCGGGTTGCGTGCTCTGATAAGGGTCTGGTATGGATTTGGGGGGGACCCCCACGGCGTTTTTTCAGCGTAGGGGGTTCCCCTTAAAATCCATACCAGACCCAAGGGCCTGGTATGCTCTTGGAGGGGGAACCCATGCTGTTTTTTTATTTAAAATTTGACGTGGAGTTCCCCCTCAAGATTCATACCAAACACAGTGCCTGGTATTGGCGGGGATCCAAGTCGGATCCCTGTTCATTGAAAGTCGGACGTATGTCGGCTTCAAGTCGCAGGGCAAAGTCGGATCCAAAGTAGGACGGCTGTTGTGTCACACCAGTGTGAACCCGGCCTGAAATATATATATATATATATATATATATATATATATATATATATATATATATATATATATATATATCAAATACTTATTTCACTCATTAAAATGCAAATCAATTTTTAGCTTTTTTGAAATGCATTTTTCTGGATATTTGTTTTGTTGTTCTGTCTCTCACTGTTAAAATAAACCTACCATTAAAATTACAGACTGATCATTTCTTTGTCAGTGGGAAAACGTACAAAATCAGCAGGGGATCAAATACTTTTTTCTCTCATTGTAATGCTCATACATCTTGGGGAGGGGGGGCACAGTTTGGCATATTCACCCTGGGCTCTAGATGACCTTGTCCTGGCACTGGTGGCAAATATTGCAATCAGTATATGTTTTTTTTCACCTGTCTGATTGACTGTTTCCCGGTGATTCTAGAGGCCCACCATAGACATGAGACTTGCACTCAATCTAACCAATTACAGCTGCATTAGATAACTGTTGTTTCATAATGGTAGGTAGATTAAATTGAAAAATGTGTATACACGCACACACTTATATACATACAAAATACATACATTTAAAACATGCATTTACTTTGGCTTAATCCATAGCATTATAATCATCTCTGTCATCCATCTGTTTCTATATGTGTGCTTATACTGTACATGCTGCTTGTATAATCTGGAGTCTCACAGAATATTGTGCATCCTTCTTCCCCGGTGATTCATTAGCACTTCTATAGCATTGTTGACCCTTTCCAGATGCTAGAGATTTTCATGCGTTGGCTGCAATCTGGATTTCTGAGCTGTAAATCACACTTAGCGCCTGCAGATGGCAGTAAACAATAAACAAACAATTTAGATACTGTACTTGTGCTAGTTTTTCAGCAGGATCTGACATGTCTGAACTCAGATGAAGCAGTGTCTGTGCTGATAGCAGTTAAAGTGCACCTGTCACTGCCTGGCCTGGGCAATGTGCAGGTTTGGCCAGAATTTCAGAGAATGTATTCTAACTGGTAAATACAAATTTCCAGTAGAAATCCCAGTTCTGGCCAAATGTTACAACTGCATAGCCAGATAATGACGTCTTGATGGCATCTTTATTATGTAGAATAAACAGTGTTAATGGAGAATAGGTCCACCGAAGGAAAAACGTTTCTGTTGTTTTGCGCGAGAGGATGAAGAGTCACAAACTGCAGTGGAGGAATCCTCATATTGCAGTCCCAGACAGATATGAAATCTAGCATGTTGTTCAGTCACCCGGAGAAGCTTGGGAACCACCATGGCACCTCTGGACTCACCTGGATCACTTTTGAAAGTTGGGAGTCGGCTGTAAAACTCAGTACCAAGTTCACGGCTGCAGTGGCTGAGAGCTTGTTTTAACCCCTTGAATACCAGCCTACCTGATAATACTTAGTTTCTTCATCCAGGTATTGCTGTAGTGCAATATTCCACCTCAGTCCTGTCCTCTGAGTGTCAAAGATCTGGGAATACCTGCTTGATGCAGAAGAGATTTAAATGCACCCACAGCAGGCCCCTTTCTGTCTCTTTTGTATGCAAAACAAAATGTCACTAAGGGCCTGTGCCAACAGACTTTGATGGGCAAATGCAGCATACATTTGGCAGTTGTCAGATCGTGCAGAATTCATGGCCGGTGCAGTTGGCCTGCATTTGTCCAGCTTCAGCTGCTTTTGTATTTCTGTAGACTTGTATGGGGAGAAAAGCCATTCTAAAGCAAACAGAAGCTGGTCACCACAGGCCCTAATTTAAAGGATAAGTTCACTTTTTTGAAAAAAAAAAAAAAATAAATGCACTTTTTTTGCAGGTTAAAAAATTTTGCATTTATTATCATTTTTTTCTGGAGCCTGTAAAGCATTGCACCAGCGATCAACAGATCATTGGTGCCATGCAGGTCTCCAGCAGATCTGCCAGTGTATCTGCTTGCCCGTACATCCTGATACAATATGACAGGAAGCATGAATGAACTACCATGGTGCTCAGCAGCAAAGGCTGCCGAACCTTGTAGTTTTCCATGCACACAGCACAGCCCTGTCAATCAGTGCCTCAGCCATGTGGGCAGAAGCCCCATGTGACAGCTAGCAGGGAAGGAGAAGAACCCCGCTAACTGTCACAGTGGGGATCGGGGAGGTGTGGGGCCGGTCTGTTCATAACATGTTACATGTTACTTGCGTAATATGGGTGTAACATTTTACGAAAGGTAAAATTATCCTTTAAGCTGAACTCCAGGCAGATGCTAGGGTGACCACATTTTCAAACTGCCATTAAGGGACACCACCCGCCCCCTCCCCTTTCCCAAAAAAAGATGTACATTACGGGGGTCCCCTTAGTCTGCCTGTAAAGTGGTGCATCTGTAGCATGCATAGAACATGCTGCAGCAAAAATGACATTTCTAAAGAAAAAACATAACGAGTCAAATCACATTTCAATTGACCCGCCGTTGCAATTATAAAAAAAATTAAGAAAAAAACGGTGTGGGATCCCCCTCCAGTCCATACCACAGTACAATTTATTTTAAAAAAATGGCGTGGCATGCTTTGGGGCAGGGGCTCCCTTGTTGAAGAGGTCTTCCAGATTCCGATAAGTACCCTGCCCACATACCCCCACAACCATAGCCCAGGGTTATGGGGAAGAGCCCCCCCCCCGTCTCAATGCCCCCCCAATGCTAAGGGCATGTCCCCTGGTATGATTCGGGGGGGGTGCTCGCTTCCCCCACCCTTTCCTGACCTGCTAGGCTACATTTTCGGATAAGGATCTGGTATGGATTTTGGAGGGGGGGGCAACGCTGTTTTTTCTTTTACTTTTTTTTTTACCAGCAATTTTTTTCTTTATTATTCAGCTGTCAGTGGGGAAGCTCATTCAGAGCTGATGACTCATTGGTTGTTAAGGACGTGGCCGGCTTCCTGGCCCTGCTCCTTAACAACCAGCTTTTGCTGCACCCTGATTGGACCAAGCTTTGCCCAATCAGGGTGCAGAATGCACTGTGCAGGGTGGCTGTGTCTGTTTCATTAGGGGACACTGTATTGTCCTGGAATGAACGTGCCCGGGACCTGGGACAGACCTACACATGGTCACCCTAGCAGATGCATGCCTGTATTTGACTTACTTTCAATCTCTTGTAGTTCCCTATACAGCAGGCTGAGAATGGGGTGGTGACCAAGCTATGTTGCTTTATTGCCATAAAGAAAGGTCAGTTCACCAAGCTGTCATGTCTAGCAGAGATGTGAAAATCTGAGGAATGAATGGACAGAAATACAAATAATTCAGCAGTTGAATTAGCTCCTATATTTGTGTTTCTGTTGGGTATTTAGCCATTTGCCCACATTTCAGCTTTAGGACAATTTGATGTTTGCTGGTTTTGCAGCCCAACTATTAGCATACCTAGCTTAAAGTTGAACTGTAGGTAAAACTATTTTTTCATTTTGGATAGAGTAAGGGAGGGTTATAACCTCTGTCAGATTTTTTCTTTGCCATTTTCTTTCCCATTGCGAAGATTTCCCTTCACTCCCTGTCTTATAGCCAAACAGGAAGTGTGAGGGAATCCCTAGGAGACCCCCAGGTCACCAGAACTAGTGTCCCCATTGAAAGATTTCCTCTCTATTACTTTTCTAAAGACAACCCAAAAATTTATATTTTCTTTTACTTTCACTTTCAATGATAATGGGAAACAGAACAAATACAGAGGGTGAATCTCCTTAATGTGGGCACAGGCTGCAATAAAAACTGACAGGTGTTCTAATTCCTCTACACCAGTGGTTCTCAACCTTCTAGTGCCGTGACCCCATGATAAAATTTCCCAAGTTGTGGGGACCCCTAACAGTAAAATAATTTTTGTAGCATGGGTTGTCAGCACCCAAGGCAAGACAAGTAATTTGCGCCCCTAATTTAGCGCTCTGAGTCCCTTCCACTCGTACAGTATTAAAACCTCTTATGGTACATTTTGGGATGTACCACTCTCTCTTTGTTCTCCATTCTTTCCCTTTAATCTCTCCCTATTCTAATTTCTGGGAGAGTGGTGCGGGCTTCAGGAACAGCCCAGGATTCGGTGACCCCTGGAAAATCATTGTTCGACCCCCGAGGGGGTCCCGACCCCCAGGTTGAGAACCACTGCTCTACACTCTATCCAAAACTGATAAAAAAAAATGTTGCCTTTAGTTATTCTTTAACCACTTGCCGACCAGCCACCATCGTTAAACGACGGCAGGTCGCCACGTTCCCGCAAATCGTCTAAGGTGTTATTCAGCTCCCTCAAGGAGCTGCGCAAGCTGCCTGTACGGCGGGGGACCCGATTTGCGTGGCCAGCGACTGGCCAACCACGATTGTGGGAATGAGAGCCAGAACGGGGATCTGTCAATGTAAACAGACAGATCCCTGTTCTGACGGAAGTTAGAGAGAGATCTGCTGTTCCAAGTGATTAGGAACAGCAATCTTTCTCCTCCTCCAGTCAGCCCAGCCCCCATACAGTTAGAAATACTCCCAGGGAACACACTTAACCCCTTGCTCGGCCCCTAGTGTTAACCCTTTCCCTGCCAGTGACATTTATACAGTAATCAGTGGCTAATTTTAGCTCTGATGGCAGTATAAATGTCAATGGTTCCAAAAAAGTGTCAAAAGTGTCCGATCTGTCCGCTAAAAATCGCAGATCACAGCCATTACTAGTAAAAAGAAAAAAAAAACTTTAGCACAAAACAATCAATATACCCATATTGCGATTTAAAAAATATGTAGAAGAATACATATTGGCCTAAACTGATGAAGAGTTTCGATTTTTTTACTTTTTTGGGGGGGATATTTATTATAGCAAAAAGTTTAAAATATATATATTTTTTTTCAAAATTTTCATTCTTTTTTTGTTTATAGCGCAAAAAATAAAAACCGCAGGGGTGATCAAATACCACCAAAAGAAAGCTCTATTTGTGGGGGGAAAAGGACGTCAATTTTGTTTGGGTAGAACGTTGCACGACCGCGCAATTGTCAGTTAAATCTATGCAGTGCCGTTTTACAAAAATGGCCTGGTCATTAAAGGGGTTGTAAACCTTTGTGTTTTTTCACCTTAATGCATCCTATGCATTAAGGTAAAAAGGCACCTGCCAGTGACTGCCCCCCAGCCCCCCCCCCCCATTTCACTTACCTGAGCCCTGGATGTTGACCCGACAGGGACGCGTTGTCTTTCTGCCCAGGGTTCTCGGCTCTTGATTGGATAGATTGATAGAAGTGCAGCCATTGGCTCCCGCTGCTGTCAATCAAATACAATGACGTGGGCTATAGGCGCCGAATGCTGGACTTGGGAGCGCGCCCGCAAGATAACCCCCCCGGCAGAGCGCTTCTCCTAGGGGGTTAGATGATGTGGGGAGGAGCCACGAGAGCCGCCGAGAGACCCCAGAAGATGAGATTCGGGGCCACTCTGTGCAAAACAAGCTGCACAGTGGAGGTAAGTATGATATGTTTGTTATTTAAAAAAAAAAAAAAAAACTAACCCTTACAATCACTTTAAGGGGGAAAATCTTGAATGAATGAATGAATGAATGATTTGCACATGCGAACTGAATCGCCTCAAGGCGCTAGATCTCTCCTGTGTTGTCCAGCTCCTTAGAAGAGGTAGGTCTTGACTTTCTTCCTGAAGGCCTGATGGTTTTCTTTCATGCGGATGTGAGTAGGTAGAGCGTTCCATAACCATGGTCCTTGGACTGCGAATCTTCGTTCTCCTTTTGTTTTGTAGCGGGTTTTTGGAATAAGGAGGAGGTTTTGGTTTGAAGATCGAAGACTGCGATTGGCTGTATAGTGCTTTATTTTCTCGCATAGGTATTGAGGAGCGTTTCCTTGTATACATTTGTGGGTGAGGCAGAGGGTCTTGAAAGTGATTCGGTTCTTTACGGATAGCCAATGTAGGCTCCTCAGGGAAGGGGAGATGGATTCCCAGGGTTTTTTTCCTGCTAACAGTCTTGCCGCCGTGTTTTGGATGAGTTGCAAGCGCGCAAGCTGATATTGGGGTAGTCCTATGTAGAGGGAGTTTGCGTAGTCAAGTCTGGAATTGATGATTGTTCCAACTACTGCTGCTTTGTCCTCTTCTGGGACGAAGGGGATGAGTCTACGTAGCAGGCGGAGGAGATGGTGAGATTGGCTGACTACTGATCCTATTTGTGCATCCATTGACATTTCTGAGTCAAAAATGACTCAGAGACTCTTGGCTTTGGTGCTTGGAGAGATGGTCTGTCCGAAGATGGTGGGTGGTGTTCATGGGGTCCTAGTTTTGGAATTTTGATTTGCGTGTAGGAGAAGAAGCTCTGTTTTTGATCCGTTGAGTTTAAGAGAGCTAGTGGTCATCCAGTCGTCTATCAAAGTGAGGCATTTTTCTAGTTGCTGATGATGGTCTTTTTCTCCAGGGATGCGAAGGTAGAGTTGGGTATCATCAGCGTATGAGTGGAAGCAGAGGTCCAATTTTCTGATGATTTTGAGGAGTGGGCGGATGTAGATGTTGAAGAGCACTGGTGACAATGGTGAACCTTGAGGGACTCCACAAGAGATTGCGCAGGTTTCAGAGGTGAAAGCTCCTAGTTTCACTGTCTGAGAGCGATTTCCTAAGAAGGATGCGAACCATTGTAGATCTGGATCTGTGACTCCTGCTACTTCTGGGAGGCGGATGAGTAGAGTATTGTGGTCCACTGTATGGAATGCTGCACTGAGGTCCAACAGTACCAGGAGACATGATTCTCCATCATCAGCTGCTTCGAGGGCATCGTCCCATATTTTGAGAAGTGCCGTTTCTGTGCCATGGCCTGGGCGGAAGCCTGATTGCAGAGGGTCCAGAAGTTTGTGCGTGTCCAGGTGGTGTTGAAGCTGTTGTACTACTGCTTTCTCCATAATCTTGGAGATGGTGTTGAGGCTTGTTATCGGTCTGCGATAGTTAGGGTCCTTAGGGTCGAGGTTGGGTTTCTTTAGGAGGGGTTTGACAATGCCATGTTTGAGGGTGGTTGGAACAGTCCTTTCTTTGAACGACTGGTTGATGAGGTGTGTTATAGTGGGAGCCAAGATGTCGGAACATTCTTTCAGGAGTTTTGTGGGAATGATGTCGTTTGGTGATGTGCTGTCTCTGAGGCTTCTGATGATGTTTTTGGTGGTGTCAGTGGTGATTGGGATCAGTGAGAAATTCGGTGCTTGTGTGATGATTGTATTGATTTTTTCTTTTTGCTTTGGTTGAATGAGATTGGTTGTTTTTTTCTGTTGAATTGTTTTCCGGATGTTGTCGATTTTATCGATAAAAAAATCCGATAATTCATTGCAGAATTCTTGGGTTTCGTTTCCTGGGGGCTCTAGACAGGTAGGGTTCATTGTCTTGGTGACTATTTTGAAGAGTTCCCGAGGGCGGTTTAAGGCTGATGAGATGGTGTTTGAGAAATGTTCCTTTTTTGCTTTGAAGATTGCTTTGTGATATTTCTCCGTGAGTGCTTTGTAGTTTGTGTGGTTTTCCTTTGTGGGTTTTCTTCTTCAGGCTCTTTCAGCTCTTTCAGCTCGTCTGCGTTCCTGCTTTAATAAAGTAAGAGTGCCATTAAACCATCCAGAGGTTGTTTTGTGGATGTGTGTTCTACGTTTTGGAGCCACTGAGTTCTTCCAGTCTGTAAGTGGTTAAAGTGATGCTAGCTGTTTGACCCTGCCCGTCTACACACAGCCTTCACAAGAAAAACCTCGGGCCAGCTTTTCTGCTACCTCTGCATAGGCAACACGGCCTCGTGCATTTTTATGGGATTGCCAGACTCCAGGACCACAGGAAGCCACCATACCTACAGCCACCCCATAGGAATGAACTGGGCCATGGCACACATGTGCATTATGAAGAGGTGTCAGGGAGAGGTATTCTTTGCAAAGGCCGTACACCACTGGGCAGGACCACTCAGCAAACATTGCTGGCTTGGGGCTGAAGGGTAAGTACAGTATGTCACTGGACAATGTCACCAAAGTTGTACTTTGTGTGTTTTTGTATAACTATAGGCAAAACTTTTTTTTTATTCATTTTAGATGAGGGTTATAACCCCTGTCAGATTTTCTTTCAATCTTTGTCCCATTTTGGAGATTTACCTTCCCTTCCTATCGCATAGCCAAACAGAGAGTAGGAGGAAATCCCTGCTAATTAACCACTTCAGCCCCAGAAGATTTGGCTGCTCAATGACCAGGCCATTTTTTGCGATACGGCACTGCATTGCTTTAACTGACAATTACGCGGTCGTACAACATTGTACCCAAATAAAATTTACGTCCTTTTTTCCCACAAATAGAGCTTTCTTTTGGTCGCATTTGATCATCTCTGTGGTTTTAATTTTTCACGCTATAAACAAAAAAGAGAGCGGCAATTTTGAAAAAAAAAAAACCACAATATTTTGTACTTTTTGCTATAATAAATATCCCCAATTTGTTTTTAAAAAAGCAATTTTTTTTCTCAGTTTAGGCCGATATGTATTCTTCGACATATTTTTAGTAATAAAAATCACATTAACCGTATATTGATTGATTTGCACAAAAGTTATAGCGTCTACAAAATAGGGGATAGATTTATGGCATTTTTATTATTATTTTTTTTTTTTACTAGTAATGACAGCGATCTGAGATTTTTATCGAGACTGTGACATTATGGCGGACACATCAGACACTTTTGACACATGTTTGGGACAATTGACAATTATACAGGGATCAGTGCAATAAAAATGAACTGATTACTGTATAAATGTCACTGGCAGGGAAGGGGTTAACACTAGGGGGCGATCAAGGGGTTAACTGTGTTCCCTATGTGTGTGTTCTAACTGTAGGGGGAGGGGACTGACTATAGGAGATGACAGATCGTGGTTCCTAGCTATTAGGAACTCACGATCTGCATCTCCTCTCCTCACAGAACAGGGATTTGTGTGTTTACACACACGTCCCTGTTCTGCCTCTCATGCCCGCGATCGCGCGTGGCCGGCGGGCATCGCCACCGCCAGTGACGAGCATCGAAACCCCCCGCAGTGCAGCGGGCGCGCGCGCCTGCTATCCCGCTTAAAGGAGCCGATGTACAGCTACGACGGTTCGCAGGATCGTGCCGACCTGTCGCAGTATAATGACGGCGGCTGGTCAGCAAGTGGTTAAGGAACTCCTTGGGGGCCCCCGGGTCACCAGAACTAGTCCCCATTGGAAAATTTCCCCTCTATTACTTTTCTGGGGACAACCCAAAATGTGGATTTTCTTTACTTTCACTTTTAATGATAATGGTAAACAGGTCAAATAGAGAGGGTGAATCTCCCTAACGGGGCACAGACAGCAATAAAAACTGACAGGTATTCTAATCCCTCTCCACTCCTTATCCAAAACTACAAAAAAAGTTTTGCCTTTAGTTCTACTTTAAGGATTTGCTCCCAGCCAACAATCGGTTCATATTTCCCATTATTTCATATTTTTCATTATTATAGAGGTGATAGAGGAACTAGAGAGAGGAATTTACACAGCACATGCTCCAGGGACTATATTCCCTGTAAGCTATATGAGGGCTGAATATAGAGAGTTATAGAACAATTCGAGTGTATGTAAAGCCTATCTCGTATTTGTTCCCTTTTCATCTGTTTAGAAGAAGAAGAATTTTTTCAGCCAAGTGCAGGCGCTCTTTTAAATCCCAACTCCGGAATAGTTCAACCACTTCACACACCAGCTCCAGAGGATTTTCCCTCTTCATGTTTTGCTATTTAGCGCTACGCTACTTTAACTGGTAATTGCGCGTTCATGCAATGTATTCTTACAAATAGAGCTTTCTTTTGGTGGTATTTGATCACGACTGTTTTTTTATTTTTTTGCGATATAAATGAAAAAAGAGCAAACATTTTGAAAGAAAAACTATATTTTTTCTTTCTGCTATCAAAACATATCCAATAAAAAATATAAAAATATAAATGTCTTCATATATTTTGGCCAAAATGTATTCTGCTACATGTTTTTGATTAAAAATAAATAAATAAAAAAATCCCAATAAGTGTATATTGGTTGCTTTGCGTGAAAGTTATAGTGCCTACAAACTATGCTATATATACTGGAATTTTTAGTTATTTTTTATACGACTACTGGCAGTAATCAGCGACTTATAATGGGACTGTGATACTGCGGTGGGCAATCTGACGCTAGCTGATGCTGGAGGGGAATTGACTAACTACCACTGACATCACAAGTGACATTAATACAATGATCAGTGATAATTCTATACACTGTCACTGTATTAATGACACTGGCAGGGAAGGTGTTTAACATCTAGGGCGATCAGGGGGTTAAAAGGGCACCTAACTACAAGTAATGTGTGTAAAGTGTGCTGATTTTTACTAAAGATCTCGAAGTTTCTCATCCCTTATTTGCAGAAACTGACAGATCGCTCCCTCTGTACAGAGCTCTGTGATGTTTACCAACCCAGAGCTCTGGGCTGTAATTGCACACAGCCGATCAGCGTACAGTACTCAAACTCTCCCTGCTGTCAGAACACAAAAGCTCTGCGGGAGGGATTCCCCCATCAGCATGGGGACACAAAACATTTATTTTAGGTTCAACCAGGTTGAACAAAAAAAAAAGAATCATCTATGGCCTGCCTTTCTTACCCAATGCACCGGTCTGCTAGATCAGTCCCTGCAACCCCTTCTCCCCCCCCCTACTCCAGTGGTCTAAGGTCTTGATGTCATCAAGAACAATGCAGGGTCTGTAGCCCTGCACTGGTTGTGATGACACCCAAGGACAGTCCACCACTGGAGTGTGGGGGGAGCACCATCTGCCAGGGGAGTAGAGGTTCAAGTAACTAAAAGTGGTTCTCCTTTCCTAAACTAAATGAGCAATTAACCCTTGCAGTGCGGGCACCGCCTCATTGCAAGGGATCATTTTAAAGTGGTTCCAAAGTCAAAACATTTTTTTACCTTTAAAGTGGATGTAAACCCAAAAAAATAAATTTTAATTAAGGCTTGCACCTTGTACAGTATAGGATTTCATGTCATCTGTGCCCAGTCTTGCCATGAAGAGTTAATCCAGCTCTAAACAATCCTCTTATCTTTTTTCAGTGAGATAAAAATGGACAGACAGAGAAATAGGAGTTGATTTCTCGCACTTGCTGTGAGTGACAGGTGATTTACATATCTCAAGCACCAGCCTGAGAGAGACATTCTGTTTACTTCAGATTCCCTCCTCCTTTCTTCTCCAGCTCTCTCAGGATTGGCTGCTCCACATCTCAGCATGATTGGGCATGCTGAAGTCATGTGGTGACTTCTGGGTTTTGACTGGATGTTAGTGACCATAGCAGAAGTTCAGTGTAAGAAATACACAGGGGAAAATGCATGTTGACAAGGGGAGTGTAGAGGTGGGCGGGGAGTCTACTGACATCACGACTCCACCCACAGAGCTTCGGACAACAGATCCACCCACAGAATCTGCAGTTTTTGGGGTCTCATAACAGACAGAGGGGAGACATTTGACAGGTAAGAAAACATGCAGGAGGCATGTATATCATTATAGATAACCACTATGGCAGTAGTTTAGAAAGGATGAGAGTGGGTTTACATCCACTTTAATTCATTCTCTGCATTAAAGTGATTGTAAAAGATTACCTTGTAAAACAACCCATTCAGTTAAAAATAGAAATGAAAGGCAAACATTTGTGTGTATATATATATATATATATATATATATATATATATATATAAAAACATTATTTCCTTTTTTCTAAGTGATCACATTCCCTCTGTTCTCAGCTGCATAAGAGCTGAGGGGAAGAGAAGTGACAGTGCACAGATCTTCCCAGTGAATGGCTGTGCAGGATTGGGTGGGGGGGGTTGTAAGGGCAATTCTGATCATTTGGAGGAGAGTACACTGAGTTCCCAGCATAGCTAGAAAACTGACCATAGTGTGTTCTCCTGCTTAGTCTGGTCAGTTTTTAATATGAAAGTGGAGGAACTGGCAGGAACACCAGGGATTCCACATAAAGGAAGCAATACAATGAGAAAAGGTGACTTTTTTCATACAAGTATATGGTACAGCAGCCACATATCAGGAATATGAAAGGTTGGGTTTACATATTCTTTAAGGCAAAAAATGTCCCAATTGTTGTCCCCCCAAACCCTTTCCTGAGTCCTCTCTCAATCCAGTGCTGTCCCTGCATGCACTGTGTGTGTCTATGGACGTACACAGCCCAGCTCGGGATCGCTTCTGCACAAGTGTCTCCTCAGCACATGGCTTGCTGAGGCGGCACTTGAAGAAGAGAGAGCGCCGGCAGGGGACCCCAGAAGAGCAGATAAGTATAACATCTTTTTTATTTTCTTGTCAAATTTGTTTATTGATTTTGAAAATATAAACATTGGTACAATTAACAAAATATTGATTACATTAAATGGTAGCATTAGTTGAATTTACATATCAGATCTTAGTATTTCTTGTAGTTACAAGCAATGAAAGACTTAAATAGGCTATATGTTTTAGAAAGACTAAGGTGTTACAATCAATTTTAACAATTATATAATCAAGAGCAACAAAAAAGGAAAAAATTGTTAAACTTTTAACTTTGAGTAATATGTAATAAAGAAATAATAATAATTACTACGAGATTCAGTTATTTATAATAGGACATTAGAGCTTACTATCTATTATTGTATTATAATTGAACATTATAAAAGTGAATGTTTCGCTACCATTTTGTTACGTAAAAATAAATAGGAGAAGACAGGATCTTTTTTATTTTAAGAAAAAATATGCATTTAGAATCACTTTAACATTTCCCAGAGTTGGACTATAAAGAAAACTTGTCATCAGTGGACGCCACTGAACTTTTGCCATTTTTGCCTTCTTTTAAAAATGCTAGTTGCCTGGTTGCCCCTGGCATCAATACTTCTTGAGCCATGGACAGAGAAGCAGCAAGTAAGGTCAAAATTTAGTCTGAAGTCTTGCTCTGTGTTTTTCCTCGGGGTCCTATTTTACTCCCATTGGGTGTGGATGTTAATAAATTCCTCCTTACCTGAGATTGGTTTTGAGATTGCCCTGCTGTCACAAATTCTTTTTTTTTTTTTTGTAAATAAGATTTCCTTAAAAAAATGGAGTACCCTTCTATTGGTATGGGGATTATTTGGGTTGAACAAAGAGAAATGTACATATATAACCAGCTTAAAGCAGTATTACAGTAATCCCAAAACCAAAAATGTGTTATATTGCAGCTTACCAGTCATTAATTGTGGTGGCTGTATTCTTTTTTTTTGTATTTTGCTTTTTCCCCTGGTGATCTGGCCAGTAACACAACTCCTGTATTGTAAAGATTAATTTGTTATGAAATGAATGGGTGGCTGCTGCCTACACCAGAACGTCTAATAAAAAGTAGAGTAAGCATATAATGGTAATTGTTGTGGTGCTGCCTAGAACTGACCAATGAGGTCTATAGTACACCTCCCTCTTTTGAGTGTGTCCTGTAAACAATACTCATCTACGTGTGATATAAATGAAATACCTCCCTCATGTGCAAGGTGCAAACAATAAATAATAAAGACGTGTATTGAACCTAACTATGAAACACCTTCCCCCTTCCAATGTGTGTGACAAGTAAGCCAAAATATCACCTCCTTAAAAGGTAACTATCAGTACTCACAAATAATAAATATATATATATATATATATATATATATATATATATATATATATATATATATATAAATATAAATATAAATATAAATATAATAAAATATCCAAATGCTATATAAGAAAGTGCTAATTGCCAATGAACAAATTCATACACAAACATAAATATAAATGTTAAAACAATGCGTGATTCCAAAAAAGAGGTGATTTCATAAGAATATGTGGACCAAATTAAATACAACTTTAGAATAATAAATACATCTAAATGAAGAAATCTTTAAAACTGTGCAATCAGTGCTCTTTACTGGTACGTGATAATTGTTCTAAATCCATATAGTGCAGGTGCCTTAACTCGTGCTACCCCCTCTAGGGCCGCACTCACTAGAATGAAAGACCCCTCAGGGGGTTGAAAGGCACTGTGTGTGTACACCTAGGACCCATGATACTGGCACAGATTCTGTCTCCCTCCAATCCTCGATCTTCTCCCTTTCATCTATGATGGGCTCATGCAGGGTAAACGAACAGAAGCAATCCCCATAGTGTAAATCCGTATGATATTTTATTAAAAAGATATAAAAATACACCTACAATGCTTAGGAAGTATGGAGCATATAAAACAGTATGTCAGGGACGCCCTGCGTTCCACGGTCCGAAGCGTAATGGTCCGGAAGTGTTGTAAGGATGCAAGAAGCTGTCTCCTACGCGTTTCATCAATGTGACATCATCAGGAGCGGCCTTTATACATTTATTGTTTACACCTTACCACATGATTTTATTTATATCACATGTACAGTGCCTTATAAAAGTATTCATACCACTTGAAATTTTCCACATTTTGTCATGTTACAACCAAAACGTAAATGTATTTTATTGGGATTTTATGTGATAGACCAACACAAAGTGGCATATAATTGTGAAGTGGAAGGAAAATGATAAATGTTTTTTAAAACGTTTTACAAATAAATATCTCAAAAGTGTGGCGTGCATTTGTATTCAGCCCCCTTTACTCTGATACCCCTAACTAAAATCTAGTGGAACCGATCACCTAGTTAGTAAATAGAGTCCACCTGTGTGTAATTTAATCTCAGTATAAATACAGCTGTTCTGTGTTAGAGAACCTTAGTGAACAAACAGCACCATGAAGGCCAAGGAACACACCATACAGGTCAGGGATAAAGTTGTGGAGAAGTTTAAAGCCGGGTTAGGTTACAAAAAAAATATCCCAAGCTTTGAACATCTCACGGAGCAGTGTTCAATCCATCATCCGAAAATAGAAAGAGTATAGCACAACTGCAAACCTACCAAGACATGGCCGTCCACCTAAACCAGTGGTTCTCAACTCCTGTCCTCAGGACCCACCAACAGGCCAGGTTTGCAAGATAGCTGAAATACATCACAGGTGATATCACTTGCTGCTCAGTGATTTCAGTATTCTAGTCTGCAACTTCCCAAGGTAATACTTAAAATCTGGCCTGTTGGTGGGTCCCGAGGACTGGAGTTGAGAACCACTGACCTAAACTGACAGGCTGGGTAAGAATCAGAAGCAGCTAAGAGGCCCATGGTAACCCGGGAGGAGCTGCAGAGATCCACAGCTCAGGTGGGAGACGCTGTCCACAGGTCAACTATTAGTCGTGCACTCCACAAATCTGGCCTTTATGGAAGAGTGGCAAGAAGAAAGCCATTGTTGAAAGAAAGCCATAAGAAGTCCCATTTGTAGTTTGCGAGAAGCCATGTGGGGGACACAGCAAACATGTGGACGAAGGTGCTCTGGTCAGATGAGACCAAAATGAAACTTTTTGGCCTAAAAAGCAAAACGCTATGTGCGGTGGAAAACGAACACTGTACATCACCCTGAACACATCATCCCCACCGTGAAACATGTTGGTGGCAGCATCATGTTGTGTGGATGCTTTTCTTCAGCAGGGACAGGGGAGCTGGTCAGAGTTGATGGGAAGATGGATGGAGCCAAATACAGGGCAATGATAAAAAAAGAGGGGAAGGTTGGGACTTTAAATGAGGGCAATCTTAGAAGAAAACCTGTTGGAGTCTGCAAAAGACTTGAGACTGGGGCGAAGGTTCACCTTCCAGCAGGACAATGACCCTAAACATTCTTCTAAACATTCTAAACCTTTCTCTATCAGCCGGCTGCAGCAGCTGATCAGTGTATTCTGACAGCAGGAAGTCCCCGATGTCATAATACAATGGCACATGGGGAGGATTTCTTCATCCACCTCACTTGTGTGGGTGGGAAAATCAATTATTTTTTTCAATCGGCCCATAGGCTGATTGAAAAATAAAAAAGGAAGGATATATATATGGCCAGCTGTAGACAGTTCAACACAGGCTGCCATTCAGATGTTATGCAGTGCTAGGTTTTCTTATTAGAAAGTCCAGCATTGTTTCCAGAATGAGTGTCATGAATGTCGGTTGTGTATAGATTAAAAAGAAAGAGGCTAAAAATGTTATACATTGCCTTTAACTAATGGGGAAATACATTTGTAGATGAATTGTAAAACCCCTTTAGGAATCTCCAGCACATATGTACTGAAATAATGCTTGTGGCCGCTCTCTAGTAGAAGCACAGCCGTTCTGTTACCTGTAATAGTGATGGTATGCTCTTTGTTCCCAGTTCCAGATAATCTTGTCCTGAGGGCCCTCACTGATCGTCTCAGTAGGCTGGAGTGCAGCACACGTGGCTGGGTACTTTACGGATTCCCAAGAGACCTGGAGCAGGCCAGTCTTCTGAACGACGCCGGCTTTATTCCCAACAGGTGAGACTTCTTCCTTCGGACCTGCTTCCACAATTCACGCTTTCCAAATTCAAGTGAAACTCTAGACAAAACTTTTCTTTTATGATTTTCATAACGGTTAGCTACATTTTTACTATTGTCCATGTCAATTCTGGGGAGATATTCCATCACCATAGTGACAGGGACAGGAAGGTAAGAGGAATCTCCCCAACAGTAGTAAAGTCAACAATAAAAACCCGAGAGAGGTTCTTTCCCTGCAAAAAAATTGGTCCTTATATCCTACTCAAGTAACATAACAGGAAATTAAGGGAAATCCCCTCAACATGAAACTAGGCAGCAGGTAAATGTAACATTATAACATATAAAAGACTTTGGGAACAAAGGCTAGGTTCACACTAGTGTGGCTGCGATTTGATCCAATTTTCTGTGCGACTTGGTTGCATTTTTTGATGCATTTTTTATACTAATACATTTTGACTCATCCCTGCTGTCAGCCAACAGGGATGAGTCATTGGTTAGGGAGCCAGCAACCCACTGGTGTCCTAACAACTAGTGACTCATCTCTGCTGTCAGAGCAGGGAGGAGTCAGTGGTTGTTAGGACACCAGCGGGTGCTGGCTCCTTAACCAATGACTCATCCCTGTTTGCTTACAGCAGGGATGAGTCAAAAGACAGTAAAAAATGGCATGAGGTTCCCCCAAAATCCATACTAGTTCTTTATCCGAGCATGCAGCCAGGCAAGCCAGGAAAGGGGGGGGGGGGGGCGAGCTTGTGTGATTAGTACCCGCCCCCACTCCCTCCTCACAGGATTTGATTGACAGAAGCAGGAGCCAATGTCTCCCACTGCTCTCAGTTAAAGCCTGTGAATGCAGAAAGAGAGCACAGCAGGGCTCCCCGTGGGGACAGGTAAGTGTTTAGGGAGTGGGCAAGCACAGACAGTGGTTCTGCCTTTAGAACCACTTTAACTTTAAAGCTGTACTCCATGCAGATTTAAAAATCTCCAAATCCAAAGCTCTAATCACTAAAATTTCATATACTCTCTAACATGTAACTTCCGCATTTTAAATGTTTTTAATCTGGAGCTTTACTTAAAATGTATACCTGGTGATCCTTCCATGAAGGTCCTTATGCAAGCAGACAAGGCTCTGTCCCCTCCTCCCAGTTGTCCTCCTGTTTTGTCACTCACGCAAGCTACCGATAGAAACTACCAGTGGCAGTTTCAGCACACATTACACAAGCATGGTCCACTGTTAGGGCTAGAATCGCATTATTTCAAAACCGGAAGTGACGCAAAGGCGGATTTAAGCGCCATTTTTAAAAAGGGAACAAAACCTTTGTTGCCATTCCACTATAGTTTATGGCTTGGGGCATAAAAGTAAATATCACCTGCGCTGCTCTCTCCCTGATGTGTGCTGATTTACAGTCTTCCGTGTTCGTCTGTATATATTTGGATCATCTTGGTTGCCATCACCACAGGGCGGGCACTTCCGACGCCGACGCCAGTTGTGATGGCAACCTGAGAAGTTTCCTGCGCTACTAGTTGTGCTTACTGCGCATGCGCGAGATCAGGCGGTGCATGCTGGTCATTCAGTAGCACCGTATCCTGGAAGTTTATGCTTGTGGGCTTCGCCTGCCCACAAGCAAGATGGGAATGCCCGAGCAGGAGGAAACAAATAAATAAATAAAATTAAATAAATAAGCATAATATGATACTAACAGATGGATTTAAAAAAAAAAAATCATATGTGTGGTTGGAACTCCGCTTTAATGTGATTTAGTTGGGGTTTTCACCTACAAAGAAACCTGTACTTAATGACGTATACAAGTTGGCATTTATAGCCCCTTACTTAGGATGCTATTTGTCCAGACCCCTCTCTAGTTTCAAACTACATCAGGATGTATTTGTTTTGGGTAACTAGGGAACTGGCAAAATCAACAGGAAAGCATAACTGCCAGGCAACTAGCATTTGCCGAAGGAGAGGTCAGCAATGACTGCCTAGATATTTCTTTTTATATACTATACTACAATATATTTAACTGACAATTGCGCGGTCGTGCGACGTTGCACCCAAACAAAATTAATGTCCTATTTTTTCCCACAAATAGAGCTTTCTTTTGGTGGTATTTGATCACCTCTGTGGTTTTTATTTTTTGCGCTATAAACAAAAAAAAGAGCGACAATTTTGAAAAAAACGCAATATTTTTTACTTTTTGCTATAATAAATATCCCCCAAAAATATATAAAAAAACTATTTTTTTCCTCGGTTTAGGCCGATGTGTATTCTTCTACATATTTTTGGTAAAAAAAAAATCGCAATAAGCGTATATTGATTGGCTTGCGCAAAAGTTATAACGTCTACAAAATAGGGGATAGTTTTATGTCATTTTTATTATAAATTTTTTTTTTCACCAATAATGGCGGTGATCTGCGCAGTCCTATTTTTTTTCAGGACTGCGACATTATGGCGGACACATCGGACAATTTTGACACATTTTTGGGACCATTGGCATTTATACAGCGATCAGTGCTATAAAAATGCATTGATTACTGTAAAAATGTCACTGGCAGGGAAGGGGATAACACTAGGGGGCGATTAAGGGGTTGATTTGTGTTCCCTAGTGTGTGTTCTAACTGAAGGGGGGAGGGGACTGTGTAGGGGAGATGACAGATTGCTGTATACTCATCCACGGAGAACCGGAAACTGTGTGTTTACACACACAGATCCCGGTTCTACGTGTGTCAGCAGCGATCCTGGGAGCCCGGCGCTGATCGTGACTGCCAGGCACTCGCATCGGCTCCGGGGGTGATCAGCGCGCGCGCCCCTAGTGTCCACAAGGCGAAGCGACGTAACATAACGCCGCTTCGCCCAGCCGTGCCATTCTGCCGCAGTATAACTGCGGCGGCTGGTCGGCAAGTGGTTAAATGCAACTGAATTGGTGCTGATGTCAGTATTTTTTAATTCCTTGTACAGCAGCACCCAAACTGGTAGTGGGAGGGAGGGGCAACACTAGGAGCCAATCCATCTTTGTTTACAGTGTACATGTGCTAATGGTGAACATGCTGAAAAAGGAGAGCAGAGGGATGATCTGGCTGCGCTGTCTGGCAGTAGACAGACAGAATGAGTGCACAGAATTACAAAACATCTGGTAATTGCAACACTTCCAGTGTGTGTCTTTAAAACTGTGTACTGAGCTGCTTGCCTGGGGCTCAGCTTTACCTTGGAAGGAAAACTTGTTCAGGAAAACTATAATGTAGTTTCAAATACTGTTATAAATCCCTAAAACCTACTGTTATATGATCTTTTTACAATCCCAAAGGTCAGTATCAGGATAAGAGTGGGAAATTCTTCAGTGTGAACCAATCAAGCTATCATTGCATTGCAGATTTATATGCTGGTAGGCAGTGGGAGCTGGAGGGAGAGGTGTTTAGACAGGTTACAGGAGGGGAGAGCACTAGTGTGATTATGCCTATTTGTAGTACATTGTGATGACTTGATATGGTGACACCATGTTGGAAAAACAGTAGCAGCCTATGAATCTCACGACTGGCTGAACAGAATCAATAGGTAAATCAGTTCCCAAACATGCATTTTAAATGTGTATTTAGATTTTTGACTAAAGCTTGGTTTTTACTAACTTTGTCTTTTCCCTGCTTTACATTTATGCTGCTTCTAGTAGTGGAATACTATTGCCTAACTATAATTTGTGTGCTTCCTCTCTTCCCTGAAATGCTCAGTTTTTTTTTATAAATGTGGCTTAAAGGGACCAATAATATTTAAAAAAAAAAATTTTTATTTATCTTTTTTTTTTAATTGGATTTTTATTGGATTAAAAAAAATAAAATAAATAAAATTACAGAGCGGTACAGTACAAATGGTACAAACTTCACATAATCCAACATTGAAATCGAAGGTATCTGTACATAGAAAAAAAAAAAAAAAGACTCATATAGGCTTGTATGGTGATATGGGTGGATATCAATGGTACGGTGAAGCACAATTCTAACCAATTCTAAAGAAATCCTTTTTGAATATGTAGAAGTAGAATGAACAAGAAAATTAAAAGAAGTTAACACATACCGGGAGTGATCATGCTGGCAAATGGCATGGAAGTAACTTTGATGTATTAACATTTAAGATGTCTTGGGAGGAGATGTTTAGCCATAGACTGAGTGGTCCCATGCATCCAAAATTTGATTAAATGTTTCAGCTAGTGTATCAGCTAGTTTTGCCATGAGATATTCCATTCCATGTAATAATGTCCCATAGCGGACACTGGGGTTATTACGGACAACCAGTGCTGGGAAGTGGTTCTCCTAGCTGCTGTTAGTATATGGTTCACTAATTTTTTGAACTGTTTGGATATGCCACGGAATGGTAAGCCCAGAATGTAATGGATAGAGTCTAAGGGTAAAGACATGTCTAAAATCTTGTTAAGTATAGACCAAAAAGGTTGAATGTTAGGGCATTTCCAAAATATGTGATATAGAGAACCCTTTCCCTGGCCACATTTCCAGCAGAGTTCAGATAACCTAGGATTGCTGGCATGCGACTTCTTGTTTTATACCAAACCATCATAATCTTATAGGCATTCTCTCTATAGACCACACAACGGGAGGATTTAGAGGGGGAGTCCCATATTCTTTCCCAGGACTTCAGAGAAATGGGGCATTGAAAGGCCTGAGCCTATTTACGCATGTATAGGTATAGTCCTCAGATACTGGAGCTACTTCGTGCAATAGTTTGTAAATGTTTTCATTTATCCAAGACAGGAAAAAATCAATTATTGTATATACTGTAAATACTTTGTTTATTACTTCTAGCCAGCCGGTGGAGCTGTAGGCTAATCATATCTTTACCAGGTTATTCTTCACTGCTTTGCTGGAAAAAAACATATGTTTACAGGGTCCAATAGCTTAGGATCAAATTACACACAGCTGAATAAGGAATAACTCCTCCCCCTTCCCTCCCCTTTCTGTCTCTGCTCTGTACAGTTCAGTACAGGGTTTTGGTTAAAAAGAGAGACAGTCTGAAAGAAGCAGCTTTTTTCTTTAAAAAAATTAAAAATCAACTCTTATGCTCTGACACACTATTGTTATGGATGGACCCTGTAATAAATATTTATTTGTAAAAAAAATAAAAACAAAAAATTTGATCTAAAACAAAAAAAAATGAATTAATACCATTACAGTGTCTTGCTATATCATTTTTTCTCTTTTTAAAAGTAAGTTTTGGCTTTGGATATAGATAAGTTACAGGCAAATGGTTTTCTGCCTTCTTGTTCATCGAACATCATATCTTGAAGGATCAATCATCTGCTCAGTACACCTTAAGAGCTTATAATGCAGAAGTGCAGTATTGACTCTGCTGCCTCTAAAACAAGGCCCTGGAATTGTTCCGCAGCCAACTCCCGTGTGGATTAAGCACAGTAAACAGCCTATTAATAAAGACTTGAACCGGGGAATGGAGCTGGAAGCTGCAGCCAAATCCGGCGTCTGGTAAAGGTTAATAACACCATTACTAGCAGCGCAGTTCTGCAAGCCTGTGGAGATAGCGGTATAAGCCTTCTCTTACTCCTCGTTAATTGAGCTAATAAAACCTCAGTGACCCATCCTTGCTGCCATTATCTGCCAGTTTACTAAGACTGGACTAGAATATTTATCTTAGGATATGGATTCCAGTCGCATGCTGCATTTCTTCTCCCCAAGGCAGGATTGAATATATAGCGAGAGATCTGAGTATTGCTGTTTCATAAGACACCCTGTTACTACAATGTACAAGGAACATCAATGACAACTTAAAAAATGATAAATAATCTTATCAGGCTTGCTAGTATGGATTGGAGAAAATGCTGCTCCGTGCTTTCGCTGGTGCTGATCGCATAAGCAAAAGCTCAAACATTTGGTAATGTTATCTGTGCTGATGGATCCAAGCTCACATTTGCTAGTCTTCTCTTTCCGATGAGATCAAGTAACCAAATGCATAGGTTTTTATTTAAGTGAGCACAAGTGATAGCTCTTAAAACTCTATTCTGGAAAGTCTGAGTACAGAAATGAAATTGCTTGCTGTAAAGTGCCTTGAAAAAGTATTCATACCCCTTTAAAAATTCTCCACATTTTGTCATATTACAACCAAAAACGTAAAGCTAATTTATTGGGATTTTATAGACCAACACAAAGTGGCACATAATTGTGAAGTGGAAGGAAAATGATACATGGATTTCAAAATTGTTTATAAATAAATATCAGAAAAGTGTGGCGAGCATTTGTATTCAGCCCCCTTGAGTCAATACTTTGTAGAACCACCTTTGATGCAAATCTTTTTGGGGATATCTCTGCCAGCTTTGAACATCTAAAGATTGAAATGTTTGCCCATTCTACTTTGCAAAATAGCTCAAACTCAGTCAGATTGGATGGAGAGCATCTGTGAACAACAACTTTCAAGTCTTGCCACAGATTCCTAATTGGAATTAGGCAGGGCCGTCTTTAACGCAGGGCAAAAGGGACAGCTGCCCTGGGCCCTGTCATGGTCGGGGGGCCCGCCAAAGTAGCTGCCCCTTGAGCCTGTGCTGCCCGCAAATTGGGGTCCCCTGATAACCCCGCCAAGCATAGAAAAACATCGCTGTATTCCCCGGCCAGCAGGATGGGGGCAGGGCCAGGAGCTCCACTGCAGGTCTGACCCCGCCCCATGCAGCCTGTGTGCTCAGAGCTGAGATCGGAGTAGGAGCGCTGAGAGCCCCGCCTCCGGATCTCTTCGAAACCCACCCCCAGACCTTTGTGAGTTCCGCCCCTAGACCTTTGCGAGCCCTGTCTCCGAACCCCTGAGGGCCCCGCACCTTGATGTCTGAGGGCCCCACACCTGGACCCCTGAAGGCCCTGGACCTGGACCTCTGAGGGCCCAGCACCTGGACCTCTGAGAACACCATCCCTGAATCAATGAGAGCGGGTGGTGAGCCTGGCTGGCTATGTAGGTCCTTCTACCTATAGACTGCTTGTTGACTGTTATCCTAGCCCTGACCTGTATATGAACAGTATAGCTGTAAACTGCTAATAGGTACAATTTTAAAATGGTTACTTGATCACCTCCTGTACTCTGGTCTTTCGTTATCCTCTGTATTAGATCCGCAGTCTCTGGTTATCTCCTGTATTAGATCCGCAGTCTCTGGTTATCTCCTGTATTAGATCTGCAGTCTCTGGTTATCTCCTGTATTAGATCCTCAGTCTCTGGTTATCTCCTGTATTAGATCCTCAGTCTCTGGTTATCTCCTGTATTAGATCTGCAGTCTCTGGTTATCTCCTGTACTAGATTTGCAGTTTCTGGTCATCTCCTGTATTAGATTTGCAGTCTCTGGTCATCTCCTGTATTAGATTCGCAGTCTCTGGTCATCTCCTGTATTAGATTTGCAGTCTCTGGTCATCTCCTGTACTGAACTTGCAGTCTCTGGTCATCTCCTGTACAAGATTTGCAGTCTCTGGTTATCTCCTGTACTAGATTTGCAGTCTCTGGTTATCTACTGTACTAGATTTGCTGTCTCTAGTTATCTCCTGTACTAGATTCGCAGTCTCTGGTTATCTTTTGTATTAGATTTGCAGTCTCTGGCCATCTCCTGTATTAGATTCACAGTCTCTGGTTATCTCCTATACTAGATTTGCAGTCTCTGGTCATCTCCTGTACTAGATTTGCAGTCTCTGGTTATCTCCTGTACTAGATTCGCAGTTTCTGGTTATCTCCTGTACTAGATTTGCAGTCTCTGGTCATCTCCTGTGCTAGATTTGCAGTCTCTGGTCATCTCCTGTATTAGATTCGCAGTCTCTGGTTGTCTCCTGTATTAGATTTGCAGTCTCTGATTATCTCCTGTACTAGATTTGCAGTCTCTGGTCATCTCCTGTAGTACGTCTCTCAGTGAGCAGCAATGATGTGCAGTAACCTCTAGCAATAAATGAGGAAGCAAAAATTATGTGTTGTAACCTCTAACAACCAGTCAGTGATCGGTAATAATATGCTGTATCCTCTGGCAACCAATTGCAATTGCTGCCTGATCTGCTGCAATAAACAGATTTTGAGTCTTACTGCTATTTGTTATATGTCTAAGAGCGGTTGGGGGCCCCAAGAAAATGTTTGCCCAGGGCCCTATCAATATTAAAGACGGCCCTGGATTTAGGTCTGGACTTTGACTGGGCCATTCTAACACATGAATATGCTTTGATGTAAATCATTCCATTGTAGCTCTGGCTGTATGTTTAGGGTTGTTGTCCTGCTGGAAGGTGAACCTCCACCCCAGTTGCAAGTCTTTTGTAGACTCTAACAGGTTTTCTTCTAAGATTGCCCAGTATTTGGCTCCATCCAGCTTCCCATCAACTCAATGTCCCATCAATGTCAGATTTTACATGCTATCGATGCCAGCGACTATTATAATTATAGTATAGTAATCACAGTGTTCTCCCGCCTCCGTGGGAAGGATTCCCCCATCAACACTGACTGTGTTGATGGGAGAATTGAGTTGAAGAAAATTTCTCCATCTATGGCCGGCTTTAGACCTTTCCCAACTGTGCTGGGGATGGGGCTTTGTTCAACAGTAAAGACCTGGCAGGAAATTATTTGTGGCATTGTTCTTTATGCCGCGTACACACGGTCGGACTTTCTATCCTACTTGGTCCGGCACACTTTTCGACGGACTTTGTCCGCCAGGTGCGCCGGACTTTAAAACGGTCGGACTTGCCCACACACGCCCGGACTTTCCGGCGGGCTAAGTCCGCCCGTCTTTCCGATGGACTTTCAGAATGAACGGACTTGCCCACACACGGACAAGTCCGTTCATTTTGAACGTGACTCAGGTGCGACGGGACTAGAAAAGGATGTCAATCTTGCCGCTTTTATCGGCGAGATTGACACCTTGCGAGCCCCGTCGCGGGTCATACCAGGCCCTTAGGTCTGGTATGGATTATAAAGGGAACCCCCTACGCCGAAAAAACGGCGTGGGGTCCCCCCTAAAATCCATACCAGACCCCGATCCGAGCACGCAGCCTGGCCGGTCAGGAAAGGGGGTGGGGACGAGCGAGCGCCCCCCCCTCCTGAACCGTACCAGGCCGCATGCCCTCAACATGGGGGGTGGGTGCTTTGGGGGAGGGGGGCGCCCTGCGGGGCCCCCCCACCACAAAGCACCTTGTCCCCATGTTGATGAGGACAAGGGCCTCTTCCCGACAACCCTGGCCGTTGGTTGTCGGGGTCTGCGGGCGGGGGCTTATCGGAATCTGGGAGCCCCCTTTAATAAGGGGGCCCCCAGATCCCGCCCCCCCACCCTATGTGAATGAGTATGGGGTACATGGTACCCCTACCCATTCACCTAGGGAAAAAGTGTAAGTAATAAAACACACTACACAGGTTTTTAAAATATTTTATTAAACAGCTCCGGGGGGGGATCTTCCTCCGGCTTCGGGGGTCCCTCCGCTTCATCTTCTCCCGACGTCCGGTTGGTTCTTCTCCGCTCTCTTCTCTCCAGTTCTTCGGCCGGCTCCTCTGCTGTCTTCAGGTAGCTCTCTTGCCAGCAGAGGTCCGGACTTCTGGGCTTCTTGTCTTCTCTTCTCCAGATGTTGACACGACGCTCTCTCCGGCTGGACTGCTCTCCGAGGGCTGCGTTGTGACTTATATAGGCGGAGACCCCGCCCCCTTTTGATGTCACAGTCCCTGGGCATGCTGGGACTGTGACATTTTAGGGGGCATGGTCACTGATGACCACGCCCCCTAAAACGTCACAGTCCCAGCATGCCCAGGGACTGTGACATCAAAATGGGGCGGGGTCTCCGCCTATATAAGTCACAACGCAGCCCTCGGAGAGCAGTCCAGCCGGAGAGAGCGTCGTGTCAACATCTGGAGAAGAGAAGACAAGAAGCCCAGAAGTCCGGACCTCTGCTGGCAAGAGAGCTACCTGAAGACAGCAGAGGAGCCGGCCGAAGAACTGGAGAGAAGAGAGCGGAGAAGAACCAACCGGACGCCGGGAGAAGATGAAGCGGAGGGACCCCCGAAGCCGGAGGAAGATCCCCCCCCCCCCGGAGCTGTTTAATAAAATAGTTTAAAAACCTGTGTAGTGTGTTTTATTACTTACACTTTTTCCCTAGGTGAATGGGTAGGGGTACCATGTACCCCATACTCATTCACATAGGGTGGGGGGCCGGGATCTGGGGGCCCCCTTATTAAAGGGGGCTCCCAGATTCCGATAAGCCCCCGCCCGCAGACCCCGACAACCAACGGCCAGGGTTGTCGGGAAGAGGCCCTTGTCCTCATCAACATGGGGACAAGGTGCTTTGTGGTGGGGGGGGCCCCGCAGGGCGCCCCCCTCCCCCAAAGCACCCACCCCCCATGTTGAGGGCATGCGGCCTGGTACGGTTCAGGAGGGGGGGGCGCTCGCTCGTGCCCACCCCCTTTCCTGACCGGCCAGGCTGCGTGCTCGGATCGGGGTCTGGTATGGATTTTAGGGGGGACCCCACGCCGTTTTTTCGGCGTAGGGGGTTCCCTTTATAATCCATACCAGACCTAAGGGCCTGGTATGCCCCGCGCTCGCCGCAATAGGAAAATTTGTTTTTCCTATTGCAGCGAGCGCGAGATGCAATACCCTGCCCTCGTGTTGTACCTGGTCCGTCGGACCAGCATACAGACGAGCGGGCTTTCCGTCGGACCAGCACACACACGAGCGGACTTTCCGCCCGAAACTGAGTCCGGCGGAAAGATTTAAAACTTTTTTCAAATCTAGGTCCGGCGGGCTTTTGGGAAAAAGTCCGCCGGAAAAGTCCGCCGGTGCCTACACACGGGCGGATTGTCCGGCACACTCTGGTCCGCCGGACCAAGTATGCCGGAAAGTCCGACCGTGTGTACGCGGCATTAGTCTAAGTTAGAAAGGTCACATATGTGATCAGGCCTGAGATTCTTGCAGGGCTCATAGCCACCAAGTGGAGTAGTGATAGGGCCTTCAGTGCTTAAATGATTTGTTTAAGCTGAGCTGCAGTCAAACAGCAAAATACACTATTGATATACATACATGGGAGATATTTTCCTATCATATGATTTATACTTTTGTCCACCCAGCCGTGAGCTACTGTATACAAAGCCTAACAGATAGCACAGATAGGTTGGTAGCTTCACTTTTCTCTACTGCAGTGATGCAGTACAGACTGATACCCTCCCTGCTCCAAGCATGTGATTTGGACAATATTAGAGCAACAACATAATTTTTAATGAATATATTATTTCAGTAGCTGGTGTTTTTCTTATATCTGTCCACTTTATGTTGCCTCTTTTAGCATGCTTCTTGAAAGCACATGTGTATGCTGCACAGCCTAACTGGCTCCTAGTACTGACCCTCCCCTCTTCCAGTTTCGAGTGCTTCTGTATCAAGGGGCTGATACCGTATAACAGATCATGGTACTTGCACTAGCTGAATGTTTTTTTAATGAATAAATACCTGCAGTAAATGGTGTATTTTATGTCTTAGTTTAGTTGTAATGATCACGCTGTCACTCTGTGTAGGCTGACGCCATCAAAAGAGAGATGACTTTACCAGGCCTATCTCATCGCCAGCATCAGAACCGGCTATATTACATGCCATGCCCCTGGTTAATCTCTGTTATTAATCCACCTTTCCCGATCAGATTGAACCGGTGATATTTCAAATTCTTCCACCCCAGCAGGGACAGACATGGCCGCCCTATTGTCCAGAATCACGTAGCTTGAAATTCAACATAGTCCTTGTAAAGGTCAGGGCTTTAAATGGCGCTGATGGAGGAAGCTTGTGCGCATCTGCTTTGTCATACCTAACACTTGTAATCTTTCAGAAGTAAAAAAGCTAAAAGTTGGCAGAAAATGAAACAGCTTTTTACATTCAAGCAGATAGTTCCCCTCTGACCTTATAGCATTTCCATCAGTGGTCGAGAAACGAGAGCCGTGCTTGCCTGACTTTGAAGCCTTCTTGCTTGAAAGGGCCTGGTGAATTACATTTGGAGGAGACTTCCGAGGGTCATCACAGCTTCCATACAGGTTAAAACTTAGTTTATGAAAGTCTGTTACTCAGTTTGCAGTCAGTCTCAGTGGAGAACAAAAGCAATTACTTTTGAAGCAAGTCCATCTAAAATGTTCACTACCTTTGAACCTTGTAAAGGGGTGACAGCAAGTATGTCTACTGTCTACACAGAGGTGGCAGTGTGAAAAACAGGCTTAGGACCTGCCAATCTGTGCCACACTGGGTTCTTTACGTAGACCTCATCGGTTTTGCTTATTTTTGCTTATTCATCTGCTGTGAATGGGTTAAGAAAGGACAACATTATGGTGTTCTCACTTCCCACATAAAGGATGGTTCCATCCAGATCTTGAAATTGACCCTTTGATACCTTAGAATAAGGCTGCCCATAAATTGCGAGATAAAAAGGAAGTGATTTTTCCAATTTTGAGTATTGCTTGCAAAAATTGGGCAATTCATGAAGTCTTGGAGGGATAAAGGATAAACACATTTTTTTTATCACGCAAGGCGATTTTCCAGTTAAACTGTGTGATAAAGAAAAATGTTTGAAAATCTATCTCTCTGAGACATCAGAATCCTCCAAACGCACGGCACTGCCTGCCTGGAATTTGCATGTTCTCCATGTACCTGTATGGTTCCCTCCCACACACAAGACAGGCTAGTAGTTTTATTGGCTCCTGTCTAAATAGGCCCAAGTATATGTATGAATGTGAGTTAGGGACCTTAGATTGTAAACTCAGTGAGGGCAGTGACTGATGTCAATGTGCAATATATATATAAAGCATTGCATAAATTGTTGGCGGTATATAAATACCTGAAAAATAAATACATAAAATCTCCCTGCAAGCTGGCAATTTTTCCCATTCTATAATGCAGAGGTGTGGTTTAAAGCACTGTGTGTGTGTGCTGCTTTCAGCTAGGGCCAGGACAAGGGGTGGGCAGAAGGGGAGGCTGCCCTGGGCACATCGTGTATTATAGGGCCCGGGGCACCGCAAGTTCCTTCTACTATAGGGCTGACAGTATTAGTGACAGCGCTATCACTACTTCTGTCAACCCATCGCTGGAAGTGGCAAGAAGGAGGAGAGAGCTGGGAGGAGGAGTGGGCTGTGCTCTCTCTCCTCCCTCTCATAAGCTCACACATGATGAAGGGGGGGGCACAGTTTGGTATCTTTGCCCTGGGCACTGGATGATCTTGTCCCGGGACTGCTGTCAGCACACGGCAGGTCTCACAGCTAATGCAAATCACAGGAGGTAGGGCAGATATCTCCCCCACCCCTCCTCCCTTAGATCTAATAAGAACTCAGTGGGGATGATATTTAAAACCCAAACTCCAGTTACAAAAAAATTTTCACAAATAAATTGTCTAGAAATTTTACAATTGAAAAATTAACTTTTACTGCAATACTCCAGTGCTGTCCCCTGCAGAAAGTTTTCTCCGCTGTCGGCTGACCCGATTCTCCTGTCCACACATTTGAGGTGGATGGGAGAATCATCCCAGTTGAGTCACTATAGTGTGACAGCGGGGAGACTTCCCTGCCATCAGAATACACAGATCAGCACTGCGGGGTTATAGCTTGCAGTGCTGATCGAACTGCTAAAATCAGACATGGTGGCTGCCATGTCCGTGTGGATCCGTAGATCGACTTATTTTCAAGCACAGTGGCCATTCAAAGATTAAAATTTTCTGAACTGGCTGAATTTCTTTTCATGTATTGGCAGCTTTAGAGACTGCCCAATGTTGGAGCAGAATCAGAACACCTACTCTGAGACATCATGTGACATCCGACTTACATATGACTCCTACTTACAAACAGAGGGAGACAACAGGAAGTGACAGGAAATCTACCTCTAGGAACGGAAATTCACACCTGTAATGCCCTGTACACATGGGTGGACTTTTCGGCAACAAAGGTCCGACAGTCTTTCCGACTGACTTTTCGACGGACGTACGCCGAATCGGACTTGCCTACACACGATCACACCAAAGTCCAACGGATTCGTACGTGATGACATACGACCGGACTAAAATAAGGAAGTTCATAGCCAGTAGCCAATAGTTGCCCTAGCGTCGGTTTTCGTCCGTCGGACTAGCATACAGACGAGCGGATTTTTCGATAGGAACTGGGTCCGGCGGAGTTCCGACGTAAAGATTTGAAACATGTTCCAAATCTAAAGTCCGTCAGATTTTCGACAGAAAAAGTCCGCTGCAGGTCCGATGAAACCCACACACGGTCGAATTGTCCGAAGGATTAGTTCAGTTGGACAAGTTTGGTCGAAAAGTCCGGCCGTGTGTACACGGCATTAGAGTTATTATGGCAAAAAGGTGTTTCCACTGAAGCTTTTTCCACAACAACCCAACATTTTCAAAATCCAATTGTGACAGGGACAGAAACGTGAAATCTTCTGAACAGAGGAACAGACTGCAAAACTATGATATCCAAGAAAAATTTTAAATAATTTTTTTATGGCTGGAGTTACACCTAAAAAACGTACCTGTTACAGCTTACAACCAAATTCAACTTAAGCACAAATCTTGTTTGTAAACCGGGGACTGCCTGTATAAGGACATTTTAAAAATACAGGAAATAATTGCGGGAGGGGGGAGGGTTTTTATAAAATTTAAGTTCTGTTTTAAACATATATGGTAGCCAAAACTTTTTTTATTTCATTTTGGATAGAGTAGAGAAAGGTCAGCGCCTCTTTTAGGTTTTATTAATAATGATGGGATGGATACATATCCTTCTTGGAGAAATTGCTGCTTCAGGATCCCTTCAGTGATAGCTACATGTCTAAAAAAGAAAAAACTAAAGATTTGGTCATGTTGAAAAGGAGGTTCTGAACCCTGATCCTCCCTTTTAGGCAGAGATCTGTGCTTGGACATGTTGCAGAAGGGAACCTAGAATAGCATGATCTCCAGGGTGGGTAAGTATTTTAGCCATTCTATTACTCTTCATTACAAGCATGTAGGACAAGACTTGAAACATTTTATATTTCACAGAGGAAGATAGATATGCAAGCTTGATCCATCCACACTCTCCACAAAGGATTTCATAAACTGGCACCATGCATGTTTATGGATACATAAAGAGTAACAGAAGAGCTAAATTACTTTTAATTGAGAAACTGCTGCTTCGGGAGGTCTTCATTGCTGACTGCATGTCTAAAAGCCTAAAGATTTGGTCATGATACCTCTGTTGAAACAGAGGTTCGCCCATTCTGAACTCTGATCCTCCCCTTTAGCACATGCTTAGGACTTCAAACGTTTGAGAAGGAAGCCTGGGGCTGCATGTTCCCCAGTATAGGTGTGTTTTGTTACTCTTAATTTATAACAAGAAGACAAGAGTTCAGATTTTTTATATTTTACATGCCAACATGATCCATAATCTCGCAGGTCAGGAAATCCTCAGACAACTCAATAAACCTAAGGCATTGACTCTGCCAACCTTTATGTGGGGAATGGGGCAAAGTAGGAAAGTGGTGCAGACTTGGGGTAAAAAAGCGACTGGAACTGGTTTGCTAACAACATTTCCCAAGAAGTTTAATTTGCCGGCATCCACCTTCCACCATATTCTTAAGATTAGTGCCAGGGCAAGGTCATCTAGAGCCCAGTGCAAACTGTGCCCCCCTCAATATGTATAAGAAGTATGTGTCAGCAAACCCCCCCCCCCACCAAAACACTGAGCACTAATCTGCATGCTTATCCCCTAAGCATAAATCCCCCCCCTCCAGTACAAATTCGCCCCCTGCTGAAATCCCCCCATCTAGGCACAAATCTTTGCCCCTTCATCTCCCCAGCTCAAATCCCCCCCCCCCCAAAAAAAGACCCCCTAGAACAAATTCTCTACCCTTAATATTTCCCCTCCTAGTACACTTCCCCCCATCTCCCCCCACTTCAAATGTCTCCTTCCAGCACAAATTGCCACCAAATCCCCCCACATAGCACAAATATTCTTCCGCCGTCCCCCTCCCAACACAAATCCCCCTAAATCACCATTCTTAGAACCTCCCCCAAATTTCCCCTCCTAGATGAATACTTACCCCCAGCAGCCCCCCAAATCCCCACCCCCCCAGTACAAATTCACCCCTGCTGAAATCCCCCATCTAAGTACAAATCTTTGCCCCTTCATCCCCCCAGCTCATATTCCCTCCCTCCCCCCCCAAAAAAGATTCACCCTGCTTAGCACAAATTCTCTACCCCTAAAATTTCCCCTCCAATACACCCCCCCCCCACTTCAAATCCCCCCCCAGCACGAATTGCCTCAAATTACCTCTACATAGCACAGGCGGTGGTCTCAGCGGGGAGCATCGATAGTTTCAAAAAACTATTAGATAATCACCTGACTGACCACAACATACAGGGATATATAATGTAATACTGACATATGATCACACACATAGGTTGGACTTGATGGACTTGTGTCTTTTTTCAACCTCACCTACTATGTAACTATATAATGTTCAATGCAGTATATGAACTGCATTGAAATTCAACTGGCCATTCTGCACACCAAGGTCTGCCCTTATGGTACCTCCATGAAAAACTCTGCATCTGACACTAACCCCAGGGGTGCTCAGCTTCTAGAAAACGACAATTTCCACACGTCCTGCGAAAGACATGTTAAGACTTCCAGATTCTTATGTACGGTAAGACTGCAAATTACCCATAGCTGACTTATGTGCAGAATATCCCCCTATTGCTTCAACAGCAGTATTTTTCCGCTCAAGAGGAACCACAAGCTGTATTTACCCTAGAAATTGATATTGACAAAGTTTAATAAATGTTTTACAGCAAGAAGGCATTACGGCCCCTTGAGGAAGATCTGTACTCTGTGCTATTCTGGCAAGCCATCGAAGCCTGTCCCAATTACCCGCTATAGAATAATAGGCAGGATATCAGGAGCCGCTCAGCACGTCTAACTTAGAAGAAGGTCAGAATTTAGGACAAGCTCAATAAAGGTTAGGCAAACATTAACACGGGTCGAAAACACATCACTTGTACAAAGTACAATATTTTCATTAACCGTATTCAATCTTAAAGGGGAAAGGTAATTTTATCCATTGGTCTGGGGATATATTTCCTATGCTTTCTTCAATAATGTATAATTATACCATGCATTAGGCAAAAATAATCATTTTAGAGCATGCTTAAAGTGAACCTGTCACAAACCTGGGGCAATACAAACCAAACACATGCTGAGAAATGGTATAAGTTTACTGGAAAAGTGGAGAATGATCTTTTTTTTTTTCACAAGAAAGGAAATATTTATTTCAATTTTTACAATACAAGCGATGCAGATACACAATTGTTCACATAGGTATTGTTACATGAATTGTCACAGAACAGATGGGCTACACAATTGAACAGGAGAGAGATATGCAAGGGTGTCAAGTTAGAGCAAGTTAGGATATGGGTTCGGAGGTAATAGATTTCAGCAATACTATTTAAGGAGGTCCCGGGGTAGAGGGGGGGGGGGGACTGAAGGAGGAACCTCTTTCATTTTGTCAGGTTCACAGAATTCAAACAATGACTATACATTAAAACAATCATATTAGTAGTATACTATTGCAGGGCAGGTCCAGCAGCTATATCTTGGTGATCATCGACCACTTGTACCCCAGGCATCTATCCATCCCGACCATATTTTGTCAAATTTGCTAGGGCAATTTCGGTTGACATAGGTAAGCTTATCTAATGGCATCACCGAGTTCAGTGTTAGGCGCCATGAGGACACCCTGGGAGGCGTGGCGTCCTTCCAGTGAAGAAATGTCTCTCTACGAGCATAGAATGTAGCATAATTCAGGAATAATCTGGTGTATTTACCCCTTGTCCTAGAGTCAAAAACATTGAGCAACATTAGTTTGGGGTCTGTTTCCAGTTCCAGAGAGGTAACCCGACTAAGGGTGTCAGCTATCTCCGACCAATAGTCACCGAGGCGGGGACAGGACCATATCATATGAAAGAAGGAGGCAGAGCTCTGACCACATCTAGGACAGGCCACCGGGTTGTTAGGATTCATAATTGTTAGCCTGTTGAGAGTGTAGTAGGCTCTGTGGAAGAACTTGACCTGCATAAATCGGTCTCTGGCCGAGATCATATTAATGACAAAGGAAGATATACATGTCTCCCACTCTTCCTCTGACAAATCTGGAATGTCCAATTTCCACTTATCTAGGGATTTTTCAAGTTTCTTCAAAGGAGTTATAGACAAGTGGAAATATAGGGAGGAGAGGAGAGGGGTTTAACCTGTGCTTTTACTTTTTTTTTTCGTCATGTGGTCAGTTTGAATCGCCTAGGTCTGTAACAGGTTTACTTTAAAGAAACACTCTCACTTCCAGGAGTGTCATATTCCAGGTCTTCCGCTGCTATCATTGGTTCGATCCACAGGCCCCTAAGTTACCACTATGTCCTGTATTGATGTAGGGGCTAGCAGGAGAAACCACAGAGTGCTGCAAGGGACCAGTAAATTGACACTCCTGGAAGTGTCGGTTTCTAGAGAATCTTAAAGCGGAGGTCCACCCTAAATCAAAAAATGACATTAACATTCTCAAAAAAATATAGAAAAAAAAAATTGAAAAAAAAAAATTTACTTACCAGAAACCCCTGCTGCTAGGCAGTCTTCCTAATCTGCCTCTTCCTATTCCGCGGCGCTTCCTCCTCTTCGGCGAGCTGCCCCGTTGTATTCTGGGACATGTGTGTGTCCCAGAAAACAACAGGGCCATTCACAAAGCGCCGCGCGACTCGTGCATGCGCAGTAGGAAACGGGCAGTGAAGCCACAAGGCTCCACTGCCTGTTTCCCTTTGTTAAGATGTCGGCGCCGGCACCCGATCCGATGGACGGATCGGCCTCGGAGGGCCGACATCACGGGCTCCCAGTGTTTTTAGCTGCTGACTTCTAATAAAGAAAAAAAAACGCGGCTGGAGCACCGCTTTAAGGCAGCAGTTCATTTTCAGTACAGCAGCAATTGGCGGCAAGAGAGGTATTTAGGGTATTTTCACACAGGCTTTGTCTATTCTGCTAAGCAGGGAATCCATGAACAGATCCTTGCTGATTTTGAGCAGAACGGGATGGATGTTACTTTTGTGAGATCCCTGCTCTTTTAATTTGTGTCTGCACTTTGACATCAGATCTTTGTGGATATGTGTTGGATCTATGGGTGGCTGGATAAAAACTAACTTGCATCGGTTAGCATCAGGCTACCTCTGATCTGTCATGTTTAGGTCCAAAAAATGGAAAAGGACCCAGTCTGGACGGACTCAGAGGTAGGTAGATGTAAATAGACACATGTCTGCCCATAGACCTGGCTTGAAGCTTTTGATCAGGTCCGCTTCAAAAACTGACAGGTGGACCTGATGGAAAGGCCCATGTGAAAGACCCTTACTATCTTCATTTTTATGAACTTTCATTGAGACATTAAAGTCACTTTTAACAGTCTGAACTTCATTTTGCAGTGTCTGGAGAAAAAAAACCTTAAGATTCCTAAATGTATAGAGGGATCTTCTGCCCATGCTCGTTGGTGTTATTGGGAGGAATTGTGCCCCATCATCTGTGTCATTGGGAGGAATTAGGTGTCATTGTCCCATCATTGATGTCAGTGGGGGGGGGGGGGGGATTATGCTCCATTGTTGGAATCAGTGGATAAAATAGTGCCTCAAGGGCCAAATAAAAGCAAGCAAAGGGCCGCAGTTTGGAGACCACTGCACTAGAGGAATAATGCTCTGACAGGGAATTTGCTGATAATTAGCACAGTGACATTATCCCCATACACTCACCGGCCACTTTATTAGCTACACCTGTTCAGTTACTTGGTAACACAAATTGCTAATCAGCCAATCACATGGCAGTAACTCAATGCATTTAGGCATCTAGACGTGGTGAAGACAACTTGCTGAAGTTCAAACCAAGCATCAGAATGGGGAAGAAAGGGGATTTAAGTGACTTTCAACGTGGCACAGTTGTTGGTGCCAAATGGACTGGTCTGAGTATTTCAAAAACTGCTGATCTACTGGAATTTTAACGCACAGCCATCTGTAGGGTTTACAGAGGATTGTCTGAAAAAAGAGAAAATATCCAGTGAGCGTAAGTTGTGTGGAAGAAAATGTCCTGTTGAGGTCAGAGGAGAATGGGCAGACTGGTTTGAGATGATAGAAAGGCAACAGTAACTCAATTAACCACTCGTTACAACCAAGGTATGCAGAATACCATCTCTAAAAGCACAACACATCGAACCTTGAAGCAGATGGGCTACAGTAGCAGAAGACCACACTGGCTGCCACTCCTGTCAACTAAGAACAGGAAACTGAAGCTAACATTCGCACAGGCTCACCAAAATTGGACAATAGAAATGTGGAAAAACTTTGCCTGGTCTGATGAGACTTGATATCAGCTGCGACATTCAGATGGTCGGGTCAGAATTTGGCGTAAACAACATGAAAGCATGGATCCATCCTACCTTGTATCAAGGGTTCAGGCTGGTGGTGGTGTAAGGTTGTGGGGGATATTTTCTTGGCACACTTTGGGCCCTTTAATACCAATTGAGCATCGTTTAAACACCACGACCTACCTGAGTGTTGTTGTTGATCATGTCCATCCATTTATGACTACAGTGTACCCATCTTCTGATGGCTCCTTCCAGCAGGATAATGCACCATGTCACAAAACGCAAATCATCTCACCACTGGTTTCTGGAACATGACAATGAGGTCACTGCACTCCAATGGCCTCCACAGTCACCAGATCTCAATCCAATAGAGCACCTTTGGGATGTGTTGGAATAGTAGATTTGCATCATGGATGTGCACCTGACAAACTGCAGCAACTGCGTGATGCTATCATGTCAATATGGACCAAAATCTCTGAGGAATGTTTCCAACACCTTGTTGAATCTATGCCATTAAAAATTAAGGCAGTTCTGAAGGCAAAAAGGGGTCCAGCCCAGAACCAGCAAGGCGTACCTAATAAAGTGGCTGGTGAGTGTATGTCACCTATGCTTGGTGATATGACCTGTGATATCCTATGACCAAGTGCAAGGGGTGCACAGAGAAGCATCACTTTGCTGTCACCAGCAGATTCCTGTTCATGGAGGATTTCCTGTAAGCACTTCTATTAGATTCTTTGAGTAATTGGAAGTTCACTAAAGAATGGCAGTAAAGTCCCATAGGACATAAAGGACAAACCCCTGTCAAGAAGTGGCACCCAGGTCATATATACAGTATCTCACAAAAGTGAGTACATCCCTCACATTTTTGTAAATATTTTATTATATCTTTTCATGTGACAACATTGAAGAAATGACACTTTGCTACAATATAAAGTAGTGAGTGTACAGCTTGTATAACAGTGTAAATTAGCTGTACACTCAAAATAACTCAACACACAGCCATGAGTGTCTAAACTGCTGGCAACAAAAGTGAGTACACCCCTAAGTGAAAATGTCCAAATTGGGCCCAATTAGCCATTTTCCTTCCCCGGAGTCATGTGACTTGTTAGTGTTACAAGGTATCAGGCGTGAATAGGGAGCAGGTGTGTTAAATTTGGTGTTATCTCTCTCACTCTCTCATACTGGTCACTGAAAGTTGAACATGGCTCCTCGTGGCAAAGAACTCTCTTGAGGATCTAAAAAAAAGAATTGTTGCTCTGCATAAAGATGGCCTAGGCTATAAGAAGATTGCCAAGACCCTGAAACTGAGCTGCAGCATGGTGGCCAAGACCATACAGTTGTTTAACAGGACAGGTTCCACTCAGAACAGGCCTCACCATGGTCTACCAAAAAAGTTGAATGCACGTGCTCAGCGTCATATCCAGAGGTTGTCTTTGGGAAACAGATGTATGCGTGCTGCCAGCATTGCGGCAGAGGTTGAAGGGGTGGGGGGGTCAGCCTGTCAGTGCTCAGACCATATGCCACACACTGCATCAAATTGGTCTGCATGGCTGTCCTCCCAGAAGGAAGCCCCTTCTAAAGATGCTGCACAAGAAAGCCCGCAAACAGTTTGCTGAAAACAAGCAGACTAAGGACATGGATTACTGGAACCATGTCTTGTGGTCTGATTAAAACCAAAATAAACTTATTTGGTTCAGATGGTGTCAAGCGTGTGTGGCGGCAACCAGATGAGGAGTACAAATACAAGTGTGTCTTGCCTACAGTCAGGCATGGTTGTGGGAGTGTCATGGTCTGGGGCTGCATGAGTGCTGCCAGCACTGGAGAGCTACAGTTCATTGAGGGAACCATGAATGCCAACGTGTACTGTGACATACTGAAGCAGAGCATGATCCCCTCCCTTTGTAGACTGGGCCGCAGGGCAGTATTCCAACATGATAACGACCCCAAACACACCTCCAAGACAACCACTGCCTTGTTAAAGAAGCTGAGGGTAAAGGTGATGGACTGGCCAAGCATTTCTCCAGGCCTAAACCCTATTGAGCATCTGCGGGGCATCCTCAAACGGAAGGTGGAGGAGCGCAAGGTCTCTAACATCCACCAGCTCTGTGATGTCTCCATGAACTCCATGCCCAAGAGGATTAAGGCAGTGCTGGAAGATAATGGTCACCACACAAAATATTAACACTTTGGACCCAATTTGAACATTTTCACTTAGGGGTGTACTCACTTTTGTTGCCAGCGGTTAAGACATTAATGGCTGTGTGTTGAGTTATTTTGAGGGGACAGCAAATTTACACTGTTATACAAGCTGTACACTCACTATTTTACATTGTAGTAAAGTGTAATTTCTTCAGTGTTGTCACATGAAAAGATATAATAAAATATTTACAAAATCGTGAGGGGTGTACTCACTTTTGTGAGATACTGTACTGTAGCCAGTGCTTGAAGTTACTGTACCCTTGTACCAGCAATAGTTCTGCCTGTGGGCCTAGAACTATTCAACCTTGTCCATTGCTTCTAAAGAAGTTCGTATCACCACAGAGTGGCGCTGTGGATACGGTATATAATTAGTAAATGCCACGTCCCGATAAATTGGAAATCGTTTAAAGTGGTTGGAATGATGGACTTTTTAGGCATAACACAAAAATTAAAAAAGATTAAAAATTGTTTATTACAAAGGTTGTTGAGAAATATACATTGACTTACATAAATTCACAAAGTTTTTATACCTGAGAGCAGTTTACATACACTATCTACATAGTACATATATTTGTAAACAGAATGTTCGACCATTTTACTTGGTTCAGTCATAACAATTTTCACAGAAGACACGGTAAAAAACGCTCAAGTTGCTCTACATGTTACGCGTTCAATAACGCTTCCTCAGGAGCTTTGGCATATTCTATAAACAAAAGAATAGGCATAAATACATTGTATTCTACATTAAAACAGAAGAAAAAGATTATTGTAACAAATATTTATATATAAATAACATATAGTGTTTCCAACCCTGTGAATTACTAGAATCGAGAAATGTCCTCATGCTATGGCTCCAAACCCCCGACGATAAGCAAAAATATTGAAGAGAATAGGGGAAGAGGGTAGGGGAAGAGGAAAAGAATGGGCAAGAAAAACAGATGCATATAAATAGAAGAACAAAGAAAATAAAAAAAGAAGAAAAAGGGAGGCGAAGGCGAAGATTAGAGAAGAAAAAAAAAGGGGGGGAACAAATGAAAAGAGGGGGGAGAAAGAGGAAAGTAGTAGAAGAGAGAGGAAAGAAAAAAAGGGGGGGGGGTTGTATAGAGACAGACAAATATTAAATGTTAAATGACAAGAACCGATAAGGGTCGGTTTGTCAGTATATACTTATCAAAAGATAATAATAGTAAATATAAACATGGCAGCATCCTAAGGCTCGGTTCACACTGGGGCGACTTGGGATCCGACTTGTACGCCCTCAAGTCGCCCCAAGTCGCCCCAGAAATAGTTTCGATGGGAGTGAACGCTAGCGTCTTAATAGACGCTACTGAAGTCGCTCCGACTTCAGAGCGTACTCCCTGTACTACTTTGATCCGACTTGGTAGGCGACCTGTACCATAGAAATCAATGGAAGTCGCCTCCAAGTCGGATCTCTCTGTAAAGTCAAGCGACTTTGCAGGGAAAACCCCTCCCTCCCCCCCTCCCTCCCAGAGAGCCGATTGCCCTGTGATTGGCCACAGGCGAAGTCGCCTGTCATGGAGGCGACTTCAAGTCGCCTTGTAATTTGCTGAAGTCGCGCTGAAGTCGCGTCGAAGCCGCGTTGAAGTCGCGGTACAAAGTCGCGCTAAAGTCGTGTTGCCCCAGTGTGAACCGAGCCTTACTTACAATTTCTATCAGAAAGGAACGAAGAAAAACTTATTAGGATAAAATGGTTGGATTTGTGCTGTCCTCAACCTCAAAAAGGCGTCCGGAGGGAAAGTCCCCAGATTTGGATGGTACAATCTATATATATATATGTAGCATAGAATAGGTAGTTTATGTTAGGTGCCATAGTTGGGTTCAAAACGGGGGGGGGGGGGGGGAGGGAAAAAGGAAAAGAACGGGACAAATTGGGTAGTTTCTGTGAAAATTGTTACGACTGAACCAAGTAAAATGGTCGAACATTCTGTTTACAAATATATGTACTATGTAGATAGTGTATGTAAACTGCTCTCAGGTATAAAAACTTTGCGAATTTATGTAAGTCAATGTATATTTCTCAACAACCTTTGTAATAAACAATTTTTAATCTTTTTTAATTTTTGTATTATGCCTAAAAAGTCCATCATTCCAACCACTTTAAACCTTGTCCATTGCTTGACAAAATCATACTGTTTCTTACTGAGGATGTAAAAATTGGGGTCCCCCACCCAACCACTCCTAGAATAGGGACATTTAAGGTATATACAAAGCCAGGTAAAAGCTTTACTTCTGGAGTAACATCAATCCTGTTTATGACTGGCATTTTGGAGTCGTGAAATCTGGGCCAACGAACTTCAATCGCCCCAAGTCAGAAAGGCAAACATGCTGCAGCTACTTAATAAAGAGAACGTACATATGTTATGCCCCAAGGATGCCTTGCCCTTGCCATAAACAGTATTTCTCTACGGCGTTCTGTCTTCATTTGTATGATTGTATATAATTCATATATGTTTTACAATGACTCTAGATGTGTTGAGATTCCACTTATCTAGTCTCAAGGGGAATTGCCCAGAGGCTATATATAGTCTTTATCGACACCCTGTATAATGTTACTCTGAAGTTTGTTTTAAATGGGATCAATTGTGAAGTGGCTGAAACTTAAACTGGTCATACACCAGTAGAATTTCTTGAAAATTTTTCATTTGAAGAACATACTTTCAATTTTCTAATCATTATTTAGGTCAAGTCGACATTCATTTTCAACCACAGTGATTAGAAATTTCATGGAGCAGGATGGAAAATTTTTATCAAATAAACAAATTTCAAACAGTGAGTCAAGTTTTCGTTCGGGAAAGTCCATTCATTTCAAATTGAATGTTAAAAGCAAGTGTTTCTTGAAGTATTTTAAGCAAAATTTGTCATGTCAACAAATGTGCTGATGAGAATTTTTGTACGAAAGTTCTTCGAAAATCTACAAGTGTACGGCCAGCTTTATTCTTGTGCTTTCTAGACTGCATGTTTATAGCAAATGGTGCCTTCAGCCAGTATTTCCTGGAGACCATCTGCATTTTTTAGTTCCTTAAAGTGTCACTAAACCCACATTATAAAAAAACTATCAATAAATGCTGTATTACATGCTGTTCATTCTCACTCAGTCACTATGAGATTTGTTTTCTGTATTCTGCAAAAAACCTGGTTGATCCTGCTGCTCTCTATCTCCCCCTTCTGTTTATGTACCTAATTCAGCTAGGGATTTTGCAGCTGTGGTGGCAGCTCTGCACATGCTCAGTTTTCAGTGAGTTTCTATGCTGAGGATTTCCTCCCTGTCTGAGCAGCCCATGTGACTATTGAGTCACACATGTGGGTGTATACACAATGATAAATGACAGCCCGCTCCCTCCCTCCTCCTCCATGCCCACTAACCAACTAAACACAATGGGGGCGGGATATTACATGTAGATTAATGGAGGAATCCCCTCCCTCTTATTGTAAGACACAGGTTGGAGGGGCGTAACACAGCCTGTGACTGGCAGAAATCTGCCCACACCATGTTATTTACGCAAAATAATAAAGATTTGATTTCTAATATATTACATAGTAAGTGAGGTTGAAAATAGACACAAGTCCATCAAGCCCAACCTATTTGTGATTATGGGTCAGTATTACATTGTATATCCCTGTATGTTGCGGTCATTCAGGTGCTTATCTAATAGTTTCTTGAAGCTATCGATGCTCCCCGCTGAGACCACCGCCTGCGGAAGGGAATTCCACATCCTTGCCGCTCTTACAGTAAAGAACCCTCTATGTAGTTTAAGGTTAAACCTCTTTTCTTCTAATTTTAATGAGTGGCCACGAGTCTTGTTAAACTCTCTTCTGCAAAAAAATTTTATTTCTATTGTAGGGTCACCAGTACAGTATTCGTATATTGAAATCATATCCCCTCTCAAGTGTCTCTTCTCCAGAGAGAATAAGTTCAGTGCTCGCAACCTTTCCTCATAACTAAGATCCTCCAGACCCTTTATTAGCTTTGTTGCCCTTCTTTGTACTCGCTCCATTTCCAGTACATCTTTCCTGAGGACTGGTGCCCAGAACTGGACAACATACTCTAGGTGCGGCCGGACCAGAGTCTTGTAGAGTGGGAGAATTATCGTTTTATCTCTGGAGTTGATCCCCTTTTTAATGCATGCCAATATTCTGTTTGCTTTGTTAGCAGCAGCTTGGCATTGCATGCCATTGCTGAGCCTATCATCTACTAGGACCCCCAGGTACTTTTCCATCCTAGATTCCCCCAGAGGTTCTCCCCCCAGTGTATAGATTGCATTCATATTTTTGCCACCCAAATGCATTACTTTACATTTTTCTACATTGAACCTCATTTGCCATGTAGTTGCCCACCCCATTATTTGTTCAGATCTTTTTGCAAGGTTTCTACATCCTGCGGAGAAGTTATTGACCTGCTTAGCTTAGTATAGTCTGCAAATACAGAGATTGAACTGTTTACCCCATCCTCCAGGTTGTTTATGAGCAAAATAAATAGGATTGGTCCCAGCACAGAACCCTGGGTAACCCCACTACCCACCCCTGACCATTCCGAGTGCTCCCCATTTATCACCACCCTCTGAACTCACCCTTGTAGCCAGTTTTCAATCCATGTACTCACCCTATGGTCCATGCCAACGGACCTTATTTTGTACAGTAAACGTTTATGGGGAACTGTGTCAAATGCTTTTGCAAAATCCAGATACACCACGTCTACGGGCCTTCCTTTATCTAGATGGCAACTCACCTCCTCATAGAAGGTTAGTAGATTGGTTTGGCAAGAACGATTCTTTATGAATCCATGCTGATTACTGCTAATGATACAGTTCTCATTACTAAAATCTTGTATATAGTCCCTTATCATCCCCTACAAGAGTTTACATACTATTGATGTTAGGCTAACTGGTCTGTAATTCCCAGGGATGTATTTTGGGCCATTTTTAAATATTGGTGGTACATTGGCTTCTTTCCAATCAGCTGGTACCATTCCAGTCAGTAGACTGTCTGTAAAAATTAGGAACAACGGTCTGGCAATCACTTGACTGAGTTCCCTAAGTACCCTCGGATGCAAGCCATCTGGTCCCGGTGATTTTTTAATGTTAAGTTTCTCAAGTCTAATTTTAATTCTGTCCTCTGTTAACCATGGAGGTGCTTCCTGTGTTGTGTCATGAGGATAAACACTGCAGTTTTGGTTACTGAAGCCCCCCAATTCACTCATGAAGACTGAGGAGAAGAATAAATTCAATACCTTCACCATCTCCCGTCCCCATCCTTTGTAACCAGATGTCCTTGCTCATTCTTTATGGGGCCAATATATACGGTATTTTTGTATGACAATTTAAAACAGTTTATTGGTATTCATTATTTATTTTTACTCTGTATTCCAAAGGCTGTTTTTTTAATTTTAAACATGTGACCAGCAGCAGAGGATTAGAAACTCCTCCTGTTTCTGTTTCCCTGCAGACAGGTTAGGGAAAGATCTGGGTCATGTGACAGCTCTATATCGATAAGCAAAAGGTACTTTTTTTTTTTTACTTAAAATAATTACAGTGCCATCATCCATATACAGAAATGGGGCAGGAAGTGAAGGAAATCTCACCAATGGAATAGATGGCAAGAAATAAAAAATCCGACAGGGGTGTTATAATCCTCCCATACTCTATCCAAAATGAAAAAAAAAAAGGTTTTGCCTATAGTTCTACTTTAATTGTTTTTTTTATAAATTCTATTTTTATTTAAATTTCAAGTACAACAGCAACAAGTATGGGCAGCAGCGGGAGCCATCGCCAACAAATAAAAAAAAACAGTTCTACTTTAATTGTTAGTGTTCACATACATAGTTACATAGTTAGTCTGGTTGAAAAAAGTCCACCTAGTTCTACCAATAAATCATACAAAAAAAATCATACATTTAATACATTTTAAAGGGATATTCCAGGATAGAAATAAATGCATTCCACTTACAGAGGGGTCCTGTTTTATGACAACCTGCAGCTCATTAGCTTCCACTAAGAAACTGTGGGCTTTGCAAAACCTGAGCCCTTATCTGAACGGTCTAGGGAGGTGCTGCCATGGATATTAATAGAAGATAATAGTATCTATTGCAGCTTCTCTTGTAACAATCAGTTGATCTCAGCAGAAGTGATTTCATATAAAAGTCCAGAATACTAATACTTGTCTGCTCCTCTGTAAAGGTTAAAGAGGTGAGAGTTGTAAATCGCTAACCATACCCCTTTGGAAAGAAGTGCAAATACATTACGGAGAGTGCACTAAGAGGAGCCAAACTTAATGCTACCTAAAGGATGGGCAGAATCTTGCCATTGGAGTCCTCAAGAGATTTAAGATGTCACTATCTGCTTTAGCTCATCAACCTCCACCCATAACAGTCCCTTTAGAACCGGTAATGTGATAGGCTGGCTTTACCTTTTTTAGGATGTGCTCTATGACCCACTGGTGTCACCATCTCCCACTTTCTCTCTGACAGTTTTGTCTATATTTGCTCTAGCAAGCTGTCTCTCTCTGTACTCAAACAGCACCGGGATAAGTCCCCTCTCTCCCATCAACAATAATTAGCCTTGTAAGACTAATGGAAAAAGTCATGTCTAATTACCCCGTTGAAGGCCCAATTATGCTATTAACGATCGCGGCCTTTAAGCTAATAACGAGGGGGAGCCGTCTCATTTGCATAGCATTAAGTTAATTGACTTGGTAGCTTCGGGGCGGATGCTGCTACAGATAGCAAGATTTCATTACCGAACGGATAATGATGACTAGAGACTAGACCGTTCACCTGTCAGTTTTATTAATTAACGGCTATCTTGTTACCCGCGGTGTCAGGCCTCTCCATAAACGCACTTGCTCCTTTTAGACCCCCCGAGCTTTTATTTTGCTCTTAATGAAAACTGAGATAACTGTGCTAATTGTGGCTTGTAATTAATTATAAAGGGAAGGCTGCTCTTCTAATCTAGCTTTACTCCCGTACGGGGCGAGCAGCTGTTTGTGAATAGGCCAAAGGACATTACCAGCTTCTTGTCAATCTTCTGCTAATGTAAACAGGTCTCGTTTTCCAGTGCCTGTTTATGGAGAGATCAGATCACTGCCGTAGCTTGGAATGTATAAGAAATATTGATCCTGCCAGCTGCCTATGTGTTCATTTAAGTGATTGAATTAGGGGAACATGCCATTCAAAATTGTAAAAGAAGCCATGAAATGCAAACTGAGGACACACACCACCAGCCTGGGGTGTCTGTTTTTCTTACCAGCCATTGCTTTAGTGCACTAATCCTACCCCTGCGAAACAGGCAACTATCCTGTTTTTCCTCAGCATAGATATTTTAAGATATTAAGATATTATGGTAACAATTAGCTGAAATTTTCCCATTTTATTTGCTTGCTGTATCATATTTTAATGATTGTATTTCATCTACAGATGTAGCAAATGCTCTTTTAGAGGTCATCTATCTATGTGATTACAGTCTCATAATTTCAGGAAACAAGTGCATCTAATCAGAGAGCTGCTAATGCTGTCCAGTTCACATTGAACCTGTGCAAAAGTCAGAAAGTACACTATATTACCGAATGTATTGGGACATCTGCCTTTACATGCAAATGAACTTTAATGGCATCCCAGTCTTATGCCCCGTACACACGGTCGGACTTTGTTCGGACATTCCGACAACAAAATCCTAGGATTTTTTCAGACGGATGTTGGCTCAAACTTGTCTTGCATACACACGGTCACACAAAGTAGTCGGAAAATCCGATCGTTCTGAACGCGGTGACGTAAAACACGTACATCGGGACTATAAACGGGGCAGTGGCCAATAGCTTTCATCTCTTTATTTATTCTGAGCATGCGTGGCACTTTGTCCGTCGGATTTGTGTACACACGATCGGAATTTCCGACAACGGATTTTGTTGTCGGAAAATTTTATATCCTGCTCTCAAACTTTGTGTGTCGGAAAATCTGATGGAAAATGTGTGATGGAGCCTACACACGGTCGGAATTTCCGACTACAAAGTCCTATAACACATTTTCCGTCGGAAAATTTGACCGTGTGTACGGGGCATTAGTCCATAGGGTTCAATATTGAGTTGGCCCACCCTTTGCAGCTTCAACTCTTCTGGGAAGGCTGTCCACAAGGTTTAGGAGTGTGTCTATGGGAATGTTTGACCATTCTTCCAGAAGTGCATTTGTGAGGTCGGGCACTAGTGTATGGCTTGCAAAACCTGCTCTATTTGATCCAAAGATGTTCTATTGTGTTAAGGTCGGGACCAGTCAAGTTCCTTCACCCCAAACTCGCTCATCCATGTCTTTATGGACCTTGCTTTGTGCACTGGTCCAAATCATTTGGTGGAGGGGGGATTATGGTGTGGGGTTGTTTTTCAGGGGTTGGGCTTGGCCCCTTAGTTCCAGTGAAAGGAACTCCTAAAGCGTCAGCATACCAAGACATTTTGGACAATTTCATGCTCCCAACTTTGTGGGAACAAGTTTGGGGATGGCCTCTTCCTGTTCCAACACAAGTCCTGACCTCAACCCGATAGAACACCTTTAAGAGAAATTGAACGGAGACTGCGAGCCGGGCCTTCTCGTGCACATCAGTGCCAGACCTCACAAATCCTCTTCTGGAAGAATGGTCGAACATTCCCATAGACACACTCCTAAACCTTGTGGACAGCCTTCATAGAAGAGTTGAAGCTGTTATGGCTGCAAAGGATGGGCCAACTCCATATTGAACCCTGCGGACTAAGACTGGGATGCAATTAAAGTTCATGTGCATGTAAAGGCAGGCGTCCCAATACTTTCGGCAATATAGTGTATACGTGATTCTGCACAGAACTGCCGCCCTGCAGCAGTAAATCTGCTATAGGGCGGTCAGTAAGTGGATATACAATTTTCTTGTACAATTTTCCAAAACTATAAAATATGATATCAAACAAACACTTTCAATTTGTATGCAATCGTGCAGGGCCTTGCAATACGTGATTGAAGGTAAATCTAACAGAAATTGAATAAGAAAATTGTATAATGCATGGCCAGATGTACTCTGAACAATTTCAAAGTAAATGTGGAGGGCTAAAGTAGGGATAAAGACTGCATACAATGTAGAATCCAAGCCATTCTTCTCCTTAACATTACATTGAAGGGAAAAAATTCATGTTTGGAGTTTTCTGAAAATAAGTAAAAATGTTATGCCGCGTACACACGGTCGGACTTTTCGTCTACAAAAGTCAGACAGCCTGTCCGACAGACTTCCGGCAGACTTTCGGCGGACTTGCGGCGGACTTGCGGCATACTTTCTACCGAACGGACTTGCCTACACACGACCACACAAAAGTCCGATGGATTCGTACGTGATGACGTACACCGGACTAAAATAAGGAAGTTCATAGCCAGTAGCCAATAGGTGCCCTAGCGTGGCTTTTTGTCCGTCGGACTAGCACACAGACGAGCGGATTTCGGGGTCCGTCGTAGTTACGAAGTAAAGATTTGAAGCATGTTTCAAATCTAAAGTACGTCGGATTTGAGGCTAAAAAAGTACGTTGAAAGTCCGGAGAAGCCCACACACGATCGGATTACCAGCCAGCTTTAGTCCGTCAGCGTCCGTTGGACTTTTGTAGACGAAAAGTCCGACCGTGTGTACGCGGCATAAGGAGCATTTTTTAAAATATTTTTTACATCAGTCAGCACTGCAGGTTCCTCCATCCACACTGTTTAGTGTGGATGGGAAATGTTTTCTTTCGTTCAGTGTGTAAAGTGTATGGCCAGGTTTAGTTAGAGTTTGCCAGTCTGGTGAATCTTTATCACACCTTGGTACACAGCCTGAAAAACAGATGACAATAAAAACCTGACAGATGTTCTATCCCTCTCCAGTGTACCTTAAAATCTGTCATCTTAATTGTACAGAACGGGGGACAGGCTGGATAGTCATAAACCTTGGGCTATAGGCTGGTACCTTCAAGTGAGTGTCCAAAAAATTGTTTTCTTTTGCTTTTTGTGCCCCTGTTGAAGAATCTTACTCTTACCACCTATGATGGTGAGGGCTTAAAGCTGGCCTTAGACTTTTTCCCAGTTCCTTGTCAACATCCTTCATTGAAAAATCTAAGTAGCCAAGCGCAATATTGTCAGCCAAAAAGTGGCTGCAGCCAGTCAATACAATAGCTACAGTGGGAGATTTGTCCAAGAATGGAGAGATCCGTATGATTTTTTTCATTAGCCACAGTGCAGGCTGACAAAAAGAAAACTATCAGTGAGTGGCCAGCTGTAATCTTTCCCCATGCCATCCAAAATTGGAAAGTGTTGGCTGGAGTTGGGCTTTAACCATTCAATTCACTCATGTTTGACCCCCCTAACAATGACCATATGCGGCATTAAAAGGGTGGGCTTTTTTGCCCACACGCTGCACATACATGTCACTGGGCAGCCTGTGCTTATGTGCTGAGTGCACACTCACTGAACGCTTTCAGCACAAAGACTGCTCTTGGTCCGAGCTAAAGATTGGTAAGCCATTGGGACCGGCTAATAATCATAAGACCACTGTGACATTGCACCCTGGGCATTCAGAACTATATAAAGGGATGCAGTGGGAGGCAGAAAGGGCTTTAAGTGTACCTAAAGTCAGTGTGTTTTTTATTTTTGCTAAAATGAATTACTAGCAGAAAAAAATCCACTGCATTTCGGGGGCTAAACACAGTGCTCATTCATCAGGGCCTAAGAATTCTGCTTGTGCTTAGGTGCCTAGGATACCAAATAAAACTGTGATTTACTGCTTTGAAGGTTCCAGGAGGGCAGTTAGTGAATGTACCAAAGGACCCTATTTATGTGTGTTTTTTGGTACCTGCTCACCTGAGTCCACTTAAGAACAGTTAGAATTCTTAAGCCCTCATGAAGGGGGAATGTGTTTGGCCCCTGAAACGCGTTGGCTCTATTCTGCTATGAATCCATTTTTTCAGTAAATTACTCTGGACTCTTGGACGTTTGGTACGCTCATTGGATTGCATGTGTGTGGATTCTCAATTTTGGGTCCTTTCTCTTTTTCCTGAGGGTGGTCCCTGTTTTGTGGAGTGCTGCTGAACCCGACCAGTGTGCCCGGTGATAATTTTCAGTGACCCTAGAAAATTAAGTCTAGCTCCCTGTTTGTTCTTGTGTTTGGACTATATGCAGTCCCTTGGCATTCATCATGTGTCCCCTGTGAGGAGTACTTTGTATTCTGCTGCTTAAAGGAGAAATATTCTTTAGATTGGCTTCTGGTGATAAAATCGTGTGGTTTGATTTTGTCACACCATTTTACTTTTGTTCTGTCCATCTCTTTTCTGTTTGTATGCTTTTTCTCCACTTCATGGACTTTGCTGGGGGAAATAAATATTATATACCATTTTTGTTCACTCTTTTTTGGGGGTGGTTGTGGTGAGGTGGTAGGGCAGTGGTGGTAATGCCATTTTTAGGTAGGCTGTAGGGAGCTTTGATTTGTTAAGGGACTATAATAGCAGTGATTTCTAGCACTCATGTAATGTGTCTCCGGTCTATGACTGTCTCCTGAATCCTGTCCCCAGTCTTCTACTGCTCCTGTATCATGTTCGCTGTCCCTGATCAGATCCTGTAGTGTGTCTGCAGTCTCTTGCATGCCGGTAGTCTCTGACAATCTCCTGCTGCCCCGTTAATCCAGTAAGTTTACCACCACTGGGTTAGATCTTCTGTCAGTTTTTTTTTGCCCTCTGTGCCCCACTGGGGGGGTTAACCTTCACTATTTGTTCTGGTGATCATTGTAAGTCCGTAGGAACACTAGTGACAACTGTTTTTTTTTTTAAACAGAAAAGAGTGACAACTGTTTAGGGCTTTTTCACCCGGCTGTTCCTGGCCGTACAATGCCCAGATCAGCTTATTTCTGCAGTGACTACAGCCAGTTTTTTTCTGATTAAATGCGGATGGGAGCTTTCACAACATGAACTTTCCTTGTTCATTGACCTTGCGTGATTATTACCATAAAGATTGGTGATCTAAGGCCTTTAATAAGGTGAGCCTGGTGGTAGAGACACTTGGTAAATGTCTCAAGTTGATTTATATATATAAAATGGGAGAAAAATTGCGCAAGGGAAAAACTACATATAGGTGAGCAGCCAACACTCCACTAGACACAAAGTGAAATTACGAAAAATAAAACTATAGTGTAGCGCTCAAGGCAGTGAATGAATAAACAAATATTGAGATAAAGTAAACTAAACCATATGTGAAATGGAAAACAGAAAATAATCCAACATATTAGTCCATTTTGGTGGAAAAATTACGAAATCTTTTTTATGGAATAAGCTAAACCATGTGCCAATACACAACATATTAGTCCATCTTTGTAAGAATCATCAACTGAAGTGAATGAATATCAACACATGTGCATAGGTGAAAATGGTGAATCTTGAAAGTGCTTGATCATGGAGTGAAGTAAGATTGGCACGCTTACCGAATGAGGTGGACGCATGTACCCTACACCACATGGGTCAAACAGGCATGGTGAGGTCTCTGCCTCAATGGAGTGTGAAGCGGTAAAGTTGGAGGTGGACCTCAAGGATAGATGATGGATAGTCCCACTTTCAAACGAACTAACTCCAAAGCATGTGGTAAATGTTAAACCATTCCAGCAGCATTAGACATGATGTATCCACATAGTGTAATACTGTAAGGTCTTTTATTTTAAAAAAGAGGGGTTCACACTTACAGATTTGTAGATTAAAACAAGCCTGTTCTTTAGATAGGTAGAAAGCGATTGCCACGAATGTCAATCGACGCGTTTCATCCCCACGGACATCATCTGGGGTGTGAATATCGTGTGCAATCGCTAGGTATTTACTAACTCACCAATGAATGATTTGTCTTCAAATTGGTCACAGGGGACACCTGGGACCATTACTACAGTAGACCAAGATGGCGTCAGCGTGCGTTGTACGCCTCTCTGACAAGGTCCACCGTTATTGGATAAACAGGCCGAAGTGGCGTCAGCGTGCACTCCACGCCTTGCTCACACGATCCGTCAATGTTAGATATAGGGCGGAACTGACGTCATGCGCTCCGCACTTCCCACAACGGCACAACATAGAGCGCATGTGAGGCAATGCGCTCCGCGCCTCGCTCTTGTGGTCGCCTGTTGACAAGTTGAAGTATGGAAGTGACGTAGAGCGCTCCACATCTCACACTCAATCTCCTATCAATGAATGAAAGGTGGAAACACCACAGATATGCTCAGCAATGTCATTCGAGTCTCATTGGTCTATTTCATTAGGAGGGCGGATGCACATAACGTCAACCACTCACCACACAGTGAACCATAAACGTACAATGTTCAACCCCGCGATCCGCTGCACAACTGCTCCCAAGAATTAAACATGGGAACAGATATCGGCAGAATAACAGGGCGAAAGGCTAAGAGGATGATAATCTCTGAATATAAAAATATGTTTAAAATGAAACAACTAACTAGAGTGTACCAAAAGACATTTATCAATGAATGGGTCATTGGACTTGGAAGGTAAATATAGAATAGTGTAAATACATAGCAGCATTGGATGTAATTAAATACAGATGAAATGTTCAGCTATGGTCATGATAAATGAAATTAATCATGATAAATGAAATAAAAATTAAAATTAAAAACCTTAAAGCAAAATCTGATAAAGTGAGAGCATAATGGAGGGACATCAAGCTTTATTGATAAAAGCATTGATGTCCCACTCTACATTCATACCGTATGGAAAATATGATTTGATTTCATATATCCAATACGTTTGAAGTTTGGACCACCCACGTTTATCTGAACCTCCCCTAAACAGGTCTAATGCTAGAAACTGAGTACCAGTTGGGTCCTTATGATGAAAACGTGCATAGTGTTTCTTTTTTCCCAATCTTATATTGTATATATGCTCGCTAACCCTGATTGAAAAACTGCGTGTGGTCCTCCCCACGTAGTGTTTCCCACATGGGCAAGTGATCAGATACACAACGTGATAAATGGTTTGATGGGATAAGATCTATGAGTAACATTTGATATAAAGGAGGTAGTTTTCTTTCTCCCAAGTGTATTATGGAGACAGACATTACACATTTTACATGCAAAGTAGCCCTTTAGATCATGAAAAAACGTAGGTCGGGAAGGGGGATTAATAATATTGGGAGCAATCTGCATTTGGAGTGATGGAGCCTCCCTGTAGATTACATCAGCCTTATCTGGTAACAACGGCCCTATAATACACACCAATTGGGACATAGCCTACCTAGAACAGTTTATATCGGAACAGATGGTTCCCAGGAGACTTCGTTGGGATGTCAACCCCCAAAAAGGTGATTTACACATAGAATCATGGTTTAGGTATTTTAATGAAGCCGGTACCAACTTTCTGAACTTTTTAGTAGACAGAAAAGGGGATAAGTTACGGTCACTGGATGTTGAGATTAAGGTGTTAAAAGACAAGTTATTGCCATTAAAAAAATGCTCCGAATATACTTCGTTCTCTTGTGGGATAAAAAACTACATGGAAAAAGAAGAACGTGAACAAAAGATAAAGAAAAAGAAGAAGTATATAAAGGGATGTAGGAGATTATAAATCGGGGTTAGTTTTTAGTTGGCAAAAATCAGAGGAGTTAGAGGTAATGAACACTAATAATACTGGTGCCCCACCCCCCAACATGACTCAGGTTCAAAATAGAACTCCGGTCACAAAGGTCTCCCATCCGTCGAGAACAGTGAGAGCACAACAACATGAAGCCCCACCCCTAAGAGGTAGACGGCCCAGTTTCAGAACCCCAAGTAACCACAATTCACAGTGGAGGGGCCCAAGAGGTACTTGGAAAGATGGTTCCCATTCCAGCCCAAGACCTCAGTCACATGATAATAGATCATTTGGAAATCAGAACAACTATGTTAGACTACCCCCTAAATCTCCCTCCGGGTCTTATTACCCTTATCAAGAAAGAGATAGACCTTTCCAGGAGTCCAAGCGAGGTTTTGACAGACAACCGGAACAATTTTACCATTAAGAAAGTTATCCGGTCTCCACCCATAAATGCTTTTACCCTTTGAGAAATGTAAATCGTTATCCAGGTTCCTATCAATATATAGTGAGAGAGACCAAGATTATTACGACCACTCACCCTACAATTACAATCTTGATAACACAAATTCAACAAATCATTGGGGTTTTCACAGGGAAGGGCAAAATCAGACCCAAAAAAGACGTCTCGAACAAGGCGAGGTACCAGAGGTGGGTGGAGAATTAAAATGAAAAATAACTTAGCAGGGTCAGGAATTTTTAACCTCAGTAAAGCTGTGCTTACTGAGGAAGAAACCACTGTTTTGGATAAAGGTCTGAAATATGTTCCACCTAAGAAGCTGGATAAGTTTCATACCTTCATCGACATACACAAATATATACGCAAGTTGAATGTTCAAAGATACATACTGGCCAATCCAGTGGCTAATCACAATGTTTTGATTAATCCGGAACCCATTCATTCAGGTTTATGTAATCCTTCTTTGTTTAATCCCCCAGTCCCAGCTTCCCAGTCTATCAACATCTTCAAGCATCTGGTCCTTGGCGACTTAGACGCATTGACAATTAACAAACCTCATAATAATCCATCTGTCAAAGCTGGGTTAAAACAACTATGTGAGAGAAAAGAGTTAGTAATACGCCCAGCAGATAAGGGTGGTGCCATCGTCATTTTAGATAAATGCGTTTATGAAAATGAGATGTTAAACATCCTAAATGATCGCGAAACATACAGTACAACACCCTGTGACCCTACTAATCGTTTCAAAAAAGATTTAGGGATCATCCTTAAACGAGGTTTCCTCGATTTGATTCTAAACAAAAAAAGAGTATGCCTTCCTAGTTCCTTTAGTTCCCACATACCCACTATCTATTATCTTCCAAAGATACATAAACATGCGACAAACCCCCCTGGACGTCCCATCATCACTGGGATAGATTCAGTCACTTCCAGAATAGGCAGATACATAGATTTTTTTCTACAGCCTCTGGTCAGACAGGTACCCTCTTATTTGAAGGACACCAAAGACACCATCCAATTGTTGTTCAATATTGAGTTTCCTGAAGGCTGCCTGTTGGTTACGGCTGACGTGGCGTCTTTGTACACGTGTATCTCACATCAACTCGGATTTGAAGCAGTTCAATATTATCTATTACAAGATACACTTCTTCCCCCTAGCCAGAAATCATTTATCATGGAATCGTTGTCCTTCCCCAGAAGCCACAATTATTTTTGGTTTAATGGCCAATTTTATCTTCAAGAGAAGCGTGTAGCTATGGGGGCTAAGTTTGCCCCCAGTTTGGCTAATTTGTTTATGGCCAAGTGGGAGGAAGATGCCGTCTATGCCCACAAGAGATCTGAGTTAGTTCTCTGGGCACGTTATATAGACGACATTCTCCTCCTGTGGAATGGCAGTTTGGAGTCCCTGGCATCATATATGGCCCTCTCTTAATAATAATGATAGAGGTATTGTGTTAACATTTGAAGCCAGCCTCACAGAAATAAATTTTCTGGATCTGGACATCAAAATAGCAGGTAACCAACTAATTACGAGCTCCTACTTCAAACCAACAGATAGGAACTTGTATATTCCTGGCGACAGCTGCCACCATTGGAACTGGTTACGTTCAGTCCCACTGAACCACTTTTTAAGGCTGCGATGCAACTGTACCAATGTCCAAGGTTTTGAGACACAGGCAGCCTTGCTTAGGGATAAATTCCTTGAAAAAGGTTACCTCCAATGTGATCTTGACCAAGAAATACATAGAGTATGAAATTTGGACAGAGGAGAATTGTTTCATATCAATCCCCAGTCTAAAATCAATAAGCAATCAAGGGATTTTAAATGGTCACTCTTCACGTCCTTCTCCATTCAACATCAAGAAATTAAACACATCTTCAGTAAACACTGGAGGGTACTGAAGAATGACCATATTATTGGGCCGTTGTTCCCAGATAAGGCTGATGTGCCGTCCATTCTAATTACTTGTCCTCTCAATTCCTGTCCCTGAGCTACTTATTTACTATATTGAAAATAAAATAAGAAATATGTTTTTGCCTTAATAGCTACCTTAAATCACTTTGCTAATTGCATATTGTAATTGTTTGTGGCCTAAATACTGAAATTTGCACCTAAAACTGTCATTTAGATATGCCAGTAAAAACTTGACAGTGCCAGTAAGTTTTGGGTGTCGTATCAGTAAATTTCAATCTGGTAGGTTGGCAACACTGCTTCCAAGTCCAATGGCCCATTCATTGATAAATGTCTTTTGGTACACTCTAGTTAGTTGTTTAATTTTAAACATATTTGGCTGCAGCAGTATCAAAATTTGCTTAATTAAATTAACAAAGGGTTTTCCTGTAGAAGTGATCCAAGCGGCTCTCCAGCCCCTCCACTTTTCCGTTCCCAGGCTCTCCAGTGCGATCGGGAAGCCCAGGACCGCTGTGACCTATATCACTGGTTGCCAGGAGAGCAACGGCAAGTACATCTATTCTCGCCCCTCCTTTATGATGTTAGAAACTGGAAGCAACGAGGATTTTGACACGTCCAGTTTCAGGTTGTTGTTTACAAGTAATTACTGGCTTGTAAAGCATCTGATTGAACCAATTTCAGTTTGATCAAGTGCTTTTGAGGGCAAAGGAGAGATCCAGGGTCTAATAGGGTAAAGAGTACTTGTCACTGTCCATATTTTTTATCTGTTGTGATAGCAATAAAGTTGAAAAATTCTAAATAATTTAAAGAAACAGTATAAAAAAATAAATGTAAATAAAATAAATAATAAAATGAAAAAAATATGGTATATAGTGCCAGACTTTCTGTTTAACTCTAAACTGGTAACCTGTAAAGGTTTTTAAAGCGTTGCCTATAGATAATTTACCGTGCTGTAGTTTGTGGCGATTTCACAGGAGTGTGCAATTTTAAAGCGTGACATGTTAGGTATCTATTTACTTGGCTTAACATCATCTTTTATATTTTACCAAAATTTGGGTATTATATTGTGTTTGTGTGCACTAAGATTCATGAACCACATCAATACCAGGCACTTTCGCCCCTTCCTGCCCAGGACAATGTTCAGCTTTCAGCGCTGTCGCACTTTGAATGACAATTGCGCTGTCATGTAACACTGTACCTAAACTAAGTTATTATAATTTTCTTCCCACAAATAAAGCTTTCTTTTGGTGGTATTTGATCACCTCTGGGGTTTTTATTTTTTGCTAAATAAATTAAAAAAGACCGAAATTTTTGAAAAAAAAAGCTTTTCTTAGTTTCTGTCATACAATTTTGTTTTCTCCTTCACTGACGGGCGCTGATGAAGTGGCACTGATAGGCACTGATGAGTTGGCACTAATAAGGTGGCACTTATATGTAGAATTGATGGGCACTGATAGGTGGCACTGATAGGCGGCACTGATGATACTGACAGGTGGCACTGATGGGCACTGCCTGGCATCACTGATGGGCACTGATAGGTGGCACTGATTGGCATTGACAGATGGCACTGATAGACACTAATAGATAACACTGATGGGCAGCACTGATGATGAGGTACTGACAGGTGTTACTGCTGGGCACTGATTGGCACTGTGGTGGGCTCTGATTGGCACTATGGTGGGCACTGAGAGATTTTTTTTGAGGGGGCACTGACTGGCAGCTGTTGGGCACTGATTGGCAGGTGATGGGTACATCTGATGGGGGCTGTGCTGATAATCAATGTGCTGATTATGAGCACAGACCCCCCTTCTGACAAGGAGAGCCGCCGATCGGCTCTCCCTATCAGCGTGAACCGCGGAATGCCGTTTACGGGCACTTCCTGGTTCACGTGATGATCAGCTGTGATTGGTCACAGCTGATCACGTACTAAGAAGCCTTTGTCAGAGGCTTTTTACCATGATCTGGGATAGCGTGACGGCGTGTTATCCTGCTGGACGTCATATGATGCCCAGTCAGGATAACAGGACCACTTCCCGACTGTCAATCTGCTATAGGCTGGGTGGGAAGTGGTTAAACTGTATTTTTTCCTGAAAATTCGCGTTTGATAAATGGCTGTGCAAATATCGTGTGACATGAAAAAGTTGCAACAACCACCGTTTTATTCTCCAAGGCCTCTACTTTCAGAAAATATATAATGTTTGGGGGTTCTAAGTAATTTTCTAGCGTGTCTGAACGTGGCCCAGTTTTACTGGTTAAACCTCTTTTAAAGTGGGAGTAAACGCCCATGCATGAATTTTTCCTATAGGTAAGCACCTAATAAGGCCTACCTATAGGTACTGTAAATATCCCCTAATTTTTTTTCCCGCCTGGATCGATTTATAAATAGAAGTTGGACCTGTGTCTTTTTTCTTCCTTATAAACTATGTGAGTTTGTTGAGTCGGGTGCAGTGCTGGGACAAGGTCATCTAGAGCCCGGGGCGAACATGCCAAACTGTGCCCCCCCCCCCCCCAAGATGTATGAGCATTATGTGTCAGAAAAAATTCCCTCCCCAAAAATTAAACACAAATCTGCATCCTTTTTTTAATAAAAAAATATATATTTATTGGGTAAATCATAAAATACACATCAAGGGTTATTCATATACCAAATGAAGAATACCATTATGATACCAAATATAGGCCAGTACCAAAGTTGCATAGGAAATGACGTTAATGCCGCGTACACACGAGCGGACTTTACGGCGGACTTTGCCCGGCGGACTGGATTTCGTCGGACAATTCGATGTGTGTGGGCTCCAGCGGACTTTGTTTTCTCAAAAGTTGGACGGACTTAGATTTGAAACTTGTTTAAAATTTATCCGTTGAAATCGAGTCCGGTCGAAAAGTCCGCCGTCTGTATGCTAGTTCGACGGACTAAAAAGCCACGCTAGGGCAGCTATTGGCTACTGGCTATGAACTTCCTTGTTTTAGTCCGGTCGTACGTCATCACGTACGAATTCGACGGACTTTGGTGGATTGTGTGTAGGCAAGTCCGTTCATTCAGAAAGTCCGTCGTAAAGTACGTCGAAAAATCCGCCGGGCAAAGTCCGCCGTAAAGTCCGACCGTGTGTACGCGGCATTAGTATCAACATGTTAAGCATTTGCACAGGTAGTATGAATGCAACAGAGCCACATACACCCAAAATGTCTTATTTTTTTGTCCAGACCCAGTCCACTGGACACTGTGGAAGGCCTTAGCTGCGTCTAAGGAGAAAATTGCTTGGTTGCCAGGGTTGTCCACCGTTAATTGTAGATATGAAGATAGCCTCCTAATATTCTGGACCGTAGATAAATCCTGACTGATCCCTATGAACTAGTGTGTGAACGACCAACCTAGACGAGAGTGCCCTGGCCAAAATCTTGAAATCTGCTGTAAGGATCGAAATGTGCCTATAGGAATCAGGCAGGAGAGCATCCTTTCCAGCTTTCAGTATCACCACAATTACGGCTTCATTCATAGACATGGATAGTACCCCTGACAATCTGCATGCTTACATCCTAAGCAGGGTTGTCCTGATACCAATTTTTTAGGACCGAGTACAAGTACCGATACTTTTTTTCAAGTACTCGCCGATACCGATTACCGATACTTTTTTTTAATGTCACGTGACAGTTGTTTTTTTTTTTTGCTATTTTTTGGGGGGGGGGGTGAACGTTGTATGTGTGTGTGTTTTTTTTGGGTTTTTTTTACAATTTTTATTTTTTACAATAATATTTTTTTATTCTTTATTGTTTTTTTAATCAGCCCTGTTGGGGGGCTTTGGTGAGATATCAGGGGTCTTAACAGACCTCTGATATCTCCCCCTTGAGACAGAGAAAGAGATCGAGGATAGAGATTCCCCAGTCCCTTTCTCTGCAGCGTCAGCTGCACTGAGAATGAATGGAGAGAAGACAGCGGCTCCTCTCCATTCATAAACTGACACATAGTAATCACAGGAGATTACAATGTATCAGTTATGTGAATGGACAGAGTTAGCTGACTCTCTCCATACACAAAGGAAGGAGGAGGGGGAGAACGGAGGGGACAGATAAGGAGAGAGGAATGCAGGGGACAGATAAGGAGAGAGGAACGGAGGGGGAGAACGGAGGGGACAGATAAGGAGAGAGGGATGCAGGGGACAGATAAGGAGAGAGGAACGGAGGGCGAGAACGGAGGGGACAGATAAGGAGAGAGGAATGCAGGGGACAGATAAGGAGAGAGGAACGAAGGGGGAGTACGGAGGGGGACAGATAAGGAGAAAGAAATGAAGAGGACAGCGGAGAGGCACAGAGGAAAGGAGGGGGCATGGAGGAGGATGCAGTGACAGTCAGCTGTGACCGATCACCGCTGTATGTCACTAAAGCTGGTGAAAGCCGCTGGGGGAGAATCTTGTAACTCCCCCACGCGCCGATCACAGCTGACTTCCAGGTATCGGGGGAAGCATCGGGAGCATTTGCCCGAGTACAAGTACTTGGGCAAATGCTCGGTATCGGTGCCGATACCGATACTAGTATCGGTATCGGGACAACCCTAATCCTAAGCATAAATTCCCCCTTTTTTTCTGAACAAATACGCCCCTCTGCTGAAACCCCCCTCCCAGCACAAATCTTTGCCCCCAAAACAAATGCTCCCCACAAAAAAATCACCCCTCCTATCACATATCTTCTACCCCTCAAATTCTCCCTCCATGTAAAAATCCCCCCCCCCCAAAAAAAAAGAAAAAATCCCTTTCTAGCACAAATGGTCCCCAATCATTGTTACTAGCAAAAATCCCCCCCCCCCACCATATCAGCTCTTGTAGTGCAAACCCCCTAATCCACCCTCCTAGCACAAATCCTCTTCTCCTTTTCCCCATCCCAACATAAATCCCCCTTAATCACTACTCCCAGCACTTCCACCCAAATTTCCCCTCCTAGAGCAATTCTTACCCCCTGCCACCCCCCAAATTTCCCCACCCAACACAAAAACCCTCCCCCTAATCTCACAGTGCCCCTCCCCCCCACCTCACACAATGCCACAGTGCCCAGGGCAGCCACACTTCCTGCCCACCCCTTGTCCCGGCCCTGGTTGGGTGCTAGCAGCAGAACCAACCATGGCTCAGATTTCAGCTGATTCTCAGAAATCGTGTATTGCCAAGTTTAGTCTTTGCAGAGGATGGGGGGGGGGGGGTATAGCTAGAGATAAAGTTAAAAAGTGCACTTCTACCACTGAAGGGTACTGCTGGTTGACACTTTTAACTCTGTGACCATTGTGGATGAGGTTTGGGTTTGCCACTACCAGTACAGTTTGAGAATGACTTATTAGCCCTTCAAAAGGCCATAATTGCACGACAAGATTTGCCCACTTATAGCCTTCATTGGGGTTTACCACAATGTTTATATACTTACCTGGTATCCAGTGTATTGAAAAGCCTCAGCATTTCCCTTCCTAGGCACTGCAAGTTTTCAACCATCAAATGAGTTGAATACTTGCTCCCTTCCACAGCGGCCCAAGAGAGAGAGCAAATGTTCGACCCACCAGAAAGTGTAACGTACATGCAGCAGCTGGGTAGCGGGGAAGTGATGGCTTTTCAATACACGGACCACCAGAAAAAGAATGCTTCTTTTTTTAAAAAATAAAATCGAATATATTTTACAAATGAAGTATTAATAATACATATAATAAGAATTATTTATGAAATTAAATACTGTCGATAAAAATGAAGGCATGCGTCTTTTTACAGTGACCTTCTTTGTAAAAGTTAACCTGTGAGGACAAATATATGGAAGCAGCCACTGTTGACTTGTTTTTCAGCAAACAATTTTGAATTATTAATTATAACATTATACATAATGTTTAACTTCTTTTTCCCTTAACGTCTTTCAGGACAGCACCTTGAGAGAGCGTGGCTCCGCCCACTTGACAGGAAACACACCTCCACCAAACTTTAAAAGGAGGCTCCTTCCCACTTATCATCAGTTTTTGTGTTTCCTCCGGAGGGAACACATGTGGGAGTTTGGAGCTCTCAAGGCACTGTCCTGAGAGGACAGGCTCCCTACTCCACTATTTTTTCCTACCTCAAGAGCCGGTTCCTCCCATTTCCACAGGCTTACGGGTGTCGGGTGGATGGGCTCTTTCTCCCTCGTCAATGCTCGGGGAGAGCCAGGACTGCTCCAGGAATCGCCGCTCCCGGGGGGGGGCGGGGGGGTGTCAGGCATGGCAGGCACTTTTTTTGGCCAGGACATGCTTTTTTCCTGTTGCCGCCGCCATCTTGGGAAGGGCAGTCAGAGGACTGCATCCGCCGGAGGTGAGGTAACCGGAAGTGGGGCGGCATCCGACGAGCAGGCGCTAGGCGTCATTTCCGCCGGAAGCGCAGGGGGAGGAGGGAGGAATAGGTCTGGTGCCTACATATTTCCACTCCAATAACGCACAGGCGTTATTGGAGTCCGGAACCAGCGTTTTCGCCACAAGCATCACGCTGCTGCCTCAGCATGGACTCAGGAACCGCAGCAAGTGGGACAGGCACAGGTAAGGAGCAGACTGTAGATTCTGCTCAACCTTACTGTGGGGTCTCTCTCTAGCTCTCTTCTCCCTAAATGTTAGTGGGGCTTGAGGGTATTTTTTTTCCCCCCTGGTGGCGGAGAGGCCTGTCAGAGCACATGAGTCTGTTGTTTTTTTCTCACTGTGCACCTGTGGTGAGCATCTTGAGTGTTCAGGCTGACTCTAAAGGATGGTTTGTCTTTTTTTCTCTTTTTGTTCCCCTATCATGGCAGACCAAGAGCTCTGACCCTGGGATTAAAAAGAAATGTCCTTCATGCAAAACTAAGTTAACTGAAGGATGGAAAAAGACTTTATGTCAAGTATGCATTGACTGCTTGGTGAAGGAAGAAACTGCTTCCGCATGCAGCGATCTGATCGCATCTGCCAAAAAGGAATTGGATGCTACCATTCAATCCTTCAGATTCTCACTTACAAATCCGTCCGCAAGTCAGCCCACTACCTCACAGTCCTCTCAAGGCTCACTGTTAGTCCCGGCAGTGGAGGCAGAAATGGGTCCTCTGAACCAGGAAGGGCTTTCCCCCTCTCATTCTAATGAATCAGATGAGGATGGGATGAGCTGGAGAATATGTCTTCCAAATATAAATTGTCTTTGGATCAAGTGGATGGCCTTTTGAGGGCTATTTATGCTACTCTGGGCCTGGAGGAAGAGCATAAAGAAATGTCTTTACACAACAAAATTTATGCAGGGCTTAGCAAGCCCAAGACTCGTACCTTTCCAGTCCACCCAGTGATTTCTGAAACAATTAAGAAAGAATGGGCTGATCCTGATAGGAAACCATTCTTCTCTAGGGCTCATAACAGAAGGTTCCCTTTTGATGAAGACCCAGCGGCTCTCTGGAATAAGGTTCCAAAACTCGATGCAGCCTTTTCTCGGGTGTCAAGATCTACTGATCTGGCATTTGAGGACATGGGGATCCTAAAAGACCCCATGGATAAAAAAATGGATCAACAACTCAAGAGGACTTGGCAATCCATTATGGGCAACCTTAAGCCAGCAATGGCAACTACTTGCGTCTCCAGAAACTTGGAGTATTGGGTAAATCAGCTTAAAGCTCACATAATAGCGGATTCCCCTAAGCAAGAAATCCTTGATTCCTTTTCTACTCTCTCAGCGGCTATAGCCTATGTCTCTGATGCATCAGCAGAATCTATCAGGATGACAGCTAAGGCTGCAGCCCTTACTTATTCAGTTAGATGGGCATTATGGCTAAAAACCTGGCAGGGGGACGCAGCATCTAAAAATAAATTATGCTGGGTCCCTTTCCTAGGGGATTTATTGTTTGGCCCTGATTTGGATTCAGTTCTGGACAGGAGTGCAGATAAAAAGAAATCTTTTCCTGTCAAGAAGAAGAAACAGCCAGTCAAACGTTTTTTTCGTCCTCAAAGGGCTCAGGAACAAAACAAGCCTCAAGAGAAAAAGAAAAGATGGTCAGGGCGGAGGGGAAAAGGCAAAGGGAATGTCCTTTTCCATCCTCCTGCGTCATCCAGCAAGACGCAATGACAGCCAGTTACAGGTGGGTGGAAGACTTCAGGGCTTTCTCCCCTATTGGGCAAGCATAACAGAAAACCAGTACATTCTGAATATGCTAGCCCAGGGTTACAGTATAGAATTTTCAGATCTCCCCCTAGAAAGGTACTTGGTGACAAATCTTCCAAGAGATGTAACAAAATCCCTAGCAATGAAGAACCTGTTAAAGGATCCGATAGATCAAGGGGTTGTGACTCACGTTCCACAGGGGGAGCTTTATCAGGGATTTTATTCCCATATATTCCTGATAAAAAATCCATCCAGAGACTTTCGATTAATCCTAAACCTGAAACCGCTGAACAGATCAGTCCTATACAAAAGATTTCGTATGGACTCCTACTTCACGGTCAGAAACCTATTGACAAAGGATTGCTTTATGGCATCAATAGACCTTCGAGATGCCTATCTGCATATCCCCATAGCCCTGCAGTCTCAAAAATTCCTAAGGATGGCGATAAATTTGGGGAAAGAGGTTCTGCACCTACAATTCAAGGCCCCCCCCTTTGCCCTTTCTTCTGCCCCACGAATATTTACAAAGATAATGGCAGAAGCGCTTGCACCTCTCCGCCTGCAGGGGATTGCGGTAATTCTGTACTTGGATGACCTACTCTTCTTTGCCCCTTCCGGGGAAAAATTGTTAGAGGACCCAAGCCTTGGGCTGGATTATAAATATGCAAAAGTCAAATTTCAATCCGGCCCAGGAAGTACTATTCCTGGGGTATGAGATCTGTTCAAGGGAACAGAGAGTTTTTCTCCCAGAAGAGAAAAAGGTAAAAGTCCAAAATGTGGTAGCCTCCTTACAGACAAATCAGGAATTATCAGCCAGGCAGGTCATGTCATCCCTAGGAACCCTAACCTCAACCATGCCAGCCATTCAATGGGCAAGGTTACATTTCAGACCTCTTCAGACTCTTCTCCTGAGAATATGGAATCACAGGACAGAATCTCTGGAAGCAAAGATAAAAATCCCCACCAAAGTCAAAAGATTGCTTTGGTGGTGGAGAAGTCAGGAAAATCTGTCAAAGGGCCTGCTCTGGTCTTTTCCAATAGAAAAGGTGGTAACAACAGATGCCAGCGTGTGGGGTTGGGGAGCTCACTTAGGTCAAAACTTCACGCAAGGAGTGTGGTCTCAGACAGAGGCAAAGAGGTCCTCAAATTGGAGGGAACTAAGGGCAGTCGCCTTAGCATTAGATGCCTTCTCTCCAATCCTTCAAGGTTCCCATGTCCAGGTCCTCTCAGACAACGCCACTACCATAGCCTACCTAAACAAACAGGGGGGTACAAGAAGCAAAACACTTCAGTTACTAGCTTCAAATATCCTGGTTTGGGCAGAAAATCATGTACTGTCCTTATCAGCAGTCCACCTCAAGGGCACCCTAAATGTAGTGGCAGATTATCTAAGCAGAAGGCGAATTCAGGAGGCAGAATGGAGCTTGAATCCGGAAATTTTTGCAATGATTACCAGGGCCTGGGGTCAACCACAAATAGACCTATTTGCCTCAGAAGAAAATACGCAACTCCCGGTATTCTTCTCGATTCACATAAACGACAGTTCCCAGGGTACAGATGCATTAATTCAGCCCTGGAACTTCCATCTGGGTTACGCCTTTCCTTCTTTCCAACTGATCCCGTTGGTATTGAGGAAAATACAGAGAGAAAAAGGGGCAGTCATTTTAATTACTCCATTTTGGCCAAAAAGGGCATCGTTTACCACCATTCTACAGATGGCAATCAAACCATCTTGGCAGCTGCCTCACCGGCAAGACTTGCTCCTACAAGGTCCGATACAGCATCCGGAAGTGGCCAGTCTAAGCCTCACCGCCTGGTATCTGAGGAGCAGTTGTTAAGAAACAAAGGTCTGTCACAACCTTTGGTAGCTACCTTACTTTCCAGTAGAAAAATAGTGACCAGAAAAATCTATGCTAAATATTGGAAAGTCTACAACTCTTTCTGACATTCGACAAAAAGAAAGGTAAAAAACTTAGTGTCAATTTTAGAATTCTTTCAAAACGGGGCAGACAAAGGCTTGTCAGTCAGCATGCTTAAAGTGCAAATAGCCGCTTTGGGAGTATTTCTAAAAAGACTAATCTCTTCCGAGCCCTTGGTTATAAGATTTTTCAAGGTGCTTACCAGATCCAGACCAGCTCCGGCTAAGCACTTTCCCAATTGGGATCTATCAGTGGTCCTACAAGCCCTCACAAAGGAACCTTTTGAACCACTACAAGAAATCTCTCTGAAAATTCTTACTCTTAAAACCTTATTTTTGGTTGCAATAACGTCAGCAAGGAGAATTAGTCCTATTTGTTAAAAAATCCTTTTTAGCCATCTACACAGATAGGATTATACTCAAAACCGATCCGGGATTTTTGCCAAAGGTGGCGTCAGCCCACAACAGGTCGCAGGAGATCATCCTGCCAACCTTTTGCTCAAACCCTTCGGGGGGAAAAAGAAAGCAAATTCCACAATTTGGATGTAAGAAGGACTTTATTACAGTATCTGGAAGTAACAAAAAACTTTCGGTCCTCGGACTCTCTGTTTATACTTTTTTCTGGAAAAAAGAAGGGCCAACAAGCTTCTAAGGGGTCAATAGCTAGATTGCTTAAATCTGCTATTCTAGCAGCCTACTCTCAATCGGGGCTATCCCCCCCGCTGGGTAATTAAAGCACATTCTACCAGGGCTCAGGCCACTACATGGGCAGAAATAGCTGGTGCCACCCCAAATCAAATTTGTAAGGCGGCTACGTGGTCAAGTTACCTTACGTTTGTCCTTCATTACAGACTGGATTTTCTGTCAGCAAGTGAACAGGCTTTTGGCAGAAAGGTCTTGCAGGCTGTGGTCCCTCCCTAAGTGGGTAAGTCTCTATTATCCTCTCAAGGTGCTGTCCTGAAAGACGTTAAGGGAAAAATCAAGTTAGACTTACTGGTAACTTGTTTTCCAGGAGTCTTTCAGGACAGCAGCCACCCGCCCTTATTGTATTAAATTACTATGCTGTGACTAACCATATTCTGATTATGTGTTCCAGCTTGGGCCGGAGGTTCTCTACTACTACTGATGATAAGTGGGAAGGAGCCTCCTTTTAAAGTTTGGTGGAGGTGTGTTTCCTGTCAAGTGGGTGGAGCCACGCTCTCTCAAGGTGCTGTCCTGAAAGACTCCTGGAAAACAAGTTACCGGTAAATCTAACTTGATTTTTTTCTAGATTTAGGTAATCCTATTACAAATCTATCAGTAGAGATCGAGGCAGCTGAAGGTACACTATATTGTCAAAAGTATTTAAAAGTATGCCTTTACATGAATTTTAATGGCATCCCAGTCTTAGGTTTCCATTATTGAGTTGGCCCACCCTTTGCAGCTATTCAACTCTTCTTGTAAGGCTGTCCACAAGGTTTAGGAGTGTGTCTATGGGAATGTTTGACTATTCTTCCAGAAGCGCATTTGTGAGGTCAGGCACAGATGTGGACGAGAAGGCCTGGCTCGCAGGCTCCGCTCTAATTCATCCCAAAGGTGTTCTATCAGGTTGATGTCAGGACTCTGTGCAGGCCAGTCAAGTTCCTCCACCCCAAACTCGCTCATCCATGTCTTTATGGACCTTGCTTGAGTCCTGACTCCCAGAAGAGTTGAAGCTGTTAAAGCTGCAAAAGGTGGGCAAAGTCAATATTAAACCATACAGACTAATGCCCCGTACACAGGGTCGGATTTTCTGACGGAAAATGTGTGATAGGACCTTGTTGTCGGAAATTCTGACCGTGTGTAGGCTCCATCACACATTTTCCATCGGATTTTCCGACACACAAAGTTTGAGAGCAGGATATAAAATTTTCCGACAACAAAATCCGTTGTCGGAAATTCCGATCGTGTGTACACAAATCCGACGGGGGAAAGTGCCACGCATGCTCAGAATAAATAAAAAGATGAAAGCTATTGGCCACTGCCCCGTTTATAGTCCCGACGTACGTGTTTTACGTCACTGCGTTTAGAACGATCGGATTTTCCGACAACTTTGTGTGACCGTGTGTATGCAAGACAAGTTTGAGCCAACATCCGTCGGAAAAAATCCTAGGATTTTGTTGTCGGAATGTCCGAACAAAGTCCGACCGTGTGTACGGGGCATAAGACTAATATGCCATTAAATTTCACGTGCAAGTAAAGGCAGGCGTCTCAATACTTTTGACAATATAGTGTATAGTGTGAAGGAATTTCAATTGGGATGCAGCGGGCACACTAACAGCAGCCGCTCCCAATTTGACAGCTGTGTGGGTGCAGATCCACAGCCCCAAAAGCACACTGTCCATGTTTGGGGCCGTGCACCCCCACTCCTCAAATTGGGAGCAGCAACTGTGTCCTTGCAGTTGCCTCATCCTAGTTGACAAGAATTGGGTTGCCTGCACGGAGATGCATAGAATATCTGTGCACCCCTTTGCGGGCAAACAGGGCCCTTGCACAGGTGAACACTATAGTACACCCATGTGAATGAGGTCTAACAGTCAAGCTTGGCTCCACGCCATGATCCTTCCCAGCCTACCTGACAGGCAACCCTGCTGTCCAGTAGGAAGTCCAGTAGGCAATGTGATAAACACTTCTGCCCGGCAGCACTAGGGTCACCGGTTCAAATCCCATCCATTGCACTACCTGCTTGGAGTCTGCATGTTCTCACTGTGCCTGTGTGGGCTTCTGCCGGGTACTCCGGTTTACCCTTGCACCCCAAAGACATGCTGGTAGGTTAATTGGCTCCTGTCTAAATTGGTCATAGTATATGTATGTATGAATGTGAGTTAGGGACCTTAGATTGTAAGCTCCATGAGGGCAGGGACTGATGTGAATGTACAATATATTTACATTCTGAAAATAATGCTGGACTCTCTAATAAGAAAGCCAAATACTGTATGACATCTTGATGGCAGCCTGTGTGTTCCTGTCTTCAGCTGGCCATAGATGGATCCCTTTTTTTTTTTCAATAAGCCTGCGGGCAGATCAAAAAAACCAAATGGAGTTTCCCATCCACATAAGCGAGGTGGATGAAGGAATCCTACCTATGTGCCATTGTATTCTGACAGCGGGAACTCTGCTGTCAGAATACACTGATCGCTGATAGAGAAAAACTAGCATGTGCTGATATCTTTAAAAACCATTACATTTATTAAAAAGTATAGGGGCAGCACAGTGGCTAACACTTCTGTCTAGAAGCACTAGGGTCGTTGGTTCAAATCCCAACTATGACATTACCTGCCTGGAATTTGCATGTTCTCCCAGTGCCTGTGTGGGTTTCCTCCGGGTACTTTGGTTTCTTCCCACACTTCAAAGCTGGAAGGCTACTTGGCCCTTGTCTATAATGGCCCTGGTATGTGTATGAATGTGTGTTAGGGACCTTAGATTGTAAGCTCCTTGAGGGCAGGGATTGATGTAAATGTACAGTATCTCACAAAAGTGAGTACACCCCTCACATTTTTGCAAATATTTTATTATATCTTGTCATGTGACAACACAGAAGAAGTAGTGAGTGTACAGCTTGTCTAACGGTGTAAATTTGCTGTCTCCTCAAAATAACTCAACACACAGCCATTAATGTCTAAACCACTGGCAACAGGTGAGTACACCCCTAAGTGAAAATGTCCAAATTGGGCCTGAATAGCCATTTTCCCTCCTTGGTGTCATGTGACTCGTTAGTGTTACAAGGTCTCGGGTGTGAATGGGGAGCAGGTGTGTTAAATTTGGTGTTATCGCTCTCACTCTCTCATACTGGTCACTGGAAGTTCAACATGGCACCTCATGGCAAAGAACTCTCTGAGGATCTGAAAAAAAGAATTGTTGCTCTACATAAAGATGGCCTAGGCTATAAGAAGATTGCCAAGACCCTGAAACTGAGCTGCAGCACAGCGGCCAAGACAATACAGCATTTTAACAGGACAGGTTCCACTCAGAACAGGTCTCGCCATGGTCAACCAAAGTAGTTGAGTGCACATGCTCAGGGTCATATCCAGAGGCTGTCTTTGGGAAATAGACGTATGAGTGCTGCCAGCATTGCTGCAGAGGTTGAAGGGGTGGGGGGTCATCCTGTCAGTGCTCAGACCATACGCCGCACACTGCATCAAATTGTTCTGCATGGCTGTCGTCCCAGAAGGAAGCCCCTTCTATAGATGATGCACAAGCCTGCAAACAGTTTGCTGAAGACAAGCAGACTAAGGACATGGATTACTGGAACCATGTCCTGTGGTCTGATGAGACCAAGATAAACTTTTTTGGTTCAGATGGTGTCAAGCGCGTGTGGCGGCAACCAGGTGAGGAGTACAAAGACAAGTGTGTTTTGCCTACAGTCAAGCATGGTGGTGGGAGTGTCATGGTCTGGGGTTGCATGAGTGCTGCCGGCACTGGGGAGCTACAGTTCATTGAGGGATCCATGAATGCCAACATGTACTGTGACATACTGAAGCAGAGCATGATCCCCTCCCTTCGGAGACTGGGCCGCAGGGCAGTATTCCAACATGATAAAGACCCCAAACACACCTCCAAGAAGACCACTGCCTTGCTAAAGAAGCTGAGGGTAAAGGTGATGGACTGTCCAAGCATGTCTCCAGACCTAAACCCTATTGAGCATCTGTGGGGTATCCTCAAACGGAAGGTGGAGGAGCGCAAGGTCTCTAACATCCACCAGCTCCGTGATATCGTCATGGAGGAGTGGAAGAGGACTCCAGTGGCAACCTGTGAAGCTCTGGTGAGCTCCATGTCCAAGAGGGTTAAGGCAGTGCTGGAAAATAATGGTGGCCACACAAAATATTGACACTTTGGGCCCAATTTGGACATTTTCACTTAGGGGTGTACTCACTTTTGTTGCCAGCAGTTTAGACATTAATGGCTGTTTGTTTAGTTATTATGAGGGGACAGCAAATTTACACTGTTATACAAGCTGTACACTCACTACTTTACATTGTAGCAAAGTGTCATTTCTTCAGTGTTGTCACATGAAAAGATATAATAAAATATTTACAAAAAAGTGAGGCGTGTACTCACTTTTCTGAGATACTGTATAATATATGTAAAGTGCTGCATAAATTGACGGCATATATAAATATATAAAGGCTTGGGAGGCAGGAAGGGATAAAGCCAAGTTGTGTTATTTCTCTAAAAATTGAGAATTGCATATACTGTTACATCAGCTGTCTATATCTCTGGATCTGCTGTGTGATGAATGCTCTGAAAGTAACCTCTGTTGCAGCATTCTTCATCACATGACCAGCTAGAGCGGCCCGCGATTAGGAGAGGTTTACTTTAAATACCGGTAGTTTCTGTAAAAAATTTGCATCCCTCCTCCCAACCCCGTAAAGCCATCTCTCGCAATGAGTGTCAGCTAGATGTAAAACAAAATACTATCGTATGCTGTTGCCTTTAATCATGTAATTGCAGAGTGACATTTAACACTAAGGCTTCGTGTTACCTCTCCACCTTAATGAAGAGCGGAGGGTTCGCTATGTCGTACCCCTCCTCCCCCCGATTGGCCAGCCTACCACGCAAAGAGCACTTTAACTACACCGAAGTTTGGCCAGGCTTCTACATATTACAGCAGCAACACGAACACACACAATTGAAGTATTTGAAAGCCATAAAATATGCATGGCTATCGGTGACAGCCCCATAAAGTCAGGCAATTAGCTACGTAATCCGAGAGGCTCGGAGCCCATCGGAAGCCAGCCCGCGGTTCTCTATTAGTTAAATGCATTTTGTAGGTCCTCATTCCATCAAATCAACTAACACTTCCTTTAATTGGCTGATAAATTATACAGCTGCCCGCATTATAATTTAATAAGTCGTAAACATTCCATGGGCCCGCTGTAAAGTCTATATCGCGCTCATTAATTCCTTAATTTCAGCTGATGGAAGGGGAGATGGAACGAGCGTGCTTGTACAGTCAGCCTCGGGCTATGAAATAAGGAAAAAGAATCCAGAGGAAGGGGGGGGGGTCCTTTAAGGATTTTTTTTTTTTTTTTTTTTAACATCTGTGTTGGAAACTCAATCTGTGGGCTGTCAACAGTAGCAGGTCGCTCCCCCCTCTTCCATCTCCCCATTCAAAGGGTGACTGACAGATACCTACCCGCTCTTGTCAAACTATCTTTAAACATCAAGACAGCCAGTAAACATAGCCCAATGTATATTAAGTCTTGTTCTACCCCCCTCCCTTCCTCAGCGCTCATCTAACACTCCGCCTCCGCCTCCTCTGCCCCCCCCCCACCCTCTCCTCCACTCTCTGTCCCTATGAATTTTTCATGCCGCTGAGCATAAATATTAATTCTAATAGCTCAGTATTGTCGTTATTATTTCTGTTTTGTGACAAACATGCATAAAATATTCAAGACCCTTTTTATTTATAAAAAAAAAAATTACATTTACACACTTGATTGTTGAAATGATTAGATCTGTCCTGGGGACTTTTTTTTTTGGGAATCCTGTAACCGCGATAAACAGATGAACCGGGCGCAGTTAAACGGAATAGTTATTTTGTAAAACGCCGTTTAGATGGTCTGGTTGAAAAAAAAAAATGAATTTTTATATTCAGGATTTTCTTCTTACATAATTTCTGGGCAAATTGAATTTTCTTGATTATACGTTATTACCCCCCTCCCCCGTTACGCTTCTTCTCTTTGACTTTCAAGCCTTCACCACTTGGTTGGCATGAGTGATCTGTCAGAAAAGAGGCCCTGTATGTGCAGAATAAAATGCCCGCTGGAACTGCTTTGTGTGCACAGTGCAGATAACAGGACCCTTGGGAGAGTAGAAGATCCTGCAGGGAAATCTGAAGACTTTTACAGTATGTTAAGCAACACCCATTTAACAGCAGGAGAAGAGAAATCTATAGATACAACATCATTTTAGGGACCCAAAGTAAAAAAATACCATTAAGATCAACTCCAGGTATGGTTTTTAATGCATACCCTGTTTCCCCAAAAATAAGACCTAGCGTGATTGTCGGTGATGGCTGCAATATAAGCCCTACCCCCCAAATAAGCTCTAGTTAAAGTCCTTGTAGGTCTTATTTTCAGGGTAGGGCTTATTTTCAGGGAAACAGGTTAGGGCTTATTTGGGGGGCAGGGCTTATATTGCAGTCATCACCGACAATCACGCTAGGTCTTATTTTCAGGGAAACAGGGTAGCTACATTGGTCCAGCTTGGGAAGTGGAGAATCTCTGTAGTAGTCTGTGCTACAACAGTGATAGCCGTGTGTCAAGCTCCTGGCCTACTGCACACTGACCACAGGGGGTCGCTCACTTGGCACTACCGCCATTCACAGAACACCTTGTTTTATTTATTTAATTCTTTAATTAATTTAAGGTGTTCTCTGATTAGATGAGGTGGAAAGGTGAGGCAGTAATGTCACAATCTCCACTTTGTCCAATCAAAGAACACTCTGTGTTCATTGAAAAAATACAAGCCATTCTTTGAGGGGTAGCAGTGCCAAGCAGGTGAGCCCCTGTGGTCAGCGGGACCCAGAAGATCGCAGCTATCACTGTAGCAGTGCCGACTACTACAGTGATTCTCTGCTTCCCCAGGGATCTCTCAGATATGAGATATGCATACTTGCATTGATTTAAGTAACTATGCAGTTAGGCCCCGTTCACCCAGTTGCTTGCCCAGTGTATCTTTTACGGGCACCCCATTGTTGTCTATTGGGACATGCTGTTGTCGGCAGCCGCTGTGTCCCAATATGACATACAGATGCGTGCGGGTTCCCAAAGGTGGGTTTGGGGACCTGTGCGTGCCTGCATATCATATTGGGACACAGCGGCTGTGGACAACAATGGTATGCTGGTACGGGGATGCACACATCCCCCTGATAGTCAAGTAGGTCCTGCACTGGGCATGAGGCTAATCGCTCCATATGAACAGGGTCTTAGGATCTATATGGAATTCAGCTTTCAAAGCAACAGGTTCACCTAAAAGCCCACTATATGTTTGTGTTCTTGTATAGTGTTAATATCTTCAATGATAGCAATCATTGTAGGTATTCCTTTTAATTTATACCTGTTTCCTTATTTCTCCATGCAGACCAAGCTGTCCAGCTTAAGTGACAGTACAGAGGTTGGCACAAACTATAAAGCCAAGGGTATAAAACTAATAATGCAACTGCTTAAAAAGTGTTATCTGGAATTAGGCTTCAATTTGTTTATCACTTATTTAAAGTCCATCTAAAACAACCTATTCATCTAAGACTGTAATCCTGTACATACGTGGACAACACTGCTGCACGACTCCAGTGCAGAACTAACAGTGTTGTCACCCTGTTAAAGCGGAGGTTTGCTGAAAAAAAAAAATATTAAAAGCCAGCAGCTACAAATACTGCAGCTGCTGACTTTTAATATATGGACACTTACCGTATATACTCGAGTATAAGTCGTTCCGAGTATAAGTCGAGGCCCTAATTTACCACAAAAAAATGGGAAAAACTTATTGACCCGAGTATAAGACGAGGGTGAGAAATGCACAGCTACTGTAAGTGGAAAAGAGGGTCAACAATGCCCATTTGCAGCCTCACTGTGCCCATTTGCATGCCTCACTGTGCCCATTTGCAGCCATAGGTCCCCCGAACTTCAAACTCGGTAGTTAAGGGTTTCTAGATGCCCCCTAGCTGCAGCCAAAATTTGGGGTCTCTGAACCCAAAGGGTCCCAAAATGACGTTGCTGCAGATGGACACAGTTGACCGAATTTGGGGCCCTGTATCTTGGGGCCACTTAGTGCTAAGAACCCCAAATTTGGTGTGCAAACCCAGTGGAACTAGCACCATAAAATATCCAAAGCTGGGGTTTCTAGCACCAAGTGGCCCCGAGATACAGGGCCCCAAATATCGGTTCAGAAAATGTCAAGCACTTTTCTGTAGCAGAGAATGACATTTTCCGAACCGGCTTTGGGGCCCCTTGGTGCTAGGAACTCCATCTTTGGATATGTTATGGTACCAGTTTCACTGGGTTTGCACACCAAATTTGGGGTTCCTAGCACTAAGTGGCCCTGAGATACGGGGCCCCAAAGTCGGTTCAGAAAATGTCAAGCACTTTCCTGCAGCAGAGAATTACATTTTCCGAACCGATTTTGGGGCCCCGTATCTCGGGGCCACTTGGTGCTAGGAAATCCATCTTTGGATATGTTGTGGTACGAGTTCCACTGGGTTTGCACACCAAATTTGGGGTTCCTAGCACCAAGTGGCCCTGAGATACAGGGCCCCAAATTCGGTCCGGAAAATGAAATTTTTTGCTGCAGAAAAGAGCTTGACTTGAGTATAAGTCGAGGGGGGCACTTTCAGCACAAAAAAATGTGCTGAAAAACTCGACTTATACTCGAGTATATACGGTACCTGTACAGGGAGCCTGCGGTGTCGGCAGCCGAAGCCGATCCGTCCTTCGGCTCTCGGCTGCTGCCGCCGCCATCCTCGGTAAGGGAATAAGGGAGTAAAGCCGTGCGTCCTCTCAGGTCCCTGCTGTATTCTGTGTCTCACAGAATACAGCGGGGGAGGACGGGGTAGGCGGCGGAAGTGGCATAGGTCACCCCAATCACCGCGGTGATCTATGCCAGGAAGTGGGAGCAAATACCTGTATTAGACAGGTATCTGCTCCCTCCTCCCCCCTGAAAGGTGCCAAATGTGACACCGGAGGGGGGGAGGAATCCAAAAAGTGGAAGTTCCATTTTTGGGTGGTACTCCACTTTAAGGAAAGTGGAATAATTACTGTGTAAAAAGGCATTTTGATCCTGCCTTCTCCGATCCGCCCCTTCTTCCACAGTCCCCAATCCATCTCCTGATAGAACAGAGCCTTGGGGGGCACTCTGCACATGGTAAGTTTGGTGTGTATTGCTAGAGAGTTTTTTTTTTTTTTTTGGAGTCCATGTGATCGGCACAGGGCCAATCAGAACTGTCCAGGCAGAGGGTCAGGGGTCATGCAGCCTCATAGAAACAGTCACAAGACAGCTATATACTGCTGATGAGAAAAGGTATTTAGCAGTTTATATTTACTAAAATAATTGCATTTCCATGTTCTGCGTACTGTGGGAGACCAAATATTGTGAATTCAGTGTCCTGGGTTTAGTAACACTTTAACGCAGCCCATACATTAGTCAGTTCTTTTCCTTTAACTAACAGGTTGAATAAAACAAAACTGATCCTATTCCCCCATCCACACTTTTGATGTGGGGGAGGGATCCTCCCGGCTGTGCCTTTGTATTCTGACAGTGGGGAGACTTCCCTGCCCATCAGAATACACTGGTGCAGTCTATAACCTGCAGCACTGATTGAGGGGCAAAAATCAGACGAGCGGTTGAACAGAAATTGATCAACTTTTGTTCAATCACAGTGCCCATACATGGATCCAAATTCTGCTGGTCCCTGCTGAACCAGACAAATTTCAATCCATGTATGGGCAGCTTAAAGTGGAACTTTACCCTAAAGGGACAATTCTGCTTTATGCCCTCCTCTATCTTTGGCACTCTTTTTTTTGGAGGGGAGTTCCCACTTCAAGTCAGATCACCATGGCGCATCCACCAGAATTTCTGCTCTCTCCCTGCAACCTTCTGGGGCACATCACAGGTCCGAGAAGGCTGTGGTATTATTCACAAAGCACACTGCAGGTCACACGTGTGCATTGTGCAGCTGGCTGTGAAGCAACAAGGTATCGTAACCAGCTACACACAGTAAACATGCTGGCGCCGGTGACCCAGTGAAGACCAGTGAAGAACCAGTTTGCGTGAGGACATCGCTGGACTCCTAGACAGGTAAGTGTTCTTTTTTTAAAAGTCAGCAGCTACAGTATTTGTAGCTGCTGACTTTTGTTTTTCAAACTTTAAGTAACTTCCTTCTATCACTCTGTGTTCTTCCCTTGTTTTGTCTGTCTGTATATTTTTTTTTTCTGTAGGAGATCCCCCTATCAATAAAATGGTGAAAAGAAGTGAAGATGTTCAAAATACAATAACCCAAAGCAGCCAATCAGAAAACGCCTTTGAAACCTCCCATTATACTATACTGCAGTGTGATTGGTTGCAGCGTTCTTAGCACTATATCCCATGCCCTGTGTGCCTAGCTGTACAGTATGTGTGGCAGTGCCCTGTCCTGGGTCCTGAAATTCCTAGCAGAGGGTGATTGAGCTATGTGCCTGCCTCACATGCTGGCTCTTGTGCTATAGTTTTCACTTAGATATCATTCTCTCCCTGTCTCTGCATCAGGCTCATCCCCTGTCTCATTCGTTCCTTGCAGCATATAGATCTCACTGTACTAATCACATCCCTTCATGTGTCTCCCGGCAGGGTTTTCTTCCTGGATATCCCAGACGATGTTGCTGTGGAGCGTCTGTCTTTGCGTATGACAGATCCGGTCTCTGGAGAGAGGTTGGTTGACAGTTATTGTTTTGAGATGGTCTCATCACATCGATCCGCACAACAACATTTGCACTGATTATAATGCGTTTGTACAAGACCTGACATAAGCAGCGTCTGGCCGACAAGCTGTGGATTATTGTTTCCGCCAATGGCCGCTTCCAGGATTTTACCCATTAAATCACAGCAGTTTTTACCAGGGGAAAAAGAAATATTGAAGTGTTTCTGTATTTATAGAAGAGCTACAGTCAAGAAAAGATTTTTAGTACTATAATAAACCCGTAAAACCTCTACTTTGATAGAGTTGTTAGGAAATCCCTGTTATTGCCAATTAGAGATCTGCATTAGACCCTATTACTGTTTACTTAGGGTACAGCTTTTTGAATTGAATAGTAGGTTGGCCTTTTTTTGTTGTTTTATGTCAGCCCTGATCCAAGGGACTGAGCCAGCTCATTAGATGGGATATGCTAAAATGTGTTTAGATCTGTATTATAAAAGTGCCAGGGGGTATAAAATTGGACTAAATGGACACTTAAGTGTAAAATTGTGACTCTTGTTCCCTATGTATATACAGAAATATTTCATATTTCATAATTTAGATGATAGCTTTCCTTAACCACTTCAGCCCCAGAAGATTCTACCTCCTTCCTGACCAGAGCACTTTTTGCAATTTGACACTGCGTCACTTTAACTGGCAATTGCGCGGTCGTTCAACATTGTACCCAAACTAAATTTGCGTCCTTTTTTTTCCCACAAATAGAGGTTTTTTTTGGTGGTATTTGCTCACCTCTGCGGTTTTTATTATAAAAGAGCGACAATTTTGAAAAAAAAACAAAACATTTTTTACTTTTTGCTATAATAAATATCCCCCAAATTTTTTTGAAAAAACTAATTTCTTCACCAGTTTAGGCCGATATGTATTGTTCTACATATTTCTGGTAAAAAAAATTGCAATAAGTGTATATTGATTGGTTTGCGCAAAAGTTATAGCGTCTACAAACTATGGGAAAGCTTTATGCCATTTTTATTATTATTATTATTATTTTTTTTACTAGTAATGGCGGTGATCTGCAATTTTTAGCAGTACTGCGACATTGCGACGGACAGATCGGAGACTTTTGACACTTTTTTGGGACCATTGGCATTTATACAGTGATTGGTGCTATAAAAATGCACCATTTGCTGTGTAAATGTCACTGGCAGGGAATGGGGTTAACACTAGGGGGGCGATCAAGGGGTTAACTGTGTGTTCCCTTAGTGTGTTCTAACTGTGAGGGGATAGGATTGACTAGGAGAGGAGACATATCGTTTTTCATACTTAGTAGGAACAAACAATATGGCTCCTCTTCCCTGACAGCACAGGGATTTGTGTGTTTACACACACAAATCCCCGTTCTGGCGCTCGTGCATGCGATCGCGTGTAGCCGGTGGCAATGCCACGTGCAGCGGGCACACACCCTCTGGTGGCCGCTAAAGGAATGGATGTACCCATACAGGTTTTAGCCCAGAGGAGCCATTCTGCCGCAGTATATCTGCGTGAGCCAGTTGGAAACCAGTTAAACCTCAGGCCTGAAATATGAACAAAGCATATCCCTCTATATTGTGTACTTGTCTTAATTAAGAGGGTATTTACTAAAATTGGTGCACTCAGAATCTGGTGCATAGTAACCAATAAGCTTCCAGGTTTTATTATCAAAGCTTAAAGGGTAAGATTACCTCTACAGAAAATCTGTAAGGTGAACTTACACTGGACTCCTCTCCCACTATACCAGAGTCCCGTGGTCCTCCGCTGTCACGCACCGGGACATTGCTTCACTGGTCTGGGGACTTTAAATCCTCCTGGCTTTCTCTCCTCTCCTCCAGCACTGAAAGGACGGGCTAGACGGATTCTGATTGGTCATTAGAATGCCTCCTATACGTACACGTTGGGAGATATGGATAGAAGATCAAGCCGCAGGGATTTCAGATCCTCGGACTGGTGAAGCGGCGTCCTGGTGTCTGACAATGGGGATTGCGGGGCACTGGGACTGGGGGGAATGGGGAGGGGGTCCAGTGTAAGTTCACCTTGCAGATTATCTGTAAAGGTGAACTTACACTTTAATTGAACAAGCTGAAGTTAGAAGCTGATTGGCTACCATCCACAGCTACACCAGATTCTGAGTGCTCTAGTTTTAGTAAATCTCCCCCAAGTGTCATTTCTGTCTGCTGCCCTGTTCCTCTGCTATCAGCATGCATCACTTTTGACAAGTTTTCCTGACACCAAGAGAAAAAGGGTGACAGGGAGGGAGCCCCAGCTGATTGACAGCCTCAGCTCTGTTCCTGTGTGCCGTATGAAGGGGGGGGGGTGTCTCTTTCCTCCAAACAGCTCTCAGAGCTCTCCTCACTGAGCTCTGCAGAATGTAATTTTAGCTCTCCGCCCCCCTTTTTTTTCTGAACCATCAGACAAGCTTTATAAATTCAGCACTTTGAATGTAAAGAAGAGAAGACTGCAGATAAGCAGGTACAACTTATGTAGGAGGATTTGTTTCATCTCCATGTATCATCCGAGGCCAGTCACTTCACTGGGTTCTTGCAAGGGTGTACAACCACTTTAAGGAAACCTGTAGCATATCGTGGTTTTCCTAGGATGCCCCCCAAAACACATGTACTGGATATGTTACCAGGGTGCCTGGTAAAGCATAATCATAATGCAGCATGGCATATAATGAGCAGATATAGCTGCCCCATCTACATATATAATTATAAACTATATAAAGAAATATGATTTAAAAACAACACACACTAATAAGATCAGTTAAAGCAGGGGTCTCAAACTGGCGGCCCTCCAACTGTTGTGAAACTACAAGTCCCATGAGGCATTGCAAGACTGAGAGTTACAAGCATGACTCCCACAGGCAGAGGCATGATGGGACTTGTAGTTTTGCAACAGCTGGAGGGCCGCCAGTTTGAGACCCCTGAGTTAAAGTGTATCTAAACTCAAGAACAAAAATGTCGAATTTGGCAGCTTACCAGTTTAAAGAGGCGGTGACTGCATTTGTTTTCTTTTATTCTGGCTTTCTTCTCAGTTGTCACCTTGTAATTCTGCTGTACCGTACGCATCTTGCCCTACTGTACCTACATAGAATCAGCAGAATCATTCATTTTCTTTTTAAAGCAGCCGCAGCCTGAGGGGAAAGCATGTCCCTTGCCAGCAGCTGCAGAGAAGGACCTTTATTCTCTGTGTGGAAGCAGTGGTCTCTATGCAGAGGTCCATCACACTAGAGATCTCCAATAAGCAGGGAGCAGATTGCAGAGCTATAGGTCTGGCTCAGTTGCGGCTGTGTCAGACCTCTGTAGAGAGATCACACAGACAATGAGGCCCCTTCTCTGCAGTGTGCTGGCAGGGAACAGGCTTTTCTACTACAGCCCTGGCTGCTTTCTAAAGAAAATGAACAGTGAGGCATTAAACACCTTTTGTTTTGATGTACCTGGATTGTATTTAGTTTAAAGTGATATCAATTGGGTCTTAATTTAAAAAAAGAGTGCTTGGCTTCATGGCACACTACAGGGACTGTACAGTGTGCAGAGCCTACGACCCACACACAGCCACCCACTGAGATCAATTAGAAGACGCAGCTGCGTGCAGTTACGCATGGAAGGTTGTGTAGCGTACCCACATGGGTGTATGCTCCAAACACAGATACTAGGCATTCACAGCAAATGTCCGTGCAGGTGCTTTGTGCAACCCCCAGTGCATTCCTGCATACAGCCGCATTGTCTAATTCTTCTTAATTGGTGTCTGTATGAGGCACCTGTGGGTCCCAGGATAGTGACTACGCATTTGTAGTACCTTGGATTACGAGCATAATTCGTTCCAGAAGCATGCTTGTAATCCCAAGCACTCATATATCAAAGCGAGTTTCCCTATAGGAATCAATGGAAACTCAGATAATCAGTTCCAGCGTCACTGCTAGTGTATGCAGTACCGCATGTGACCAGAGGTGGGGGGGGGGCGCCAGAGTGTCTCCCAGCGTCACCGGTGCCCCCGCACCTGTAGCCACATGCGGTGCTGCACACCCCAGAGGCTTGAATCCTGCTCGTCTTGCGAGTCAACCCTTGCAAATCGCGTCAGTATGTAAAAAAAAAAATAGTTGGTATTGCGAAACGCTTGTGAACCGCGTTACTCGCAATCCGAGGTTTTACTGTATATATAGTACGTGTACATAGGAGCAAGTGTGTTTGCTCATTACATATGCAGACAGTGCTTCATGTTTATTAGTGCCGCACAATGGCTGCACCGTATTCCTCGTTTCTTTCAGAGTCCATTAGTCTGCACTTAACTGTTTCAAATAAGCAGACAATTTATGTGGCATATCCTATGATCTCAGCAATTGTTCTGCATTCATAAAGTCCTGCAGTATTAAGCAGGTAAAAATGTAAAACCCATCAACATTTTTCAGGTCATGTTCGCAATACTTAGAATAATGTATCCTCTTTAAAAAGAAATCATCTTGAGCCATGTTGTATATTTGTGCAGGTATCACAGCCTCTACAATCCAGCCCCGAGAGTAGAGGTACACAATCGTCTTCAGCGGGACCCCAAAGACGCAGAGGAGACTGTTCAGGCGAGGTTAGACATGTATCATGCTAATGCCGAGGAGCTGGAGGAATTTTATCAAGATGTCATTCATGTTAACGCTGATCAAGACCCATACACCGTCTTTGAGTTCATTGAGAGTTGCATTGTCAATCCCCTTCCCAAGAGCCTCCCTGGGGACTCTCCATCTCCCTAATCACTGGCAGCATATACAGGGCTCCCTATTATCTAGCGCTGATCCAGAAGGTGTGTTTTTATTCCACCTAAGGCTGCCAAGTCTCTGTACTTACCAAGTTCAGCAGTGTCATTGGGGAACACCTACCTCAAATATAAACTGACAGTGTTCAGTTAGATACATTTAAATAACAATAAAATCTTTTATTTGATCGGTTTCAGTGTTTTTGATTTATTTTCAGTTTCTTGATTTCTTTAGACTACAAAATCATTGCCTTTTTCAAGGGTTCATTTATCAGTGTCTGAAAAAGATTTTAGCTGGTTGAACATTGAGTCAATTTCCACTAATGAACTGGTCCAAAATTCTCAACTCACTTTAGTAGACTGTGGCCATCGCTGTGTGGCCTATTTACTACACATCAGTCAGGTCCCACTTACCCCGTACCAATCTTCCTTGAGGATCTATCCTAACGCAGCACGATCTTGTATACCAGCTTTCAGAAAAAGAACTGAATCCCCAGCTTTGACCTTCTGTTTCGACAAGCTCAATGAACCTGGACAAATGGAAGACTTGCCTGTGTCACTTTACCATTGGGAAGAAAAGTTTAGGCATACCTGGTGGCCTTCGACTGCTTTTACGCGCACATCAGAATACCAGGATATGCTAACTCCCTTAAAAACTGATAGGGATGACTGCGATTCAGATTTTCTGTGAGGGGAAGCTTCATCTTAGCTGCTGTAACAGATGTTTTGGACCGCCCTTTGGGAGTAAAGCCTCTTTTCGAGTTAAATACCTTTATTTAAAGGATGTTCAAGGTACAGACAATAACAATGGAAAAAAAAGGAGCATAGGAACATAGTTTGGCCCACTCTCCCCTACTGCACCCTTTCTAACCTCTTTACTCTTTTTAGATCATTCCTCACCCTTCTTCTCTCATCCCCCCGCCATATCTACTTTTTTTTCTCCCCATCTCCCTACCCCCCCCTTTTTTTTTTGCCCCCTAGAAAGGTTTCGGTTAGATTTATACTGGTTCCCCCAGTGTCCCATTTACCCCATTCTTATTGAATATTAATTGGACAGTACTGTACAAAAAATCACTCGGACACATGATTCCTCTGTATGCTTAAAGCAGGCCATAGATGATACGATTTTCTTTCCTTCAACCAATTCCTACCGCGAAGCTAATGTGTTCTCCTGGCGGGGGAGTGGAGCAGGAAGTTGACCCTGCTGGGAAAACAGCTATTATTGCTAGTGGATATAGCTGCTGGAAAAATTTGCATGTAAAACTCTGACATGCTGGTTGTACCCAAGTTGATCGTTGGATCTACTTGGGTACAATCAGCCTGCCCATATATAGTTCAAATTTCGGCCAGTCCCTGATAAATCGGACTAGATTCGAACCATCTATGGCTAGCTTTAGAATCCTCTTTAAGGTCCAGGCAGGAAGAGATTATTTGTATATATGCATGATCGTTTTATAAGTGTTCTATGACATTGCCACTATAACTTATGTCAAAAATGACCCCAGCTGTGTCTGAGGGGCTTTACTTTGTCTCTATTGTTTGTCAGTGCTCTGTCCTAAATAAAGAAATTCTACCAGTAGATGGTCCTATTGGCACCACTCACATTCTTCAACTGAAAGATGGAAAAAGCGGGGTGAAAAATCTTTGGCTGAACAAAGGCTACTCTGACAGGTGCAGGTGCCACAGGCTGAACTAAATACATCTATGGGTATGGCCAGCTTTAGTCAGATTATTCCTTTCTTTCTTAAACCATTGTCTTTTAGATACCTCATTAACCTAGGCACATGCTCATGTCATTGTGCAGAATTAAACTTTTTATGAGTTTTGGGTGGCATGGGGAAGGATTAGAACCCCTTATTGTTACTGTTATCAGAATGCTGTTTAGAGACATTTCCCCTCATCTACGACTGTGTGACCAGACACGAAGTAAGGGAAAACTTCCAACACGGGCACCAATAAAAAAACTGACAATAAAAAACTGACAGGGGTCTTAGCCTTCCCTTATTCTACAGCAAAAAAATCTTGTCCCCCGTGCCACTTGTGCTCCCTTGTGAAGCTAAGGTCCCCAACCTCCTGCTGGTGACAGTAGGGATTAGCTCTTAAATGGTTATTATTATTATTATACAAGATTTATATAGCGCCAACAGTTTACGCAGCGCTTTACAATGTGATGATTTGTACAGTCCAAATAGGGCAATTATGTCATGAGTATGCAAAGTATCCATAGGCCACACCATCATTATATTAGTTTGCTGGCTGCAAGTCAATAAGGGTCAGTGTGGATGGCAGGGGACTAATAAGGGATCCAAAGCACCCCTTTAAAAGTTCAATTCCAGCTGGTAATCCATGGCGAATAATCTGCCTATAAAGCAGACCACCAGGTCAAGTTGCCAGATTGCTTGAGAGAGTCCATCATTGCTGATCACTGATGTTTCCATACATGGCAGTGTTTTGAGAAGACTGCTGAAACTACCTTTAGGGATGTGGCCAGGTGCTAACACTCTATACTTCAACCATGGCCGACCATTGATGCTGCTATAATGACAATTTGGAGGTTTCAGTTATAAAACTGGATCCAGACAAAAAATACACAATTAGTAGATCAGCTGACCATTACCAAATGTAATTTAAAGCCACCAGTGTGACCATTACCAGAATTTCCACTGTAAGAGTAGCTGCTTGCCCAGCCGTGAAATGTATGCACCTTCTGCCCCCACCTCCTGAGTATTAGCACTTTACATAACCTTTGGAGCTCTGTTATTTAATATTGTTGTGCACATTCTGGAGATGGAAGAAAATATGAGGTTAGGCTGTTCACAGGGCAGCAAGTGTCAGACCCCAAGCTCTGGCTCTAGCTCCTGAGTCATCCTCAGAAGAAAAAAAGGAAACCAAACAAGGGGACAAATTTAACTGTTTTGTAGGCAAGCCTATACAATTATATTAATAATAAATGAGAAATGTAAATTCTTGCATGACCCCATTGTAAAAGAGTTATCACCCTACCTTGCAATACTTCGTAGTAATAGACATTAGTAAAGCTTTTGAAATTTGAACAGATAAAATGCTGCTAAAGAATTACGTTATACAGTATGTTACTGGAAGAGCTGCAATAACTGGCAGATGCTGCAGTCTGACCTCCAGGGAGCTGCAGCTGGTGGAGTATCTGTTGGTACAGAGAGGGGTCATGGTTACTTGGAGGTATTCACTAAAGAAACCTGTGAGGATGGAATTCTGGAAGTTGCTGACTTGGTTGTAGAAGTTTGTTGCAAGTGCATTGTCTAGGGCTTTCATCCTGATTGTGGCTTCCCCACCGTGCTAAGGAATGGTCACCATCTCCAGTATTGGGAAATGACAGTTTTACAATATATCACTCCTTTAATACCCTGTAGTACAGATTAAGGGATTATTTTTTTAGGACTTTTAACTTCAGCAACTGTGTCGTTGCACTGGAAGCATGAGATGAGACCATAATAGGTCAGTACTCAGGGCATTAGGGATAGAGGGGAACACCAAGGCTTAATATTTACTATGCAATATGTTACAAGGTAGGTTAATAACACTTTTACATTGGGGTCATGGAAGAATTTAAACTTCTTTTTTTTTTTTGTTTTCCTCCTCTGTTCACCTCTAAATATTCGTAGCTAAGAGAGCTACAGAAGGAATAAAGAAGAGGGATGCTCAGAGGAGGCAGAAGACTCTTTGAAATTCAGAAAATATAAAATCATTTTTTCTTTCTCGTTTGGCGTGGAGCAAGAGGGCATCATCATTTAAATGTACCTAAGGCAGAGATGTACTAAGATGAAAAAAAATGGTCAGAATCTGAAGGTTTCAATTATCCTGGGACATGAATGGGGTTAAAACATGGCCACAATCTCAATCAAATGATAAGAGAGTCTGTAGGTTACTTACCTCTCTAAAGCCTCAGGCCCCCTGACTGTCAACATCCAAACACAGCTGTGAGGAATGGGCCATGTGCCCCATGTCAAAGGGTGACATTCAGACAAAACCAGCCAATCAGTAGCTCTAACATTAGAGTGCCAGTCCACCCAAAAGTGAAATTGTAGTTAAAGCAGGAGCCTGATGGGCTGGGTCAGTGCCTGGCTCATCAAGTTATATTTTCCAGAGCATAGAATAGATGATCACCAGAGAGATAGAAGAAGTTGTCAGATGGGTAAAATTTCCAGCATCTGCCAAAAATTAGCATATCAATACTGAGTGGACTGACCCTTTAAAAAGTACTTGACCAGGCGTCCACTGGTGCTGGGTTTGGGTACCGGCAGCCAAAGCGAATCTGAAGCATTTTGTATAAGAGAAAGGAACTGATGGGAATGTATATTAATTAATTAAAATCAGCCAGTTTATAAGGTCTGGCCTTGCATAGACCACCGGATATGGTGGGAGGCTGACAAGTAGGCAATTGGATGATACATGTGAACAGTGATCTGCCGGACAGAAATGAAGTGGAATTTGGCACAGAGAGTTCTACGTACCTGATAATAGAGCAGACACTCCATAGCACTCTGCTGAGTCCTCCCGGAGTGAAGGTGCATTTGCTTCATTTATTTTACTGATTAATATTCTGTCTCTCTTCCTGTGTCCGCTCTGTGCAGATCTTCTCCATTATGTTAGTTCCCCTTGAGTGGCTCAGTGGATAATATGAGCCCTCAGAGGGGAGGGTCTGGCTGCCTTTTTAGCTCATTGACATGCATTGAATAGTGCTTCACTCCTAGTCTGGGGTCAGAGGTCATCTCCCATTGGCTTTGTCGCAGGCCGAGCATAAGTAGCGGAAGTGTTAACAGAACATGCTAATACACTTGTACTATTCTCCCTCTGCAGCCATGCGATCAATTGCAATTCATTTAATTACCGCAAACAAAAGCAGCTTCACTTTGCATCAGAAGTTCACCTATAGGGATGATCCAGTGGATGGTGCCACCATACTGACATGTAGAGGATTCTTATTGCTTTACAAATAATATTTCTTAAATAATATTGACATCGATGATACAAATAAAGGTTTGTTCACTAAAATAAAAGACTAGCGATATCTCTTTGGGAAGCGTACCGCCAACCCCTCCCATACTTACCTGTGCCCATTCATGATTGTGACTGTTGTTGACAGGACTGACACTATACATACAAGGGCCTGTGTACACAGGCAATGTTTTGCATGAAAACTGCATTTCTCCACATACAAATCAAGGCAAATGCAAAAACAACTTGAAGCAGCACAAATGTAAGATAAATGCACCTAAAAGCATGCTAAATGTGTCCATCTGCAGAAGCCCAGGGGCAGTCCTCATGAAGCTGACTCTTTGGAAATAAACACTTGACAGCATTTCTTACCCTTCCCAAATAGGTTCCACTTTATACCACTTAAAGTGATTGTAAAGTCTCATGGGTTTTCACCTTATTGCATTAAAGCGTTTATTAACCCCCCCCCCCAAAAAAAACCTGATCCTGTTCCCTTAAAGCATTTTATACAGCACAGTCCTTGTGCTGTGTCATTTGGCCCCCTGTATACCCTAAAAACCTGTCTGATCCTGCCTATACCCTCCCCCCTGCAAACAGACCATGATAATTATGGCTGCTAAGCCCCTGATACCGTGGTCTCTTTGATTGATTCCTGTCTGCAGCTCTCCCTGTCTGTGTCCTCTGTCCCCCTCCCCCTCCCCTCCCTGCTCGTAGCTGAGCCGCCCCTGCTCCTCTCTTACCTATCATAAATCTTCTTATCCCCTCTGTATCGTTAGAACATCTGTCCCTGTGCCTGTGTAATGTGAAAAACTCCACCGATCTGTACCCGTATAAACGGCTTCCGGCGCTCAGCTGATCGTCGGCTCTCTCTCTCCTCTCTCCCCCGCCTCCCCAGCTGACATCAGCGGGACAGCTCGGCCGCACCCACTGCAGCTGTGAGCCCAGACAGATGAGAGGAGAGCAATCAGCTGTGCGCCCGGAACAGGGCTTATATCATTACAGATCGGCAAATTTTTTATATTACACAAGCACAGGGACACATGTTCTTATGATACAGAGGGAATAGGAAGATTATATTACAGTGGCTTAACAACCACTTTAAGGTAAAGAATAACCTTCTGTGCTGCAGCTCCCCCCCCCCCAAACCCCCCTTTTTCTTACCTGAGCCCGATCTGATCCAGCGATGTGCATGAGCGCAGCAGCTCCAGCCACTGTCACTCTCCTCATTAGACAGATTGATAGCAGCAAGGGCCATTGGCTCCCACTGCTGTCAATCAAATCCTGTGACGTGGGGGGAGGGCCAAGTCCTGCTGTCTGTGTCAATAAATGCAGCAGTGGGACTCTGGAGCGAGCCCGCACAGGTGCCCCCAATGAAAACCCCTTTCCGTGGGGGCACCCGATGAAGGGTAGGAGCCAGAAGCGCCGGCAGGGCACCCCAGAAGAGGAGGATTGGGGCTGCTCTGTGCAAAACCCTTGCACAGAGCAAGTAAGAATAGGAACATTATTTAACATCATATTTCTGGAGTTTCTTTCTGGTTGATACAATCAAGCCTTTGCTTTCATGGGGGTGGTCTGGAATGTAACAGGTTGCACATCAAAGCTTTGTAGCATATCTGAAAGAAGAGATCACGCCTCCATCAAGGCTGAACAAGGCTTGGCTCCGAACCTTCTGTTGTTATAACGCTATGCAAGAAAACTTGAAAGTGACCATAGCTGACAAGATGATTGATGAATGTCCTGCTACAGAAGATCAAAAGATCAAAGGCATTGAAGATTGACCAGGATACATAGACATGGACAAAGCTGCCCCTAGAGGCCAATACAGCAAGACGGACAGTAATATAATATATTGAGGAGGACTGCCCCATAAGTACTGTGATTCGTCAAAAGTCTAGATGGGATGGCAATGGGGTTGGGTCTGGATGGTGTATGATTGAAGTATAAAAGGACTGAACGAGTCAGAGAGCTTCCTCTCTATACCCTTTTCGCTCTTGGCTCAAGCCTGGTGGCTCCCTAAGCCGCATGGCTCCCTCTTTTGCCATCCTGAGCCCAGCCGACGAAACAATATCTCGAGGAAAGCATTGTGATAAGTATCTTTGATGTTCTTTTGTCATATACTCTGTATAATTCTCTATAGTATTTCCATGCTAGCACATTCCTATTTTCTTGGGAAATAAATAAGACATTGTTTTACTAAGCAGTGTATTTGTTTTCATAGCTAACCTTATATCATTGTGCTTATCAGAGTTTTAATAGACTAGCTAACTATGGGAATAGACAAGTTAATACATATATGCAATAAATAGAGGGAATCCGTAACCACCCTCGAATAATATTTATTGTACCAATTTATTTCAATAGGCATGTTTGTTATTTTTATATAAAAAAAAACAAAAGCTTTACAAGTGCTTTAAAGTGGTTGTAAACCCTTTACAACCACTTTAACCTACAGGTAAGCCTAGATTAAGGCTTACCTGTAGGTGCTTGAAATATCTCCCAGACCTGCACGGTCTAGGAGATATTTGCAAATCGCCATAGGGCGATTTCTTCTGCGCATGCACCAGAGTTAGAAAGGGCACACTGTGCCGTTTTTAGCTCGGGTCATGTCATTGTAGGCGGCTCCTGCGCGCATGCGCGGGAGTGACGTCACGCGACTCCAGCCAGTCACAGAGCCGGAGTGTGCAGCCCCGGAAAGAAGAGGGGTAAAGAATAGGCGCTCACTACTAGCGAGGAAGACGGGGACATCGCGGCGGGCTTCTCCTGCAGGTAAGTGTCACATAATGGGCTACTATGCGATGCATAGTAGTCCATTATGCTTTACCTTTGCAGGGAAACAAAGAGAAAGTAACACCCATCAGGGTTTGCGTCCTCTTTAAATGTTTTTTATATTGCAGTGGCATATTTTAGTGCAAACACTATATACATTTAGGAAAAGAACCATCAGTCATGCAGACCTCTCAAATGGTGAGAAAAAAAGGGCAATTAACAAATGGAAGACAGACAGACCATTATAACCCTAAAAAATATAGGTCTTTCCTTTAGAGAAATTGCAAAGAAAGACAAAGTGTCAGGGATGCCGCGTACACACGGTCGGACTTTTCGTCTACTAAAGGCCGACGGACCAAATCTGGCGGACAATCCGATCGTGTGTGGGCTTCCCCGGACTTTCAGCGGACTTTTCCAGCCGCAAATCTGACGGACTTTAGATTTGAAACATGCTTCAAATCTTTACGTCGTAACTCCGGCGGACCCAGAAATCCACTTGTCTGTATGCTAGTCCGACAGACAAAAACCCACGCTAGGGCAGCTATTGGCTACTGGCTACTGGCTATCAACTTCCTTATTTTAGTCCGGTGTACGTCATCACGTACGAATCCGTCAAACTTTTGTGTGATCGTATGTAGGCAAGTCCGTTCATTAAAAAGTCCGCCACAAGTCCGCCAAAAGTCTGTCAAAAGTCTGTCGGACACGCTGTCGGACTTTTGTAGCCGAAAAGTCCGACCGTGTGTACGCGGCATTAGAACAGTTTCCTACACCATCAAAAGGCACTTGGAAACTGGAGGAAACTGAGGAGGAGGAGGTCTGGCAGACCCAAAGCCACAAAAGAATTAGAAGATACATTTCTGAGAGTCTACAGCTTGCGTGACAGGTGGTTCACAGGACAACAGCTTCAAGCACATCTAAAACCTGATCAACATAAGCAAGTCTCCGTTTGAACTATGAAAAGAAGACTGAGTTGCAGGTTTGAGAGGTCAAGTGGCTCTTAAGAAAGCCACTGCTAAGATGGCAAAAGGGGGCTTGCCTGGGCCATGAAGCACCGGAAGTGGACTACTGAAAAGAGGGGTCTTATGCACCGATGAATCAAAATTTGAAATCTTCGGTTGATCACGCATGGTTTTTGTACATTGTCAAGTGGGTGAAAGGATGGCTCCTCGGTGTGTGACACCAACCGTCAAACATGGAGGAGGAAGTTTGATGGTCTGGGGCTTTTTTTCTGGACCCAGAGTCAGAGAAGTGCCAGACTTACACAGAGTGAGTGGCACCCTGAGCTAAAACTACTACCACAGCATTTTGCAGCACCATGCAATACCCTCTGAAATACGCCTAGTTCAGTGGTTCTCAACCTTACCAGTGCCGTGACCCCTTGATAAAATTTCCCAAGTTGTGGGGACCCCTAATGCCCCGTACACACGGTCAGTTTTTTACGGAAAATATTCGATGGGACCTTGTTGTCGGAAATTCTGACCGTGTGTAGGCTCCATCAGACATTTTCCATAGGAATTTCCGTCACACAAAATTTGAGTTCTGATCTCAAATTTTCTGACAAAATCCGTTGTCGGAAATTCCGATTGTGTGTATACAATTCCGATGCACAAAGTTCCACGCATGCTCGGAATCAAGAAGAAGAGCCGCACTGGCTATTGAACTTCATTTTTCTCGGCTCGTCGTACGCGTTTTATGTCAGCTTGTCCTTGACGTTCGGAATTTCCAACAAGATTTGTGTGACCGTGTATATGCAAGACAAGTTTGAGCCAACAACCGTCGGAAAAAAAACATGGATTTTGTTGTCGGAAAATCCTATCGTGTGTACAGGGAATAACAACAGTAAAATTATTTTGTAGAGTGGGTTGTCAGCACCCAAGGCAAGACAATAATTTGCGCCCCTAACCCATGTACATTTAGCACTCCCTTTCACTCGTAAAGTATTAAAACCCCTTATGGTACATTTTGGGATGTACCACTCTTTCTCTCTATTCTCCTTTCTTTCCCTTTTAACTCTCTCTATCCTAATTTCTTGTTTTTTTCCCCCATCCCTCTAGCCCTCTTTCTTGTTCTTTCTCTTATTTTTTCGCCTCAATTTTTCTTTGTTCCTCCCCCTCTTTTCCTCTCCCTTCCATGTATTCTCTATTTTTATTCCTTCTCTTACTCCTTGGGGGTGGGGGGTGGGGGTGGAGCGTGGGATCAGTGGCAGTGCTGGGGGGAGTTCTGATCAGCCAACTTAGGTGCTCTTGATCAAGGTCATCTGCTGATCTGAGAACTGTAGTGGGGACTTTTATTTGCAACTATAATCACAGGTAGTGTTACTCACTGTGTCTCTGACTTTGTTGTTTTTCGTAGCAGTGACACCTATGCCGAAATTAGGAGGAAGGGTCTCTTCCAGCCCCTCCCACTTCACATTCCTCCCCAGTCAGCTGACGGTGGCTGCGAAGAGGCTGAGTGGGTGACCACAAGCTCCAAGCTCCTGTAGGGCAGCCACAAAAAGGCTGGGAGAGCAGTGTGGACTTCAGTAACTGCCCAGGATTTGGTGACCTCTGGCAAATCATCTTTCGACCCCCGTGGGGGTCCCGACCCCCAGGTTGAGGACCACTGGCCTAGTCGGTCAGGGGTTCATCAAACAGTAAGATAATGACCCAACACCTACCCCCAGGCTGTGTTACAACTACCTTAGAAACTACCTTAGAAAAAAAAAGCAAGACGGTAGGCTTGAAATCATGGAATGGCCAGCACAGTCTCCAGACTTAAACCTCATCAAGCTGGTTTTTTGAAGAACTTGGCAGAAGGGTGAAGACAAAGCAACCTACAAGTGCAACACATTTGTGGGAACTTCTGCAACAGTGTAGGGAAGAACTTTCTGAACAATATTTGATTGCCGTTGTAGAAAGTCAACAATTTAGATTGCATTTTGTTAAAGAAAATGATTCCATGATTTCTTCTTTATCTGTTCTATGCTTTATTTTCACAGTACATTGAGACATTAAACTATGTACATTTCAATAAAAACTGCAAAAATGGGGGTGATCTAAAACTTTTGACCAGTACCGTATACTATGCCGGGATTGTTTTGCCTCTCATTTCGAGACTTATGTACAGCCGTGGCCAAAAGTTTTGAGAATGACACAAATATTAATTTTCACATTTTCACAGTCTGCTGCCTCAGCTTTTATGATGGAAATTTGCATATACTCCAGAATGGTATGAAGAGTGATCAGATATGCAATTAATAGCAAAGTCAACAAAAAACATTTCCACTGCATTTGTGAAGAGGGCTTGAGGGAGCCCAAGAAAGTCTAGCAAGCACCAGGACCATCTCCTACAGTTAATTCAGCTGCAGGATTGGGGAACCACCAGCTCAGAGCTTGGTCAGGAATGGCAGCAGGCAGGTGTGAGGGCATCGGCGTGCACAGGGAGGCGAAGACTTTTGGAGGATGGCCTGGTGTCAAGAAGGGAAGCAAAGAAGCCACTTCTCTCCAGGAAAAACATCAGGGACAAACTGATATTCTGCAAAAGGTACAGGGATTGGACTGCTGAGGACTAAAGTACTTTTCTCTGATGAATCCACGTTCCGATTGTTTGGGGCATCTGGAAAAAACCTTGTCTGGAGAAGAGAATGTGAGTATACAAAAAGAAGGGGTTGTGACCTGTCCATACCATTGTTTTAAAGTGCTGACATGTCTCCATCCCAATTGGTATAAAAGAAAAAAGGAGAACAAAAGCGGGACTTTGCATGAGACATGTCAGCACGTAAATAAAACAATTAATTGGTCAGGCTCAAATTGGTCAGGTTTTTTTTACATATTCTTTATTCTATTACCTTTTTCCAACTTTTTTTCTCTCTTTTTCTTATATCAGCTATCTATTGCTAACTACCCCATGCATATTGATTTAATTCAGTGAATACTACTTTTCCATCTCTTACGCTACCTGATCTTACATTTTTCAAGCACTCACTTGTTTACTCTAGACATCCATGCCTTCATTATCCCACTATCACCATTGTGACACGCATACATCCTCTTCACTGCCAAGCTTGTACCTCCTTTCATTTTCCACTCCTCCCCTGGCCACTCGCCATGTTTTGTCCAGCCACGGATGGCTATCCCCCGCTCACTTTCACTTCTTCCTTCCCTCCACGGCACTTCACATGTGTCACAACCCGGTTCTCCCTCTCTCGCTTGATGACGGCCATGTGGGGTGTTCCGGCATAGATGGCTGCCTCTGTCCCTTGGTTCTTTTGGGGGCTCGTCCTGGCCTCAACCCTGGGGGAGACTTTGTTTACCCAGACCACCATATAGTCCCATTGTATTGGTTATTTTTCAATCTGTGAGTACTATTTCAGTTCATGTTTTTTTCGGTACCTATGTATCAATCATTAGACTAATGGCTGCTCCATTACTTTATTTATTTTTAGTTATTACGCATCTCTGAACTCCTGATGATTGGTTATAAGCCAAGAAATGCGTTGAGTTAACAACTTATGGATGCCTATATTTTAACAACCATCTGTACTGTAACTGTATTTTTTGTACTTATTATGTCTATTGATTGATTTTATATTGATTCTTTTATGTCGAATGATGAATTAAAATTATATTTTTCATGAATACCAGATGTAAATCCTTTGTGATTATGCCCATTGTTTCTTATCATTGACTTCTGAATTATAGATTTGCATTGGCCAACCCTATTTGAGCCTGACCAATTAATTGTTTTATTTACGTGCTGACATGTCTCATGCAAAGTCCCGCTTTTGTTCTCCTTTTTTCTTTTTAAGAAAATGTGAGTGCTACCATCAGTCCTGTGTCATTCCAACGGTAAAGCATCCTGAGACCATTCATGTGTGTGGTTGCTTCTCAGTCAAGGGAGTGGGCTTACTCACAATTTTGCCTATGAACACAGCCATTACTATAGAATGGTACAAAAACATCCTCCGAGAGCAACTTTTCTCAACCATCCAAGAACAGTTCGGTGATGAACAATGCAGTTTCCAGCATGATGAGGCACCTTGCCATGGGCAAAAGTGATAGCCAAGTGGCTTGGGGGAAAAAAAAACTCAAGATTTTGGGTCCATGGCCAGGAAACTCCCCAGACCTTAATCCCATTGAGAACTTGTGGTCAATCCTTAAGAGGTGGGTGAACAAAAAAAGCCCAACAAATTCTGACAAACTCCAAGCATTAAGTATGCATGAATGGGCTGCCATCAGGATGTGGCCCAGAAGTTGATTGACAGCATGCCAGGGCGAACTGCAGAGGTCTTGAAAAAGAAGGGTCAACACTGCAAATATTGACTCTGCATAAACTTAATGTAATTGTCAATAAAAGCCTTTGACACTTATGAAATGCTTGTAATTATACTTCAGTATATCATAGTAACATCTCACAAAAAGATCAAAACACTGAAGCAGCAGACTTTGTGAAATTATTATTTGTGTCATTCTCAAAACTTTTAGGCACAGCTGTACATGTGATACAACACTATTTATTTATTTGACTAGTTTGTATTCTGCTGGATGACTAGGAGTTGCCAGGAGTACGGACCAGCAATAAGAATGAATGGAGACGTGCCAGAATGTTTGTGCTTGTAAAGGTTGTGCAGCACTGGGCAGGCTCGCATAATGAAGAACTCAGGATCAGGGATAAGGGAAAGTATATTAGCGGGTGGACCAAACTGACAAGGGTTGAGCAGGAGGGGCGGCTGCCCTGGGCACTGTGGCATCATGTGAGGTGGGGCACTGTGACGAGATTGGGCGGGGGGGCAGCATGGGCTAAGATATGTTCTTGGAGGGGAAATTTGGGTGGAAGTGCTGGGAGTGGTGACTTGTGTTGTGATGGGGATGAGAGAAAAGGATTTGTGCTAGGAGGGGGGATTTGTGCTCAGAGGGAAAATTTGAGGGGTAGCAGATTTGTGCTAGGAGGGGTGATTTTTTTTGGTGGTGGTGAGGGGGTGGCCTTTGTGGGAGTAGGGAATGCGGGGCAAAAATTTATTCTGAAAGGAGGGGGAATTTATGCTTAGGGGGGTAAGCATGCAGATTCATGTTCAATTTTTGGGGAGATTTTTACTAGTAAGGATGATTGGGAAGTATTTGTGCTAGGAAGGGAATTTTTTTTGGGGGGGAGGGGGGGTGCTTGTGCTGGGAGGGGGGATTTGGATTGGGAGGGTGGGAGAGGATGTGCACTCTGAGGGGGAAATTGATGGGTAGAAGAGTTGTGCTAGGAGAGATAAAAATTTTTTCCTGGGATTTCAGCACTGGGATGGATTTGTTATGGAAGTAGAAGAATTAATGCTTAGTGTGTAAGCATGCAGATTTGTGTTTGTGTTTTGGGGGGGGGGGGGGTTGCTAGTAAGGATGACTGGGGTGTATTTGTGCTAGGAGGGATTTTTTTTGGGGGGGGGGGATTTGTGCTTAGAGGGGGGATTTGGAGTGGGGGGTGGGAGAGGATGTGTGCTTGGAGTGGGAATTTGAGGGGTAGAAAATTTGTGCTAGGAGGGATGATTTTGTTGGGGGGGGGGATATCAGCGTGGGGATGGATTTGTTCTGGGAAGAGGGGAATTAATGCTCAGGGTGTAAGCATGCTGATTCGTGTTCAATTTTTGGGGGCAGAACTTTTGATTTCACACAATGCTCATACATCTTGGGGGGGGGGGCGCAGTTTGGCATGTTCACCCTGGGCTCTAGATGACCTTGTCCCGGCACTGGGTGGAGGTATAGTTAAAGAATAATTTCTCTAGGGGTGTGTCCCGGATGTGAACAGTGATGGACGTGTGGGAGAGGAGCTCCGGGCATCCTGACATCAATCCTCTGCCACTCTGCCATCTGTGCATCTCCTGGTCCGGTGAGCCAAGAAAATCACCCAGACTGTCCCACCACATCCCCTGCCTTGCCCCCGGCCAGATATTGTGTGGAATCTCGGGCCACCCACTGTGATATCCAGGCCGCCACAGATCACATGCCGCCATCTTCCGGGCCTAGGTCTCGGTGCGCCCTGACCCTCCTCCATCCTGCTCCCATCCTGAGCCCCGGGACCAAGAAACTGCTGTTAAGGCTATCCCCCTCACCTCCGTGCCTCCCGGCCGCGGTATAGAGGCCAATTAGGCGGAGGATACCCGCGGATTTGGCCGCGGCCTAGTGACGGCCGCCATCTTGCCAGCCTTAATCCCTGGATCCCTCCTCATCCTCCGACCCGGAGCCAGGGGCAGCCAGCCTTTTTCATCCTCCCTCACCTCCTTGTTTCCCGGACCTGGTGCGGTGGGCCTTTTAGGCCGCGACGGAGAGTGAATCTAGCCGCGGCCTAGTGAGGCCTAGTGGCGGCCGCTATCTTGCCCATATTTGCCGGAGCCTTCTTTGCCTACCTGAACCCCCCCATCCTGGGCACTTATGCAGACTGCACTGCTACCTCCTCTGGCAACATCCCTGTAGTGAGATAGGGGGACGGGGGTCACAGCGGAGTCTCCACTGTGGCCATGGTGTACTGGGGCCTAGTCACAGCCACCATTTTGGTACTCCCACTCTCACCCCAGGGCCTCCGCGGACACAGGCTGCTCCCCTCCCTGGTGACCTCTTTCAGTGAGGTGCGCGGGGCAGATGTCCACAAAGAAAAAAACCTGCAAGGTCGCCAAGCCGCATATCTCGCATCAGTCACAACCGCCCCCTTCGCCGCGGCCGGACGCCATCTTGATCGGGAGACTACAGGCCCTGCTGGCTGATTTGGAAATGGATCCTGGGGAGGTCCCGGTAGCCGCGACGTCAGCCCCTTTGCCTCAAGATAGCACAACTATGCTACTGGCCGCAATCAAACAGAGTAGAACCTCACTGCTGATGCGTATTGATCATCTCGCCGAAGAGTGCAACCTTATAAGTAACGATCTGGACAAAATAAGAGGGAGAATGACAGAATTTGAATCCCAAATATCTGCTACGGAAGATCTTACAGCCACCCACGTTACCTCCATTGCTGAGCTGCAACACACAGTACAGACCCTGGTTGCAAAATCAGATGATTCTGAAAACCGGCTACGACTAAATAATATTAGAGTCCTTGGTCTGCCTGAAGGGGATGAGGGGGAGCACCCAGCAGAATTTGCAGAGGAATTTTTCAAAAACCTACTGGGATTCACCGATGTCCCCCCTACCTACGTGGTTGAAAGAGCCCATCGGGTGCCCCCCACGGGCCAAACCGTTCCTGGGAACATCCCTAGACCCGTTTTGTTCCATTTTCTCAATTATCATGACAGGGATAGTATGCTTTCTGAAGCCCGGAGACACCCTACGCTCAAACACGGAAATGCCTCTCTTCTCCTTTTCCACGATTTCTTGGCCCAGCTAGAGAGAAAGAGGAAAACTTTCAATGACATCCGTAAACGGCTTAGAGAAAAAACATTCAGTACAACATGCTCTACCCCAGCCGACTCCGGATCCAACATGCCGGGACAGTCCGTTTCTTCGATACTCCGGCTGAAGCTGCAGACTGGCTGACAATTTTGGGATAAAGTTCTCCCATTTCTTGTCTACATTTGATGCACAGAGTTCCCACATCCTAACTTGTTTTAATCCTTCCAATATTGCTACAAACACCGGAGTTACCCCAGAAGTAACTCTACGTTGAATACACCCCCCCCCCCCACTAAGGCTTGCCTCTATAGAAATCAACGGAAGTGGCTACCCTACGAAATTTAAGCCACAGACTGAACAAGCCTGTAGACTCTGAAAGAATGCTGTGACTGTACTCCAGGGTCCTAATTCACTCTGTTCTATGCCCCTTGGATACTATTAGTCACTGACTTTGTTGTTAAAGGTTTTGGGATCAAGCTACAAGCCAAGTTATGTTGGGGAATAGGCTGCGTGGCAGGGAGTTATTTGTTATATGTAGGGTCGCTCATCCATCCTTATGTTTAAGTGTGCTCACCACTCATATGCTCTCTCTGTATGCATACTTCAGAATTTTCTTGAGTACTAGACCGCCAGAAACTGTCTCCATACCTCTACTTATTAATCTGATTGCTCCTGCTAACCATTTTTTCAACAGGTGTACCAATGTCTGAAATTACGCTGCTCTCTTGGAATGTATGGGGGCTTAATAACAACTTCAAAAGGTCCTTATTGTTTAAATACCTTAACATGCACAAACCTCATATATTGTTTCTCCAGGAGACGCATTTGACTGGCAGCAAAGTCCTCGCCTTGTGCAGGGCTTGGGTCAAGCAAGTTTTTCATGCTACTTACTCCACATATGCCCGAGGGGTAGCAATACTTATTAACAAATCTCTTCTCTGTAAGGTGGTGAGGGTCATTACAGACCCTGGAGGAAGGTATATCAATCCATTACTGGAAATACATACGGTGTTGTGGGCATTGGTAAATGTCTACTTACCCCTCCCCCCCCCCCCGTAGACTTCTTCATATTATATACTCTATATGATAAACTTGCACCCTTCCAATGTGCTCATGTTTTATTTGCAGGGGACTTTAACTCTATTCTAGATGCCGTTCTTGACTCCTTTAACACACAACGGAAGGGGAACCCAGAACTCAGGCACTGGGCCGACACTTTCACCTTAACAGAACTTTGGAGATGGAGGCACGCCTCTGCCAAGGCCTTTTCACACCTGTCCTCAACTCAAAAATCAAGCTCAAGGATTGACCTGGCATTTGGCAGCGCTTCTATCCTCTCAAAGCTATCCGAGACCTCCTATCTCCTGATGGGGCTCTCAGATCATTCCCCTTTGGAGATACGTTTCAATGTGGGCAAAAAGAGTGATCCTGGCACCTGGAGATTGGCTCTGCAGTGTATCCAAAATGAAAAAGTTGCAAAAACTGTTACTCCACTATTAGACCCTTACTGGCCTGCCAATGACAATATGGCCTCGATAGAAATGGTATGGGAAGCTTTTAAAGCGGCCACGAGGGGTTATTACATTTCAGCCATCAAAGCGGCAAGGGCTGACTATAAATTCTTGACTTCACAACTTGAAGACCGCGCATCTGAAGCGGCAGACTGCTTTGCACGAAACCCCTCACCGGAGGCCTATCTGCTATTGGCACAGGCGAGAAGAGAGATAAACCTCCACTATACCACTTTAACAGACAATGATGTAAATTTATTAGCTAGTAGAAATTTCGAGTCAGGTGACAAGAACGGCAGATTGTTAGCTAATCTAGTCGCAGCCCCACGTTACCAGATGGTGGTATCTGAACTGCATACACCTGACGGGGAGATAATTGTGGGCATGGAAGCCATACTTCAGGAATTTGGGAACTTCTTCAGGGAACTGTATAGCCAATCTCCGCCTGTCTCTACTGAACTCATGGCAGAGGAAATTCGGAATCTCTCCCTTCCCTCTTTGGAGCAGGAGGATGTAGAGGCTCTGGATGCCCAGATCTCCACTCTAGAGATTGAGACAGCGATTTCATAACTTCTCCCCACTAAGACACCAGGCCCAGATGGTCTACCGGGAGACTGGTATAAGATGTACGCAAAAAAGTTGGCCCCCAGACTACAAGCTCTCTACACACAATGTCTAGAGAATGGGTCTCTCCCGCTTACCTTGTACCAGGTTCACATAGTTCTCATCCTCAAACCTGGGAAGGACTCAACCCTTTGTCCCTCATATAGGCCTATCTCACTTCTAAATTATGACTTAGAAATCCTGGCCAAGATACTCGCTGCTAGATTGGATAAAGTATTACCCTCCTTTGTCAACATAGACCGGGTTTATGCCTGGAAAATCCACAGACATAAATTTGAGACGAGTGTTGACACATTTGCAACTTCCCCCAACCTCCTCCCAGACTAAGGTCTTGGTAGCCTTGGATATGGAGAAGGTTTTTGACACCGTTATTTAGGATTACATGCTTATAGTACTACAAGCCTTCGGATTTGGCCCCACCTTTTGTAAATGGATCACCATTTTGTATAAATCCTCAACAGCACAAATTCAACTAGGGGGCATGCTCTCAGAACAGTTCCAGATACAACGGGGAACTAGGCAGGGATGCCCACGTTCCCCTTTTTGGTTTGCCCTGGTGATGGAGCCCCTAGCCACTGCCATCCGTCACTCTAATGCTGTGGTAGGCATACGAGTGGGCTCCATCATTGAAAAATTGGCTTTATACGCCTATGACTTAGTGCTTTTCCTTAACAACCCTGGGCCCTCCCTCCGTAAGGCTCTTAATATTTTTTCCCGTTTCAAAATTCTATCTGGTCTGAAAGTGAACTGGGAAAAATCCCAACTCTTACCTATCGACTCAGCAGCTGACCAGGCGGCAGACCCCTCACTGCCCCTGTCCTGGGCCACGACAATTCGTTACCTGGGGATCAATATCACCCCCAATGTGATGGCTTTATTGCCTTGAATCTCACTCCCCTATTATCAACCCTTAAATCCACACTAAGAGCTTGGGATAATCTGCCTCTATCTCTCATAGGCAGAATAAACCTATTCAAAATGAAGTGCCTTCCTATTTTTCTATATGTCATAAGACACACTCCAGTATGGATACCCAAATTTTTTTTTTACACAATTAGATGCCATCATCTCTTCATTCCTATGGAAGTCTAAAACCCCCAGGTTTAGCAAATCAATTCTTCGTAGACCCTGGACGGAAGGGGGTTATGGCCTGTCCTGACCTCCAAAAATTTTTCTTCGCAGCCCTACTTGTCCACGCACATAATTGGGTGATCTCGGATAATACAAACGCCTCGGTGGTGCTGGAGGCTGCATCGCTGGAGTCCTTTGAATCACTGAGAAATGCACTATACAGAGGTCTCCGGGCACCTATGACTCTCACACACTCTATGAAATCAGTGATAAAGGTGTGGCAATTGCAAATTTGTAAACATAAGGCCCTGGATACCCCCCCTATGGCTCAACCCGCTCCTCACGGAGTTCCATACAGAGGATTGGTAGGATATGTGGGAATACCCTTTTCTCCAATTAGTGGCAGTTAAGGACCGCTTAATTCAATTCAGGATTCTACACCGTGTGTATTTAACGCCGCAACAGCTGAACAATATTTATCCTGGGGCCTATCCTAGCTGTGGGAAATGTGGTAATCTAGAGGCCGGTTTCTGCCATATGTTGTGGTCCTGTCCCAAAGTGCACTCTTTCTGGGTAGAAGTGACGCAATTTATAGCCTCGCTGTTAACAATTAGGGATGAGCATCGGGTGTTCACCTGTTCGCTGAATAGCAAACAATTTGGGGTGTTTGCGGCAGATTCGAAAGCCGCGGAATACCCTTTAAAAGTATGTATCAATGCAAAAAAAAGTTTTTTCGGGAGCAGTGATTTTAATAATGCTTAAAGTAAAACAAAATTAAAATGAAATATTCCTTTAAATTTTGTACCTGGAGGGTGTCTATAGTATGCCTGTAAAGTGGCGCATGTTTCCGGTGTTTACAACAGTCCCTGCACAAAATGACATTTCTAAAGGAAAAAAAGTAATTTAAAAGTACTCGCGGCTAGAATGAATTGTCTGTCCCGGCAATACACATAAAAGTCATTGAAAAAAAACGGCATGGGATTCCCCCACAGTCCATTACCAGGCCCTTTGGGTCTGGTATGAATATTAAGGGGAACCCCGAACCAAATTTTTTTTTAGAAAAATGCGTGCGGGGTCCCCCTAAATTCCATACCAGGCCCTTCAGGTCTGGTATGGATATTAAGGGGAACCCCGTGCCAAAATTTTAAAAAAATGGCATGGGGGTCCCCTCAAAATCCATACCAGTCCCTTCAGGTCTGGTAAGGGGAACCCCGCGCCACAATTAAAAAAAAATGGTGTGGGGGTCCCCCCAAACATCCATACCAGACCCTTACCCGAGCACGCAACCTGGCAGACCACAGGAAAAGTGGGGGGGACGAGAGAGCGCCCCCCCAAACCGTACCAGGCCACATGCCCTCAACATGGGAGGGTGCTTTGGGGTAGCCCCCCAAAGCACCTTGTCCCCATGTTGATGGGGACAAGGGCCTCATCCCCACAACCCTTGCCCGTTGGTTGTGGGGGTCTGCAGGTGGGGGGCTTATCAGAATCTGGAAGCCCCCTTTAACAAGGGGACCCCCAGATCCCGGCCTCCCCCGTGTGAAATAGTAATGGGGTACAAATGTACCCCTACCATTTCACAAAAAAAAGTGTGAAAATGTTAAAAATGACATGACATGGCTTGGGGACAAGTCCTTTATTTACAAAATAAAAAAATAAAACTGGCCCACGTAGTCTTCTTCTTCTTGTCTTGCTCCACCGACGGACCGAAAAAAAAAAAAAACCCGCGACCGACCTGCCTACATGGGAGGCACCCGCGGTAATGAGGGTCCTCTCAGGTGACAGCTCTTCTATAACTAAGGGCGGGGCCACACGGTGAGGTCACTGGGTGACCCCGCCCCCCTCTGACGTACAGGGACATCCCTATGGCTTCCCCGTAGCGTCAGAGGGGATGGGGCCAGGCCACATGCCCATGTTGAAGGCATATGGCCTGGTACGGTTCAGGAGGGGGGGCGCTCTCTCGTCCCCCCCTCTTTTCCTGCGGCCTGCCAGGTTGTGTGCTCGGACAAGGATCTGGTATGGAAATTTGGGGGGACCTGGACGCAATTTTTTTTTTTAAATTGAGTTTCGGGGTTCCCCTTAATATTCATATCAGACCCAAAAGGCCTGGTAATGGACTGTAGGGAATCCCATGCCATTTTTTTCAATGACTTTTATGTGTATTGCCGGGGCCGACAATTCATTATAGCCGCGAGTACTTTTAAATGACTTTTTTCCTTTAGAAATGTAATTTTGTGCAGGGACTGTTGTAAACACTGGAAACATGCACCACTTTAAAGGCATACTATAGACACCCCTCCAGGTACGAAATTTAAAATCACTGCTCCCGAAAAAATGGCCCGTTTTTAAAACTTTTTGCACTTATACATGTCCCCTGGGGCAGGATCCAGGTCCCCAAATACTTTTTATGACAATAACTTGCATATAAGCCTTTAAAATTAGCGGGGAATGCCCCAAGGCTTTGTTTTTGTAACTCTGTTACCCCTTTTGAAAAACCAATAGAGAATTAAAAAAAAAATAAAAAAAGAATAATTTCTCGAAAAGTGAAGCAGTTCTTTAACCATTTCCCGCCCGCCGCCCGCCGGCTGGGTGGCGCGGCTCCCGTTCTGGGTGGCCGTCATATGACAGCCCTGCAGAATGACCGCTCTCGTGCACCTGTGGGGGCGCGCATCGTGGTGATCAGTGGTGCGGTGTGTCAGTCTGACACACCGCTACACCGATCTCTGTAAAGAGCTTCTGACGGAGGCTCTTTACCACGTGATCAGCTGTGTCCAATCACGGCTGATCATGATGTAAACAGGATGAGCCATTAATCGGCTTTTCCTCACTCGCGTCTGACAGACACGAGTAGAGGAGAGCTGATCGGCTGCTCTCCTGACGGGGGGGGGGTCTGTGCTGATTGTTTATCAGCGCAGCCCCCCCTCGGATGTCCACCCAGGACCACCAGGATGCGGCCAGATCACCAGGGATGGCCACCACACTGGACCACCAGGTATGCCACCCTAGACCACTAGGGAAATGCCAATCAGTGCCCAGGCAGTTGCCAATCAGTGCCCATCCCCAATGCCTGCCAGTGCCATCAGTGATGCCTAACAATGCCATCTATCAGTGCCACATATCAGTGCCACGTATAAGTGCCCATCAGTGCCGCCTATCAGTACCCATCAGTGCAGCCTTTCAGTGCCCATCAGTCGCCTATCAGTGTCCATCAGTGCCACCCATGAGTGCCCATCAGTGCCGCCTATCAATGCCCATCAATGCTGTATATCAGTGCCACCCATCGGTGCCGCCTACCAGTGCCCATCAGTGCTGCCTTATCAGTGCCCGTCAGTGCCGCCTTATCAGTGCCCATCAGTGAAGGAGAAAACATACTTATTTACAAAATTTTATAACAGAAACAAAAGAAAAACTTTTTTTTTAAAATTATTTTTATTTTACTATTTGTGGGAACAAAATGATACAAATTCAGTTTGGGTACAGTGCAGCATGACCGCGCAATTATCATTTAAACAGCGACAGCGCTGAAAGCTGAAAATGGGCTTGGGTAGGAAGGGGGTGTAAGTGCCCTGTATAGAAGTGGTTAAGGAATGAGTTAATGGAAATTTTGTAATGCTGCACGGTCTTTAGTGCCAGTAACAGCAAGCTGAGGGGCCATGAGGTGAGGTGAAAAGCTTTTGGCCTGAGACAAAACTCCATTTTTGCCTTGTAGTAGACTATGGCCAGCACTACTGTACCCTCTTTATAAAATCTGTTCCTTTTCACCTCGAGCCCCTTTTGTTCCTAGAATCTAAACCCCCGCAGAAGCCCAGCGTCCCACAAATCAATATATTTATTGACTGCTTCCGAGTGTCCTCTGTGTTTCCGGCTGCGTGCTGATAGCATCAACCGATCATAGTACTGGAGAAATAGGCAGCAGGCTTTTGTCGGCACACGGCATAAAAAGAACAGAGCTCCACAACGCACAAGGCGCACCACGTATTCTGAGGGATCCGCTGAATCCTCTGCACTGAGGCCTTTTATGTGGTAATGCGGGCTTGAAGTCCTGGTGTAGAAGTTGATTCAGTTGTGGAGAGAAAAGAACCCCTTTTATGTGAGAACTTCATACGGGTCTTTGTTCTTTTGTAGCTGCTGATGTTACACATTCACGTACGTTTGTGTGTGTGGCACAGTTATAGGTTAGTACATGGCATACATCACATATACACAACTAAATAAAGTCTGAAGTGTCGCTTTTCAAGGGGAAAAGACAGATCAAAGGGACTCGCCTCTGCTTTTCTTCACCTCTTTTTTTTGCTAAATCTGGGTTAAGGAACTCTAGGCAAGACATAAAACTTCAGTTTAATCCATATGTATAATCAGTGAACACTTGCTCGAGGTATCGTTTAACTGGATGTGTGTAGTTAATTGCCCATACTGTGCTCTTTTTATATTAAAGTGGAAGCCAAAACAATGCTAGAGATTCAAAATGATCTCTATGCACACTACTATGCACTCTTGCATAATTTTATTAAGTTTTGCAATTTACAAAACAATACTGTAGGTCTGGACTTTGACTGGCCCATTCTAACACATGAATATGCTTTGATCTAAACATATCCATTGTAGCTCTGGCTGTATGTTTAGGGTCGTTGTCCTGCTGGAAGGTGAACATTCAGCCCAGTCTCAAGTTTATTGCAGACTCTAATGCCCCGTACACACGGTCGGATTTTCCGATGGAAAATGTCTGATCGGAGCGTGTTGTCGGAAATTCCGACCGTGTGTGTACTCCATCGGACATTTTCCATCGGATTTTCCGACACACAAAGTTGGAGAGCAGGAGATAAAATTTTCCGACAACAAAATCCGTTGTCGGAAATTCCGATCGTGTGTACACAAATCCGACGGACAAAGTGCCACGCATGCTCAGAATAAATAAAGAGATGAAAGCTATTGGCCACTGCCCCGTTTATAGTCCCGACGTACGTGTTTTACGTCACCGCGTTTAGAACGATCGGATTTTCCGACAACTTTGTGCGACCATGTGTAGACAAAACAAGTTTGAGCCAACATCCGTCGGAAAAAATCCTAGGATTTTGTTGTCGGAATGTCCGAACAAAGTCCGACCGTGTGTACGCCCTATAACAGGTTTTCTTTTAAGATTGCCTTGTTTTTGGCTCCATCCATCTTCCCATCAACTCTGACCAGCTTCCCTGTCCCTGCTGAAGAAAAGCATCCCCACAACATGATGCTGCCACCACCATGTTTCACGGTGAGGATGGTGTGTTCAGAGTGATGTGCAGTGTTAGATTTCCACCACACATTTGCTTTTAGGCCAAAAAGTTAAATTTTGGTCTCATCTGACCAGAGCGCCTTCTTTCACTTGTTTGCTGTGTCTCCCACGTGGCTTTTTGGAAACTGCAAACGAACTTCTTATGGCTTTCTTTCAACAATGGCTTTCTTCTTGCCACTCTTCCATAAAGGCCAGATTTGTGAAGTGCATGACTAAAGCCCCATACACACTAAAATTTTTTATATGCACGGTCATATGGGATGTGATCAGTGCTAGCAGCTTTCTATACAAGAAGTCAATATATGTTTATGGTAGCTCGCAAGATTTCGATTGTTTAGCCCCATACACACTATTAGATTTTCTGCAGATTTTTGTCTCCAGATTTACCAAAACCATATAATATGATGTCAAACCTTAAGAGTTTCAATTTGTATGCAATCAGGCAGGCCCTTGCACTACATGGTTTTGGTAAATCTGAAGAAAATCTAATAGTGTGTATGGGGTCTAGTTATCCTGTGGACAGATTCTCCCACCTGAGCTGTGGATCTCTGCAGAGAGTTACCATGGGCCTCTTGGCTGCTTCTCTGATTAATGCTCTCCTTACCCAGCCTGTCAGTTTAGGTGGTCGGCCATGTCTTGGTAGGTTTGCAGCTGTGCCATACTCTTTGCATTTTCGGATGATGGATTGAGCAGTGGTCTGTGAGATGTTCAAAGCTTGGGATTTTTTTTATAACCTAACCCTGCTTTAAACTTCTCCACAACGTTATCCTTGACCTGTCGGGTGTGTTCCTTGGCCTTTATGATGCTGTTTGTTCACTAAGGTTCTCTAACAAACCTCTGAAGGCTTCACAGAACAGCTGTATTTATACTGAGATTAAATTACATACAGGTGGACTATTTACTAATTAGGTAACTTCTGAAGGTAATTAGTTCCACTAAATTGTATTTAGGGGTATAAGAGTAAAGGGGGCTGAATACAAATGCATGCCACACTTTTCAGATATTTGTAAAAAGTTTTGAAAACCATTTATCATTTTCCTTCCACTTCACAATTATGTGCCACTTTGTGTTGATCCATCACATAACATCCCAATAACAGACATTTACGTTTTTGGTTGTAACATGACAAAATGTGGAACATTTCAAGGGGTATGAATACTTTTTAAAGAGAAGTATCACTTCTTTAAGCTGGACATTAGGGGTGCAACGGATCAAAAAACTCACAGTTTGGATCGTACCTCGGATCAGAGTCCCGGATCGAATAATTTTTCGGATCAGCAAAAAAAAAAAAAAAGACAAGACAAATAAACATAACCCCCACAGTAATATCCACAATCTCCCCCACTGTAATAGTCGCAATCTCCCCCACTATAATATCCACAATCTCCGTCCCCACTGTAATATCCACGTCATTTCCCCCACTTTAATATCCACGTCATCTCCCCCACTGCAATATCCACATCTCCCCCACTGTAATATCCGAAATCTCCCCACTGTAATATCCACAATCTCCGTCCCCACTGTAATATCCACGTCATTTCCCCCACTGTAATATCCACATCTCCCCACTGTAATATCCACAATCTCCGTCCCCACTGTAATAGCCACGTCATCTCCCCCACTGTAATATCCACATCTCCCCACATCTCCCCCACTGTAATATCCACATCTCCCCACTAATATCCACATCTCCCCCACTAATATCCACATCTCCCCCCACTGTAATATCCACATCTCCCCTACGATTGTCTGCTTGCTTGCAGTTGAGGCGGGTGATGATGACATCAGCGCGCCGCTCACCTAGGCCGCCGCCAGGTGTACCAAGATGGCCGCCGCTCCGGAGCTAGGCCGAAGCCGCGGCCTTTCCTAAGGCAGAGGCAGCGGAGCGCTCCATGGATCGCATGTGTGCCGATCCGAACAGGATGACCCGTTCGGATCACGGATCGGTGACGATCCGTTGCACCTCTACTGGACATACATTATACAATTCAACCATGTAGTGCAAGGGCCTACCTGATTACATACAAATTTAAAGTGTTTAGGTCTGACCTCATATAATGTGGTTTTGGTAAATCTAAAAAAAAATTGTATAATGTATGGCCAGGCTTAGCATCACTTTAAGTAGCCTTCAACAGTAAAATGAGGAAGGCCTCATATGGATTTTTGTGTATGCCCCTGCCTAGTACTGTGTAAATTAGTTGGTAAACATTCATCCAAAAGCAATCGATGTGTTGTGCATTCAAAGATGGTATTCTGCATACCTTGGTTGTAACGAGTGGTTATTTGAGTTACTGTTGCCTTTCTATCATCTCCAACCAGTCTGCCCATTCTCCTCTGACATCTACTGTTCTTGTGCATTGAAATGCTATTCTAAATGAATGGCACCATAACACACGTCACAAATTGTCATGCGTTAACAATTTTTTGGGGCTTGAGGTCTATTTTTTTTTTTTTTTTACACAAAGTCTCTTGCGCCCTCTATATAGAACATAAATTTTTATATACAAAGGATTCCAGGAGCATTATGGGTTAGCTAAAGAGACAGCACTGTAGTGATTTTCTTCTTTCAGATTACATTTCAACTTGATCTATTGAGCTCTGTATTGACAGGGTTTTTTTTGTACAACAAAGGCAAAAAAAACATGAAAAGGAAACTAAAAGCTCCCCCTGTCCATAATAAATAAAGCAAATATATGCAAAACCATTACACATTCCTGTGATGCAGTGCAAAAAAATAAACTCTCTGGTGCTCAAAGAAACCAATCAGTTACAGCTCTACACAAGTCTATGAATCTATTAAGGTGATGCCTGCCTTTTCCTTTAGCTGTAAAATACTTTTACCAGCAAAACACCCTGGACTCTTTCTGGAAATACGAATCTTCCTCTTTCAGCCTCGCTGGCTTCTTTCCAATTAAAAATGGCTGCATTTCATTCTTTCTATGCACATAGCAAAGCTAGCTGCCACAAATGCATGGCTAAATAGTCATAAATCATTAGGTTAACGGATCTCTTATCATGTAAATGCAAACATTAGTTGCAGGCTTGTTGCTGCTTACTCCAAACTGACGTCAATTAGGACTGACTCCAGAATGGATGAAAAGTAGCTACTGTGGCATTAAAACACTGAGCCGATGCATGCAGTGACTGCTACGACACACAGTGGCGTGATCGAGCCTCGCCATCTGGCCCTCTGGCAGGGCTGTGGACCCTTGTCAAATAAAATGAGGCCTGTCCTGCAAAACTGAGTAACAGTGACAGAACAGGCAGTAATACAAAGCAAAATTCATAGAAAAGCCTATGATTTTCTAAGAAATGCTGACCTGACAGAAGCATGACCAATGGGGTACTTCTTTTCTTTTCTTACATAGAAAAATATTACATATTCTGAAAGAAGGACTGTATGTAATGTCAATAGCATCCAATCAGAATAGCTCTTATTTTTGATTCAGTACTACAGTTATCGCAGGCCCTTCTATACATGAGGATTATTGTTGGTTCACACATACCACTTGTGGATGAACTATTAGCATTCAGGTTCCAAAGGCGTGTCTCCGCCCTCTGAATGACTTTGCCTTGGGGCTTTAGGAGAGTGTGGCATCGAGAGGCATGTCCTATTATCCTAACAGACAAGATAGAAGAGGCTGTGGGAGATTCCCAGGGTGTTCAGAGACTACAGCCTAGGGTGGGGTTACTAGGGATTACCCTGTGCCTAGGGTGGGGTTACTAGTGTCAAAACCAGAGGGGTATGAGCCTGAACCATCATGAACACCACATCACTAAGTGGGTGATGTCCAGAACACCTTGCCATCAGCAATGTGGTCGTGCAAAGCACAGGTCCACTTTAAAAGGGACCTTCCCACTCCTTATAGCATATACTGTGAAGAGAAATGGCACCTGGAAGTCTTTGACAAACAGAACTGTATCCCTTTCTTTACGATGGAGAGAGCACATAGGATTCCTGCTCGACTCCTACCACCTGGCAACCCAATGGGACCATTTATTCTAAAGCTATTGCACTATAAGGACAGAGATAATATCCTTTCCATGGTCCGTACTAAGGGCAATAAAGTGCAATGGCTCCAAAGTCTCCTTTTTCCCAGACATCTCTGCCGAAGTCAAGAAACAAAGAGCAAAGTACACTGGTGTGTAAAAGAGGCTCCGCCACCTCCAAATTTCATACACAATGCTGTACCCCGCACAATTGAGAAGAGTTGCAGGGAGCAAAACCCTTTATTTTTTTTATTTTTTTTGACACTCCCAAAGCAGCCTTCCAGTGGTGAGGCAAATGAGCAACACATGCCTTCCTCTAGGAATGCTTCCTGAATGTCCTCCCAACTGTCTAGCTGAACATTTTTAAAACTTAACCTCCACATTATACTTCCAAGGTGGTGAATTTTTATGAATCTCCCTTCTTCAGTGCTTACTCAGTTCTTCAGTGAACTTCAGTGTTCTCATGATTCAATGCACCCCCCAAGTTTGGTCGCGTGGGGAACTCTCTTTTTTTTTTGGTTGTGTTCCAACATGGCAGATGTTTCATTTTCTGGCACAGTTCTGCCCTGTGATTATTCAGAGACTAACTACATATACAAAGTATTTGAACCCATGTTAAAACTAGCCACGGTCAGCTGGCACTCTACTTCATTACTCCTTCACCCTGGGACTTTGCTGATTTACCTTAATAGGCTAGGAACGGCAGCACTAGAACCCCACTTTTGGGATCTCATGTATGCGAACGGTACTTGACTGTTATCTCAATTATCGCAATTAGTCATTCCCTTAGCTTTCTGGTCTTACCCAAGCCTTGTGACTACATTATCCATACAGTATCTCACAAAAGTGAGTACACTCCCCACATTTTTGTAAATATTTTATTATATCTTTTCATGTGACAACACTGAAGAAATTACACTTTGCTACAATTTAAAGTAGTGAGTGTACAACTTGTATAACAGTATAAATTTGCTGTTCCCTCCAAATAACTCAACACAGCCATTAATGTCTAAACCGCTGGCAACAAAAGTGAGTGCACCCTAATTGGGCACAATTAGCCATTTTCCCTCCCCGGTGTCATGTGACTCGTTAGTGTTACAAGGTTTCAGGTGTGAATGGGGAGCAGGTGTGTTAAATTTGGTGTTTTCGCTCTCTCTCTCATACTGGTCACTGGAAGTTCAACATGGCACCTCATGGCAAAGAACTCTCTGAGGATCTGAAAAAAAGAATTGTTGCTCTACATAAAGATGGTATGGATCTTATAGGGAAATGCATACGAGACCCTTATCCGAGCACACAGCCTGGCAGTTCAGGAAAGGGGGTGTGGACAAGCAAGCGTGCACACGCCCCCCCCCTCCTGAACCGTACCAGGCCACATGCCCTCAACATGGGGGGAGAGTGATTTGGGGCAGGGTGGCCATGTTGATGAGGACAAGGGCCTCTTCCCAACAACCCTGGCCGTTGGTTGTCGGGGTCTGCAGGCGAGGGGGCTTATCGGAATCTGGAAGCCCCCTTTAACAAGGGGGCCCCCAGATCCCTGCCCCCCACCCTATGTGAATGAGTATGGGGTACACATTGTACCCCTACCCATTCAGCTAAAAAAAAAAAAAAAAGTGTCAAAAATAAAAACACAGTATTAAGGTTTTAAAGTAATTTATTAGGCAGCTCCAGCAGCTCTTCCGACTTCTTCTCCCCTCTCTGCTCTCTCTCTCTGGTTCTTCTTCCTCTGTCCACTGTCTTCTGCTGGGTCTCCTCCGCTGTCTTCTCGCTCACTCTTCTCTGCTGTCTTCTCCCTCTGTTCTTCCTCCGATGTTGACTCAACGCTCTCTCCCGCTCTGATGCCGTGTGCGCGGTGTGCCACTACTTATAATGGCATGGGGCAGGGTCACCGTGTGATGTCATCCAATGGCCCCGTCCCTTATGACATCACCGCCCAGGGCATGATGGGCGGTGACGTCGTAAGGGGTGGGCCTCCGGTGACCCTGCCCTGTGCCAATATAGGTAGTGTCACACCGCGCACCCGGCATTAGAGCGGGAGAAAGAGACAAGTCAACATTGGAAGAACAGAGGAAGAAAACAGCGGAGAAGACCCAGCAAAAGAGCGAGAAGATAGCGAAGAAGACCCAGCAGAGGCAGAGGGCAGCGGACAGAGGGAGAAGAACCGGAGAGGGGAGAAGAACCGACAGAGGTAGAAGATGTCAGCGAAGGGGGGAGAAGAGATCCGAAGAGACGCCGGAGCTGCCTTAATAAATTACTTTAAAAACATGTGTAATGTGTTTTATTTTTGACACTTTTAGGTGAATGGGTAGGGGTACAATGTACCCCATACTCATTCACATAGGGTGGGGGGGCCGGGACCTGGGGGCCCACTTGTTAAAGGGGGCTTCCAGATTCCGATAAGCCCCCCTGCCTGCAGACCCCAACAACCAACGGCCAGGGTTGTCGGGAAGATGCCCTTGTCCTCATCACCATAGGGACAAGGTGCTTTGGGGCCCCCCGCCCCAAAGCACTCACCCCCCATGTTGAGGGCATGTGGCCTGCTACGGTTAAAGAGGGGGGGTGCGCTCGCTCATCCCCGCCCCCTTTCCTGACCTGCCAGGCTGTGTGCTCGGATAAGAGTCTGGTATGAATTTTAGGGGGACCCCCCACGCAGTTTTTTCGGCATGGGGGTTCCCCTTAAAATCCATAGCAGATCGAAGTGCCTGGTATTGTCAGGGTTTAACCACTTCCCGCCCGGCCTATAGCGGATTGACGGCCGGGCGGTGGTTCAGTTATCCTGACTGGGCGTCATATGACGTCCTTCAGGATAACATGCCGCAGCGCGCCCCCGGGGGCGCGCATCGAGGCGATCGGTGGACCGGTGTGTCAGTCTGACACACCGCTACACCGATCTTGGTAAAGAGCCTCCGACGGAGGCTCTTTACCACGTGATCAGCCGTGTCCAATCACGGCTGATCACGCTGTCAATAGGAAGAGCCGTTGATCGGCTCTTCCTCACTAGCGTCTGACAGACGCAAGTAGAGGAGAGCCGATCGGCGGCTCTCCTGGCAGGGGGGGTCTGCGCTGATTGTTTATCAGCGCAGCCCCCCCGCAGATCACCACACTGGACCACCAGGGATCGCCACTAGGACCACCAGGGAAGGGAAACATGTGGATGGCCAGGTATGTACCCCATGGCCATCCACATGTGCCCAGTCAGTGCCAAATCTGTGCCAATCAGTGCCCACAAATGGGCACTGATTGGCACAATTATGTTGCAGTGATGCCCAGCAATGCCACACTTAGGGGCATCACTGCCATCAATTAGTATCATCAGTGCCACCCATCAGTGTCCATCGGTGCCACCTGTCAGTGCCCATCTGTGCCCACCTATCAGTGCCCATCCGTGCCTATCTGTGCCAACTATCAGTGCCACCCATAACTACCCATCAACACCACCTACGAGTGCCCATCAATGCCACCTACGAGTGCCCAACAGTGCCGCCTATCAGTGCCCATCGTGCCACCTATCAGTGCCCATCAGTGCCACCTACCAGTGCCACCTATCAGTGCCCATTAGTGCCACCTATCAGTGCGCATCAGTGCCGCCTATCAGTGCCCATCATCAGTGCCCGTCAGTGCCACCTCATCAGTGCCACCTCATTGGTGCCACCTCATTGGTGCCACCTCATCGGTGCCCATCAGTGCCGCCGTATCAGTGCCCGTCAGTGCAGCCATATCAGTGCCCGTCATTGAAGAAGAAAACGTACTCATTTACAAAAAAATTTAACAGAAACAAAGAAAAACGTGTTTTTTTTCAAAATTTTCGGTCTTTTTTTATTTGTTGCGCAAAAAATAAAAACCGCAGAGGTGATCAAATACCACCAAAAGAAAGCTCTATTTGTGGGAACAAAATGATAAAAAATTTGTTTGGGTATAGTGTAGCATGACCGCGCAATTGTCATTCAAATTGTGACAGCGCTGAAAGCTGAAAATTGGGCTGGGCGGGAAGGTGTCTAAGTGCCTGGTATTGAAGTGGTTAAAGTCGCATCCCTGTTCATTGAAGTTAGATGCATATCGGACTTCAAGTCGCAGGGCAAAGTCGGATCCAAAGTGGTACAGTCGTGTCATACCAGTGTGAACCCGGCCCCTTATGACGTCACAGTCCAGGGGCATGATGGGACTGTGATGTCATAAGGGGTGGGGTCACCTAGTGACATCACCCAGTGACCTCGCCCCATCCCTATATAAGTCGTTGCGCACTGCGCACACGGCATTACAGTGGGAGAGAGCGTCGTGTCAACATCGGAAGAAGAGAAGAGGGAAGAAGATAAGACCGGGCCACCGCTAGCAAAAGAGCCGGCAAAAGAGCAGTAGATAGTGGAGGAGCCTGGCAGAAGATACCGGAGAGCGGGAGAAGAACCGGAGAGCGCGAAGAAGAGGCCGGAGTGCGCGAAGGAGTCGGAAGAGACACCCAAAGTCAGAAGAAGACCCCCGGAGCTGCCTAATAAATTACTTTAAAAACCTGTCTAGTGAGTTTTTTATTGATACATTTTTCCCCAGGTGAATGAGTAGGGGTACGATGTACCCCATAGTCATTTACATAGGGTGGGGGGCCGGGATCTGGGGGCCCCCTAATTAAAGGGGGCTCCCGGATTCCGATAAGCCCCCCTCCCGCAGACCCCGACAACCAACAGCCAGGGTTGTCGGGAAGAGGCCCTTGCCCTCATCAACATGGGGACAAGGCGTTTTGGGGTGGGAGGCCGCAGGCGCTGACGTCATGAAATACTTACCTTAGAACGAGGTCCCCGCATTGCATCCCTACACATTTGAAGGTGCTGGAGAACCAGGACAATGGAAACGCCCCAAAAACGACCCCATTTTGGAAAGAAAACAACCCAATGTATAATCTATGAGGCATAATGAGTCTTTTGAACATGTCTTTTTTTTTCTACAAGTTTTTGGTAAATGTGTAAAGAAAATGAAAACGCATTTTTTTTTTTTTTACACACAACATTGTTCATTTACACAATGTTTCTAACACATAGCATGTACATAGCAAAAATTACACCCCAAAATAGATTCTCCTACTCCTCCTGAGTACAGCAATAACACACGTGTGAGACTTTTACACAGTGTGGCCACATACAGAGGACCAACGTGCAGGGAGCACCATCAGGTGTTCTAGGGGCATACGTTTCAAATCTAATTTGGACTACCTATTACACTTTTGTGAGGCACTGTAGTGGCATGGATGATAACTGATGTGGCATGGATGAGCATGAATGAGTAGGGCTGAGTATGGCTAATTATGGATGGGGGTGGATGAGATGGCTGAGCATGGATGGATGTATGAGTATTGCTGAGGATGGATGGATGACTAAGCATGGATGGCTGAGCATGGATGGCTGAGCATGGATGGCTGAGCATGGATGGATGAGTATGCTGAGTATGCTCAGTATGGATGGCTGAGCATGGATGGCTGAGTATGCTGTGTATGAATGGGTGAGCATGGATGAGTATGGATGGGTGAGCATGGATGGATGGATGAGTATGCTGAGCACGGATGGCTGAGTATGCAGAGTATGGATGGCTGAGCATGGATGGATGGATGAGTATGGATGGGTGAGCATGGATAGATGGATTAGTATGCTGAGTATGGATGAGTATGCGAGTATGGCTGGGGATGGGTGGATGGTTGGCTGGAATGGGCACATATCAGCGCTGTGGGCACTACACATCCAGCTCACAGCGCTACTGCCACCGATCTCTCCCCCTCTCCCTGTACCAATAGGTACGGGGAGGGGAAAGAGGAACCGGATGTGACGCCAGTTTGTTTACAATGATCGCTCTGTCATATCAGCGGGCGTTTACCGTGATCCGAGATGCGCTGGGTCCGGTCACGGATGTTCCCGGATGCGCGGCCCAGGGGGCGCGCGAGAGCGGGATTCTGGGAGGATGTCATAGCACGCCCTCCCAGAGTTGTCCAACCGCGCTGCAGCTGTCATTTGGCTATAGCGCAGTCGGTTAAAGCGGTTGTATACCCTCAAACTAAAATGAAAAAACCTGCAAGGCAAAGGCATAATGAGCTAGCATGCACCGCATACTAGCTCATTATGAAATACTTACCTTAGAACGAGGTCCCCACATCGCATCCCGTTCAACACCGAGGGAGCTGACATTTTCCCCCTCTGCGTTTCTTCTAGGTTCGTGTCTCCGGTGCTGCGAGTTGCCGGGGCCGCCATGAAATCACTCCTGCGCATGCGCACAGGAGTCCTCGGTTCCGGCACGATACACCGGACCTTCACTGCGCATGCGCCTCTGACGTCAGCCGCTGCATGCAGGGTAAACATCTCCTAAACCGTGTAGGTTTAGGAGATATTCATTTTACCTACAGGTAAGCCTTATTTATTATAGGCTTACTTGTAGGTAAAAATTTAAAAAAAGGGGTATATAACCACTATAACCAAATCATAATTTTTTTGCACATTGTACAACTCCAAGCTGTACAAAACTTGAATGCTTATTGGATTTAAACATATCAGGTGATGTGTATTTGTGTAATGAGAGGGTGTGGCCTAAGAAGATCAACACCCTATATCAAGGTGTGAATTATTAGGCAGCTTCTTTTCCTCAGGCAAAATTGGCAAAAATTGAGATTTAAAGGACTCTGAAAGTCAAAAATTGTAAAAAGTCTTTCAGAGGGATGCAGCACTCCTGAAATTGCTAAGATATTGGGCGTGACCACAGAACCATCAAATGTTTTGTTGCAAATTGTCAACAGGGTCGCAAGAAATGTGTTGAGAAAAAAAATAAAAAATAAAGTCAAATGAACTGCCAACGATTTGAGAAAAATCAAACGTGAAGCTACCAGAAACCCATTATCCTCCAGAGCGGTCGTTATATTGGCTACAACCTACCTGGAGTGCCCAGAAGTACAAAGTGTTCAGTGCTCAGAGACATGGCCAAGCTAAGGAGGGCTGAAACCCGACCACCACTGACAAGACAAATAAGTTGAAATGTCAAGACTGGGCCAAGAAATATCTGAAGACAAATTTTTCAAAGGTTTTATGGACTGATGAGATGAAAGTGAAGGAGCAGATGGATGGGCCTGTGGCTGGATCAGTAGTGGCACAGAGCTCCACTTCAACTCAGACGCCAGCAATGTGGAGGTGGGGTACTGGTAGGGGCTGGTATTATTAAACCTACTGCCAGTTTTTAGAAGACACTTTCTTCAAGCAGTGGTACAGAAAAAAATTCTGCATCTTTCAAGAAGACCACAATATGTATGCAGGACAATGCTCCATTGCATGGATATAATTACTCCACTGTGGCTAGCCAGTAAAGGCCTTAAAGATGAAAGAATGACATGGCCCCCTTCTTCACCTGACCTAAACCCTAGTGAGAATTTGAGGGCTCTTCATAAAACATGATTTACAGTGAAGGAAAACGGTACACCTCTCTGAAAAATGTCTGGAAGACTGTGGTGGTTGCTGCACATAAAGGTCATCGTCAACAGATGAAAAAACTGACAGACTCCATGAATGGAAGGCCTAGGACTGTTATTGAAAAGAAGGGTGGCTGTATTACTGGTCACTGAAATGTCAGAAATTTTTTTTTGTAAATTTTGAGGCATTTGTTTAATATTCTCACTTTATTTTCATCCATTAAACAAGTGAGATGGGAAAATTTTAGTTTTTCATTAAGTTGCATAATAATTCCGCACTCCCGTCCGTACACAAGATACCTAAATCGGAAGTAAAATTTCGTCCGAACGATCTGTCGATTTTTGGATCATTTGTACAGTGTTTCCAACAGCAGATTCAGATTTTTCGACCGACAAAAGCTGAATGTGCAGACTATAACATTTTTGTCGTACGTGAACTCAACATTCAATTTTCGTTTAATTAGTACAGTTTTCATCCAAAAGAATTGTAAGAGTAAGACTACGCATGCTCGGAAACGAAAGAATAGATACAAAACTATTCAACACAATACTTCACTTCTGAAGTTGTATTCTGTCGTACGAAAATTTTCGTATCATGAATAACCTCTTCACTTTCGACATGAGACTAGCATGCAACAAAAAAAGATGAAAGGTCGTCTGAAAATCTGATAGTGTGTACGAAGCTTAAGGCTCGGTTCACACTGAGGCGACCTGTCAGACAACTTACCCGCCTGACAAGTCACGCTCCCATGCAGTGCAATGGAACCGCTGTAACTCAAGTCATTCCGACTTAGGAAAAGGTTCCTGTACTACGTCGGAGCGACTTACATTGAGTTCTATTACAGAAGTCGTTTGCAAGCCGCACTGAAATATTCAGGTTTGAGGTTTAACATTTTGGATTGACCGAGAGCACTGTAGTTGTTCAAAACTGAAATGAATCCTGAAAAATAAAACTTGCCTAATTGTGCACCAATAGAAGAGGAAAATCCACCACCCTGTGACACGGGTTATAAGCGCCTCTTACCAGATTCGGTGGACCATGATGTTATAAATGGTCTAATTAGGCTCAACACATCAATTCCAAGGACGGCTCTACCACGGTCTCCCATTGTGAAGTATGTAAAAAAATCTTTCCCTTTATTTTATAAAAACGAATTTCCAAATCCACATTAAGTGGGTGTGAAATAATAAAATAGGTTCAATAAAATTCAGTATAGCAGGCTGACAGCTTTGACAAAGAATGTCAAGTCAGAGTGACAAACAGCATGGACCAACGGCGATACATGATGATGTCGTGAACGCGCCACGCCAACATTTTTCATCAAACTGACGTCTTCGAGAGATAGGCTAAACCTATTTTATTGTTATTTCACACCCACTTAACCACTTCAGCTTTGGAAGATTTACCCCCCCCTTCACGACCACCCCATTTTTTTTGCGATACGGTACTGCGTTACTTTAACTGACAATTGCGCGGGCGTGCGACCCTGTACCCAAACAAAATTGACGTCCTTTTTTTCCCACAAATAGAGCTCTCTTTTTGTTGTATTTGATCACCTCTGGGATTTTTGCGCTATAAACAAAACGACAATATTTTTTACTTTTTGCTATAAAACATTCCCAATAAAAAAAAATATATATAAAAAATCAAAAATGTCTTCATCAATTTGGGCCAATATGTATTCTGCTTCATATTTTTGGTTCTAAAAATCCCAATAAGCGTATATTGATTGGATTGTGGAAAAGTTATAGCGTCTACAATCTATGGGATATTTTTCTTTATTTTATTTTTACTAGTAATGGTGGTGATCGGGGACTTAGTGGGACTGCAATATTAAGGCAGACAAATTGGACACTTGACACTTTTTGGGGACCAGTGCTAAAAAATATGTACGGTCACTGTAAAAATCCACATATGGCACATATTTAGATCATTTTGGTATCCACAGTGCCATCCACAGGATGGCACTGTGGATACCAAAATGATCTAAATATGTGCCACGTCCTTTAAATTAGAGATAAAAGTGGAGAATTGGTACTGGACTTTAAAGGCACTGAAGTACACAATGTTAAAATTTATTTCATTATAAATTGATTAAAAATGAATAACAAATCAGACAATGATTAAACGTGACCTCTGAAGCAACGGAGGATAACAAGCAACCTGACATTTATGGTACGTTGTTAACCAACTGCTGTGTTCCTTGAGGAACACATCTCACTTTAGAGATCCTCTGCAGCTTCAACTATCATCCAGGAGTCACAGGCTTGTGAGACTTGCGTTCTTTCTACCCATTCTACTATACTGTGGTAATTACATAACCACTGTCCAATTGGGAATTAATATTATGGACCATCATCTCCTTGATGTTACATACCTGTCACACCTGCCGTATTCAAGGATACCTACTTACCTTGTTATCTTCCCTGCTGCCAAATCCTATGTGATCTCATATTAATATATGCCTAAGCTCCTGCAGAAGGGTATATATACATGTAACATGTAGAGCCAAGCTACTGCACAACACGACCAACTCCCACCAAGACTGTTAGAAATACCATTTGTTATTGTAACAAAAACACTGGCATGAATATTCAGGTTTCTTTCCTTGGTGTACGAGTTGTGGGCAGTATCAATATCTGGGCAACCCTTAGGGCTGCTTCGGCTTCAAGACACATTAAGGGCTAGTTTACACTTGCTTCAAAACAAGGCTTCGGACACGCTTTGTTAAAGCTCTCTGAACACCAGTCAAAGCTCCTATCACTAAATAAAATGGTTAGCTTACAGTCCTGTTTACACTTTGCTTTTGCTTCAAAAATATTACCCCATGTCGCTTTAGTTGTGCTTCAAAGCATCTTTAGAGCCTCCATAGAAGTCTATGGCAAAGCTCGCTTGAAGCCCCACTGAAGCCTCATTGAAGCTCCACCAAAGTCTCATCAAAGCCTCACCGGAGCACCAAGTAAAAGCAGGTGTAAACAGGACTGTAAGCTAACCAATTCATTTAGTGACAGAGGCTTTGACTGGTGTTCGGAGAGCTTTAACAAAGCGTGTCTGAAGCCTTGTTTGTGTAAACTAGCCCTAAAAACATTTTTAGTTTTAACATTGTGTACTTCAGTGCCTATAAAGTCCAGTACCAATTCTCCACTATTATCTGCACTGTCACTGTACTAATGACACTGGCAGGGAAGGGGTTAAATGTGACGCTAGGACAAAAAAGGAAGGTTTCCCCACATTGGGGTTTTTAGGCAGCACAAAAACAAATGTAGTCAATGGAATATTAGTTGCGGTAAGTTTGCCCCAAGGGGAGTTTTAATACCACTGACTGAGATGATCTTGAAATTTGGGGAGACAAGAATGGCAGAATGGAAATACCGTCAAATGACGAGCTTCCTTAAGAAAATAAAACCGTTAAGATCCATAAATACACTTACCGCATTTGAGAGGAAGTGTGCACAGACATCAGAAGATGGGCATACACTATCCTGGATGTACAGAATAATCCTAGGAGAACAAGAAAAGAAACCCCCATACTTCATGAAAGAATGGGAGAGGGAGCTAGGCCAAGTGTGGACAGATAAACAAATAAATAAAATGATATCGTTAACATTTACTACCTCCATAAGTACAAAGGTGCAAGAAATGGCATATAAATTCCTAGCGAGATGGTATAGGACACCAGTTAAAATGGCACAAATCTCTTCAGAAGCTAATGATAAATGCTGGAGGGGCTGTGGACAGAAGGGAACTTTTCTTCATCTATGGTGGACGTGCCCAATAATTAAGCGTTTTTGGGAATTAGTAGCCCCCTGGATTAAGAAAATGACGACAGAGCACATAGAGTTTGGGCCCATACAATATTTATTTCATGGAATGACTGGACCTATCAAAAAATATAGAGAAAGTATAACCCCACATTTGTTAAATGCAGCAAAAAAACTAATTCCGAAGTACTGGAGACAGGACCGGATTCCGTCAGTCAGAGTGGAGAAACGAGGTTAATATAATAAAGGAAGCAGAGAGATGGGTTCATGTGGTTAAAAACCAAAAGAAAGAAATTTGAAACGACATGGGCAAACTGGGAACAATACGCTGAGGAGATAATAGAAGAGGGAAATACAGATGGGTAGGAGGAAGGAATGGTATAGTCATTTAGAATAGAGACATAAGAAGAATGGCCCTGAAGGGTAGATGTAAATAGTCAGATAACTTCTCTAATGTTAATCAAAGAGGGAGGGGGGTAAGATAATGTATGGTTAAATGTATATGTGGTCTCTGTTTTTTGTGTTTTTTTATTATTTTCCTCTTGTCCCAGTTTTGACAAACATTGGAGGTGGAGGGGGGAAGGAGATAGGCACACGATTAATAACAATTATGAATTATAGGGAAAATCCCCCCCCCCCCTTTTTTTTTTTTTTTTTTTTTTAACACATCTTCATAATTATGAATTTTAGTGGTTAGTGACACAAACTAGAATAAAGGGGTTGTATTTGATAACGAACTGAAGTAAATAGTGACATGAATTAGAATAAGGGGGGAATGTACTTATAAATTTATCATTAAAAACACTTTATAAATTATATAAATACAAACACGAATATACACGGAAGGGGACATTTTTTTTTTTTTTCTTCTCACAATACATAACAAGGAATTGTAGGGACTAAAGACACTAATCAGAATAAGGGGGGAACTCCCCACCCCCCCTCTCTTTTTTTTTTTTTTTTTTGAAGTGATTAATGACACTAATAAGAATAAGGGGGAACTTATTTATAATTTCATTTTTAAACACTTTATAAATATAAACAAGGTGGGGTGGGTACCAGAGGAGAAAGAAAGGAAAAGGAAAGAGAAATTTTTTTTTTTTTTTTTTTTTCTCTCTTCACACAATATATAATTGAAGTGATTACGGACACTAATAAGAATTAGGGGGAACTTATTTATAATTTTATTTTTTTAACACTTTATAAACATAAGCACGATAAACACGGTGGGGTGGGTACCATTTATTTATTTATTTATCTATTCTTTTTTTTTTTTTTTTTCCCCTCGCATATGTAAATGTCGGCCGCTGGGACAGGGGGGAAAACGGTGGTAGGTGATGTAGGATGTAATGTGTAGTATGTTTCTAGTGTTTGAACAAAGGGGTATAGAATGGTGTATAAATGGTGTATATATAAATGAAATAAACAATAAAATTTTTGATTATTAACAAAAACAAATGTAGTCAATGTTTTATGAAAAAACATAACACTTTTATTGGATAATAATATATATCATCAGAGTTAAAAACAATGAGCTCCAGTGGGAATTATTTAAAAGAATAATTTGGCTGAACATACAAAAGCAGACATTTGTTCATAGCAATACTTTATATCATGAACATTAAACCTGACGCGTTTCAACCCCTATAATTAGGGTCTTCTTCAGAGGATCAGTCTGCTGGGGAGAACATGAAAATAGAGTTGGTATACATATACATGTTCCATTCATATAAATATAATATGAGCTACATTGATTGTGCGGTACATCAGTACGATATAGTTACCAAGTAAAAGTATGTCCAACGAGAAACACAAGTTCCCACATGGAGATCCCTTCAAAAATTATATTGCTTTGTCCTCTTCTCCAGAGGGGGGTTCCAACCTCCTCTACCGCCGCCACAGCCCAGACCAGGATAGTGAGAAATAACGTGGCTTGCGAGAGGTCACTTTTGAGCACCGCCCGCCAGAGAGGACCACCAACCGGAGAGCACCAAATTACCTGTGATAAAGATTTGCAAGGGTCACCAAGTAAAAGCAGGTGTAAACAGGACTGTAAGCTAACCAATTTATTTAGTGACAGAGGCTTTGACTGGTGTTCGGAGAGCTTTAACAAAGCGTGTCTGAAGCCTTGTTTGTGTAAACTAGCCCTAAAAACATTTTTAGTTTTAACATTGTGTACTTCAGTGCCTATAAAGTCCAGTACCAATTCTCCACTATTATCTGCACTGTCACTGTACTAATGACACTGGCAGGGAAGGGGTTAAATGTGATGCTAGGAAGTGCTTACTGTGAGTGTGGGGTGCTTTGACTAGGGGACGGTAAAGATCCGTGTTCCCGCTTAGCAGAAACAGAGGATCAGTACGTTCTGCCTGTCTCCCGAACGACCACAGGTCCCAGCGGACATCGCATCCGCTGATTGGCTCCTGCTATGTTCAATCACAGTGGAAGCAGGTTGCTGGCGGCGTGCACGTCCCATACCCAAAAGTGTCAAATCACATACTAGGTACACAGAACAGCTGCCCTGCCGCACAATATGTGCACAGGGCGGTCCGCATGTGGTTAATGTGGATTAGAGAAATCACTTTTTATAAAATAAAAAGGGAAAGATTTTTTTCAAACATACTTAACAATGGGGGACCGTTTATTTTTCATCTATTGGTGACATTGGTTAAGGAGAGCGCTTGTATGCCGTGGTTGAGCCATCCTTGGATTTGATGCGTTAAGCCTAATTAGACCATTTATAACATTATGGTCCACCGAATCTGGTAAGAGGCGCTTGTAACCGTGTCATAGGGTGGTGGATTTTCCTCTACTATTGGTGAACTGTATTGCAGTAACGGATGAAAGGTGATCTACATTCAAACTTTGAGGAATTTCTACAAGGGTGAAGGAATGCTCAAGAAGGACTTTGTTTTCTTTCTCTTTTTGGACACACTTTGTATGGACAATTTATTTTAGTGCTAGATTATCGATTTTGTAAATTCACATGGTACTTTGATGTAATATTTTCATTTATTTCACATAATTTTTCCCATACTTAGGAACACAGACCTGGAACGAGCTGGCAGATTTGAAAGCCAGTACTCCAAGTTAGCATAACTGCTCCAGGACAGTGGCTTATATGATAATATAGATGTTATTAAGCCAGCTTACTTTGCAAGCAATTAGCATTTTCAGAAGAAATAGTCAGCTTTGAGAGACTCCATATTCTCTCAGTGCTGGCTTCCAATGAAACCTATCCCCAGCCACAATGTTGTTTTTTTGGTTGTGTATAGATTGGGTAGGAAGTAAACATTTCTCTCACATTTCTATTTCTGCCTGTGACTGCAGTGGAGAGATTTTCCCTCACTTGTCCCATTGGCACCTGTACAAAAAACAGAGACATGTACAGCAAAAAAAAAAAAATCACAGTCAGAAGTTTTATTCCTTCCCCATGCTGCTAGTTATTTTTCTGCATTTCTGTAGGGAGAAATTCCCTACACTTCTTGTCCTGGCAGGAAATTAGAAGAAAAATGTTAATAGGGACACAAGCAATAAAAACCTGACAGAGGTTCTAACTTCATCATTCTATCCAAAAGTGAATACATACTGGCTGCAATGGAGCTTTAACCTGTAGCCCAGTTATAATACGGATCCACACCTGACTATACAGAATGAGCTGATCATTAGTCTTCTGCAGCAAAAGGCTTATGACAAGCCAAAAGGGAGCAGCGCTGTCAGACTGAGCAGCTGTGAGTCTAGCATTCAAAAGAAGGAAGAAAGAAGAACCAGATAAGAAGATCCAAAAGGTCCTTAACAATGCAAAGAGAGACCACATGTCAATTTTATAGAGTGCACTGCCAGATTAAAAGTACAGATGCAAAGGATACCATCAGTGCACAGATCTATCTATAAGTCACATCGAGGATAACACTGTAGGTGATACCTTGGTTTAACTCCTGATAACCATCACACCACCCTACTGGCCTTGAGCTGAAAAGGTGTCATACAACCATATAAGGTCTACACTCCTGAAACCGATGTACTAGAGGTTAAATGAAACAATGAGACGCTGCCATTGCCAAGACCATGTTGTCTGCCAAGGTGAAGCAATATAGCTTTATTACCTGCCATCTTCTTGATTGCCAGAGCGTAGACGTGCCAGCAGTAATGTTTCACACCGTACAAGAGTATTAAATTCACATTTCTCCATTATGAAAAAGTCGCAGCTTGATTTTAAAAAGTTAAAAGATCATGCCACTAAAAACTGCTATTTCGGCTATGCATGTATTCCTATAATCTAGAATCTGTCCACTTTCCACTTATTCCTGTGTAGAACCCCAGCAGCGAGGACTTTTTACCACAATTCTCAGGTCCAGCCCCCCGAGGATTTTTTTAATCCAATCTGGTCCGGTCACGTGATCCTGCAGCTCCGGCTCCCCTCTGTAGGTGAGCACTCGACAATGAATAACCAACCAATGCCTGTGCACCATCTTTAAAATATAAATTATATGCAATGTAATAGGTTACATAACCATAAAATCTCCATCCATAAATGGCAGCCTCCACAAGGGGATTAGAAGCAAAATCCAGTAGGAGCTACAGAGTATAAAAGAGAAGAGAGGCGCCTCTAAGCCCCGGTTCACACAGGGGCTTAGCCGCCTGACAAGTCACGTTCCGTTCTATGGAGCCGTTCTAATACGAACGACTCAAGTTGTTCCGACTTAGAAAAAGGTTCCTGTACTACTTTGGGACGACTTCAGGTAGACTTGCATTGAGTTCTATACAGAAGTCATTTTGCAAGCTGCCACTGAAGTCGTGTGCAGGTCGCCTTACAGAGTCACGCTGCAAGTCAGGCTGCCCCTGTGTGAACCTGAGCTTAGTGTAAAACAGGCACATCTAAGTATTTAGGCATCCGGGGTGAAGCTGTCCACATAGACTGTCCTCCGCACCGTTGGCTTTCACTGCTGTCGTCAGTCTGCAATCATGACCGGGAAGACTACCCTGAAAACGAGGCTTGAAGCACTTGTGGAGCGCAGCGCGGAAGGGATGACATTGATGGCAGTGCAGAGGATGGTCTATGTGGACAGCTTTACCCCAGATGCCTGCATACTTAGATGTGCCCCTTTTAATCATCAACCATGTGAGTTGCTAAATGTTGTACCTTCATTAAATGTAACCATATTGCTACACTTAGAGGCGCCTCTCTCCTCTTTTATACGCAGTTGTGACATGACGCTGCTTGTATATCAAGTCAAAATTGATTTAAAAATGTTGCTTGTCTTGCAAAACGCTCTAAAACCAAGGTTTCACTGTATACACATACACACACATTCTGGAAGCCGTGACTTCACCCATAGGCTCCCATGGCCCAACAGTTGTTGATGCTTCCTCTTCTCCCCTGCAGGAGCAGCTTACCGACACAAGGAAGTTTGAACTGTGGGATCATGTGACCAAGCTTGATTGGATTAAACCAAGTCAAGTACACACAATTTTTTTTACCATGGGGTATGCAGGATAGGTAGGAGAGGGATTTTTTTTTTTTTTTAAATAGAGTTAGGTTTTTCGTCCACTTAAATATTTATACTGTAGATGGAACACTGATGTTGTCCAAGTCTATTTTCTCAACAGCTGCACTCCAACCGATCCCACAGATCCTGCCCTGTGTTTACAATAAAGATTAAAAGACAGGATGGGCTGAGCTAGTGAGTCAGCACTGGGAGGAGAAAGTGTGAGCTTAGCTGCTGAGCCACTGCTGGGTGGCGAGAGCTGAGCTGCCGAATAACAGCTGGACTGTGGAAGCAGTAGGAGAAAACTAATTGGACGACTTCAGTGTTGGATGACTAAAGTGGAATTTGAGGTTGAGTTTTTCCACAGTGCCTGCAGCTACAGGAGGTCAGTAAAGGCATGTTTTAAAGCTCATTTACCACTCCTGACCTCCATCTATGAAAGCTAGTCACTTAGCCGTCTCTGACCTCCATATTTTGACCCAGTACTAGGATACAGTAAGAGGAAAGACAGAATTCTGATATGTCTGCAGGTCAGTGACTCAAGACTATTGAAACATTTTGATAAGCATTGTAGCTAGGCAATTAGCAACTTCAAAAAGGAAAGTTGAGTTTAGGCAACCTACATAAATTCTCAGAGAGTTTAAGAGATGCAAAATAAACATTGAAAAAAGGATGTTTGACTTGGATATACATATATTATAAACTTGTTTTATTTCACTTTATGACAAAGAAAAAAAATACAAAAATATAAAATATACAGAAACACAAGACCAGACACAGGAATATTTACAAGAGGGGGGTACATTGATAAATACAATGAAACATGGTTGCCACAACCAACTAATCAAATCAGTTCACTACAGCCGCCCCTTCATGAAGTAACACTATTTACTGTGTGGATCAGTGACATCACCTAGTAAACTGGCACCAAGCCTATAATATGGCTGCCTGCATGGAGTGCCAACAACGAGATGACCTTAAGAAAAGACTATTTAAAAAAAAAAAAGCCTTTGATGAGGAAAAATATGGTGGACTGCCCTCCTGAAGATACTAGTTGTCTGGCTGACTTGCTGACCCTCTGATCTCAGTAGTTTATGTTACTGACCCAGGCCAATTATACAGATAAGGCGTGAAAAAAAAAAAATCAAATCACATTTCTAGCTCTGTATACTTGATTGAGTTAGTGACCAAATTAGCAAAGACAGAGGGTGATATGACAGCCAGGCAACTAGCATTTGGAGAATGAAAACTCACCAATGACAAGCTCTATGTTTCTCTTAGGAACAATTTCCTTTAAAGCAGAAACAATGCTTGCAGAGGTCAATCATTTCTGAATAGACTGATATAATAGAGTAATAATGCTGACCAGTCCAACTGACAAGGACTCCAATTTTTCGCTCATGCAGCCCTACACAGGCCAAATATTCTTTGGCATCCAACACATACATCTGCTCATCAACAGGCTTGTACGTGTAATGTGCAAGCATTTACTAGTGTAGAACTTCATTATGGTGCATTAAGCCTCACCTCCCAAGGATGTACCTACATCACAAGCAAGGCTGTCATTTTTAGCAAGGATTTTTTTAGTGAGCCCAGAAGTCCCCAAAACTGGTTATTTTACTTGCAATCCTCAACTTGGCTGGAACTCTAGCCCACCCCCTCTGCCATCCTACAATGCATTGTGTGCAAAAGAAAGGCATTGTGGGATACCCATTGAGAGCAGACCAGAGATCCAACTACAGGACTGTGAGCAGTGTGCGCCCTGATTTAGAGGCTCCTGAGTGCAATCTTTGCTAAGCTCAAGTTCACATTGGGCCAATTCAGCATATGATTTGACATGTCAAACTGCATGCCAAATCAGCGGCTATTGCCAAAACCATATTATTTGAAACCGTTAAATCAATTTGTTAAGTTCTGCTTTATGATTTACTGCTGCTCAGGGCTTCAGCAAAATGGCAGCCTCCAGCAAGAAGAAACAGGAGCAATGCTGGAGGCAATTTAAAGCCCACACTAATTTTGGTAGCATCATTATTAATGTGGAATGTATGTTCTTTGCTAAAGAACATTATTTTTTTATCAAGTTGTTATGAGTAAAGTTCTGCTTTAAAGAGGAGCTTCAGTACAGCTGAAAAGCAGTTTGACATTTAAATGAGCAGTTGCTGAAACCATAAAAACGTGCTTTATGTACCTAAACATCCACTAAACCTTATGACAAATTTTAGTACTGGACTGTGAAAACAGACAGGTTTATAGGATTTGAATTTTTGTTTCTGTGTTTGGCCAGTCCTTCCCCTCAACGGGTCACAGCCATACAGGTCTGATTCAGGGGAAAAATCAATTCAGGTGCTAAGATGTAAAAAAAAAAAAAAAAAAAAAAAAAAGGAGTTCCCTCTCCTGCTCTGTTCAAGCTCTACTGTAAAGTCAAAGACAGGCAATTCTCAAGTCCAAGACATGCTTAGGTAATCAGAAGAGATGAAACTCCTATTGTGTTATAAGAGATCTCAGCCTCAGAGATTCTAAGGAGGACCAAGTCGCACAATTCAAATCTTTTCATGTATAACTGGGACCTGCAAAGCACAGCAACACAATACAAATATTTTTGTAGGTTGCAGCTCGAGTCAGAACTCAAAATCTTGAAAATGGCAAGAATTTTCTGCTAGTGTCTAACGGAAAAATAGAAAGGTTAAAAATAACTCCATGAAGCCCCAAAAACACACAGTGGCCCAGACCATGCCTTTTTTTTCTAGAAAAGTGCCCCATAAGCTTTAATCTGTTTTTTTCTTAGTTGTTTAAATCAGATCGCACAACAAGAAATGCAATTTGTGATTGGCTGCTTGGGTCAGAATTTGAGCTCCTTTTGTAGTATAGCAAACAATGTGGGTTCTATACTCCATTTGTTACCTAAAGAAAAAGTCAGCACATCCTTCAGGGGTACATCCCAGCTGGTGTGAAGATCCGTGCTTGGTAACAGACGGCAACAATAAAAACCAAAAGGGGGCATTAAAAGACAGGAGAGTCACAAAGTATACAAGCTCCTTTCAGCAATCTCTTAATCCAGTCCAGATCTAGAAAACAACATATAAAAATATCAGTAGGAAAGGGGGTGGCATCCACTCAAATACATTATTACAACATTAAAAAAGGCTTTTAAATATTCTCAGGCTTATTCAATAACGACTACAGCAACCAATCAAAATTCACATGTTGGTGATCTGACTGCAGCAAAAGAAGTATGTTTGTTTTCTTTTTGGTTACTGCTTTTCAGCTGCACTCTGAATAGCTTTACTGGATAAGCAAATTAGTTTTGACCCTTAAAGAGAACCAGTCACAAAAGTGTATTTGTAGTAATCATAACCTCATCCAGTTTTCCTCTAAATACTGGAGAAATTAGCAAAAAATGTGTTTTTTGTCCACAGTATTATAGACTGTGGTGTTCATTAACCACCTGACCTCTGGAAGATTTACTCCTCCATGACCAGGCCATTTTTTGCCTTTGGGCACTGCGATACTTTAACTGATAAATTCCATGGTCATGCAATGCTGTACCCAATTAAAACGCATGTAATTTTTCCCCCCACAAATAGAGTTTTTCCTTTGCATTATTTTAGGGTTACACCAATACCCAAATCGGTGCCAATACTAAGCATTTGCACGAGTATCGGTGCACCGATACTTTGAACCGATACCTGCTGGCTCGGTTCTTTCAGTTGTCAGCGGGACTCTCCCACTGACAACTGAAATATACACAAAAGAGTGCAGCAATTATCAGTTGTTAAGGAGCAGAGCCGCTGCATCCTTAACAACTGATGACTCATTCATGTGTCAGCGGGGCTCCCTGCTGACAGATGAATAGAAACAAAACCAGGGACAGCTGCCGCTAGCCATCAGTGGTACAGGAGCATTCAATAACTCACGTAGATGGTAAGGAGCACTTCACTGCCGGGTCAAATGGATGGATGGCTCAGCCCCTGGATCTCCTGAGGGGTCTTCACAAGGGACGGAGCCAGGGAAAGCCGGGGAGACCCGAAGCCAGTGACAGCCAGGGAGACATGCTCACGGCTGGAGGAGACCTGCACAGACTTAGAGGGGACGTGAGATGCTGGTGGAAGTCGACCTCCTTTCAGTTTTTCTGGCTACATGGTCTCCAGCTTTCCGGTTACCTCACTGTGTGTATCTTTTGCGAAGCCCATGTCTCCTTCGGGTCTCCTCAGCTGCTACCGTCTTCGTCTCTGGTCAAGACCCCCCAAGAGGTCCAGGGGCTGAGCCATCCATCCATTCGACCTGGCAGTGAAGTGCTCCTTACCATCTACTTGAGTTATTGAATGCACCTGTACATCTCCACCATTATTTGCTCCAAGCACCTATTGTTACCCTGAATTTCATGGATTTATACTTGTTTTTACCACTTCGGAACAGTGCCCCCCCTTTTTTGTGTTTTAGTCCCTTCTCATTGGTCTTATGAGTTGGGAAACAGCGGCCAGTGTTGTATGGACTGCAGGAGGAGAGGGGACAAGGGATGGAGGAGATGGGACTGGAGGAAGAGGAGGACATGGGATGACAATATGGCCCTTCTAGATGTGGTGCCAGTAGTACTGAGTGTTGGGAGTGCTGTGTTTCTTCATCACTTGGTCTCATCCAGGTGGCAATATTACACAGCATGTTGATAGATGTTGGAGACCCCCCTCCCTGTTCCTCCTCCTCATCTTGATCTCACTTAATGCCGAAAATAAGTATTGTTACTTGGTATCGGCGAGTACTTTAAAAAAAAGAAAAAAAAAAAAAAGTATGGTATTGGTACATCCCTAACTTATTTTTTTGCACTATGAACAAAAAAAGACTGAAAATTTAGAAAAATAAAAAATATATATATTTTTTACTTACTCTGCTATAAAACATATCCAATAAAAAAAAAAAGAATTTCTTCATAAATTTAGGCCAATATGTATCAATCAATAAGCATATATTGATTGGTTTTCGCAAAAGTTATAACGTCTACAAACTATGGGATATATACTTTTTTTTTATACTAGTAATGGCAGGACTGCAATATTACAGTAGACAATCAGACATTGACACTAATACAGTGATCAGTGCTAAAAATATGCACGGTCACTGTAAGAATGGCAATGGCTGGGAATGGGTTTACTTTGTGTGGTGCTTTTGCTAAGGGAAGTGATTAATTTTATTTGCAGGGAAAGAAAATCCATCACTTCCCCCCTTTTAGAAAGGAGCTCTGCCTTGTTTACATAGCATAGCTCGGTTTTGTGTATTTTCCCAACGATTGGCTGTGACAAATCACAGCACCCCCTACCCGGAAGTACAATATCACGTACTAGGTACGTGATCTGGCACAATAGAGCCGCTTTGCCACCGTACATCTAAGCGATGTGGTCGGCAAGCGGTTAAAGTGATATCTGTATTGCGAAAGCTGTGCCTAAAAAAATAAAAAAATAAATAAAAAAGAGACAAGCAGAAGCCAAACAACCACTGTAAAATATGTTAACAATCATTAACATGCATTTCCAACAAATTAGTCCGTCAAAATGCACATCCAAGCTTGCATTTAAAAACACAGGTTAAAATGTTGCACACAGAAATCATTAACCATGTGAACTGCACTGTTCCTTACACTATATTTAGTACAATATACTTTTACTCGGGTACATAATTCTCACATGAATGAGGCCTTATCGGTCAGGGATAGTTCCATGTCCTCTGATCTACCTTTATTTATGCAGATACATACTGTTCACATAAATGACACATTACGGTCAGGACAAGTAACTGTTCCTATTATTTAGTTGGGGGTCAAATGATAATTTATTCCTAGACAGACATGCTCACTCCAGGCTGCTGCAACAAGAGAAGAGCATGCAAAATGGTGCAACCAAAAGCCCTTTAGTTTTCTTTCCGGTTATCCTGACTGCACCACCATTGTTTAACAGTTCTATGAAGACTCATTCTGTTGCAGAAATCTGAAGAGATCACCTTATCTGCACCAAGCTCAAGCAGTAGATAGGGTAACCTCTGTGCAGTCTTATGCTGGCCATACACATACAGAAGCTGAATGGAATAAATTGAATGGATTCCTTCACCAATGCTACACAGGGCAGATGGATGAATTGATTGATGGCTATTGTCTTGACAGCCAGCTCTGCCAGCTGTTAAAGTACAGGAACAGTTCTTGCACCTGATTGGAGGCAGACACTATTTGGCCAAAATTTTTTTACACGTGGCTTCTTTCATTACCAATTGAGGGATATCGGGCAGGAGGCAGTTGACATTTTAAAAGGGAAGTACAGGCGACTTCCTGTCTGCTGCCAGAACAAAATTGGTTTGGCTCAAATGCTTCTCTTATTAATGAATACAAAGCTTCCTCTGATTGGCCAAGGCAGAAATTGTGACGTCATCCACCCATCTCTGCAGCTCAGAGGAAGCATTGTATTAATTGATAACAATACAAGGCTTCTTGTGAATGGTGGAGAAGCAGTCAGGCCAACTCGGTTTTGTGTCCGTCAGCAGACAAGAAGTCACCTGTTTGCTGTGGAACAAAGTGCTGCACACTGTGTGTAGCTATTGCTACTACAGTATATTACAACACACACAGCAGCTGTATCAGTTAGTAATGGATATAGTAAGGGTGGCCATACAATATAAAATTTTCTTGTACAAATTTCCTTTAACTTTACCAAAATTAATAAAATACGAGGTCAAACCTAAACCCTTTCAATTTGTATGCAATCGGGCAGGCCCTTGCACTACATAGTTGAAAGTAAATCTAGATGGAATTTAATAAGAAAATAAAACTGTATAGTGTATGGCCAGCTTTAGTTTGGGCCAGCATGGCCCAAACTATTTATGTAACGTCAAGGTGAACACAGAATTCTACTGGACTTGATCTATATAAAGAACTATTAGTAACTAGGCAGAAGACTTTTTGTCCAATCTCAATCTGGTGTTAAAGAGGTTGTGCAATATCCTCTACAATAACATATTTACCTTCTGGAATTGAATGTCTTGCAATACTGTCATGTAATAGGCACCTCCGGTATTCCAGAGACTGACAGGCCTGGAATGTTAAGGAACACCTGCAACAACACAATCGACAGTTTATGTCTAGTTGTGGTCCATCTTCCCAGGAAAACATTTTTAGATTTATAATGCAAAATTCCAACACTGAAGATGCTTGGTAGTTTGCCCTATACAGGCTTTTGGGGGCTCACCGTGTAGGCACAGAGAGCAGTTGGGAAGATTTTGGCTGAAGGATAGAATAAGGGCACAGATAGCAGCTGCCTACTCAAGTAAGGATCTGTAGGTTTAGGTCAGAAGGACTAGGCTGGGTGGGCAATTGTACTTTTATACTTTGGTAGGTCACCTCCCCGTCCCCAGACTATGAATAGAATAGAAATAGCAAAAGACCTAAGAGGTAATTGTTCTGCTCCCCCCCTCTGTTAGGTTGCTTGACTGGCCCCAAGTGCTGTCCCTTCCTCTCCCAGAGTACTTGTTTTACCAGGAGCTACAATAGGCTGAAATCAAGTCAAATTCTGACAATTCTCACTAGTTGCAACAAGACAGCAAGTTTGTTTTAATAAATATAATGGTTTACAGCAATATTTAGTGTTTGTTTTTTTTTTTTGTGCCTGGAGTTCATTTTTATGGGCTGTCATGAAGTATGTGTCTAGGAAGTGCCCCAGCACCTAATAGTCACATGCTTGTCCAAGCTCGCTTTCTCAACCAGCAAATAAACAATGGCAATCATAGGCACCATCTAAGGCAATGGTGGATCCTCCATTTTAGAGATCCTTTTTGTCTAACCTTTCCACTAATCATGAATAAAAAGGATGGCAAGCAGAGTGGAACAGATGGCATGGGGATTTGTGGCGGTAGATTATAGTATAAATGGTACTCATTTTAATTAAAAATAGCATATCGCAGAAACAGACATCTTTTCTTTCAATACAATCTATTATTGAATACCCCATTGTGTAGAATAGATGTTTGTATAAAACAGGAGTAGGCAACCCCCCGTCACTGGTGCCGCAAGCAGTACTCAAAGCCTCTTTTGCCGGCACTCGGCTCCCTCCTTATCAGCAGAGCAGCGCAGGGAAGTGTCAGTGAGACACTAATGTATTCCAATTTCAGAATACCCCACACCGCACCTGCACTGAGGGGGAGGCACTGTGCCCCCACACTTTTTAAAAGATGGGAAACATTGTTTGGTTCTCTAACTTTTCTGTAGCTGCGATCGTCAGCTTTTGTGATGGGGAAGAGATTGGGTGCCGTTCTGCTGGGGGGGGGGGGGGGGGGGGGCGGTCCCTGTTTCCAGGAGGAGGGGGACTGTCATTGGCCACTGTTAAAGCCAATCATAGTCCTGCTAGCCCCATCCACCATCTGGAGGAAGATGACTCGATTGGTTGCCACTACAAATCTCAGAAAGAAGGGATTTCACCGATCGAGAAAAACAATCAGGTGACAGTTTATAGAATTACTGTTGAGCTTCTGGGAACTTTGTTGAAATTATTCCTGAACATTTGCATCACTTACTACTGAACCCCAGCACACAGGCCCATTGCTTTCAGAAAATACCCCTGCCCTGAGCTCATCATTGCGCATTCATTCCAGATGCTTGTATGTGACATCACATACATCCCATACAAGCACTTGGGCTGGATGCGTGAGGTGGATCAGCAGGATGAGTGTGCCAGGACAGGTAGATGTGTCTCATCTCTGCTTTCTGTCACCACTTTGCATATCATTGGTGAGAAGAGGGTACAGCAGTGGAGCAGATGAGCAGGAAGGTACAGCGGTGGGGAAAATGAGCAGAAGGGGTTCAGAGGTGGGACAGAAGAGCAGGAGGTACAGCGGTGGGGCAGATGTTCAGGGAGGTACAGTGGTGGAAGATATGAGAAGGGGCTTCAACAGTGGGACAGAAGAGCAGGGGGTACAGAAATGGGCCAAATGAGAAGGTGAGAAGGGGGGGTTACAGTGGTGGGACAGATGAGAAGGTGATTCAGTAGTGAGACAGAAGAGCATGGGGATACGTCGGTGGAGCAGATGTGGAGGGGTAGGGCAGATGAGAAGGGGGTTACAGTGGTGGGATAGATAAGCAGGGGTGGGGGGGGTTACAGCGGCAGGGCACATGTGCAGGGGGGGTACAGTGGTGAAACAGATGTGCAGGGGGGGTACAGTGGTGAAACAGATGTGCGGGGGGGGTACAGCGGTGAAACAGATGTGCGGGGGGGGGGGGGTACAGCGGTGAAACAGATGTGCGGGGGGGGGGGGTACAGCGGTGAAACAGATGTGCGGGGGGGGGGGGTACAGCGGTGAAACAGATGTGCGGGGGGGGGGGTACAGCGGTGAAACACAGATGTGCGGGGGGGGGGGGGGGGGGGTACAGCGGTGAAACAGATGTGCGGCGGGGGTACAGCGGTGAAACAGATGTGCGGGGGGGGGTACAGCGGTGAAGCAGATGTGCAAGGGGGGTACAGCGATCTGAGGTGTGAAGATGCATGAATTGGGGCTGATCTGAGGAGTGAGTGCAGGATGTTAATTTCTCACATTTACTAAAGTTGTTTACAGCATTTACTTTATAAAAAATTATTTTCGAGACTGAGAGTGTAAAGTTGTCATTTTTTTGTTATAAAATCGGCACTCTCAATTTCTTTGAAAATATTTTTCGGCAACTGTGCTCAAAAGGTTGCCTACCCCTGGTATGGATAATCCATTCTATTGGTTTCACTTATGTTTCTTTGCAATATTGACATGTTTGTATTATTGCGATTTGTTTTTTTTTTTAAATAAAAATTAATTTGCAAAGAAAACTGGTGTAAAACAGGGTTAGGCAAGTTGTTTTCTTGAGACGGACAATGTAGGCCATACTTTCAGCTGAAAATCATGCCCACTGCAGGTCGAAACAAAAGTAGCAATATACATTAAATTTAGGGTTGCACCGATACGGATAATGGTATCGGTGCCGATACTAAGCATTTGCACGAATATCGGTTACTTGTGAAAATGCTTCGATGCTTGACCCCGTTACCTGTTCAGGTCAGGCATCCTTAGTGTAGCGGGGGGCTGGGTAGCCGCACAGATGATCAGTCCGGTGGTAGGGGTAGTTACAAGCACCGAACCCCCTGTAAAGCCTTTCAATAAAAGCAGCTGACAGCCGCTTCTCCTCCTCTCCCTCACACGGCTTTCAGCTGCTTTATTGAAAGGCTATACAGGACAAATCAGTGCTTGTAACTGCCCCCACCTCCTCCGGCTCCCCGGGACTTACGATGTCCTTCTCTCTCTGTGTTGTCCTCCTCTCGCTCCCCTTGTCCACCTCCGCCCCCCCCCCCCCTCTCTGGATCGGTCAGGATGAAGAGCAGAGGAAGGAGCCGGTAAATATGTCATTTACCGGCTCCTTTCTTTTCTGAATGAACAGAGTCCGTGATTGCTGACTCTGCCTATTCATAATCTGAGCATCGTAAACTGTGTTTATGATGCTTAAGTTTATGAGTGGGGAGGAGTCTCTGCCTCCTGTCCATTCATTTTCAGCGTAGCTGAGGCTACAGAGAAAGGGAATATGTTCTCAGTCCCTTTTCTTGTCTCAAAGGGGAGATGTCAGGGGTCTAGACCCCTGATCTCACTAAAGCCCCCAACAGGGCTGATAAAAAACAAAACAAAAAACTGACACTGTCCACTCTCCCCCCCCCCCCTCCCAAAAAAGAAAGCATGGAAAGAAAATATATTATATATATATATATATATATATAAATCGTAAAATATGAAAAAAATAAATTGTAAAAACTAAAATTGCAACATTAAAAAAGTATCGGCGAGTACTTGAAAAAAAAAGTATCGGTACTTGGTCTTAAAGTATCGGTGCAACCCTAAAAGAAATTGATAAAAGCAAACATTTAAAAACGACAAGTCCACTTTAAGTAGGCCTACCTGCGCCAGAGGTGTCCATTAGGGCAGACAGCCTTTTTACAATCAATGAATGGAAGAACTTCCTTACACAAAGTGCAGTACTCCGGGAACATTTGCTTGTTCATCTTCTTTTCAACATGACCGATAAGAACCTGCATGAAGCCAATACAGAAATGGAGTTACCAGGCGACTACAATGGACTTGTCTTTAAAGAGTAAAAGTGTTTTAATAATAAACATAATAGCTGAAAGTAAAAAAAAATATATATATTGTAATCAAACAAATCTTATGTTTTGTTTGTTGAGCTTCGGTTTGAAAAAAAAAATAAATAAATAAAAGTTTGAAGCCGAACTGGTTGCTGGTTGCCATGCACAGCAGCAGACAGGAAGGCAGGCAGACTCAGTACATAGTTTATCTATGTATCAATGTTTCAGTGTATTTCATAAGCGTCAGGTGTCAAGTTGAAGGCGTACCCAGATCCTGGGCCCTCCACACTGGCCGGCTGCAATTGTAGATCTGCCAGCTTAGCCTGTGGAAGAGTTGGGGATTTGGTCACCATGGTCTCTTTTCATGTCATAAAACAAAAGCAATATACTGCAAGAAATTAATTTCAAATAGAAATTCCAAAATGTTTAGTGGGCATCCATGCAGCTCAATAGGGCAGCAGGGAAGCTAGGGAAAGGTCAGTATTTGCAGCTAGGGATGAGGACTATAAACAAAACCCATTGCTATGCCCAAGTAAGGCAAAATGCAGGTTTATTTTTTAAAGCGATTGTAAAACCACCTATTCAGTTTAAAATTGAAATGAAAGGCAAAACATACACACACACACACACATTATAAATACCTAATTTCCCCTTTTTTATAAGCGATCACATTCCCTCCGTTCTGAGCTGCATAAGAGCTGAGGGGAAAGAAGCAGCAGTACACTGAGCTTCCCAGTATTTAGCTGAGCAGCGGGATAGGGGGAGTGGCAGGACAAGTCTGATCATTGGGAGAAAACAGTCCGAGTTCCCAGCACAGCTAGAGAACTAATCATGCTGTGCTCTCCTGCTTAGTGCAGTTTTTAAAAGGAAAGCAGAGGGACTGGCAGGAAAACCAGGGATTTCACATAAAGCAATCAATACAAAGCACAGAATATTTTCTCATACAAGTACATGGTACAGCAGGCACACATCAGGAATATAAAGTGTTGGGGTAACAAATGCTTTAAAGTGGTAGTAAAGGCAGAAGGTTTTTTACCTTAATGCATTCTATGCATTAAGATAAAAAGCCTTCTGTCTGCAGCTCCCCCCACCCACAGACCCCCTTATACTTACCTGAGCCCAATCTCAATCCAGCGATGTGCTTGAGAGCAGCGGCTCTCCCAGATCTCTTTCTCTCCTCATTGGCTCACATTGTCTATTCACACACTGAGCGTGGCTTGGCCAATGTCCATTCACAGAAGCGCTGATCAGGAGTGAGCTTGCTCAAGTGCCCCCATAGCAAGAGGATCGAGACTTCTCTGTGCAAATCCATTCCACAGCAAGCAGGTAAGTATACCATGTTTATTATTTTAGGTAAAAAAAAAAAAAAATAAAAATCCTTTAGAATCACTTTAACTTGATGAAGAAATGGACATGCAGTAGTTCTGTGCATTTATGGTGTTTTGCAGGCCCACTGAAATAAATGGTAAATTCACACATGCAACATGATTTTAAACACATCTACACTATGTACAATTCCTGTTCACAAGGTCCCTCCCCATTTTTTCAAAATTAATGAACAAAGGCATAAAAAGAAATAAAAAGAAAAAAGTGTTTAAAATACAGAAACATGCATAAGTATGTAATAAGAAGAGTTGTGACAGACTCGGCTATCATTCAGCACATCAGGACATCTCTGCAGGTAACAAAAAACACTTCCACCCCCTAAACTCCCTACAGCACCCATCCATAAAATGGGTCGAGCTCACAGAAAACCAGGCAAGGCTTAGGCCTCATGTACACTGTTGCTGGTAAACTGACGTTTAGGAGCAGTTGGGCATTTTTTCCAACTACTCCTGAACTCTCCTCTGTTATCAGTATATGTACACAGGGTCGTTTATAGTAGTTTCTAGGCAGTTGCGTTTAGAGGCTTTTTTTTGGAACCCAAAAAAATGTGTTCAGAATCTGAGTTTAGAGGCATTTAAAACACCTAACGTGGTAACTCGCGTTTAGTTTACAGGCGTTTTTTATTTTTGGCCATTAAAAAAAAAAAAAATAATAATAATATATATATATATATATATATATATATATATATATATATATATATATATATATATATATATATATATATATATATATCCGAATGGGTTTTTTGGTGCCGAAACCGAAAATAAATCTTAAAAATATTATGGTACAGGAGATGGCCAGAGACTGGGGACATGGTACAGGAGATGGCCAGAGACTGGGGACATGGTACAGGAGATGGCCAGAGACTGGGGACATGGTACAGGAGATGGCCAGAGACTGGGGACATGGTACAGGAGATGGCCAGAGACTGGGGACATGGTACAGGAGATGGCCAGAGACTGGGGACATGGTACAAGAGATCAATGCAGCCAGCCAGTGTCCCCAGTAGGGCAGCCAGTGTCCCCAGTAGGGCAGCCAGTGTCCCCAGTAGGGCAGCCAATGTCCCCAGTAGGGCAGCCAGTGAAGGGAGAGGGGAGCCGCAGCCTGTTTAATTACAGCGTCACATACAGCCCCTCCCCCTTGTCCAGGGAACTTTAATAGACAGATCACCCATCCCACGATTGGACAGGTGATCTGTCTATCAAAGTGCCTGGACAAGGGGGAGGGGCTGTATGTGACGGCACACAGCGGGGAACACACAGCGGGGAACACACAGCTATTGAAATGAAAGCTGTGATATTCCCAGCGCTCTAATCAAACAGGCGGCGGCGGCTCTCCTCTCTTTCAATGATATAGGAAGCCCCCCTCATTTTCGGTGCCAGTATTGGCAAATAATCTCTTTCGGCTTTTTGCCGAAAGGGCCATTTTTGGCCGATATGTGGCCGAAATTTCGGTGCATCCCTAATATATATATATTTTTCAAACGCTTCTAGACGCAAAACGCAGCTAAACGCTACATGTAAACGCGGCTAAAAGGCAGTTTTTAGATGCCGGTTTCTAGCTGTCAAGTTAAATCGTTCAGGAGAGGTTGAACAACGTCCCGTGTACATGAAGCCTTAAAACATTAAGGAGACACAGTTGAATATCAATCTTAAAAAATATCCTGAAGCATTAATGGAGACACCAGCACACAGCATTGTAAAATACAGTTATAATACCATTACCATCATATTGCCTACAATATTTGTTCTCCCGAACAGCTACAGCCATCAAAAGAATTTCCAGCATCCAACACTTCTGGGTGTCTCAGATGCCTGTGTCTCCCTGCAGCATGCTGTCTCTTCACCTCTGGGCAAGTCATCACCAGCATTTCCCTGCAGAGTTACATATCAGCCAGGGGTGTCACAGGCATCCAGCATTACCAGCAAGTAAAAGTAAAAAGAGTTAAATGGCTGTAGCTGTGCAAGAGATGAAAGACTGGAAACAAAAGGAAAAAAAAAAGGCAAAGCTTCTCTAGACAAGAGGGGCACTTTAAAAAGGTAACCTTTCATTCTAGCTGTTACCTGTCAGAGGCAAGGTCCCCAACCAGAGTTAGAGATAGCTGTATCCAAAATCCCAGAACTTGAACCACTTCAGGTAGTCAAGCGATCTTCGCATCTAGTGTTAAACAGCAGCCTTGGCTGTGAGAGGCAGCAGCCAATGTGTTAAAGGTTACCCTTAGAAGAGAAGTATTTTTTGGGGTTTTTTTTTTTCCTCCATAATCATGCTATCCCAGGTGGATACAGCATCGGTCCAATGCTATATCTGTCCCCCGCCACCGCTTCACTGAGAACCAGAGCGACCGAACATTGCCGATTGCTCAGTTCTCACAGCTCCCCAAGCAGAGAGCTGTTGACTGTCAATCAGCAGCTCTCAGCTTTGCACCCCCCCCACCCCTGCGCTCACTGGAGCGCTGAGCTGTGGAGGGGCGGGGAGCGGCCGTCTCAGGCCTCAGCGGCTCGCCAAGATGGGTATCAGTCCAGGCACCTTGTGGATCCAGACTTTATTGTCGTGATGATGCAGGGGCCTGGACTGATTCCTGTGTCAGCAGAGAGCAGACTTCAGCGAATTGCACTCCTGTGACCCATAGGGGAAGCCCAGCCAAACGAGCTCAGGCAGGATTTCTCCTTTAAACAATACAGGACCCGCTGTGTCTTACACATAAGTGATGTTGTACTGCGGCAACCAGGGTTCCCCCCTCCCTCTCCATATTTACAAACATGGAGAATTAATTCTTGGGATCTGAAAAATACTGTATAACAACATATTGCACACACAATTTGTAAAACTGCATTGCTTTACAGATGCATCAAATGCCTGTTTTTAAAGTGGTTCTAAAGACTCAGTTTTTTTACCTTCATGTATTCAATGCATTAAGGTAAGGAAACCTTCTCTGTGCAGCATCCCCCCCAGCCCCCTAATACTTACCTGAGCACAATGGAGATCCAGCAATGTGCATGAGTGCCTCGGCTCTCTCCAGGGGCCCTCCCTCATTGGCCCGAGACAATCACAGCCAGCAAACCAATGAGGGGGGGGCGGGGCCAAGCTGCGGCTCTGTGTGAATAAGCACACAGAGCAGGGCGTGAACCTGCTTGGGTGCCACCATAGCAAGCGGTTTGCTCTGGAGGCACTTGGCAGGAGGGAGGGGCAAGGAGCACTGGTGGGGAGCCCGAGAAGAGGAGGATCAGGGCTCAAAATCATTGCACAGAGCAGGTAAGTTTAACATGTTACTTAAAAAAGAAATTGCCTTTAATATCACTTTAAAGAGTTTAAAGCAGGGGTAAGCAACCTGGGGCCCTCCAGCTGTTGCAGAACTACAAGTCCCATCATGCCTCTGGGAGTAATTGTAGCTGCCAGCTTGCAATGCCTCATGGGAAATGTAGTTCCACAACAGCTGGAGGGCTACTGGTTGCCTACCCCTGGTTTAAAGAAACAAAAAAAAAAAAAAAAACAGGAGGAAACATGCAAAGGCAGAAAATTCAGATGGTGTCCCTCAAGGTAACTGATCTCAGATATGGGAGCTACTGGTTTGGAGAATTGGGGTGGAATTTTCTGCATGTTCTCTATGTGATCTCCCTCCCCAATCCATGAAACACAAGGAGGTGAATTTGTTTCTTACATGATTAGCCCTAGACTACGTTTATATGATTGTGGTAGGGTCACTGACGTTCTCAGCAGGTTCTCATCAGCAGGAAAAGCCAGAAGTGACTGTATGTAAACAGCTTTGTAGTATGTCACTGCAACATGAACACAGGGAAACGTTGGGCAAAAGGCAAATGACTGAACAGCAACAATGAAAAAGGGTAGGTGGTGCACCTGGGCTGTCCTGTCATCGTCGTCTCTGTTAGCCATCAGATAAGCACAGACACCTCGGGTCGGAATACTGGTATATTCCGTGATGCCGGTGTGTAGGTAGACTTCTCCCAGAACATGTTTCATGTGTTCCTTGGTCAAATGTGCTTCCACTGCATCTATTTTCTGTTGAATTTCCAAAAGACTTTCATCAGCTGGAGAAGACTCCAGCTCTGCACTGTCTCTTAATGTTTTACCAGAGCCATGCTCATCATCATCATGTCTACTTTCATCCTGATCCTTTTCTTCCTCAGAAATGCTGGCCTCCACAGGGGCGTCTTCCTTCCTGGAAACCTTTGATTCTTGGTAAGATTGTTTCTGCATGGCTTCATAAGTCGCTTTTTTAAAAGACTGGTACCAAATTCTCAGAAGGAAAAGTCGGAACCTCCAAAAGTACAATGGACCTCCATCTGCCTTTTTGTCCAGGACATCAATCAAAAACTGAGGGATGACCTTATCTTTAAGGATCTTCCAGCGCACGATGTCTGTGAGATCCATCTGCCGGAAGAGGTTTTGGCTGGAGCTCTCAAGAAGCTGAGCTGCTGCTTCCTCAAATGTCTTGAGGGACACAAAGTTCACCTGAAAGTTCTTGTTTACTGGATGAATCCCATTGTTCATGCCTTCAGAGGTGATGCAAGCAAGATATGCCCCGAAGGGACTTACAGCTATGCCGTGAGATTTCACTGACCCAAACATATCTGACAGATTAATGAGCTGATGTTCAAACTTTAAAGCAAGGTTCGTGAAAATAGGAATCAACTGCTGAACTTTTCCATCAACAGAACAGGAATAAATGGTCCCATTCTGCCTGTCCACAGACAAAGAAATGATAGGTAAGGAGTGAAGTCCAGTTACATGGGAATTGTGAACATTGAGTCCTGCTTTTGATATCAACAACAAACACCAAAACACATAGCAACCACGGGCAGCAACCACAAGACTGCAGCTGCACTTTTGGTAAGGGTGATAGAGAGCTATACATTTAATACTGTTGACTGGCAAACGATCAACCTCTTGCCAAAGGATCACCGGCTGCCGTAATGTGAAGTAACCTTTGACAGCCTTCAAATTCACTGGGATAATTTTGACAGGGCCCAGACTGCTGCCTACAATCAGTCCACTCATTTTACGATTGCTGTGTTCATACTCCCACCATGCCAAGACGCTTGGTGACTCAACACCAGACACGATGGTGTTGCAGGAAATAATGGAGCTGTGGTTTTTTATGGGGAGCTTAAATTGCCAAATGGCAACATCTCCGTTTTCAAAGAGTACAGCCAACAGAACAGTACCAACATCTCGGCAAGTGTTGTTTTCCATGATCTCCTGGGTAGTGCATATGCTGGACCACTCCATCCGTACGGGGGTCTGCATGCTGTGCCGCCTCTGGTACTCAGGAAAATCGTCCAGTTGTGAATAGGTGGCATTCTCAGTCATGGTGTAGTTGCTCTGAGTTAAACGTTCACCATACATTTCTGTTAAGTCTGCCAGTTGCTTCCACTGCAGTCTATCAACATTTGCATTAACAGTCAATCGGTTATCCAAAGTAAGTGCAGCTAAAAGGCATCGTCCATTGGCATCACAGCCCACAGGAGACCAGCAGGCATATTTGTATCCTTGCAAGGGTGGCAAACCTTTCCCTTCAGGGTTAAAAACTCTGTCCAGCATAAACTTTTGGCTGACTGTTGGGTCACTTGAACGGGCAAATTTTGCTCTGCACTGCTCCACTTCCTTTGAGGAACCAATCTGCAAAATGAAAGAGACATTTCAATATCAAGATGAGTGGATAGAACTATTGTCCATGACAGGAAAAGCAACAGATGTAATGTCCCTTTCCCTTGTCTCTCTCACCTCCAAATTCCCCACAGAGCACAGAGAACCACAGACCTCTAAGCTCATCTCACTCCTCCATGCCCACAAATATCTGCCATTTTCCATTCTCTTGGCAGCTGAACGGAATGACAGGAAAGCAAAGTTAAAGTATGTGCTTCTGGGGGGGCGTTAAGGCAAACCCATCATTTTATATAAGCTTTACTCACTTCAGTTCCAGAAAATTTTACCTCCTTCATGACAAGGCCATTTTTTGCTATTCAGCACTGCGCTATTTTAACCGGCAATGGCGCGGTCATGTAACACTGTACACAAATTACATTTATATAACTTTTTTTTTTTTTTTTTTTACACAATTACATTTCTTTTGGTGGTATTTGATCGCTACTGGGTTTTTGTTTCGCTTTATTATATAAATGTGTAAAATATATTCTGCACTATAAAAAAAAGTTATAGTGTCTACAAATTATAGTATATACGTATATTGGAATTTTATTTTTATACTACTAATGGCAGTGATCAGCGACTTATAGTGCAGCAGGCAATCTGACACTGGGTGAGAAATGATGTCACCAGTGACACGAATATAATGATCAGTGCTAATACTATACACTGTCACTGTACTAATGACACTGGCTGGGAAGGGGTTAACATCTAGGGGCAAAGGGGAACTGTGTGCCTAAGAAGCGTGTACAGTGTTCTCCTTTTGCTAAATGATGTGACTGTTTTTGCCCCTGCTTTGCAGGAGAAAAAAAACAGCCACATTGCTGCTCTCCGTAGAGAGCCCTGTGCTGTTTACCAACACAGAGCTCTCTTTTGTCAATTGCCTAGCCGATCAGCAGGTCCTAACCATAGATCATTGTTCGGGACCCACTGATCGACTTGTGCTGAAGCAAATGATAGCACAGCTGGGGTGGCTGGTGTGTGCGCCCCTACCCAGAAATGCTGGATCACGTACACACACACACACACGGTCCAGCGCAGCAGCCCTGTAGCATTAAAGCTACCAAAGGCAGTCCAGAACTGGCCAATTTACTATTTCTATCTACTTTACTGAAAACAAAGCAGCACTAGTCTCTCCCCCCCCCCCTTCATATGACTGTGCCGGTCCTGGCCGATATGCCCAGCGCTGTTCCAAGAAGAGAATCCTCAGTCCATTGTAAGCTCTAACTAGAATCACTGGGAGAACAAACATGTTGCTTTGCCTTGCATGGCTTCATTTAGCTCAATGACTACAAATAAATTAGCATCTCAAAGTATGTAGTTACTTTAGCAGTCACCAGAACACAGAATCCTACACAGAGATAATCTAAAAACACAACCAAAGTCTCAGCACTGAAAGAAGCCTGTCTGGGGTGGCAGAATATGGGTGACAGCACTTATCCCATCACTAGGCTGGAGTAACATAGGAAGCTGAAGTCTATTACTATGGGGTACCTCAATGCCACCTGCGGGGGAGGAATACTTTACCACGGTCAGATGGGTCTTGTGCACAACCGCAGCACTAATCACCAACTGGGGGACACTGATACCAGCTGCACAAGCATTAACCACTTCAGCCCTGACAGGTTTCACCCCCTTCATGACCAGGACACGTTTTACTATTTAGCACTGTTACTTTAATTGGCAATTGCGCGGTCATGCAACACTGTACCCATATGAAATTTATATATTGTTTTTCACACAAATTGAGCTTTCTTTTGATGGTATTTGATCACAGGATTTTTATTTTTTACTATGTAAACAAAAAAAGACTGAAAATTTTGAAAAATAATATTTATTTTCTGCTATAAAACATGTTCAGTAAAGAAAATCTAATTTCGTCATAAATTTAGGGCAAAATGTATTCTGCTACATGTCTTTGGTAAGAAAGCCCAATAAATGTATAATTATTGGTTTTCATGAAAGTTTAAAGTGTCTACAAACTATGGTACATATCAGGGATATGCAATTAGCGGACCTCCAGCTGTTGCAAAACTACAAGTCCCATCATGCCTCTGCCTCTGGGTGTCATGCTTGTGGCTGTCAGATTCTTGCAATGCCTCATGGGACTTGTAGTTCTGCAACGGCTGGAGGTCCGCTAATTGCATATCCCTGGTATATATACTGGAATTTTATTTATTTTTTTAATAGTGGTGATCAGCAACTTATAGTGGGACTGTGATAGTGCGGCAGACAATCTAACACTAACTGATGCTTGGGGGGAACTGACCCACTGACACTAATACAGTGATAATACTGTACACGGTCACTGTACTGACACTGGCTGGGCAGGGGTTAACTAGGGGCAAAGGGTTAACTGTGTGCCTAGTAATGTGTGTATTTTATCAAGCAATGTGCCAGTTTTTACTCCCCTTTTTGCAGAGAGAAAACAAGTCACATTTCTGCTCTCCGTAGAGGGCCCTACTAAGGGCTGAATTTAAAGACACCCCAAAAATACTCATCTTTTCTGACTGTTTTTCACTTGGTTAGGGTCAGAGTCACTACTGGTAGCACGAGGTGATACCTGGACCCTGTAGAGGTTGCACAGGCAATCCAACTCCTCCAGGATGGCACATCAATACGTGCCATTGCCAGAAGGTTTGCTGTGTCTCCCAGCACAGTCTCAAGAGCATGGAGGAAATTCCAGGAGACAGTTACTCTTGGAGACCCGGACAGGGCCATAGAAGGTCCTTAAAGTGGAACCCCCCCATGGCATGTAATTTTTTTTGGGGGGGGGGGGGGAGCGGGAGCCCTGTGCTTTTCACAGATGAGAGCAGGTTCACCCTGAGCACCAAGTACAATTTCAGGCGTGTTCACAACTCCGCATGCCTCCGCCAGGAAGCTGACACTCCGAAGCGCTAATCACAGGCAGTGAGACATTTCCTAATCTGTGGCTGCATAGATCAGGAAATGCCTCACTACCTGTGATTAGCGCTGTGGAGTGTCAGCTTCCTGGCGGGGGCATGTGGAGTTGTGAACACGCCTGAGCTCATACTTAGTGAGCACATGTGACAGACACGAAAGGGTCTGGAGAACGTTATACTGCCTGTAACATCGTTCAGCATGACCGGTTTGGTGGTGGGTCAGTGATGGTCTGGGGAGGCATATCCATGGAGGGACGCACAGACCTCTACAGCAGGGATATGCAATTAGCAGACCCCCAGCTGTTGCAGAACTACAAGTCCCATGAGGCATAGCAAGACTCTGACAGCCACAAGCATGACACCCAGAGGCAGAGGCATGATGGGACTTGTAGTTTTGCAACAGCTGAAGGTCTGCTAATTGCCCATCCCTACTCTACAGGCTAGACCAGGGATCTTCAAACTACGGCCCTCCAGCTGTTGCGGAACTACACATCCCATGAGGCATTGTAAAACTCTGAGATTCAGACATGACAAGGCATGATGGGAATTGTAGTTGCTGAACAACTGGAGGGCTGCAGTTTGATGACCCCTAGGCTAGACAACGGCTCCCTGACTGCAATTAGGTATCGGGATGAAATGCTTGGACCCATTGTCAGACCCTACGCTGGTGCAGTGGGTCCTGGTATCCTCCTGGTGCAGGACAACGCCCGGCCTCATGTGGGGAGAGTATGCAGCCAGTTCCTGGAGGATGAAGGAATTGATACCATTGAATGGCCCCCCACGCTCGCCTGACCTACATCCAATAGGACACCTCTGGGACATTACGTGTCGGTGTATCGGAGGCCGCCATGTTGCACCTCAGTCTGTTCAGGAGCTCAGTGATGTCCAGATCTGGGGAGGGAATACCCCAGGACACCATCCATTGTCTCATTAGGAGTTGTCGTTGTCAGGCATCCATACAAACACATGGGGGCCATACAAACTACTGAGGACCAGTGCAATGAAATTTCAGCAAAATGGACTGGCCTGCCGCATCATTTCTTCACGTTGATTTTTGGGGCGTCTTTGAATTCTTCCCTCTGTAGGGTGATCATTTGTATTCCCATCAAACAATGCGGCATCCTTTCCTTCCTAACACATTACCCCAGTCCATACCAGTATAGAGATCCAGCATAAGATTTTCCCCCATTGAGATCTGATGTGTTTTCAAAGTGTTCTTTCCATTTTGTAGAGCCTTGTATATAAAGCGCTGTGTACATTGTCAGCCCCCCTACAGGTACATGGAATGGATAACAGAGCCCCCTATAGGCAGCAATCCTCGGCCTTACCCGGAGGAAGCAGGTCTTGTGCGGGGCGGGCACACAGGTGCGGTGGAGGGTGAGCTCCGGGCCGCTGCCATGGATGTCACACAGCTGCTCCAGGACGGACACATTGCCGCTAGTACACAGGGACAGCCGGTGGTCCTCCGACCAGGAGAGCGGCTCCAAGCCGGTCACCGCCTGCAACAACTTCACCACCGGCTCCCGCTTACACACCGACAGACGGAAATTCGGCCGCCGCTCCTCACAGGCCTCCGACATTCCGCTACAACCCCCCGGACACCGTCACAGCGACGTCATCAATGCGCGACCAGCGAGAGGACCCCCGGCTGTCCTTCACAGTGCCTGCGGGGAATCGATATTATTCTGCTGATTACCCTGTAGTACTAGTAATAATAATAACCAGAATAATAATAAATGATGTTATCAATACTAATACAACAGTGAAATGTATCATTATTTATTATTATTACTAGTTATTATTATTACTTCCTTACATTGCAATAAATGCTATTTAATTTAATAACATTGAAATGTTCAGTTTAGAAGTTCACAAGAATAAAAAAAAAAAAACATTAAAATAGGCAAAATAAACAGAAAATCTCAATAAAATAATAAAATAAAAAAACACGTATTTGCACTATACAATACAGTATAACAATAATAAAACATGTTATTAACATGAATAACATACAAGAATACTTTATTAGTATAATTATTTTCCCTAAAAACAAATATAATGTATTAATATATTATTTTAAATGTATATACTGTGTAATAATTATAAGATGAGAGGGTCATGTATTATAATGTGTAATAGTTTTTTTTGTCTAAAGTTGGGCCTCCACTAATGTTGCCTATTTTGTTTATTATTCCTATCCTAATTTTATGATCACTGTCTCTACACTACTAGCTAAGAAAAACTTGCGAATCACACACACTCTATGGACTTTTCTATGCACTGAGGTTTGCTACAGCAGCCATTTTGTCGAAGACCAACTCTTTCCAATAGCAGGCATGTCTGTATAGAGATCTGGGCTAGCTCCGTTTCTGTGTGTTTTTGCTTAGAAAAAGTTGTAACATGAATGTATACAGATGTATGATGTTTATGGAATGCCTACTGACGCCTATGCAGAATTTTACAACATTAAAAAAAAAGTAAAGATGTTTTAGTCAGGCGCTCCGTGGGCAGCTCTAGTTTTGTCCTTCCTGGCCAAGTGTGTTTCCCACATGTGTTTGCAGAGCTGATCATTACTTTTACTCCACAGAGATCCGTGAAGGAGGATCGTAGATCTGATTATTACTTGTACTGTACAGAGATCTGTTAGAGGGGGATTGTAGATCTGATCATTACTAGTACTGTACAGGGATTAGTGAAGGGGGATTGTAGATCTGATCATTAGTAGGGTGCAGAGATCTGTAGATCTGATCATTACTAGTACTGTGAAGGAACTGGTGAAAGGGGATTGTAGATCTGATCATTACTAGTACTGTACAGGGATTGGTGAAGGGGGGTTGTAGATCGGATCATTAGTACAGTGCAGAGATCTGTAGATTTGATCATTACTAGTACTGTACAGGGACTGGTGAAGGGGGATTGTAGATCTGATCATTACTAGTACTGTACAGGGACCGGTGAAGGGGGATTGTAGATCTGATCATTACTAGTACTGTACATGGATTGGTGAAGGGGGGTTGTAGATCTGATCATTAGTACAGTGCAGAGATCTGTAGAGGGTGATTGTAGCTCTGATCATTAGTACTGTACAGGGATCGGTGAAGGGGAATTGTAGATCTGATCATTACTAGTACCACACAGAGATCATTGTGGGGGGCTGGCTGTAGCTGACTGATGTTGTGGGGGTTGTGAGTCATGGGAGATCAGGGTTTAATCCTCAATATTACAGAGGCTCCAATTCCATCGTACAAAGGTGCCAAACACTTCCTCAAGCCAGAAAAAAGAAGAGGGAGCTGGGTAAGTTTCCTGAACTTGTGTAAAGTGGTATTTATATATGTATTATGATTTGTATGTCAAGTAGGTACAGTCTTGGAGTATGACTACGCCGGAGGTCTTAAAGTGAGCGTTTCTGCCATCTTATGCCCCGTACACACGGTCGGACTTTGTTCGGACATTCCGACAACAAAATCCTAGGATTTTTTCCGACGGATGTTGGCTCAAACTTGTCTTGCATACACACGGTCACACAAAGTTGTCGGAAAATCCGATCGTTCTGAACGCGGTGACGCAAAACACATACGTCGGGACTATAAACGGGGCAGTGGCCAATAGCTTTCATCTCTTTATTTATTCTGAGCATGCGTGGCACTTTGTCCGTCGGATTTGTGTACACACGATCGGAATTTCCGACAACGGATTTTGTTGTCGGAAAAGTTTATATCCTGCTCTCCAACTTTGTGTGTCGGAAAATCCAATGGAAAATGTGTGATGGAGCCTACACACGGTCGGAATTTCCGACAACAAGGTCCTATCACACATTTTCCGTCGGAAAATCCGACCGTGTGTACGGGGCATTAGAGTTCAACTCCATGCCAACAGCTGAAATACATGGAAATGAGCTGCCTTACTTGCCAAAGGCTTTATCACTTTTTAGGCTGGCCTTTTGATCCAGGTACACCTGCCAGACAGCATTCCCAGGTCATAGACTTCCCTGGAGTCTTCACTTGTCTTGCAGCTAAGGAATACAGCCGGGACCAGCAGCCACTGCAGCTTGTAATAGGGCAGTGAAGGAATAGTAGTGCAGGGCTGTGCTCCCTCCTGTGTTCTCCTCTATACAGGGGATTACAGTAGGAGGATCTCACAACAGACTAAAGTGAAACGTAAGAACTAAAATGTAGTTTGTTGCAGCTTTCCAATTCTTAGATGTAGTTACTGGCATTTGTTTTCTTTTTTAGGTGTTTTCTCTTGTTGTCCATTGTTGATTCTGACAGTGGCACAAAACCTCTCCTTTGGTGACAACACATACTCATTGTACTCACAGTAAGAACAGCATTGCCATCCTAGGACAGGAGGATTATTAGGACTACAGAACCTTCCCCTCCCCTTTTCTTCATATTTTGGGAGTGAAGTGTTCTGTAGTTCACATAGCTAAACTGAGCAGGATTGGTAAGACTGATTGAGTTGACATTGCAGCGTGCATGTGACAGCACTGGGTTTCTGACAGGATCGACATGTACTTTTTTGCCCTTATCGAACCGAACGGATATAGTTCACTGTCAGGATATTTGCCTCCATTTACAGCAGCACAGCTTAGTCAAAACACACCCCAGGCTGCTGATTGGTCATTGAAAGAACAGCAGGTTACTGATGAGGTCATCCCGTTTCTCATGTATCTTTTTTTTGTCCATCAGCTGGTTCTTTGTCAGCATATGTACAATTCCTCAGAGCTTGATTGGCTCTGATCATTGCCCCACCATCTCCCAGTCTTGTTGCTACTGTACAGGGGATTACAGGAGGTTGATTTCTAAACAGATTCTAATTTGCACATTTAACATTTTGTAATTTTTTTTCTGGTTTTGGGAGGTAAGGGTTTAGCTTTGTCAGCACTAATTCTGTTATTTAATTTACTGACAGAAATTGAAAGCTCAGAAAAGGAAGTCTCAAGATGCCAGTGAAGGTCCCCCCTCCAAGCGTTCAGCTCCTTCAGCTTCTGCAGATATCAAGTCCAAGGACACCAAATCCAAACCCAACAAAAAATTAAAAGGAGATTCCTCACCTAAAAAAGGAGAGAAGAAAGAAGATGGCACAAAGGGAAGGGCCGCTGTCAAAACATCCTCCCTCTTCAAAAACAACCCTGAGGTTCCGGAAATAGAGAGGTTCGTTTTTATTTGGCAGCAAGGATCGGTCCACACTAGTCCTGCTCCAAAATCGTGCGACTTTCAGTGCAACTATGGAGTTTGACTTTTTTACACTCTGTGGCATTGAAGTCTTATCAAAGTCAGACCAAAGTAGTGCAGGAACCTTTTCTAAAGTCAAAAATAAAACAATGTGTCTGCGCTAGAAAAAATCACATCAATCAAAAGTGCAGCAATAATAAACATAAACAACATAGGTGTTAACAGATAATACACTTGAGTGAAAATACCCCTAAGTGCTAAAGTATAAAGTGCACAGTGCTATATAAAACACACAAAGTGAGTGATCAATCAAAGAACATATCACATGGATACTAAATCAAATGAAATGTAAAGGGATATAACTACTGGTGAATGAAATAAAGTCCAAAACAGTATATATCCAGAAATATAAGAGTGCCCAGAAAAAACATAGTCCGAAGATTTAGTGAAATTCGCGTATCCTTCCTTCCAAAAGTGTGTCACCCAGAAACATGCTGTAGTGTCTTCCAGCCACCCCCACAGGTGTATATGCTCACCTTCCTGTGTGTGACACAGCGATTAGACTATGTCAAACAAAGCTTTGGAGCCACTCCTGTGCTCTTTTGGAACCAGCTGTGCAGACCTCCAATGCTCTCAAATGAAGATAATATATGCAAAAGAAAAAAACTCCATAGCGCAATATTGCAAGGTGAAATAAAAGGATTTTAATAAAAAAGTTCTCTCCCCTTGCTGGGGTACTCACATATTGTGGGTGCGTAAGTGCACCATCCTTAACAAACAAAGAGCGGACAATCTCGCGGTGTGGCGTGCGATGCGGCGTGTGTATCGAAACTCTCCTTCTCCCTCTCTGCTGACAGCTCCGTCCAGGCCCCTCCCCTACGCGTGTTCGGCACCGGGACCACGTGCCTTCATCAGGGGGAATCTGATTGGACGGGAGCTCCAGAGTGAATTTTTTAGTTCCGGCGGCCATTTTGCCTAAGACCGCGGACAATATTGTTCAGAGGCTACAGCTGCGCCCATAGCGGCCATTTTCCTTTAGACCATGGACCAAGCTAAGATAAGCCATGTCAATCATGGCAGCCATTTTGCCTAGGACCATAAATATAACCCATAATGGACTGTAGAGACAGCTCCAACAGCCATTTTCCCTAGGACTACAGATCTGCTACATAGCAAGATGTGCATTACTGATAACACGATCGCACGATAAGCGATCAAATAAAGCATTGTGCAGATAATTAAATAAAAAACTACATTGAAATAAATAATTTTATACAGGACGGAGCGGTCTAGCAAAGAGAGCACCGCCACGCACCCCACACGCTTAGATAGCCACAACAATATATACCACAGAGTATCATACCTAATAAGTATTAAAACAAACATAATACAATAATTATATTTATATTAGCTAACCACAAGGATAGATCGATAGAATAAAAATTAAAATATAAAATATTAAATATTATTTAAAGTATTAAAATAAAATAAAAATATACTTTATTATAGGAATATTAGTATTAAAAACTTGTATATTAAGTATATCTTCAAACATATTAATAAAATCACTATAGAGAGGTAATCGAACTATCAAGAGGAATAAAAACCATCATAAGTATCTGATCTGTAATAAATGCCCCAACTCAGCCAAATGGACAAATTTCAACTCAAAAAAAGAAACAGGAATAATAAAAGAGTATACCGCCGAAGCAAACAATATCAATAATTACTAAGGAAGCATCTCAAATCAAATTCTCTATTCAATCCCCCAGGAACCAAAGATCCAAGCTGGTGTATCCACCAGGATTCCCTTTTACTTATCTCTCTGACAAAATTAGAACCCCTCCAGTGGCGTTTGGGTGCCTCAATCCCCCAAAACTTCATGCCAACGGTACTTTGGTTGTGTACCCTCTTAAAGTGCACATATAAACCATGTTTATCGGACCCATTGCGTATGTGCCTCACATGTTCTTCCATGCGATCTTTAAGAGCCCTAGTGGTGCGCCCCACATACACCAGGTCGCATGGGCACTTCAAGGCATAGACCACCCCTACTGTGTCACATGATATGAAATCCCTAATCTTATAGGATAAGTTATTTCTAGGGTTGGAGAATTCCTTTAACCTTCTAGTGTTGTCCGGGATCCTTCTGCAACTGTAACACCTACCGCAGCTATAGAATCCTTCTAGGTCCAAAAACATTTTAGGTTTTGGAGGGGGTGGGTCTACTACATTATGTATTAGCCTGTCCCGCAAATTGGGAGCTCTCTTAAAAACAAATTTAGGTTTATCCGGGAGAACATCTTTAAGTTGAGCGTCCTGTTTTAACAAACTCCAATATTTACATATAATCCTCCTTACTTCATAACTTTGTGCAGAATAATCAAGAACTACACTAATACCTTCATGATTATCATTATTGGTTACTTTAGTGGCGTCTTTTAAAAGGTTCGCCCTACTCATGCTTCCAATCTTACTTTTTTCCTTCTCCAAAAACTCCTTCTGGTATCCCTTCTCCAAGAACATGGTGCTCAACCTCTCTGACTGGGTCTCATAATCCACCGTCCTAGTGCAATTCCTTCGCATCCTCATATATTGTCCTCTTGGGATGTTACTTAACCAGGGTTTGTAATGACAACTTGTAACCGGAATATACGAATTCCGGTCCGTGGTTTTGAAGAAGGATCTGGTGATGATACCCTCACTGGTATTGAAAATCTCTAGATCCAAAAAATGTATACTCTCTGTACTAACATTCCAGGTGAGGGAGATGTTACGATCATTGACATTCATGGAGTTCAGTAACCCCATCAGACCTTCCATATCCCCTCTCCAAATAATTAAAAGATCGTCTATAAATCTCTTGTATAGTAAAATATCTCCATTGTCATCCCTTAGATTCTCCTCTTCCTCCCATTTGGCCATATAGAGATTTGCTACACTAGGGGCGAATTTGGCGCCCATCGCGACACCTTTCCTCTGTAGATAGATCTTGTTGTCATACCAGAAAAAGTTGTTCCGTAAACAAAAATCTAAACACTTCAAAAGAAAAAACGTAAAATCCTCATCGATTGAATCTTCCTTATCCAAGGCCCACTTAACAGCATTCAGGGCGCCCTCATGGTCGATGTTAGTGTACAATGAGGCTACATCTCCTGTGGCCATAATTATATTCTCATGTGCAGTACACCCACCAAGAAGCTGCAAAGTGTGCTTGGTGTCCTTAAGATAGGCGCTGGTTTTCTTCACTAAGGGCTGTAGATGGATGTCTATATACTCTCCTAATCTGGAGGTAAGAGATCCGATACCACTCACTATCGGTCTCCCGGGTGGATTTAGGCTATCCTTGTGGATCTTAGGTAAGTAGTAAATTACAGGCATTTTACTGACCATAGGGATTAAGTACTTGGCTTCGTGCTTGTTCAAAAAACCTTCATCAATTCCATACTTGATAATGCCCTCCAATACACTTTTACAAGATTTGGAAGGGTTACCATTAAGAGGTTGATAAGTGTCCATGTCGCTCAATATCCTTCCCATCTCATCTTTATACTGTTGTAGTGAGAGGACGACGACACCTCCCCCTTTGTCCGCTGGTCTAATCACTATGTCTTTTCTTTTTTCCAGTGAATCCATTCCTCTTTTTAAATCTCTATGTTCATACCCTATGGTCAGTAAAATGCCTGTAATTTACTACTTACCTAAGATCCACAAGGATAGCCTAAATCCACCCGGGAGACCGATAGTGAGTGGTATCGGATCTCTTACCTCCAGATTAGGAGAGTATATAGACATCCATCTACAGCCCTTAGTGAAGAAAACCAGCGCCTATCTTAAGGACACCAAGCACACTTTGCAGCTTCTTGGTGGGTGTACTGCACATGAGAATATAATTATGGCCACAGGAGATGTAGCCTCATTGTACACTAACATCGACCATGAGGGCGCCCTGAATGCTGTTAAGTGGGCCTTGGATAAGGAAGATTCAATCGATGAGGATTTTACGTTTTTTCTTTTGAAGTGTTTAGATTTTTGTTTACGGAACAACTTTTTCTGGTATGACAACAAGATCTATCTACAGAGGAAAGGTGTCGCGATGGGCGCCAAATTCGCCCCTAGTGTAGCAAATCTCTATATGGCCAAATGGGAGGAAGAGGAGAATCTAAGGGATGACAATGGAGATATTTTACTATACAAGAGATTTATAGACGATCTTTTAATTATTTGGAGAGGGGATATGGAAGGTCTGATGGGGTTACTGAACTCCATGAATGTCAATGATCGTAACATCTCCCTCACCTGGAATGTTAGTACAGAGAGTATACATTTTTTGGATCTAGAGATTTTCAATACCAGTGAGGGTATCATCACCAGATCCTTCTTCAAAACCACGGACCGGAATTCGTATATTCCGGTTACAAGTTGTCATTACAAACCCTGGTTAAGTAACATCCCAAGAGGACAATATATGAGGATGCGAAGGAATTGCACTAGGACGGTGGATTATGAGACCCAGTCAGAGAGGTTGAGCACCATGTTCTTGGAGAAGGGATACCAGAAGGAGTTTTTGGAGAAGGAAAAAAGTAAGATTGGAAGCATGAGTAGGGCGAACCTTTTAAAAGACGCCACTAAAGTAACCAATAATGATAATCATGAAGGTATTAGTGTAGTTCTTGATTATTCTGCACAAAGTTATGAAGTAAGGAGGATTATATGTAAATATTGGAGTGTGTTAAAACAGGACGCTCAACTTAAAGATGTTCTCCCGGATAAACCTAAATTTGTTTTTAAGAGAGCTCCCAATTTGCGGGACAGGCTAATACATAATGTAGTAGACCCACCCCCTCCAAAACCTAAAATGTTTTTGGACCTAGAAGGATTCTATAGCTGCGGTAGGTGTTACAGTTGCAGAAGGATCCCGGACAACACTAGAAGGTTAAAGGAATTCTCCAACCCTAGAAATAACTTATCCTGTAAGATTAGGGATTTCATATCATGTGACACAGTAGGGGTGGTCTATGCCTTGAAGTGCCCATGCGACCTGGTGTATGTGGGGCGCACCACTAGGGCTCTTAAAGATCGCATGGAAGAACATGTGAGGCACATACGCAATGGGTCCGATAAACATGGTTTATATGTGCACTTTAAGAGGGTACACAACCAAAGTACCGTTGGCATGAAGTTTTGGGGGATTGAGGCACCCAAACGCCACTGGAGGGGTTCTAATTTTGTCAGAGAGATAAGTAAAAGGGAATCCTGGTGGATACACCAGCTTGGATCTTTGGTTCCTGGGGGATTGAATAGAGAATTTGATTTGAGATGCTTCCTTAGTAATTATTTATATTGTTTGCTTCGGCGGTATACTCTTTTATTATTCCTGTTTCTTTTTTTTGAGTTGAAATTTGTCCATTTGGCTGAGTTGGGGCATTTATTACAGATCAGATACTTATGATGGTTTTTATTCCTCTTGATAGTTCGATTACCTCTCTATAGTGATTTTATTAATATGTTTGAAGATATACTTAATATACAAGTTTTTAATACTAATATTCCTATAATAAAGTATATTTTTATTTTATTTTAATACTTTAAATAATATTTAATATTTTATATTTTAATTTTTATTCTATCGATCTATCCTTGTGGTTAGCTAATATAAATATAATTATTGTATTATGTTTGTTTTAATACTTATTAGGTATGATACTCTGTGGTATATATTGTTGTGGCTATCTAAGCGTGTGGGGTGCGTGGCGGTGCTCTCTTTGCTAGACCGCTCCGTCCTGTATAAAATTATTTATTTCAATGTAGTTTTTTATTTAATTATCTGCACAATGCTTTATTTGATCGCTTATCGTGCGATCGTGTTATCAGTAATGCACATCTTGCTATGTAGCAGATCTGTAGTCCTAGGGAAAATGGCTGTTGGAGCTGTCTCTACAGTCCATTATGGGTTATATTTATGGTCCTAGGCAAAATGGCTGCCATGATTGACATGGCTTATCTTAGCTTGGTCCATGGTCTAAAGGAAAATGGGCGCAGCTGTAGCCTCTGAACAATATTGTCCGCGGTCTTAGGCAAAATGGCCGCCGGAGCTATAAATTCACTCTGGAGCTCCCGTCCAATCAGATTCCCCCTGATGAAGGCACGTGGTCCCGGTGCCGAACACGCGTAGGGGAGGGGCCTGGACGGAGCTGTCAGCAGAGAGGGAGAAGGAGAGTTTCGATACACACGCCGCATCGCACGCCACACCGCGAGATTGTCCGCTCTTTGTTTGTTAAGGATGGTGCACTTACGCACCCACAATATGTGAGTACCCCAGCAAGGGGAGAGAACTTTTTTATTAAAATCCTTTTATTTCACCTCGCAATATTGCGCTATGGAGTTTTTTTCTTTTGCATATATTATCTTCATTTGAGAGCATTGGAGGTCTGCACAGCTGGTTCCAAAAGAGCACAGGAGTGGCTCCAAAGCTTTGTTTGACATAGTCTAATCGCTGTGTCACACACAGGAAGGTGAGCATATACACCTGTGGGGGTGGCTGGAAGACACTACAGCATGTTTCTGGGTGACACACTTTTGGAAGGAAGGATACGCGAATTTCACTAAATCTTCGGACTATGTTTTTTCTGGGCACTCTTATATTTCTGGATATATACTGTTTTGGACTTTATTTCATTCACCAGTAGTTATATCCTTTTACATTTCATTTGATTTAGTATCCATGTGATATGTTCTTTGATTGATCACTCACTTTGTGTGTTTTATATAGCACTGTGCACTTTATACTTTAGCACTTAGGGGTATTTTCACTCAAGTGTATTATCTGTTAACACCTATGTTGTTTATGTTTATTATTGCTGCACTTTTGATTGATGTGATTTTTTCTAGCGCAGACACATTGTTTTATTTTTACCACTTTGCACGATTATGAAACGTGACTGAGTGTTTGCAGCTGGTCTCTACTTAAAGATTAATTACTCACCATTTTGTAGGCATTCATCCGTAAGTGGCTCGCAGGGTTTGCTCACTACTCCTTTTCTAAAGTCAGACAGACTTGGGTAGTATCAGTTAAGGCAGCTGTCATAGGGAAACATTGAATTTCACATGTCATCCAACTTGGGATCCCACAAGTGGAATCCATATGTCGCATCAGTTTGAACTGAGCCTCAGGCCCCTTTTACACTGCTGCGACTTTAAAGTCGCACGATTCTAGGGAATGCCTGTGTAAACTTAAGGTCTATGGACCTCAACTCCCATCAAAGTAGTACAGGGATTACTTTGAAGGCGGTGCGACTTGAAGTCGCACAGATATGAATGGTTATCATTGGGAATCATGGGGTACGACTTGTCATGCGACTCTGATGTCCAAAGTCGTAGGAAAAGTCGCACACGTGTGAAAGAGACCATAGGAGAACAACATCTGTATCTTTTTTTTTTTTTTTTCCCTTGCTTTGCTGATTTTTATTTTCATGGCTTGTTTTGAACAAGCAGGGTACACTCGTGTGAAACGCGTCAACCCTAACCCTGCATGATGGTCTGGCATACGACAATAAAGACTTTCTTCATCAAACATTCTGTTGACTCTCCGGTGTGGTACCATCTCTTCTTCTGCTTTGTTTTTTACCAGGCAAAATGTGAAACAGTTACAAGAAAACGTCTTCTCTTCCGATTCATTTTCTGAGCTGGAGCTGCACCCCCATCTGGTAGGTGTCCCTTTTTTTAATGAATCAGTTGTGGTTTGTATTGAAACTTTTTCCAGTACATTAAATTTACAAGCATTACCCTTTTTTGCCCTTCCAACCATCCTCGTTATTTGTACAAGAAAACAGTAAGTAACATTTAGTAGGTTTCATCCACACTTTCACATTAATAACACTGTCAGATAACCTGATGGATGATACCATATTCATAGTTCTATACTGTCACGATCAGGCATCAGGCTTGAAGACCAGTTGCTATAGCAGTTGCAGGACCACCACCGACCAGCAGGATAGGTACACAGGCTCACCTGAGGTGTGGAGTCTAAGTACTAACCGGTGTTCACCAGAGCTCCTGATGGAGGAGATGGATTTAGCTGCTTGTTAGTACCAGGTCGCGGTGCTCTGGATCGCCCCACAAGGGTGTGAGCAAGCCGGAGTCCAGTAGCAGATGAGCAGATGAGGATCAAACAGCAGCATGGGCAGGAAACAAGCCAAAAGGTCGGTAACGGGTAGTTGCAGGTTGTGATCAGGCAGTAGAGTAGTCAAGGAACAAGCCAATGATCGATCACGAGTGGTAGCAAAATACAGACGGCAGCAGGGAAGACGAGCGCAAGGCACTGGCTGAGAAGGCACAATAACCTGGCAAAGAGGAAGTGCTGAGACAAGGCTTATATAGGAAGTTCATGGGAGGAGCAAGGAGTTAAGGGTTCAAAAGCAATCAAGACACAAAGCAGGGTTGTCCAGTAGATCAGGTAGGATTGTCAAATAGATCAAGCAGGCAGCTGTCCAGCATCCCAGATAGCTCAGTGGTAAGAGTAAACGCCGGACACAGAAGAGGTCCCAGGTTCAAGCCCCAGGTCCTGACACATACATTTGTCCAGAGCGGGGACCGGCAACCCACAAATTGTGATCAACTCGTCAACTGCGGGCAGCCGATGGGTGGATTGTGGACACGTTGCTTATTTTCTGGCCTTTCACCTCAGCCTCCGCCACTCTCATTTTCACTGCAGATCGGAGGGCGGGAGCTGCATCAGTTAACCTCTCAAGTTAACCATCAGGTGATTGGTTGCTAGGATGCCGGGAGGTCCTAGCAACTAATCACCAACTTGTTAATATGAAAGTTAACAGCGGCAGCTCCCTATCCTGCCCTCCATCCAGTAATGTGCTGCCTCCCACTCTCCGCTCTGCAGTACACCTGTTGTAAGGTCGAAGAGTGCTACCTACACACTGCTGTGTGTTTGTGTCTGGGGGGGGTAATGTGAAGCGGACAGAGGACACTGCTGGCAGAGGATGGGGTGGTGGTGATGAGAAGGGGGCGGAGGCCACTGCTATCGGCGGGGGTGGGGGGGTGATGTGAAGGGACAGAGGACACTACAGTGCTGGGGGGGGGTGATGTGAAGGTGCAGAGAACTCCTGCTATAGGGGTGCAGAGGACACTACAGTGCTGGGGGGGGGGTGATGTGAAGGTGCAGAGAACTCCTGCTATAGGGGTGCAGAGGACACTACAGTGCTGGGGGGGGGGGGGTGATGTGAAGGTGCAGAGAACTCCTGCTATAGGGGTGCAGAGGACACTACTGTGGAGAGGGCAGAGTACATTAATGAAGGGGGGCATAGGAGACTGGTGTGGGGTTATGTGAAGGGGGCAGAGGATACTACTGTGGGAAGGGGAGTGATGTGAAGGGGGGCAAAAGACACTGCTATTACACACCATGGGAGTCATTTCTGAAAGGCAAATCCACTTTGCACTACAAGTGCTCTTGGAATTGGAGTCGCTGTAGATCTGAAATGAGGGGAAGCTCTGATTTATCATCCAATCATGTGCAAGCTAAAATGCTGTTTTTTTTTATTTTCCTTGCATGTCCCCCTTAGATCTACAGTGACTGCACTGCCAAGTGCATTTGTAGTGCAAAGTGGATTTGCCTTTCGTAAATAACCCCCCATGTATTCTTCATGCCATCGTTTTAATGAGGGCTTGATAGTTACATATTTATTTATTTATTTTAAAAAGGCACCACTCCGCCCCCCCCCCCCCCCCCCCCCCCCCGGGGATCTTTGATTCCTTCCATATCGTCCAGGTAGATCTCAACCCCTAAAAGGTGGCCTACCCCTTGTCTAGAGAATTGTTTGCATGCCATGTCATCCCACTTTTGGATTTAATAATCTTGTAAGGCCTCACCTATATTTTCGGATGTTCCACAAAGCAGCTTGGAAAACCAGGTCAACATGAGTATGTGTGTTGAATTGTTTCAGCTGTTGGTTATTTTGGATTCCTAGAGTCATTATCTGGGCATGATTACACATCTTTCTCAACTCAGAACAGTTGAGTTGGTGCTTGACCTGGAGACCCCAACTATTTGTTCCATAGTTTTAGAAATTTGGTAGGTCACCTTTTTAGTGAATTTACTGTTAACATATTGTCGTTATAATTATAGAAATGTAGGTTGGCTTAAACGGATATAATAGTACAGTACAGTAGCTTTCAGCATTGGTGCTTTTTGGTTTTGAGCTTCAGCACTGAGTGCGATGCATTTCCCTAAGTTGCATCAAGCCAGCCCTCCTTGTAACATTGACACTAACATTCCACATAACCCCAATACTAACCTATTTGTAACCTGTCCTTTAACTTTGAAACTGAACCTTCCTTGTGACCCTTGTAGTAGCCCTCCATACTTTGGGATCCTCTGCGTGTTCCTTCATGGAAAGATATCAGGATCCCATCATGAGAATCTACTCTTCCAACATGATGACTAGGTGGTTAGCAGTCTTGCCATATAGAGTCCAGTCAGGAACACTGTTTCAATTGTTTTTATTTTCTTTAGGGTTTCTTGGGGTTCCCTCCAAAATCATTCTTATAAGTGTGACCAAACTGACCTTAGAGTGGGTATATGTGCACTTTTCTCAGTAGGTCAGGACATTATGTTGCTCCTCCTCTTTCTTTAAAAATTGAATTGGCATGATCTATAATCAGGACTTTGTTTTCTTGTTCCAGGTCGCCACTATCTCAAACGTCCTGAATATAACCCAGATGACCAGGTTGGTGTTTCCTATTAAAATGTCCTCACCAAGCCAAGAAAATCTGATGCATGTTAGTTGGCTTTAATTATTTGTCAGACACTGACCTGGAACAAGAAGATCAGGAAAGTTAGGGTGAAATCAAAACTCTGGCATGCTTGTTTCATGTCAATGACTGACAAAGTAGTGAAACCATTGGATCAGGATGACCGTAAGGAAGAAATCTTTTCACAAAGTTAGGACAGTATAAAAAAGCAAAAGAGAGGGGTAGTGGGACTTTTAGGACAGTAATGGCAGCCTCTACGTGTCTTCAATAAGGCAGCAGAGTGGCTTAATGATTAGTACTTTTATCTTGCAGCACTGAGGTCTTCAGTTTGAATCCTGGTGAGGACACTATCTACATGGTGTTTCCATCCTTGTGCCTTGTGTGGGTTTCCTCCAAGTACTCCAGTTTCTTTCCACAATCCACAGACAAGCTTGTAGGTTAATTGGCTCCTTTCCAAACTGGCCCTAGCATGTATTTGCATGTATATAAGCATGTTGAGATAGGGATGTTAGATTGTGAGGTCCTTGATGGCAGATGTACAGTATGTAAAGTGCTGCGTAAATTGCAGTTGCAAATTGCAAATATACAGTATAAATACCTGTAATAGTAAGTAGGTTTCCCATAACCAGTCCAACTCTAGCACAAATGTATTATTTGATTTTGGTTAAAATAGGGAAGAATAAGAGCCTCTGTCAGGTTTTTTTTGCAGTTTGTATCCTTGTTAAAGAGATTTCACCTCACTTCCTGTCTTGGTGTCCACACAGGAAGTAAGGAGTTCCTAACAATGTGGGCAGAGACAGTACAGCTTCTGAGATATCAGTAAAAATATAAATCTATTTTTCTTTTCCATCTTTATCTTCAGTGTCCAGAAAATGACTATCCCGGTTCTCTTGTCTGGTAGAGATGCCCTGGTGAGGTCGCAGACAGGATCTGGTGAGTCGTAACCTATAGACCAGGAGTGACACAGTTAAGAAGAAAGCAACTTTTTGAACTTTTTAACAGTTTTAGAAAATCTTAGCGGCTGCAGGTTGTAATGGAAAAGTTGTATTTAATGACGTTTTAGAGCAAAATAACTTGTGTAGCGATTACATGTGTAATTACTTATTTTGAGCCAAGTGGAGTTCAATTGCAATTGATCTTATGCTACTGAGAGATTAGAAAGCTCACGTATGGTTGAGTCCTTACAGTACATATGAACCCTCATCTTGTAAAACAAACAAGCAAACCATTCAGTTTAAAATGGAAATGAAATTCAAAGCATTTATTTGTGATATATATATATATATATATATATATAGATAGATAGATAGATAGATAGATAGATAGATAGACACATGTTTTGCCCACACAGGGGTTCTTCTACAGCAAATGAGAAATGCCAAGCCACCTGGCTCTCAAGGCTCACAGCCTTGGTAACGATACCATGTTGCACAGGCCCACTCCTGGCCTCTAAGAAGGGGTTCTCCTGATCATCCAGGCTTTCTCACTCCTCCAAGACTCACGGTCCCCTCTGGTCCCCAGGACTCTCTCTTCCAGTTGTCTCAGCTATGGTCTCCCAGGCTCTCTCAGCTGGCCCAACTCTCCCAGTCTACTGACCTGGAACCTCTCCCACACGGATTGTCATCTCAAGGATATTGCCTGGATTCCTAAATGGGAGACCACCTCCCTCCTGGCTGCAGCAACTGCTCCAACACACTCCTACTGCTCTCACCAGCCCCTCGTTATATGGGCTGTGTGAACCTGGGCACACACCCTGCTGGCTGTATACAACACCCGGGTACAGGGTTGTAGATCCTGTCCCACCCAAGACTCTAATGCCGCGTACACACGGCTGGACTTCCAGACAGAAAAAGTCCAATGGGTGCTTTCGGTCGGACATTCCGACCGTGTGTATGCCGCATCGGACTTTTTCTGTCGGCATTTCCGACAGACTCAGATATAGAACATGTTCTAAATCTTTCCGTCAGAAATGCAGACGGAGTTTAACCCGTTGGCAAGTCCGACCGTGTGTAGGCGGAATTAGGGATCTCCAAACTGCTAAGCCCCACCTGGAAATGGCAAACTCCGGAGAAAGCTGCCAGAGCTTTTTTCTCCATTTAAAATCTACACTCTGTAGCCTTGCAGTCAGCAGACATGCAAACTCTGGGGTTTATTTACTAAAGGCAAATCCACTTTGTACTACAATTGTACTTGGAAGTGCAGTCGCTGTAGATCTGAGGGGGACATGCATGGAAAATAAAAAACAGCATTTTTGCTTGTACATGATTGAATGATAAAATCAGCAGAGCTTCCCCTCATTTCAGATCTTCTGCTCAGATCTACAGGGACTGCACTTCCAAGTGCACTTGCAGTGCAAAGTGGATTTGCCTTTAGTAAATCAACCTCTCTGTGTCCATTTTCTTGCCATTTCTATAGTGATGGAGCCTCACCGTGTTACAATAAATATAAATACATTTCCCCCCTTTTTTTGTAAGTGATCACATACCCCTGTTCTCAGCTGGAGGAGGAGAAACAGCAGCATGCTGGTCTTCCCAGTGAGTGGCTATGCAGGGGGTGCGTTTCAAGAGAGTCTGATCATTGAAAAAGAGCAGGCTGAGTTTCCAGCATAGCTAGAGAACTGATCATGCTGTGCTCTCATGCCAAGCATAACAAAGAGAACAGGATACTTTTTTACACAAGTACATGGCAGGCACATATCAGGAATATGAAATGTTGGGGTAACATATTTATTTTTATCTTTTAAGGGACAACTGTACCTTCAGTACAAGTTGTCCTTTAAAAGCGTGCAGCCCACCTAGTCCGATCACCTTTTTATCCAGTAATCTTTACTGTGTAGCCTAGTCGTGCTTCTGGAAATGTCCATGCCTGGTCCTCCCCAGCCTATGCTTGCACACTTCAGCCCCATTCATTACTATATGGAAAGCTGTATTCTGCAGGACCCCTGGAGTGTGGCATGAGTGTGGGGCCCCCTATAGAATTAAGTAGGACAAGGGAGTCAATGCACAGGCTGAACGGTACCCAGTGAGGACATTTTCAGAAGCAAGGCTCTGCGTCGTGCAATGGGGCCACACACTGAAGATCATTGTATTGGGAACAAAGGTAAAGCTGACCTTACACGCTGTGAATTAAAGCTGCTCTTTGATGAACTGGCCGAAGTTTGAACTGTGGGTGGTCTTGTGGGAACCTGCCTGCCATCTTATGAGCTAATGATCGAAGGAGCCGGGCGAAATATGCCAGCCGAACAGCAGCTGCATCCGATCAGAAGCAGCCACTATTAAGGTATTCTGACAGCCGCGGGTGTCAGCTATTATAATAGAGTACCTGGCAGGGGGATTTGTCCATCCTTCACATTGTGGCGCTGAACGGGAGAAATCTTACTTATTGATGGTGCTATATAAGTACCTGTAATAAATAAATAAAACATCTAATACCCTAATCTTATGGCTGTATGTCAGGTATGAAGTGCAAAGCTTGGAAACCTCCAGGTAGTGTCAGGACTTGCTGCTCTCTCTAGATATTCATGTCAGCCTATCACTATCATGAGCAGCCTCAGTGGCCAACAGAATTGTCTTGGAGGCAGAAAGCTTCTTCACAATCAGGAATTGATAAAGCTTTTCTAGATTCTTTGCTATGGAGTGTTCGCAGCTCACTGATTGTTTTCACTTGCTTGAAACTGCTCTTTAATATTTGAATGTAAAAGTCGCTCATCAAACAAAACATAGGAACTTTTATGCCGCGTACACACAAGCGGACTTTTCGACGGACCGACAGTCTTTCCGACAGACTTTGCAGCATACGTCCGCCGGATTTTCAAACGAACGGACTTGGACACACACGATCACACCAAAGTCCGACGGATTTGTACGTGATGACGTACGACCGGACTAAAATAAGGAAGTTGATAGCCGGTAGCCAATAGCTGTCCTAGCGTCGGTTTTAGTCCGTCGGAGTAGCATACAGACGAGCGGATTTTTCGACCGGACTCGAGTCCGTCGGAAAGATTTGAAACATGTTTCATTTCTAGGTCCGTCTGACTTTTGGGAAAAAAAAGTCAGCTGGAGCCCACACACGATCGAATTATCCGACGGAGTCCAGTCCGCCAGACCAAATCTGCTGGAAAGTCCGCTCGTGTGTACGCGGCATAAGTGCAAATGATGTATGAAAGACAGGTACACTTTAATGGAAACAGCATGGCTAAAAATATATATCTGTATTTTCTTTATAGGGAAGACTTTAGCTTATGGTATTCCACTTGTACAGTCACTTCAAGCAGCAACCGCTAAAATACAGGTAAGTGTATTCTGTAGCCCCTAAATTCAACACCATCCAGCTGTGTGTGTAATCTGAGCTCTTCTGCTCCTTCACAGCAGTATTTTTATTTTTTTATTGAGCAACAGCAAGCTAATTCTGTTGTATGGAAGGCATCATCTGCTGATTGCTAGTGTCATATGTGAAATACTCATTGTTTTTGTGCCTAATAAAAAAAAAAATGTTTTAGGAAGTTTGCAGCTAGGGAGTACACTGATCATGTGTTTATTAAAGTGATATTAAAGGCAAGTTTTTTTAAAAATACCAAACATGTTATACTTACCTGCTCTGTGCATCGGTTTTACACAGAGCAGCCCAGATCCTCCTCTTCTCGGGTCCCCCACTGGCGCTCCTGGCCCCTCCCTCCTGCCAAGTGCCCCCACAGCAAACAGCTTGCTATGGGGGGCACCCCGAGCAGGCCCACTCCCGAGCCACTTCTCTGCATGTCCATTCAGGCACCACCATGGCATGTTCCCGCCCCCTCTCTCTTGTCAATGGCTCACTGGCTGTGATTGACCACCCATCTTTTCTGGTGAATGAACATGGAAGCAAATCTGTCTAAATCTGTGTTAGTGAGCTCTTCTCCTTTGCTGAGATAATCCACCTCACAGGTGTGGCATATCAAGATGCAGATTAGACAGCATGATTATTGCACAGCTTTGCCTTAGGCTGGCCACAATAAAAGGCCACTCTAAAATGTGCAGTTGTATCACACAGCACAATGCCACAGATGTCGCAAGATTTGAGGGAGCGTGCAATTGGCATGCTGACTGCAGGAATGTCCACCAGAGCTGTTGCCCTTGAATTGAATGTTCATTTCTTTACCATAAGCCGTCTCCAAAGGCGTTTCAGAGAATGTAGATTGATTTGTGAACAATATTTGTGAGGAATAGGCCTTTTGTGTACATAGGAAAAGTTGTAGATCTTTGCGTTCAGCTCATGATAAATAGGGGCAAACACAAAAGTGTTGCGTTTATAATTTTGCTCAGTGTATGTGTGTATATCTAGATATTCAACACTATATATATAAATATATATATATATATATATATATATATATATATATATATATATATATATATATATATATATATATATATATATATATATATATATATATATATATATATATTTTACACGCACATAAGAACATAACTGCATGCAGCTGGTGCACCATATGAAAAAGATGACTGCACTACTTGTTCAATATCGCAGTGAATATCAGCGTAAGAGCAAAAATTCTAGAGCCATCATTCATGAATAAATGATAAATCTAGAACTGATAAGAACAATTTTGGGTACCAAATTATCACTGTTTCAAGGCTTGAATGTTGGGTATCTACAGTACAAGCCTGTCTTTTACGTGTATATTTTGCAAAAAAAGGTTTGTGTGCGCTAAAATTAAAGTATGCCTAAAGTTTTGGATACAGTGGAGAGGTGTTAGACCCCCTTTCAAGTTTTTATTGCTGTTTGTGCAGATTCACGTTTACTGATCTAACTGAAAGTGAAAATAAAATAAAATTCCAAATTTTGAGTTGTCCCTGGAACAGGAATAGAAAGAAAATCTTCAGTTGGGGACGTTAGTTTCGGTGACCGTGGTGACACCCAGGGATTTTCCTCGCTTTGGGGAGATGGTCTCTCACTTCCGTTTTTGGCTATGGGACAAGAAGCGAAGGAAGGAAAATCTCCGCAATAGGACACAGATGGCAAACAAAAATGACAGACGTTATGAATCCTCCCATACTCTATCCAAAGTGAAAAAAATAAAGTTTTTTCTTGCATTCACCTTTTGGAACACGTTACATGGTTCACCTGTTTTTAGGATGGAACATGTAACATGCTCCTGCAGCCGCTCCCCGATTCCCCCTCTCCCTGTGACAGTGGGTCGGGGATCTTCTCCGCCCACATGGCCGCGTCATTCATTCACAAAGTTCTGTAAATGAATGAACTACAAGTACTGACAGCCTTTGTAGCTGTCGGCTTGTAGTTCTCAATGAACTATCAGGTCCCTGTTGAGTGCTCTAATTGGTTCATTAATTCTTCCGGTACGAGGTACGAGCAGACAGCTTACACTGACAACCTGCCGGAGTCCTGCATTGCCCCTGTGATCTGCTGATTGTGGGTGCAATGCTTTCCAGGCTCCAACAAGAAGAAATAGTAAATGTAGATATTTTTACCTGCAAAAAAATGTGCATTTATTATTATTATTTATTTATTTATTTATTTTTTTAAAGGTAAACTTATTCTTAAAACTTTAGTGTATTTCTTTTAAAAAAAATGTGTTTGATAAACATGTACACTAATATAACACATAAAAAATTGCAACTGCCACCATTTTATTCTCCAGGGTCTTTGCTTTCAGAAAATATATACTCTTTGGAAGGTTTATCTAATCTTCAGGCCTAAAATGTATATTTTAAAATGTGGGCAAAAGTGGTATTTGTTAAAAGACTACCAAATAATTCTTGTATTTTATTGAAATTAGTTAACAAAGAGTGTAAATAAACTGCTGTATGTACAATCAGTTCATGCAGCAGAGATAATAAGCTCAGACCAGATATAATAAGCTTTTTGTTTAAGACTTTTATTTTTTGTATTAGAATACTGTATTATATATTAATATTATATTCTAGAAAACTGCTAATGTTTTTTACTTACTCTCTAACAGCGCAGTGATGGACCTTATGCCCTTGTTTTAGTCCCCACAAGAGAGGTAAGGAGATGTTTCTTTATGGCTTGGGATGTACCGTGGTGAGGTGCATTCTGGGTACAGTGTACAAATAGCAGGCTCTTTAATATTGCATATTGCATTCATTTATAAATGTTTCTATGGCTGAATGCCCCATAATGACAGCTGGAAAGCTAAATTGGTTTTGTTTTGTCATTTTCTGTTTTATAGCTGGCCCTGCAGAGTTTCACCACCATTCAGAAGCTGCTTAAGGTCAGTATACTCCGTGCCCATTTACATCTCCTTTAAACTGACTGCTACCTGTACAATTAGATTGTATGATATACAAAGCTCTGGTTGAGCTGTACAAAAACGGACAGAGTCATATTAGATCTACTCCACTTATAAAAACTGGGATAATTGAAATTGAGAGTTTTAATTTCCCCATCATTTTTTCGCAAACTCCAGCAAACTTGATCCTTTATGGCAAAATTCATTGGCATGAACAGAGAATTAAGGGTATTATTTGTGGTTGGGACATTGGCCATGGTTTACCCCTAGCCTGCGACTGGACAGTGAAAGGAGAAGCAGCAGACTGATGAGCTCCCCCTGCTGTCTTCTATCAGCATGTTTCTTTGAGCACTGCAGCACAAATAATGTCTACTTGGGCTGCTTCTCCCTCTCTCATTCTTAGCTTTGCTGTACAGGGTAGGCTGATGCCAGGTCAAATTCCAGTACTTACATTTGCTTAAAAAAAATACATTCAACAATGTAATAATAAATTGTTGTAGAGTTGTATTAGTTTGTGTCTTTTATATCTGCATGGAGTTTAGCTTTAAAGTGGTTGTAAACCCTCCTATACAACTTTACATCAATGGAATCTACATAGCACAGGTAGCTGACCGCTGCCTGTGAAAGTGCACTCACATTTGTCTTTGCGATGCAAATCGTCTTTATTTGTTCTGTGACGTCACCCGCGCCATCGCGCACTAGGTAGCCTAATTACGGCACACAATGTGTGCCTTTTCAGCTTCCTTTGCCTGCTGTGTCATTATCTGACACTCAGAACGGCACAGGAAGCCTCGCGATGATCGCCTTGATAGTCATTTACTGTTCTCATTGAGAATGCTCTGTTGCCGTAGTAACGGCAATTGAGATAGAGGATTGGTTACGACGCTACGGCGCATGCGTGAGATTTCGGCAGGGATACGAACTATCGCATCGGCTTCAGCAGACAGGACAAAGAATGGCACGGACGATACCCGGAAGATACAGGAAAACAAAAATCATAAAAAAAGGTACTTCTAACGCTCGTTTAGGACTAATTTATAGATCGCTTGCTTGGCAAGGTAAAAAAAATTTAAAAATTAGAAAAAAAGAAATATTTTGCGGGGTTTACTTCCTCTTTAAGCTAACCCATTAAAGGAGCCCCTTCTTTACCTTCCCTGCAACACCTAGCTGTTTTTTTTAACCCCTAAAATAAAATCCTGAGCACTTACCCTGACCCTAACACCTATTCTTCCCTTCAACAGAGCAACCTAAACGCTCCTGTATGACAGTCTGAACAAGTTATTATGGTACACACGGGCCTCTCTCGCTCATTTCAACAGAATGCCTTGTATTTTCTTCAGTGGACACAAGGCATTCTCATATTGGATGAGGTGGAGATTGTGACATCACTGCCCTGCCTCTCCACCTTGTCCAATCAGCGAACACCTTTTATTCATTTAAAAAAAAAAATGCAAGCCATTCTGTGAATGGCGGCTGTACTGGGCAGACGACCCCCTGTGCTCACTATGTAGAAGGGCAGCTGTTTGGCACAGGACCCGGAAGATATCGGTGATCACTGTAGTAGAATCAGCTGCTGCAGTGATTCTCTGCTTCCACAGGGATAACACAGATATAGAATATATATACTTACATTGGTCCAAGCTGGACCAATGTAACTATGCAATAAAAACTATACCTGGAGTTTAGCTTTAACCATATATATGAATGTTATATGAGTTTTTTTTTTTATTCTATTGGCAACTGTGGAAAAAAAACATACATTTTATTAAAAAAAAAAAGATAAAATATTAGAGATGCACCGAAATTTTGGTCGCCAAAACATTTCGGACGAAAATGGTGATATCGGCATTCAGCCGATAAGAGAAAAAGGTGCCAATAAAGGCATAAAAAACTTGTGACTCAAAAACCGCACAAAAATGTAACACGAGTGCATTAATGATGCGTTTTTAATGCATTTGAACTGGGAGTTGCGTTTTTTTTTTTTTTTAACCGACCGAAAATGCAGCAAGCAGGATTTTTAACACCACAATGGAAGCCCAATGGACCAGTGTGCAGACATACATAGAATTTAAAGGGATACAATTTTTTTGAGCTTTTCTTGCGCTAAAGGTGGCAATAATGGCCCGATGATAAATTCATATTCATTTAAATTGATGATATTCATTAAAAAGTCTAATATAATACAATTATATAAAAAAATAGAAATATTTTTTTAAAACTGTCATCCTGCATTTTCGGTTTCGGCACCATATTTTCCATTCTCACCTCTATAAAATATGACACGAGTATTTAGTATTTACCATTTTCAGTCACTAGGTGGCATGTGTACTGAAGCAGCAGTCATTAATATGACAGTACAGTTTGTTGCACTGAGTTGGGACGTCTTGTAAGGTCATGCCTCTGCCTCCTTACCACTCATTCCACCCATTGTAGTGAAGGCTGCCAGAGCATGGGAGTTTATTTAACCTTCAGTATAGTGTTCTTGCTTGGCTTCCCATTCTCTGCAGTATTAGTATAATGTTGCATGAGATGTACATGTTAAAATGCTGATTACAACCTTGTAGAAGCTGGCAACCTAGAGCCTCGTAGTGTGAGGGATATTTTTCCACCATAAAATGTACATGTGCCTGTTGCTGGCCCAGAAACCAATGACTGGGAGAGGTGATCCTAATATCGGTTAGTTCTGTACTGTACTGCGTGCCAGTGCTCCTCTGAGCCTCCTGGTGAAATAATAGTAGGCTATGGAAATAGACTATAGTAGCAATAGTAGTCTATGGAAATGTGATGCCAGACCTGCATATAGTTATCATTCCAGAGGCCGAGGAGAATTGGCACATAAAAGGCTTGTTGCACTAACGGAGCTAACACATCATGATTGAGACTGCTTGGAGACCATTGCTGGATATAGACTCACCTACCTTCAACTGTGAGCGCTTATTAGGCCTCGTTCCTATGGGTGCTGAAGACCAAATACCTTTTTTTTGCAGTGCGTCTAGACTCCAGATGCTGTGTGCAGGCAGCCCATTGATGTCTGTTAGGTCTCAGCAGATGCATGGACACAAATGCTGGTCCTAATGTCACAGGGATGCGGGTGAGTGGCCCCAAATAAAGACCATGCAGACCAAAAAACAGCCCGTTCACTGTATACAGGCCTCAGCGCCCATTTGAGCAAGGCTTTAGAAAATCTTGATGGTTGATTGCTGTATGTGTCAGGACTCTATCTGCAGCAGATGCTCACGAAGACCTGGCATTCCTGCCAGTATCTTACAGTGAGGGGAGAAAAAGTATTTCACCCCCTGGTGATTTTAGACGTTTGCTCACTGACATAGAAATGATCAGTCTATAATTTTAATGATAGGTTTATTTTAACAGTGAGGGACAGAATAACAACAAAAATATCCAGAAAAACACATTTCAAAAAAGTTATAAATTGATTTGCGATTTAATGAGTGAAATAAGTATTTACCCCTTCGCAAAACATGACTTGGTGGCAAAACTCTTGTTGGCAATCAGAGGTTAGACCTTTCTTGTAGTTGACCACCAGGTTTGCACACATCTCAGGAGGGATTTTGTCCCACTCTTCTTTGTAGAGCCTCTCCAAGTCATTAAGGTTTTCGAGACTGACGTTTGGTAACTCGAACCTTCAGCTCCCTCCACATATTATTTATGGGATTAAGGTCTGGAGACTGGCTAGGCCACTCCAGGACCTTAATGTGCTTCTTCTTGAGCCACTCCTTTGTTGCCTTGGCCGTGTGTTTTGGGTCATTGTCATGCTGGAATACCCATCCACGACCCATTTCCAATGCCCTGGCTGAAGGAAGGAGGTTCCCATCCAAGATTTGATGGTATATGGCCCCATCCATTGTCCCTTTTGATGTGGTGAAGCTGTCCTGTCCCCTTAGCAGAAAAACACCCCCAAGGCATAATGTTTGAAGGTGGGGATGGTGTTCTTGGGCTCATAGGCAGCATTCCTCCTCCTCCAAACACGTCGAGTTGAGTTGTTGCCAAGAGCTCAATTCTGTTCTCATCTGACCACAACACTTTCACACAGTTCTCCTCTGAATCATTCAGATGTTCATTAGCAAACTTCAGACAGGCCTGTACATGTGCTTTCTTGAGCAGGAGGACCTTGCGGGAACTGCAGGATTTCAGTCCTTCCCGGCTTAATGTGTTACCAATTGTTTTCTTGGTGACTATGGTCCCAACTGCCATGAGATCAATTACAAGATTCTCCCGTGTAGTTCTGGGCTGATTCCTCACCGTTCTCATGATCAATGAAACTCCACGAGGTTAGATGCATGGAGCCCCAGACCGAGGGAGATTGGCAGTTATTTTATGTTTCTTTCATTTGCGAATAATCGCACCAACTGTTGTCACCCTCTCACCAAGCTGCTTGTCGATGGTCTTGTAGCCCGTTTCCAGCCTTGTGTAGGTCTCCAATCTTGTCACTGACATCCTTGGACAGCTCTTTGGTTTTGGCCATGGTGGAGAGATTGGAATCTGATTCCTTCTGACTTTTGTCTTTTATACAGGTAACAAGCTGAGAATGGGAGCACTCCCTTTAAGAGAGTGCTCCTAATCTCAGCTCTATAACTGTATAGACGACACCTGGGAGACAGAAATCTTGCTGATTGATAGGGGATCAAATACTTATTTCACTCATTAAAATGCAAATCAATTTAAAACTTTTTTGAATGCATTTTTATAGATATTTTTGTTGTTATTCTGTCTCTCACTGTTAAAATAAACCTACCAATAAAATTATAGACTGATCATTTCTTTGTCAGTGGGCAAACATACAAAATCACCAGGGGATCAAATACTTTTTTCCCTCACTGTAAGATACTGGCAGGAATTCCAGGTCTTCGTGAGTGTCTGCTGCTGATAGAGTCTGCGCACTGGCAGGCAGGTGCGCACGCAAAAGCCCTCTGATACACACCCGGCTGGAAGTGGTGCCAAACAGTCTTTATAAGGGAGCTAGAAACTAAGCCAAGCCAGAAGCGAAACGCGTCAAGGAAGGTTGGTGCCCGGGTGGAGACATTGTTGTATGCAGTCATTTTGTAGACTACTAATAAATACGGCAAGAGGAGCGAAGAGTGGAGTACAGCTGATAAAAAATGTTCATATTTTTGAAAGAAGTAATGTTATTTCTTATAAACATGAGTAGTTGTTGATATTGTAAATGTCTAGAAACACATCCAGCCATTTTTTGACACAATCTATTGATTTTTTTTACGCAATGATTTTCCAGAACAAAATTGGGTTTGAATGCGTTGTAAAAACTTTTTTTGTTTTGTGCCGTTTTTAGCCATTCAGCTGGATTGTACCGGGAGTTTTAATGGGAGGAGAGAAGAGGAAATCAGAAAAAGCCAGGTAACAAGCCTTGAACAGGCATTTCAAGTGTATTTTTTCTGGTACTGTGCACTGGATTTCTCCCTATACTATTGCACTTAACCCGTCATGACCGTCCTGCCCCATTGTGCAGATACAGTAGTTAGTACCTGAGGGTATTGCTGCTCTGCCCTCCCTCTGATGCCAGTCACAATACCAGGTGCAGTCTAGTACTGTGTGTCTATAAATGCTGGTTGCATGGCTGGCATTAGAGAGGGCGCACAGAAGACTCTTTCAGGAAATACATTTCCTATATCGCCATCAAGTTAGGAGGACAAACAGAGCCATTTATATTACTGTGTTCTTTTTTAGGTTACGAAAGGGGATAAACATCCTGATCTCCACTCCGGGGAGGCTCGTCGATCATATCAACTCAACTAAGAGCATTCATTTCACTCGTGTCCAATGGCTCATAGTGGATGAAGCTGACAGGTGATTGGTCACTGCTTTATCTCTATAAAAATAACTTTTTCCTTCTGGTAACACCCTTAAGAAGAAATGGGCGGTATATATGGTTTGCGAATCTCGATCGGTTGCCTACTACCATTTTTTGTTGAATCGTGTTTCTCCAGGAAGATGCTATGCATGCCATTTTAATGACCCTCGTACTTTTTGCAGAATCCTGGACCTGGGATTTCAAAAAGATGTCACCACCATTTTGAATGCCCTCAACTCTCAGAGCCAACAACGACAGAACGTGTTGCTCTCCGCCACTCTGAGCCAAGGTTTGAGCCTGCCGAGTTCATTTTTGGTCTCCCCAGTTTATAGGGGTATTGTTCATGTTGTGATGGGTGATGTCTCTGTTTTGGCACCTATTTTTGGGAAAGTAATTTCTTTTGGGAGAGAGGAACCAGGACAGGGTGCTGAAATGGTTGGATCTGCTGATTATAAACCCTGTAGCAAAGTAAATGGCAGTCAGATTGTGGAGTTCAAACAGACAATGAGGTACACAAGAGTAAAGCTGCCCATGGATGTATCGGAAATTCAGCCGGTCCCTGTATTTTATTCAATGTATGGGCACTGAGGTTGTACAGCAGTAGAACTCCCGATCGACTTCTGTACAACCGCCCCCTTCTGATAATTTTCCTCTCGCTTACAGTGTTGATCTGTGTATTCTGATGGTGGGGAAGTCTCCCTGCTGTGACACAGTGGGGAGGATTCCCTCATCTACCTCAAGTATGTGCATGGGGGGGGGGGAATCAGGTCAATTCTTTTTAGTTCAACCCACTGATTGAATGAAAAAAACTGACCCATCTTTGGCAAGCTTAAGGGTAAAATAAAAGCCAAGAGCTCTTTATATAGCTGACCACAGATTTTAGAGAGGTTTGGAAGTGGAGACACAGTCCAGCTTGCCCTTGGGTTAGCAAGTCTGCAGAGCACAGAAGAGTTACTGAAGAGTTAACTAACATGTCTGACCATAGGCGTGCGCAGGGGGTGTGCCTGGACACACCCTAATCACTACATGTGGTGCCGCTTCCCCCTGTGTTGGCCAACACCCCCCACCCAGTAGTGCTGCTGGCTTCTTAACTCTCCTCTTATCTGGCTGCTGTAGAGGATGTTTCAGGATGGACAGTGTGGGAAAGGGCTAGTCAATAGGTCATTTACTGGCCCCTTCCTTTTCTAAACGAACACAGTGAACACACTTGCTCACTGTGTTCATTTATAACTGAAGCATAGTAAACAGTGTTTATTATGCTTTCGGTTTATGACTGAACAGGATACCGCTCAGCACAGAGCACTTCCCATTCATTCACTGTCTCGAGAAAGGCATGTGTTTTTGAGCTTTGGATGCACACCCTAATGCAATAGGCTGCGCAAACCTATGTGTCTGACCTTTCTTTCCATCCAATGACAGTAGACCGGAGGCATTTGTGGGCACTCATAGACATGAGATTGTTGCTAGATCTAGTTAAATCTGCCTGGATTGGGTGACTGTAGTCCTGTGCCTATGGATGCTTTGAGGGAAATGTGTAGTTCTCTAACCCCTTCATGCCGACGTAACGCAAATATGCGGCCTTCGGCTTAAAGGGGTTGTAACGGGATGATGCATGCAGCTGCACACATCACCCGGTATCGTTTTTTTAGAGTCAACGGCCGGCTTTCTTTATAGATAAAATAAATAAAATAAAAAATAATAATAAATAAAAAAAAAAAAAAAAAAAAAAAATATATATATATATATATATATATATATATATATATATATATATATTATATACCGTATTTATCGGCGTATAACACGCACTTTTTTCCCCTTAAAATCAGGGGAAAATCTCGTGTGCGTGTTATACGCCGATCCCCCGCTGACTGTGAGCGGAGTGAGCGAGCGCTGCTGACATACATACATAGCCGAGTGTACTCGGCTCCGCTCACAGTCACGCCCAGTCCCGCCCTATGATGGACATAACACAGGACTGGGCGTGACTGTGAGCGGAGCGGAGCTAGCCGAACCTAGCCGAGTACACTTGGCTATGTATGAATGTCGGCGGCTCTCGGCTGCTTTCGGTTTCTCTCGTAGTGATGTGGGCGGAGCTGAGCGCCGCCGACATTCATACATAGCCGAGTGTACTCGGCTAGGTTCGGCTAGCTCCGAGTACACTCGGCTATGTATGAATGTCGGCGGCGCTCAGCTCCACCCACATCACTACAAGAGGAGCCGAAAGCGCCATATTTAAAAACTGACAAGTCTGCAGTGTCACTGGGCAAGGCTGCAGATGACACTAAAAGGCTGCATTGATGGGCATTTAAATGTAAGGTGTTTTTTTCCTTAAAAAGTTTTTTTCCCTAAAATTCCCTCCTAAACTTGGTGCGTGTTATACGCCGGCGCGTGTTATACGCTGATGAATACGGTATATAATATATATTTTTTTTTTTCTCGAACATCACGGGACACAGAGCCACAGTAATTACTGATGGGTTATATAGGTATCACTGGTGATTGGACACTGGCACACCCTATCAGGAAGTTCAACCCCCTATATAATCCCTCCCCCTTGCAGGGATACCTCAGTTATTGCGCCAGTGTCTTAGGTGATGGACGTGTAAAGATGTCCTGTGCTGAGCTCCAAAGGGAATATCCTGATATCCTATACTGGGGCAAGCCAGGCGAACCGGATCCATTCAAAGTGTCTTTTCATGGCCGAATTGAATGGTACCCGGGCCTCGTGTCCGAAGAAACGAGGTTTTACCCGTAACGCTTCTCTTTTTAGAGAGCTGGACCCCGCAGATCAGAAAATGGCTTTAAACTTCCTAATTTCTGGCGAGGTGCTTTACGGTCCCAGAACTGTTGGATCCCCCTACTGATGGGGGCCCCAGTCTCTGACGGTTTTTTCAAACGGAGCCCACCGTGAGAGGTGAAGATTGGGTCTGTGTAAACAGCACCCTGCGGCTGGATAAGGTAAGAGGAGATTCCACAGAATTTTTGAGTTCTAGTGGCTTTTCTCCTTTAAGGTAAATGCATGCTATGCCTATTGTGACCACTGGGGGCTGCCAAGAGCACAAACCTACACATGCTGACTGACTGTCTCAGGTGTTTTCATCGCTGATTATGTCCCAGCGTCTCAAGCAGGCTGCAAGCAGGTAAGATGGAAAGGGGGATTTCTCATGTTTGAATGTTCCCCCCCAGGCTAGAGAGGGGCCACAGGGGTCTAGAAAGTGGTTATACCACCCTGGCTCTGCGGCCTAATGGCCACCATCTCTGAAGATAGCCGTTCAGGCAGATCTTGTTACCAGCTGAGGGCCCCCTGTCGGCAGCATCCTCCCCCCCTAAAGATGGGCCAGGGACGGCTAGCCAGGGAGAGCCATCGGGGTCAGGGGCTACACCTGCTTCTGGCACTTCAGCCCCTGTATATATTACACAAGAGGTTTTTTCCTCAACCATTAATGGTCTAGAGGAAAGATTAATGGCCGTGATTACGTCTTCACTCAGTGGAAGAAAACGCACTAGGCTTTCCTCTGTTCCCCAAGACCCTCAGACAGAGGAGCTCTGGTATAAAGGAGATGAATCCCTTTCAGAGGATCGGGATGGGACGGATGATTCCTCTTCGGAGGAATCAGGTGGAGAGGGACCCTCTGCGACTTCCCAAGAGGAGAAAGTCTTAGTGCAGATCCTCACTGGATTGGTCCGCTCCACATTTAAGTTGCCCATACCTGAAACTGCTAAAGAATCCTCTTCTGCTTTGGGGTCACTGAAACCTTTCCAAGCAGCACATGCTTTTCCTGTTCATACTTTACTTGAAAAGCTCATTTATTCTGAGTGGGATCACCCAGACAAACGTTTTTTTCCGCCGAGAAAGTTTTCAACACTTTATCCGATGGAAGAAAAGTTTATTAAAATGTGGGGAATACCGGCTATTGATGCCGCCATTTCCTCCGTAAATAATAGCCTGACTTGTCCTGTAGACAATGCTCAGATGCTCAGGGATCCTGTAGACTAAAGGATGGAATCCCTATTGAAGGATGTTTTCTCCTTAGCAGGATCAGTGGCCCAACCTGCAGTAGCAGCGATTGGAGTCTGTCAATACTTAAGAGACCATGTTAAGCAGGTCATCAAAGTATTACCTGAACAGCAGGCCCAGGGGTTTGCTAACCTTCCAGCGGCCTTATGCTTTGTGGTTGACGCCATTAGAGATTCTATCATGCAAACCTCCCGTCTTTCACTGGGGTTGGTGCATATACGTAGAATCCTATGGTTGAAAAATTGGTCAGCCGAAGCACCATGTAAGAAGCTACTGGCTGGGTTTCCATTTCGTGGTGCAAGGTTGTTTGGAGAGGACTTGGATAACTATATCAAGAGAATCTCTTGTGGGAAAAGCACTCTCTTACCTGTCAAGAAGAAGAGTAAGCGTCCCTCTTTCAAACGGACTCTTTCCCCAGCGCCGGGGGCTTCAGCCTCCAGGCAGTCTCGACGGCCGCCTCCATCGGGGTCCAGAGACGAGAGTCAACCCCAGGGACAAAAGAAGTCCTGGGGAAAGAAGCCTACTAGGCAAAACACTAAGACCTCTGCATGAGGGGGCGCCCCCGCTCACTCGAGTGGGGGAAGACTGCGACAGTTCTCAGAGCTCTGGCAGGAGGACTTCCAGGACAGATGGGTAATCTCCACGGTAACCTTAGGGTACAAGCTGGAGTTTCAGGAATTCCCCTCTCCTCGGTTCCTCAGATCAGGTGTTCCCAGAGACCCAGAGAAGAACCAGTCGCTCCTTCTAGTGTTAGAGCGACTTTTGTCGCAGGAGGTCATTATGATAGTTCCCGCAAAGGACCAGGGATTGGGCTTCTATTCCAACCTTTTTACGGTCCAAAAGCCAAATGGGGATGTCAGGCCCATTCTGGACATAAGGGATCTGAACCGATTCCTAAGGATTCAATCCTTCCGCATGGAATCAATTCGAACAGTAGTTCCCACCCTGCAGGGAGGAGAATTTCTGGCATCAATAGACATCAGAGATGCATATCTGCATGTGCCCATTTTTCCTGCTCATCAGAAGTTTCTGCGCCTCGAGGTAGGAGGGCGCCATTTCCAGTTTGTGGCTCTGCCTTTCGGGATAGCCACTGCACCTCGAGTGTTCACAAAGATCTTGGCTCCTCCTCTGGCCAGATTAAGGGCTCAGGGTATAGCTGTCATAGCATACCTAGACGACCTGCTCTTGATAGACCGGTCGGTAGCCTCTTTAAATGGAAACTTGAGGACCACAGTCAGGTATCTAGAACACCTGGGTTGGATCCTCAACTTAGAAAAGTCTTTCCTAAAACCAGTAAGAAGACTGGAGTATTTAGGTCTGATTATAGATACAAGCCGGGAGAAAATATTTCTACCCCAGGCAAAGATCACTGCTTTGAGAAGAGCTGATTCTGACAGTAAGGACCAAGAAGGGTCCCTCAGTCCGCCTTTGTATGAGGCTACTAAGGAAGATGGTGTCGTCATTCGAAGCAGTTCCCTATGCTCAGTTTCACTCAAGAATGCTGCAACACAGTATTCTGTTGACCTGGAACAAGAAGGTTCAGGCATTAGACTTTCCGATGCACCTGTCGCATGCGGTGCGTCAGAGCCTTAATTGGTGGCTCATACCCGAGAACCTGCAGAAGGGGAAATCCTTTCTACCGGTTACCTGGACGGTGGTAACAACAGATGCCAGTCTGTCAGGTTGGGGAGCAGTTCTGGAACAGGCTGCGGTCCAAGGGGTATGGTCCAAGACAGAGAGGACCTTACCCATCAACATTCTGGAGATCCGGGCGATACATCTAGCTCTAAAGGCCTGGACTATCAGGCTACAGGGTTGTCCGGTCAGGATCCAGTCTGACAATGCCACAGCAGTGGCTTATGTCAATCATCAGGGAGGCACCCGGAGCCGAGCTGCTCAAAAGGAGGTGAACCAGATCTTAGCCTGGGCAGAGATGCATGTGCCATGCATATTGTCAGTTTTCATCCCGGGAATAGAGAATTGGCAGGCGGACTATCTAAGTCGCCAGCAGTTACTTCCAGGGGAATGGTCTCTGCATCCTGACGTCTTTTGGGCCATATGCCAAAGATGGGGGGTTCCAGATGTAGATCTCTTTGCATCCTGATTTTACACAAAGATAGACAGATTTGTGGCAAGGACAAAAGATCCTCTTGCATGCGGGACGGATGCGTTGGTGATTCCGTGGCATCGGTTCTCACTGATTTACGCATTCCCGCCTATTCTGCTATTACCACGACTCCTTCGCAGGATCAGGCAGGAAAGGAAGTCGGTACTTCTGGTGGCCCCCGCTTGGCCCAGAAGGACTAGGTATGCAGAAATAGTAAGGATGACGGTGGGTTCCCCGTGGACCCTACCGGTACGCCCAGACCTGTTAAGGTCCAGTGTTCCATCCTGCCTTACAAACGCTAAATTTGACGGTTTGGCTATTGAGACCCACGTTCTGAAGAGTCGTGGGCTCTCAGGTCCTGTCATATCTACCTTGATTAATGCAAGGAAGCCAGCTTCCAGGATGATTTATCATAGAGTCTGGAAAGCTTATATAACCTGGTGTGAATCCAGAGGTTGGCATCCCAGGTAATATGTCATAGGTAGAATCCTTGATTTTCTACAGATGGGATTAGAGATGAAGCTGGCCTTGAGTACCATCAAGGGCCAGGTCTCTGCTTTATCAGTATTATTTCAGCGGCCACTTGCTTCGCATTCTTTGGTCCGAAATTTTATGCAGGGGGTGATGCGTCTTAATCCTCCGGTTAAAGGGCACCTAAACCCCTGAGACTTGAACTTGGTCCTGGCTGTGTTACAGAAACAGCCTTTTGAACCAATAAGTCAGATTCCTTTGGTCTTGTTGACAAGGAAATACATTTTTCTGGTGGCCATCTCTTCTGCTAGAAGAGTATCAGAATTAGCAGCTCTTTCCTGTAAGGAGCCTTATTTGATTATACACAAGGATAGAGTGGTATTGCGCCCTCATCCTAGTTTTTTACCGAAGGTGGTTTCTGATTTTCATTTAAACCAAGACATTGTTCTACCTTCCTTTTTTCCAGATCCCTGTTCTCCGGAAGAGAGATCTCTACATTCGTTGGATGTAGTAAGAGCAGTTAAGGCCTATCTAGGGGCAACTACTCAGATCCGCAAGACGGATGTTTTGTTTGTGCTGCTAGAGGGTCCCAATAGAGGACAGGCAGCGTCAAAAGCTACCATTTCTAAATGGATTTGACAGTTGATCATTCAGGCTTACGGTTTGAAACAGAAGATTCCTCCGTTTCAGATCAAGGCACATTCCACAAGGGCTATTGGTGCTTCTTGGGCAGTGCATCACCGGGCCTCTATGGCTCAAATCTGCAAGACCGCAACCTGGTCTTCAGTTCATACATTCACCAGATTCTATCAGGTGGATGTGAGAAGGCATGAGGATATCGCCTTTGGGCGTAGTGTGCTGCAGGCAGCGGTACAGGGTCCTCAGGTCTGATTGCACCCTACTTGGTCGTGGTTCCCCCCCCTCAGGTAGCATTGCTCTGGGACATCCCATCAGTAATTACTGTGGCTCTGTGTCCCGTGATGTTCGAGAAAGAAAATAGGATTTTTTAAAACAGCTTACCTGTAAAATCCTTTTCTTTCGAAGGACATCACGGGACACAGAGGTCCCGCCCCTCTTCTAATACACTATATTGCTTGGCTACAAAACTGAGGTATCCCTGCAAGGGGAGGGATTATATAGGGGGTTGAACTTCCTGATAGGGTGTGCCAGTGTCCAATCACCAGTGATGCCTATATAACCCATCAGTAATTACTGAGGCTCTGTGTCCCGTGATGTCCTTCGAAAGAAAAGGATTTTACAGGTAAGCTGTTTTAAAAAATCCTATTATATGAATGAAGACTTAGCACAGTGGATGGAATGATTATAAGGGAAAAATAAATGTTAAAGGATTGAATGTGGATACGCATGTTTTTAAGTGGACTTTCTATAAATGATTTTTTTTTCGCTATATGATGCTTTTTCAATACATGTGGATTGTTATGTATGGAATGTTTGCATTATATAGAGGATATTAATTATGTTGATCACATAGATAGATGTATCTCTATACACACACACACACACTGTATATGTGTATATATACTGTGTGTGTGTATGTATATATATATATATATATATATATATATATATATATATATATTAGGGCTGTTACTGATTTAAAATTTTTGTGTTCGATTAATCTTTTTTTTTTTTAAATCAATTAATCGACTAATTTCGATTAATTATAATGCACATACAGATCCAACTACTTTTAGCTGATTTAGCACCGTTGTTATGGCAACGGCCGAAACCGGACATAGCAGGGCATGGCTAGGACGTCACACGTCATAAACTCAGCCTGACCGTACCCATAATCTCAGCCTTACGGTGCCCATAATCGCAGCCTCACCGTGTCCATAATCGCAGCCTCACCGTGCCCATAATCGCAGCCTCACCGTGCCCATAATCGCAGCCTCACCGTGCCCATAATTGCAGCCTCGCCGTGCGATTATGGGCACGAAGTCCCGCCCTCCTCCTAGATCAGCTTGTGTGATAGACAGAACACTGTGTCTATCATACGAGCTGATCTAGGAGGAGGGCGGGACTTTTCTCACAGCGCGGCCAATGTTTTCACACTCAGCTCGGAGACACACAGCGGGAGATGCCCACAGACTGTGTATGACATATACACAGTCACAGCCACAGCTTGGGCCAAAGTGGCCCCAGGGCAGGCAGCCTACCGATCAAAAAAATTAACGATTAATCGAGGAATTAATCGTTAATTTCCGCAGCCCTTATATATATATATATATATATATATATATATATATATATATATATATATATATATATATATATATATATTATATTCAGTGCACCAAACTGCCATTATTAATTGTGTTGATTATTATTGGGGTTTGATGTATTGATCATAGTTTTGTTATTTATGGCATTCTGAAATATTTGCTGAGGGTTTTTTTTTTTTCGTGTAGATTGAGTTAGGGGATATTTGAGTGCTGCACTTTTTTTTTTTAATGTGTGACTCACAATTGGTATTAGCAGCTCTTGGGTTGTAGATTTTAGATTTGTTTTTCTGCACGCAGATTTTCTTTTTTATTTTCATTTGTTTTTTTGAACACAGAGAGCGAACCTATTACAGAATAAGCCATCTAGAAGTTGTCTAATTTAAAAGCCACCTGAACTGGCTGATGCATTTGCATTGACATTGCACAGCATGTATTTTAAATCAGCAAATATGGCTGCCCTTTTTTTTTTTTTTTGCATAGCGCTGTGCTTTGGTTTATTAATTGTCTCTTGTAACTCCATCAGTCATCTTTACTTCTAGTGAATAATTTACTATAGCTTGTCTTCTCTACCTTCAGGTGTGGCCCGGCTGGCTGACATAAGCCTGCAAAACCCAGTGAATGTGACGGTCACAGAAGATTCACACACCGATGTTAAACGGGCAGCAAAACCCAAATCTATGGAGGTTGGTGATGACAGCGCCAGCTTTGCTTTGCCAGAGGAGCTCCACCAGCACATTGTAGTAGTTCCCAGCAAGTTAAAGCTGGTCACATTGTCTGCATTTATTCTGGGAAAATGGAAGGTAAGATACTGTCACCATGAACTGGTCACATAATATAAGTGGCATAGTTACCATTATCTATGCCTGGGCTAAAGGCTCATGAACATGTGCATTATGTCTGCATGTAAACGCAGGTGCCAGCGTTTTCTGGTGTATACTTGTGTACGTGGTATTCAATACAATACAGGCCTATGGGCAGATTTATGCACCGGCTGGGGCTTCGGGGTGCTGCAAATACAGGTGTATTTTATGCTGTGCACTTATAGGCCTGCAGTTATATTTGTGTGCGCGAGCCCTAAAGATAAAAGAGGGGCACCTGCAATGTCATCAGACTCCAGTCTAAAGATTTCATTATTTTTAATGCCAAATATTTTTAATTAGAGCCTCCCAGTAAGGGAGACAATTCAATGCACACTGCTGCCTGTGCAGCTGACTGGTCTCATTACCACCCTCACCTCATAATGCTCTGTAAAGCAGGCCATAGATGAGTTGAAAAACTAATGAAATTCGTATCAATTGTTGAATCGTTTGTTTTTTGCATCATTAATGTGCCAGCTGCGACAATCGAAAGTGCCTGATCCAACATGCTGTTTTCTTTTAGCAAATTTAAACTATTGACGGCACAATTGTATAAGCTATTTTCGTTTCTTGTCTATGGCCTGCCTAAAGTGGTTGTAAACCTTTGATTAAAAATCAAACATGTTATACTTATCTGCTCTGGGCAATAGTTTTGCGCAGAGCAGCCTTGATCCTCCTCTTCTGAGGTCCCCCACCAGCACTCTTGGCTTCTCCTCTTCATCGGACACCCAAGCGCGCTCACTCCTGAGTCCTGCTGCTGCGTCCATTGACACAGATAGCGGGATTTGGCCAATGGCTCTTGCTGCTATCAATCTGTCCAATGAGGAGAGAGACAGCGACTGGAGTCGCTGCGTTCATGCACATTGCTGGATCGGATCGGTTTTAGATAGGAAAAGGGGGGGGGGGTCTGGGGGGAGCCGCAGCACAGAAGGTTTTTCATCTTAAAGGGATTGTAAAGGTACATTTTTTTTTTAACTAACAAACATGTCTATACTTACCACGAACCTCCTCTATTCAGGTCCGCCACCAGCGCTCCTGGCCCCTCCGCTTCCCATTTGGGCACTCGTGCATGCTCGTACCTGAGTCCCGCTTCTGCATCCATTGACACAGACAGTGGGACTTGGCCCCATCCCCCCCACTCCCTCATCACTGGCTTTGATTTACAGCACTGGGAGCAAATGGCTCCCGGTGCCCCAGCAAAGTCAGCGAGACCCAGAAGTGAGGGGAGAGAAGATTTGCAGATGTGCACAGCACTGGATCAAATGAAGGGCTCAGGTAAGGTAAAGGGATTGTAAAGTCAGAAGGTTTTATCCTAATGCATTCTGTGCATTAAGATTAAAAAGCCTTCTGTGTGCAGCAGCCCCCCTAATACTTACCTCAGCCCCTCTAATACTTACCTGAGCCCCATCTCTGTCCAGCGATTTCCACGAGTGTCTCAGCTGTCCGAGATTCTCCCTCCTGATTGGCTGAGACTGCCATTGGCTGCCGCTGCTGTCAAAGTCAGCTAGCCAGTCGGGAGGGAGGGGGCGGGGCAGGGTCTGTAAGGACACAGGGAGCTGTGACTCCGCTCGGGTGCCCCCATAGCAAGCTGCTTACAGTGGGGGTACTAAACAGGAGGGAGGAGCCAGGGGCACAGAAAGGCACCCGAGAATAGGAGGATCCGGGCTGCTCTGTGCAAATCCACTGCAATAGAGCAGGTAAGTATAACATGTTATAAGCTAAACACCTTTTAGTGGTGCTTTACCATCGTTTTAGCGGTGCTTTTTTTGGCCAAAGAAAGGGTTAAAAGCTCCTGTGTTGCGGCGCTTCGGCAGCACTGCCCATTCATTTCAATGGGCAGGGCCCCAAAGATGCGGCTTGCAGGACTTTTTTTTCCCGTCCTGCAAGCGCACCGCTCCAGTGTGAAAGCACTCGGGCTTTCACGCTGGGGAGTCATGAGAGGCGCTTTACAGGCGCTATTTTTAGCGCTAAAATGCCTGAAAAGCGCCACAGTGTGAAAGGTGTCCAAGCACTACAGGACTCTGATACAGTCTTTTCCCAGCAAATGGATAGTGTTCAAGCCACCAGGATGTGATGTGAGTGCTGCAGGAACTTCCTTCCTGAAGAGAGGAGGATTGTCAGAGTCACGGCTTAAAGAGTAAATGATTAGATTGTAAGCTCTTCTGAGCAGCGCCCTCTTAACCCTCTTGGATTTTATTGTATTGTAACTGTACCGTCTCTCTTTATGTTGTAAAGCGCTGCACAAACTGTTGGTGCTATATAAATCCTGTATAATAAAAAATGCGGGACTCTAATACATTTAAAAAAAAAAAATGAGAAATTTCCCAGAAGCCAGTGGAGTGGGAAATATAGTGTTTTTTATGTAGATTTAAATGAGTAGTTGATGACAACTGTAGCCAGTTAACCTCTTTAAACCACTTCCCGAGTTATGAGAAAAAAGCTAAAAGGCAAAATCAGTACCTGCCACCTTCAGAAACTATGTATGTAGAAACCCCTCCACTACCTGGTTCTTATTGACAATTGAGCTCATGCAGGAGCAGAGGAGGAAAAAGGTTTCTTTGCAGTATGGTGGAAAGTGGAGCCCCAGCCAAACCATTAAAGTGCTGCTAAACCCTGGAGCCTGCATTCACTATATCTGGTCTTTCACAGAACACAGAAATGCAATAGTTTTAGTAAATATAAATTACTAAATACCTTTTCTCATCAGCAGTATAAAGCTGTCTTGTGACTTCTGTCAGTGTCCGGCTGAGCACTGGTTAAAGCCTGTAGGAGGAGTTATTCTACTCTGACTGTCCTATGAGGCTGCAGGACCCCTGACTTTCTGTGCTAATCACATGCACCCTCCCAAAAAAAAAACACTTTCTAGCAATACACACCAAACTCCAAACTGAGCATGTACAGAGTGCCTCCAAGGCTCTTTTCTATCAGCAGATGGATTGGGGACAGTGAAAGAAGGGGGGGGGGGATCAGAGAAGACAGGATCAAACAGCCTTTTTTACACAATGCGGAGGATTAACCCCTTAGGTTCCAGAGTGAGTATAAAAGGCATGCTTTACTGCATATACAGACTGATTTTACTGTTGTGGGTTTAGTAACACTTTAAAGATTTGGTGCAGATGGGTTATACCAAACAGTTCTAAAGCATTTATGCGTTCTGTTTGTTCCTCAAAGGGTGTTAATGTATTAATAAGCTTGTTTTTTTGTATAATTTGTAAATATATATGATATGTGTACAAGAGGCAACCATTGTTGCTCATTCCCTATGTAGGCTCTGCTCCTATTGTGTCTTGCCAATTCTTTTCTTTCTCTGTAAGTCTGAGAAGATCATTGTGGATGGACACAACGGACACAATAATGATTGGTAACTAAAGACCGTGTGATCTAGGCTGCCTAGGCAGGAAGCTATTTTTTTTTTAAGTCAGGCAGGTACTTTTTTGCTCTAAAATAATATTTTGGTTTGATCATGGGGACATGCGACCTATTCATTGATATGACATGTACGTTTCAATGATAGTTATGTCCATTAATGATTTTTTAAAATTATTATTTGATCACATTCTGCCCTTATTACTAACTGCCTCTGATTTTATGCATTGCTGGCGGCAGCTCATGGTATTTTTCTTGTTTTTCTGCAGTGTAATAAGAAACCTAAGATGATCATATTCTTCCCAAGCTGCGATCTTGTGGGGTTCTACCATAAATTGCTTAGCAGTGTACTACCTATAGGGGGCAGCAAACCTGATTCCAGGATCTTCCTTCAGCTTCATGGGAACATGGAACAAGGGGTGAGTCCACATAATTTTTTTTTCTCTCCGTGTTATTAGATACAGACACTTTGTTGGTTTTAAATAAAGTTGATTATTACTTATTACAAGTTATTTAAATAGCGCAGACAATTTACACAGTGCTTTACATATATGTTGTACATTCACATCAATCCCTGCCCTTCGTTTACAGCCTAAGATCCCTAATTCACATTCATACATACACATACTAAGGGCCTATTTAAACAGGCACCAATTAACCTACCAGCATGTCTTTGGAGTGTGGGGGGAATTAGAGTACCCAGAGGAAACCAATGGAAGCCCAAAGACAACATGCAAACTCCAAGCAGGCAGTGTCATGGTTGGGATTCAAACCATTGATCTTCGTTCTACAAGTGCTAAACACTAATGCCGCGTACACACGAGCGGACTTTACGGCAGACTTTGCCCGGCGGACTTTGACGGACTTTTACGACGAACTTTCTGAATGAACGGACTTGCCTACACACAATCCACCAAAGTCCGTCGAATTCGTACGTGATGAGGTACGACCGGACTAAAACAAGGAAGTTCCTACCCAGTAGCCAATAGCTGCCCTAACGTGGCTTTATGTCCGTCGAACTAGCATACAGACGGCGGACTTTTCGACCGGACTCAATTTCGACGGATTAATTTAAAACATGTTTCAAATCTAAGTCCGTCCAACTTTTGAGAAAACAAAATCCGCTGGAGCCCACACACGATCGAATTGTCCGACCAAATCCCGTCCGCCGGGCAAAGTCTGCCGTAAAGTCCGCTCGTGTGTACGCGGCATAAGGAAAATACATGATCCACTTCAGCCCCGGAAGGATTTACCTCCTTCCTGACCAGAGCACTTTTTGCGATTCGGCACTGCGTTGCTTTAACTGACAATTACGCGGTCGTGCGACATTGCACCCAAACAAAATTGACATCCTTTTTTTTCCCACAAATAGCTTTCTTTTGATGGTATATGATCACCTCTGCGTTTTTTAAAAAAATAAATATTTTTAACTTTTTGCTATAATGAATATCCGCAAAAAATATATAAAAAAACACATTTCTTTCTCAGTTTAGGCCGATATGTATTCTTCTACATATTTCTGGTAAAAAAAATCGCAATAAGCATATATTTATTGGTTTGTGCAAAAGTTATAGTGTCTAAAAAAATAGGGGATAGATTTATGGCATTTTTATTATTAATTTTATTTATTTTTATTAGTAATGGCGGCGATCTGCGATTTTTTACACTTTTGACACTATTTTGGGACCATTGTCATTTATACAGCGATCAGTGCTATAAAAATGCACTGATTACTGTGTAAATGACACTGGCAGGGAAGGGGTTAAACACGAGGGGGCGATCAAGGGGTTAAGTGTGTCCTAGGGAGTAATTCTAAGTGTGGGGGGGATGGGCTACTACTCACATGACAGCGATCACTGCTCCCGATGACAGGGAGCAGTAGATCTCTGTCATGTCACTAGGGAGGACAGGGAAATGCCTTGTTTACATAGGCATCTCCCCGTTCTGCTGCCCCGTGACACAATCACGGGCCCCCGGCGGACATCAAGTGCGCAGGACCTACGGGCACGGTCACGGAGTATGCGGAGCCCACAATGCCAAGATTTAAATGGGACGTACCTGTACGCCCATTTGCCGAGCCGAGCCATTGTGCCAACGTACATCGTCGTGCGCTGGTCGGCATGTGGTTAAAAACTGCTTATCTTTTAAAAAGAATTGTCAGTCCCATATATCATCACTGGACCCACCCCCTACATATGGATGTAATGGTTTTTACCTGCAGCCAGTCTTCAGGGATGTCAGTCACTTCTCTACTTTAAAGTAGAACTATAGGCAAAACTTTTTTTTTTCATTTTGGATAAACCCCTGTCAGATTTTTTTTTTTCACCATCTGTGTCCTATTGCAGAGATTTGCCTTCACTTCCTGTTTAATAGCCAAACAGGAAATTAGTGGAAATCCCTGTAAATCAAGGGAATTCCTTGGGGACCCCCCAGGTCACCAGAAATAATGACCCCATTGGAAGATTTCCCCTCTGTTACTTTTCTGGGGACAACCCAAAATTTGGGTAATTTCTTTTACTTTCACTTTTAATGATATTGGTAAACAGGACCAATAGAGAGGATGAATCTCCTTAACGGGGACACAGACAGCAATAAAAACTGACAGGTGTTCTAATCCCTCTCCACTCTATCCAAAACTAAAAAAAGTTTTGCCTTTAGCTGTACTTTAAAAACTCCATTAATTGCTTCATGTCTACAGACCGGAGGTTCAAGAATTCTGTTATTTGCATTGTTCTGAATGGTACAGCTTTGTTCAATATAGAGAAAGAAAGTAATCTCAAATGCCGCACACCATTAGAACCTGATGGTCACTAGCCTCAGCCTGCCTCCATCCAGTCTAAGCCCCCGACATGTTTCGCCCTGCCCACGGGGCTTAGTCATGGAGGTGTGTGGGGGCGAAACGCATCGGGGCGTGGCATGGATGGAGCCGGCTAAGGCTTCTTTCATTACAGTGTCTATTGGGTTCAGATGGTGTGCAGCATTTCAGGTTATTTTCTTTCTCTATATTGTATACAGGGAACCAGGATGGGTTCCTCCACAGGCTGCACCCCCAGCCTAAGTCTCCAGACTTGGGAGATACTGGAACCTGAAGCGGCACCCCTAACTTTCTGAGTGTGGGTTCATAGCTTCATTCACAAATACCTACAATAGAGAGACAGACAACAATAAACATAGATTCTATCCCTTCTGCCCTCCACCCAAAACTGGAAAAAAACATGTTTCACCAGAATTCTATTTAGCCATCTCATTTGCACTATATGTCAATGTTAAAGCTCCTATGTATGTAATGTTAGAGTCCCTGTCACTCAAGAAAATAGTTTGAGGACAGCGCATACCTGTAAAGAAGTAAATTAAGAAGAAAATGAATACATACTTCTTCTGCTGCTCATGTCATGCCTCTTCTTGCGCCCCCCCCCCCCATCGCTCCCGGTTCCTCCCCACTGCCAAGTGTCTACCATAGCAAGTCGGTTGCCAAGGGGGGAACTCGTGCGGACTTGAACCCCGCTCCCTGGCTGGAATGGACAGAGAGCCAATCACTTCTGCTACTGTGTCTGAGCCAATGAGACACAGCTCTCGTGCACATCGCCGGATCGAGATCAGGCTTCCTCTGATTGGCTGAGTCAGAAAGGTGGGCTGATGATGTCACAACCTAAAACTAAGCAAATCGGAGGAAGCTTTGTATTCATTGATAGAATACATTGCTTTCTCTGAATGGCTGCCTCACATGTTAGGGAGGGACATAGTCTGTTTGGGACAACCTGGGCCAAAAGAACTGTGTAAAGTATATCAAAAGATGAAGTTCAGCTTTAACGTTAAACTCTAGGCACAAATCATTTTATGCAGATATATTTCTCAGTCACCTCTTAAATCCATTTTTTTACATTAAATGCCTTTTCAAGCCCACATATTACCTTTTTAATGTAGCAGTGACGTCGCCACTGGGCTGTACCTAGCCTGTGCATTCAGCAGGGCTGTGGGAGGGGTCCAAAAGGCTCCACCCACTACAGGCTGCCTGTAGAAAACTACAGGAGGGGGCGGAGACAAGACCAGTCACCCTGCACAAGCAGAGAAAGCAGCAGTGACCGGTCTTTATTACAGGAAGCTCCTGCACAGAGGTAAAGTCTCACACTGGATTACTGCACATATCTGGAAGAAATACACAAAGCACACCAGGATTCAACTAGGAAAACGCACGTGTCCAGCCTTATGTACACTAAAGTATTTACATATTATGAACAAGCAGTAAAAATACATGAAACCAGTCCTTATCCATCTCTGTATCTATAAGTATTGTGAAGAAATGTGCTTGAAATTTCCAACACAGACACTGTTTTTTAGATTAGAGCAGAAACCTTAGTACAACAAGCCTGCCCATTGGTCGATCTGCCCAAACTTTTACTTTGCTTTTGTATCCCTTGCCCTCACTCCTGGATTCTGTGAGTGCGCAGATGTTCTGAGTAAGCCGTGCAACATATCTGTCCACAGACAGCTGTTATGGAAGTCCTAGTTATTTGCCGTCTTTATACATACATGGGAAATCTGTGCATGTACAGATGTGCCGACGGGCTCTGCCAGGGCCTGAATGGCCAAAATGGCGGTGCCGGAGAGGGAGGTGGAGCCACTATAGAGGGGACCGAAGTTCCTCTTAATAGAGAGTGGCGTGGGAATAAACAGAGGTTTCAGGGCTCCAGAGGGTCCAAAAACATGGGCGGACCTTTTTAGGCCCTTTGGCATTTTTTGTGCTGTCTTCGGTGCCCCTGCAGACGCTAATCTGTGTTTCTGTATTGCCTTGTTATAGTAGTGATTTCTAGCAGTGTTATGTAATCTGTCTCCAGTCTATGATGGCTCCTGAAGCATGTCTCCAGTCTCCAACATCTCTTACAGCATGTTCACGGTCTCTAAAAGTCTCCTGCAACATGTCTGAACTCTCTGACCATTGAACTCTCTGATGGTCTGATGTCTCTCATGATCTGATGTCTGCAGTCTCTGACCATCTCGTGTATCATTTCCACTATCTCTGGCCATTTCATGTGTCGTGTCTGTAGTCTCTGACCATCCCTTGTATCAATTCCACCATCTCTGACCATTTCATGTGTCATGTCTGCAGTCTCTCACCATCCCTTGTATCATGTCCACCATCCCTGACCATTTCATGTGTCATGTCTGCAGTCTCCGACCATCTCTTGTATCGTGTTCACTATCTTTGACCATCTCTTGTATCATGTCTGCAGTCTCTGACCATCTCCTGTACTATGTCTGCAGTTTCTGACCATCTCTTATATCATGTCTGCAGTCTCTGACCATCTCTTGTATCATGTCTGCAGTCTCTGACCATCACCTGTATCATGTCTACAGTCTCTGACCATCTCTTGTATCATGTCTGCAGTCTCTGACCATCTCCTGTACTATGTCTGCAGTTTCTGACCATCTCTTATATCATGTCTGCAGTCTCTGACCATCTCTTGTATCATGTCTGCAGTCTCTGACCATCACCTGTATCATGTCTATAGTCTCTGACCATCTCTTTTATCATGTCTGCAGTCTCTGACCATCTCCTGTATTATGTCTGCAGTCTCTGACCATCTCTTGTATCTAGTCTGCTAGAGCTGCACGATTCTGGCTAAAATGAGAATCACAATTTTTTTGCTTGGAATAAAGATCATGATTCTCTCACGATTCTCGCAGCGTAACATCATCTTTCACATTATACAAAAAAATTGGGCTAACTTTACTGTTTAGTTTTTTGTTTTTAATACATTAAAGTGTATTTTTCCCCAAAAAATTGCGTTTGAAAGACTGTTGCGCAAATACAGTGTAGCTTAAAATAATGCAACAACCGCCATTTTATTCTCTAGGGTCTCTGCTAAAAAAAATATGTATAATGTTTGGGGGTTTTAAGTAATTTCCTAGCAAAAAAATACTGATTTTAACTTGTAAGCAACAAGTGTCAGAAAAAGGTTTAGTCTTTAAGTAGTTAAACTGACCTCATTTACAGACCGAAGTTCTTCCCTTTGATCTAAGACCCATCTCACACTGAGCCACGGGCTCGTTAGCGGTAAAGCGCTGCTTGTTTCAGCGGCGCTTTACCGCTGTTTAATCAGATGCTTTTCGGCTGCTAGTGGGGCGCTTTTAACCCCAAAGAAGAGGGTTAAAAATGCCCGTGTTGCAGCACTCCCAAATCGCTTTTTTAGCGTTGTATTGCTCCCAAACCGCCCTACGGATGCTGCTTCCAGGACTTTTCCTAACGTCTCGCAGGCGCACCGCCCCAGTGTGAAAAGTCACACTGAAATAAATGGGAGGCGGTTTTCAGGCACTATTTCTAGCACTAAAACGCCTGAAAACCGCCTCAGTGTGAAAGGGGTCTTAAGAACAAAATGTTACATTGTATCTCTTTGTCTCCACCTGAGGCCCCTTTCACACTTGTGTGACTTCTCCTTTAACTTTGGACATCAGAGTCGCATGACAAGTCCTACCCCATGATTCCCAATGATAAGCATTCATATCTGTGCAACTTCAAGTCGCATCGACTTCAAAGTAGTCCCTGTACTACTTTGGTCCGACTTTGATGCGAGTTGAGGTCCATAGACCTCAAGTTTACACAGGCATTTCCTGAAATTGCGGCAAAATCACGTCGAAATCACAGCCACAAGCCTCGGCAGTGTAAAACGGGCCTCAGCGATGTTGTAATAAAGTTGGCAGACTGCCTGTTTTTTTGGAGTTTTTTTGACAGCTGTCAGCAGTGAGCAGAGAACTCTCTGCACTGAATCGATGTTTTAAGATCGTGAGGGGGGCAATATCTATTCTTTAAAGATTAATCGTTCATCTCTAATGTCTGCAGTCTGACCATCTCTTGTATCATATCTGCAATCTCTGACCATCACCTGTATCATGTCTGCAGTCTCTGACCATCTTATTTATCGTGTCTGCAGTCTCTGATCATCTCTTTTACCATGTCTGCAGTCTCTGATCATCTCTTTTATCATGTCTGCAGTCTCTGACCATCTCTTGTATCATGTCCGCCATCTATGGCCATCTCTTTTATCATGTCTGCAGTCTCTGACCATCTCTTTTATCATCTCTGCAGTCTCTTATCATCTCTTGTATCATGTCTGCAGTCTCTTACCATCTCTTATATCATGTCTGCAGTCTCTTACCATCTCTTGTATCATGTCTGCAGTCTCTTACCATCTCTTGTTTCATGTCTGCAGTTTCTGACCATCTCATGTGTCATGTCTGCAGTCTCTGACCATCTCTTGTATCATGTCTGCAGTCTGTGACCATCTCTTGTATCATGTCTGCAGTCTCTGACCATCTCTTGTATCATGTCTGCAGTCTCCGACCATCTCTTGTATCATGTCTGCCATCTCTGACCATCTCTTTTATCATGTCTGCAGTTTCTGACCATCTCTTGTATCATGTCTGCAGTTTCTGACTATCTCTTGTATCATGTCTGCAGTCTCCGACCATCTCTTGTATCATGTCCGCCATCTCTGACCATCTCATGTGTCATGTCTGCAGTCTCTGACCATCTCTTGTATCATGTCTGCATTCTCTGACCATCTCTTGTATCATGTCTGCAGTCTCCGACCATCTCTTTTATCATGTCTGCAGTCTCTGACCATCTCTTGTATCATGTCTGCTGTCTCTGATCAAATCTTGTATCATGTCTGCAGTTTCTGACCATCTCTTGTATCATGTCTGCATTCTCTGACATCTCTTGTATCATGTCTGCAGTCTCCGACCATCTCTTTTATCATGTCTGCAGTCTCCGACCATCTCTTGTATCATGTCTGCAGTCTCTGATCAAATCTTGTATTATGTCTGCAGTCTCTGATCAAATCTTGTATCAATTCTGCAGTCTCTGACCATCTCTTGTATCATGTCTGCAGTCTCTGACCATCTCTTATATCATGTCTTCAGTCTCTGACCATCTCTTGTATCATGTCTGCAGTCTCTGACCATCTCTTGTATCATGTCCGCCATCTCTGACCATCTCATGTGTCATGTCTGCTGTCTCTGACCATCTCTTGTATCATGTCTGCAGTTTCTGACCATCTCTTATATAATGTCTGCAGTCTCTGACCATCTCTTGTATCATGTCTGCAGTCTCTGACCATCTCTTGTATCATGTCTGCAGTCTCTGACCATCTCTTGTATCATGTCTGCAGTCTCTGACCATCTCTTGTATCATGTCTGCAGTCTCTGACCATCTCTTGTATCATGTCTGCAGTCTCTGACCATCTCTTATATGATGTCAGCCTTCTCTAACCATCTCATGTGTCATGTCTGCAGTCTCTGACCATCTCTTGTATCATGCTCATTGCCTTTCACTAGATCCTTTTGTGTGTCTGCTGTCTGATATTAACTGAATTTTATGTTGGGCCCTTTGGTGATGTGGGGAAGGGCGGGGATGCACTTAGGACACCCCATCTTAAGAATGTTGACCACCACTGGTGTAAAGTAAACACAAGTAAGCTTTAGGCTTGACACTTTAAAACATTGTAGTTGTAGTACATACATCATTGGAAGAACCAGCTATATTTTTGCCCTCCCCTTAGAGCTGAATATTGGGTGATATCGGCCGGTTCAGTAGAAACTGGCCGACGTTCGGCCCATGTGCACGGGAGCTGGTCTGACAGAAGCCAGCCGAACGGCCAACTCCTGTTGAAGGGGCATGACAGAGAAAGGTCTGCCGATCAGTGCTCTCAGCCAATGGTTCAGCCCACTGGGTTGAATGAAGAAAACAAATAGTGTGTACTAGGCTTGTACTAGACTTTACTCCTTGAGTTTTCTTACTACAGGTACTCTTTAATAAGGCCGGGCCTTGTGTTCTCAGGAGTAGCCCGTATCACCAAGCACCAGACTCAGTCCTATTGGTTTGTATGAGATGTGCATTGCGCTCCTCTCTCCCCTCCACCTGAGAGTGTTTGTTTGTGCTAATCCTCTCCCGGCCAGCTGCTAACGGCGACATGAGGGGCTTGGCCGGCTGCCTCCGAGGGAGGGCAAGGATTGGGGGGGGGGGGGGGGCAATTAGTTCCTGATGTCCTCGCATTAGGAGCATTAATAGGACTAAACAGGGACTCCCAGATGGTGGCACTCCTCCTCATGCTTGAAACAAATTAATAGTATCCTCCTTCCTCCTCTGTTATTTTAGGAAGCTCCCCTCCTCCCTCCCGCCTGCCCGCCACTCCTCCCGTCACTGCCAGGGACATGGCTTGTTTAGGACAAAAGCACAACTCATCCCTGTAACCGAATCTATTTAATCTCCCCAGCAGGGGATGGTGAGCGGCACACGCTAGACTAAAACTTTGCAGGCGCTAGTTGTTCGGTTATTCACCCACAAGTGTTTGAAAATGTGAAAATGTTACCCCTTTGTTGCTGGGGATAAGGCAGTGCAAGGGACACTTTTTTTTTTTTTTGGTAAACCCTAACATTGCCGGCATTAACATGAAAGCTCTGCAGGTTCACTTTAAAAAACGACCGATTGAGGATGCTTCCCTGTTCTCCTTAAAGTGGTATAAAATTTTTAAAAAAAAACATTATTTTATTGCAGCTTACCAAATCTTAGATGTGGTGGCTGCATTAGTTTTCTTTTTTCAGGCTTTTTCCTTTTTATTTTCCTCTGGTGACCTAGCCAGTAAGTCTGTTGTTTTTCAGCTTCCATTAAAGTAGGGCTGTTACTGATTAAAAATTTTGTGTTCGATTAATCGATTTTTTTTTTAATCGACTAATTTTCGATTAATTATTACGCACATACAGATCCAACTACTTTTAGCTGATTTAGCACCGTAGTTATGGCAACGGCCGAAGCCGGACATAGCGGGGCATGGTTAGGACGTCACACGTCATAAACTCAGCCTTACCGGGCCCATAATTACAGCCTCACCGTGCGCATAATCGCAGCCTTACTGTGCCCATAATTGCAGCCTCACCGTGCCCATAATCGCAGCCTTACTGTGCCCATAATGCAGTCTCACCGTGCCCATAATCGCAGCCTCACCGTTCCCATAATTCTGTCTCACCGTGCCCACAATCGCAGCCTCACCGTGCCCATAATGCTGTCTCACCGTGCCCACAATCGCAGCCTCACCGTGCCCATAATGCTGTCTCACTGTGCCCACAATCGCAGCCTCACCGTGCCCAAAATGCTATCTCACCGTGCCCATAATTGCAGCCTCGCCGTGCCTATAATGGCAGCCTCACTGTGCCCATAATGCAGTCTCGCCGTGCCCATAATCCAGTCTTGCCGTGCCCATAATGCAGTCTCACCGTGCCCATAATGCAGTCTCGCCGTGCCCATAATCCAGTCTCACCGTGCCCATAATCCAGTCTCACCGTGCCCATAATGCAGTCTCGCCGTGCCCATAATCCAGTCTCACCGTGCCCATAATGCAGCCTCGCCGTGCCCATAATGCAGCCTCACCGTGCCCATAATGCAGCCTCACCGTGCCCATAATGCAGCCTCACCGTGCCCATAATGCAGTCTCACCGTGCCCATAATCCAGTCTCACCGTGCCCATAATGCAGCCTCACCGTGCCCATAATGCAGCCTCACCGTGCCCATAATGCAGTCTCACCGTGCCCATAATGCAGCCTCACCGTGCCCATAATGCAGCCTCACCGTGCCCATAATGCAGCCTCACCGTGCCCATAATGCAGCCTCACCGTGCCCATAATGCAGCCTCACCGTGCCCATAATGCAGTCTCACCGTGCCCATAATGCAGTCTCACTGTGCCCATAATTGCAGCCTCACTGTAGTCTGTGCCTGTGCCTGGATTACACAGTCTGCGGGCATCTCCCACTGTGTGTCTCGGAGCTGGGTGTGAAAACTTTGGCCGCGCTGTGAGAAAAGTCCCGCCCTCCTCCTAGATCAACTCGTGTGATAGATGCAGTGTTCTGTCTATCACACAAGCTGATCTAGGAGGAGGGCGGGACTTTTCTCACAGCGCAGCCAAAGTTTTCACACCCAGCTTGGAGACGCACAGCGGGAGATGCCCGCAGACTGTGTATGACATATAGTGGAGGAGGAGGGAGCGGAGCGCTGCGCTGCAGCCACAGCCACAGCTTGGCCCAAAGCGGCCCCAGGGCAGGCAGCCTACCGATCAAAAAAATTAACGATTAATCGAGGAATTCATCGTTAATTTCCACAGCCCTACATTAAAGTGATACAAGACTTCTATGTCCTGTATGTGGATGATGGCACTGTAATCATTTTAATAAAAAAAACATCCAAGTACCTTTTTCCTAATCGATATACAGCGGTCACATGACCCAGCTCTCTCCCAGTTTGTCTGCAGGAAAACATAAGCAGGAGGTGCTTCTAGTCCTCTGCTGCTGGTCACATGTTAAAAAAAAAAAAAAACAGCCTTTGGAATACAGAGTAAAAATAAATGCTTAAAGCGTTTGTTACGCCAACATTTCATATTCCTGATATATGCCTGCTGTACCATGTACTTGTATGAGAAAGTATCCCGTTCTCTTTGTATTGCTTCCTTTGTCTGAAATCCCTGGTGTTCCTGCCAGTCCCTCTGCTTTCCTATTAACCACTTGCCGACCATGCTATAGCCAAGTAGTTCTGGGAGGCCGTCATATGACAGCCTACCACTGGGCGCGGGCGGTGTGCCCTGTGATCACAGTGCCCGGAGGACACTGCTGATCACAGATTGAGGTAAAGAGCCAATCAGCAGCTCTTTACCACGTGATCAGCTGTGCCCATTCACAGCTGAACACGGATGTAAATAGAAGCCGGTGATCGGCACTCCTTTCCTCATGCTGACAGCGTTTGGAGAAGAGAACCAATAATCGGATTCTCTAAAAGGGACATGTACACTGTTAATCAGGGCTCTGATTATCAGAGCATTTCAAACAGTGTTCACCAATGCCGCCAATGTGTGCCTACCAGTGCTGCCAAACAGTGCCTCTCATCAGTGTCACCTACCAGTGCCACCTATCAGTGCCCATCAGTGCTGCCCACCAGTGCCTCCTCATCAGTACCACCTATCAGTGCTGCCCACCAGTGCCTCCACATCAGTGCCCATCAGTGCCCATCAATACCCCTTCATCAGTGCCCATCAATACCTCTTCATCAGTGCCCATCAGTGCAGCCTATCAGTGCCCATTAGCGAAGGAGAAAAATTACCTGTTTCCAAAAATTCCAAAAGTTTTCCAACAAACCTATCTGAAAAAGTGTTTTTTTTTTTTTGTTTTTTTTTTTCAGTCTTTAGTCTTCAGACTTCAGACTTTTTTCATTTGTTTAACAAAAAATAAAAAACCCAGTGGTGATTAAATGCCACCAAAGGAAAGCTCTATTTGTGTGAAAAAATTATAAAAATGTCATTTGGGTACAGTGTTGCATGATCGCGCAATTGTCATTCAAAGTGCGACAGCGCCGAAAGCTGAAAATTGGCCTGGGCAGGAAGGGGGTAAAAGTGCCCAGTAGGCAAGTGGTTAAAAACTGACCACACTAAGCAGAGAACACACAGTGGTCAGTTCTCTAACTATGCTGGGAACTCGGTGTGCTCTCTTCCAATGATCAGACTTGTCCTGACACACTGCCCCTGCACAGTTATTCACTGGGAAGATCAGTGTCCTGCTGTTTCTCCTTCCCTAGCTCTCTGAGCTCCTTATGCAGGTAAGTGATCACTTATAAAAAAAAGAGGGTGAAAATAATAATATCATGTTTTTTATATGTTGTTTTAGAAGGTGAGGGTTTACATATACTTTAAAGCTGAGCTCCAAAATAAAATTACTTATAAATTAAAGCTGAATGGCTACAGCCTCCGGGATTGTGTATAAATCTGACAAATAGACTACTGCCCTGCCAGATAGAAGCATTGCCCTCCCCCTCCCCCGTGTTCCCCCGCCATATATTCCAGGCTTCGCTTGCCCATCTGTTGCCCCAGGATCGACATAGTGGGTGCTGCCGGGGTGTAGGGGGAGCGGGTGCCGCTCTCCTCCTCACCTTGACCCGTAAAGCAACGTTTTTGACGTCACTTCCGGGTCCGCCTCCGCAATCTGCATCGCATTACATTTAGTGGAGCACAGGGGAGACATGCAGGGTTTAAACCCCGAATGTCTCATTTACCACTTGCCAACCAGCCGCCGTCATACTGCAGCAGGTCAGCTCGTTCCCGCAAATCGCCAGAGGTGTATGTTGGCACCTTTTAAGGGCGATAGCAGGTGCGCGCCCGCTGCAGGGCGGGGGACCCGATTTGCGTGCCCACCGGTCACGATGTCCGCCGGCCACCCGCGATCGCAGCCACAAGAGCCAGAACAGGAATCTGTGTATGTAAACGCACAAATCCCCATTCTGACAGGAGAGGAGAGACAGATCTGCTGTTACTACTGATCAGGAACAGCGATCTGTCTCCTCCTCTAGTCAGTCCCAGCCCCCATACAGTTAGAAACGCTCCTAGGGAACACATTTAACCCCTTGATTGCCCCCTAGTGTTAACCCTTTCCTTACCAGTGACATTTACACAGTAATCAGTGCATTATTATAGGACTGATCACCGCATAAATGTCAGTGGTCCCAAAAAAGTGTCCGATCTGCCTGCCGCAACGCCGCAATCCCGCTAAAAATCGCAGATAGCCGTCATTACTAGTAAAAAAAAAAAATACATAATAAAAATGCCATAAATGAATCCCTATTTTGTAGATGCTTTAACTTTAATGCAAACCAATCAATATAAGCTTATTGCGATTTATTTATTTATTTTTTTACCAACAATATGTAGAAGAATATATATCGGCCTAAACTAATGAAGAAATTTATTTTTTTACATTTTTTGGGGGGATATTTATTATAGCAAAAAGTAATATTGTTTTGTTTTTTTTCAAAATTGTCGCTATTTTTTTGTTTATAGCGCAAAAACTAAAAACCGCAGAGAGGATCAAATGCCACCAAATGAAAGCTCTATTTGTGGGAAAAAAAGGACATAAATTTTGTTTGGGTACAGCGTCGCACGACCGCGCAATTGTCAGTTAAACTGACGCAGTGCCGTATCACAAAAAATTGCCTGGTCATTAGGTGGTTAAGGAGAACCTGTCACCACAAAATCATCCCCCATGTAATGAAAAACTATTTTTTTTTTTAAATTTGAAAAACCCGGTCCAACCCGGTACTAGCAGGGTGTACCTAATAAAGTGGCTGGTGAGGGTATATTACATATGCAATTACTGCTTCCTTCATAGTAGTGCTATAGAGCATTCAAGTCTTAAGGCTGCCATACACAGCTAGATCTGTGGGCAGTTCATGCTGAGTCGGCAAAATTTTGAGACCCCCTCCCTGTTGGCACCAACTGACTCAACAAAATATAATTGTTCTATTTATTATTGTCGAAGGAACCAGGTGGAAAAATTGCATTTTCAAGAAAAAGAAGTGAAGGGAAAGCTTCTCAACAAGACATAGACAAGAAAATAAACTTGACAAGGGTTTAAAACTGTCCTTATTTTATCCAGGGGCTAAAAATAAAACTTTTGCTTTTAGATTTACTTCGGTGAAACCAATCCAGTGGGTGGTGCCTCCAGTCTACAGCAGCCAAAGATTCCTCAGCATCCAGCAAACTTTTGCATGTGTTGGATGCTTGGTGGCCCGATGGCCGCTGTAGTACCTTCCTTTTTTTTTCTATGGTCGCTGTGATCACCTTTCACTACATTCACTTTTCTTTTTTTTCTAATGTTAGTGGTTGGATTTATTTAAGACTTAGTGGTTGTAGACATAAAATATGAACAAAACATATCCCTCTATAGTGTTAACTTGTCTCAATTAGGAGCACTAAGTGTCTTTTTTGTCTGCTGCTTCGTTCCTCTGCTATCAGCATGAATCCTTTCTGACAAGGTTTCCTGACACCAAGAGAAAAAAGGTGACCATGGAGGGATCTCCAGCTGTTTGACAGCCTCAGCTCTGTCCCTGTGAGCTGTGTGAAGGGGGGTGTGTCCCTTCCCTCCAATCAGCTGTCAGATCTCTCCTCACTGAGCTCTGCAGAGTGTAACTTCAGATCTCTTCCCCCTCTTTTCAGAACTATCAGACAAGCTTATAAATTCACCACTTTGAATGGCTGTAGAGAAGAGATACCTGCAGATAGACAGGTACAACTTATGTAGGAGGATTTGTTTCATCTCTGTGTATCGCCTGAGGCCAGTCACTTCACTTAGTATATGTGAGGGTGTACAACCACTTTAAAGGGGTTGTGAACCTTCAATGTTTTTCACCTTAATGCATTCTATGCATTAAGGCGAAAAACCTTCTGTAGTGCAGCAGCCCCCCAGATCCCCCCTTTTACTTACCTGAACCTGGTCTTTCCAGTGACGAGAACAAGCACACTAGCTCCAGCCGGTATCTCAGGTCCTCATTGGATAGATTGACGGCAGCAGGAACCATTGGGTCCCGCTGCTGTCAGTCAGATCCAATGATGCGGGAGCCAGGGGGCGGGGCCTGTGGTCTGTGTCAAAGGACGCAGCAGCAGGACACGGGAGCGTGCCCGCACGACGAGTGCCCTGAGGGAGAGCGGCTCTCCAACCGGGCACTCGAGGAGGAGGAGCCAGGAGCACCGCTGAAGGACCCCTGAAGAGGAGGATTGGGGCCACTCTGTGCAAAACCAACTGCACAAAGGAGGTAAGTTTGACATGTTTGTCATACTTGCATATCATTTAAGGTTTATGGGTACCTTAAGGTTAAAGCTTAAGATTCCCAGATGGAAAAATGCAGATTCCCTTTACATTAAATTGCACATGTTGACTAATTATTCTGTTTTTATTTTTATTTTTAGGAAAGGACTGAAGTTTTCCAACAATTCACCGAAGCTAAAGCTGGGATACTACTGTGCACAGTAAGTAACCGAGCTGTATAACCCTCCAAAGGGGAATTTATCAAAACTGGGGCGGATGTACAAGGCAACCAATCAGCTTCTACCTTTCATTTTCAAAGCTTAACTGAACAAGCTGAAGGTGGAAGCTGATTGGTTGCCATGCACAGCTGCTTCAGATTCTGTCTATCCCAGTTGTGATAAATTCCCCCCCCCCCCCCATTGTTCTCTTTCCAACTGCTGCAAAATGACAGTTTAAGTGGGGTTCCACCCAAAAAACAAAAATACCTGGAAAAATTCTAAAAAAAAACCCAAAAAAACATTTGGATATTTTTTTTTTTTCACTTACCTCTAAATGCCTGTTGCTAGGTGGTCCCTCGTAGTCTGCCTGTTCCTTTGCCTGGGCTGGTGACATCACTTCCCCCTCGGCACAGGAAGGGCTCCGCTCTGCTCCCTCCCTCCTGTCAATCATCTGGGACCCATTACAGGTCCCAGGTGATTGAGCGGCCAATCACGGCGCCGCTCGCGCATGCGCAGTGGGTGCCAGGCTGTGAAGGGGGAGGGGGAGACGAGCGTGGCTTCGATCCCCCGCATCGCTGGACCCAGGGACAGGTGAGTGTCCAATTAAAAGTCAGCAGCTGCAGTATTTGTAGCTGCTGACTTTAAAATTTTTTTTTTTTTGACGGCCCCCCTGGGTGGAACTCCTCTTTAAGGACATTCATATAGATAAAGAAGAAAATCATCCATGCATTTTTAACCTGAACGAGAATACTGGACCATCTACCCTTTGTAAGTTCTCCTCCTGGTGCTACAGGGCTCTCTTTATACAAAGATGGAACAAAGAAAGCATCCCAGGTATCCCTTTAAATAAACCTTGTCCTTAGAATGGCTCACAATTTTCAAGCAGTAAAACATTGCACATTTAAAGGGATGTACAGTACATGATGTATCTTCCATGTAACCATAGAAAACATTGTAGTCTGTTTTCTTATTTTATATTTTTGACACACAGAGTAGCCAAAAACTGCTAAAAAGTCTTAAAATTTCAAACTAGTCCATGGCCTCTAAACTGCTCGTAGCATAGAATGCCTATAACACATTTTCTTTCTTAGAACAAGTGTAGTATGTATTCACAGTAGTTTGCAAACTTTAAGGTCTGGGGTCCAAGGCTGGATTATTAACAAGGACACTATCCGCATGGAGTTTGTATGTTTTATGTACAGTGGCAAGAAAAGTATGTGAACCCCTTGGAGTTAACTGGTTCAAACACAATGGGGTTGATTTGCTTATTGTCTGTGCACTGCAAGTTCTAAAATTACTTAGAACCCCAAACATTATATATATATATATATATATATATATATATATATATATATATATATATATATCAGAGACCCTAGAGAATAAAATGTCAGTTGTTGCAATATTTTATGTCACACTGTATTTGCGCAGCGGTCTTTCAAACGCTTTAAAAAGAAAAAATAAACAAACATTTTAATGAAATAAAAAAAAAGAACAGTAAAGTTAGCCCAATTTTTTTTCTATAATCTGAAAGATGATGTTACGCCAAGTAAATAGATACCTAACATGTCATGCTTTAAAATTGCATACACCCATGGAATGGCGACAAACTACGGTATTTAAAAATCTCCATAGGCGATGCTTTAAATTTTTGTACAGGTTACCAGTTTAACATTACAGAGAAGGTCCAGTGCTAGAATTATCCCTCTAACAATCACGGTGATACCTCGCATGTGTTTGAACACCGTTTACACATGTGGGCGTGACTTGCGTATGCACTCGCTTCTGTGTGCGAGCTCGGAGGGAGGGGGCGCTTAAAAATTTTTTTTTTTCTCTCTTATTTATTTTACTTTTTATTTTTATTTTTTTTACACTGTCCCTCTAAAAAATGTTTTAATCACTTTTATACCTATTACAAGGAATGTAAACATCCCTTGTAATAGAAATAAGGATGACAGGTCCTCTTTATTGAGAGATCTGGGGTCAAAAAGACCCCAAATCTCTCATTTATCTTAAAAAAAAAATGAGGAGAAGAAAAAACATCCCTTTAAGGCTGAGAGGTGGAAGTGATGTCAGACGTCGTTCCGGTCCTCCAAGGGCATAGAGCCGAGTGGGGGCTATCTTGCCCTCACTCAGCTTCCTGCATGGAAGCTTCCTGCCTCGGCCGCATCGGATGTATTCCCGGGTTACCAATGGTTTTGGTAAGTTTGGGAAACATCGGGAAGCTGGGGGGGGGGGGGGGCACCTCATCTGCGGCTTTAGCGGCAGACCTGCCGCTGAGAACGCTTTTATCTGAAAGCTGGTCGCCTGCTGTAAATAATGTTGCCAGGGCTATGGCAGGTAGCTGCTGCCATAACCCTGGTATTTAACATCAAAATAATGACGTACATTTACAGTTAGGCGGTCGGCAAGTGGTTAATAAGAGACACTCAAATATTTTAAGATTGCTGTTCATAGGAAGCATCAGCTAACGTGAACCATGCCTCACAAAAAGTACAAAAAAGTAAAAAGTAGCTCTCGAAGACAAGTGATCAAGAGTGGTTGATCTGCATAAGGCTGGAAAGGGATACAAAGCAATCTTAAGTGTTTAGGCAGCCATAGGTCGACAGTTAGACAAATTGTCTATTAATGGAGACAGTTTAGTACTGTGGCTACCAGGGGCGTAACTAGAAATCACAGGGCCCCATAGCAAAATGTTGTATGGGCCCCCCCACACAAAAAAATGGCGGGACTTAAATTAAATAGTGGCCGTGGCTCAAATCTGAGATGAATGAGGAGAAAGAAAGAAAGACTATATGTGTTCCAGAAAGTTTAACAGTCAACAGATAAAGATACTCCAAACACCTGGTGTTGTCGCTTCAATCACCCTCACCTGTGCCCAATGCGGCCTGTGTGTTCCCAATGCAGCGTGGCCTGCCTGTGCCCAATGCAGCCTCACCCGTGCCCAATGTGGCCTGCCCGTGCCCAATACAGCCTCACCTATGCCCAATGCAGCGTGACCCGTGCCCAATGCAGCCTCACCTGTGACCAATGTGGCCTGCCTGTTCCCAATGCAGCCTCACCTGTGCCCAATGCAGCCTCACCTGTGGCCAATGCAGCCTCACCTGTGGCCAATGCAGCCTCACCTGTGCCCAATGTGGCCTGCCTGTTCCCAATGCAGCATGGCCTGCCCGTGCCCAATGCAGCCTCACCTGTGCCCAATGCAGCCTCACCTGTGCCCAGTGTAGCATGACCCGTGCACAATGCAGCCTCACCTGTGCAGAGAAAGAGGCGAGCCAGTGGCGGAACTACCGGGAGGATGAGGAATGCATACTGCAGCCCTCAAATGGCTGTTGGTGAGCGTGGGGCTGCCTCAGAGGGGGGGGGGGGGCGAGCACCGGCCGCACAGTCCCCCAGCCAGGGGAAGTGAGGAGAGGAAGAGGAGCTTTGTTGCCTGTCCACTGAAGGAGAACTACTGCGTTGTTTTTAATTTTTTTTTTTTTACCCCCCACCCTTTGTGTTTACATGGAAGTTCCCTTAGACCTCCCTCCCCCGGGCGCCAAACCTCACATCCCCCCCATTCCCTGGACTTTCAGTACTGTGCCTTCAGGCTCTGCAACAAAGGGGGGGGCAACTCTGACTTTAGCAAAAAATGCTCGGAAGCCCCCTTGGAGCTCGGACAGTTTTTTTTTTTTTTTCTCAAACAAAAAGGTTTTTATTTCAGCAAGAAGTTATTACATACAGTTCCGGAACAGACATGTTAGACTATACAATAGCGGTACAATCAGACTTGTAGATAACACATATTGTATCCCTTATCCCTCATACTTTCCTAATCAAGCATATCATAGTATTGCATCTCACCCATTAAACCTCCACCTGCACATCCTTATCTTCATCAATGCAGAGTATAATCGTTTATTCTTATTTATTGGAACAGTACAGTTATCAGTTTTTCTAAAATAAACGGTCCATCACTAGATCTACTGGCGCTAGTCCGGGGACTCCCAGCCACTGTGCCCAGAGTTTTTCAAATTTTTTGGATGTTCCCCTATGTTGAAAAATAATTTTTTCCAAACGGATGGTGTTTCCCATTTGTTTGATCCACTCCTGTTTCGTGGGAGGGTCTTCAGATTTCCAATGCCTAAGAATTAGCATACGTGCCTGAAATAGAGTCCTATTAACGGCTTGCTTAAGGATATCACCTGTCAATAAGTCATCTATTATCCCTAATAGGCATGGTTTGGGGTCTAATGGTATCTGTACCTGAAAGACCATATTAATGGTATCCAGCACCTCTTTCCAATATAAATGAAGTTTAGGGCACCTCCATAGGAGGTGAATAAGATCTCCGTGCTCTCTACGACATCTTGTGCATGTGGGGTCTGTGCCAGCACCCATACGGGCAAGCCTAGCCGGTGTATAGTGTACCCTGGACAATATATATAACTGGGACAGTTTTTGAGCAGCATTCAATGAGCACAGGGGGACCGCCTGCAGAGCCTCGTCCCACTGTTCCTCTTCAAACGCGCCAACATCCTGTTCCCACCTGGTCATAACCTTCAATGGCGAGTCCCCCATAACCAAACCCAGAAGCATAGCGTAGCAGTCCGATATGAACCCTTTATATGTATCTATTTCTAGGAGGAAGTTAAAGACAGGCGCGGGTTCTAGGGTCCAGGTCTCTGGACCACCCTGGGCATCTATCGCATGTTTAAGTTGGTGGTAGTAAAAATTCATGGAAAGCGGTAGCCGAAAGGCCTCTCTAAGTTCCGGAAAGGATCTTAGCTTGCCATCTTGGAATATATGCGTCATGTGTGATACCCCATATTGCTTCCATTTCCTCCCATATGGTATTTTTGCTATTTCCATGTAGTAGTTATTTTCCCAGATTGGGCTATATTTAGTGTATCCTTGTACTTTCTGTAGCATCCTGGTCTTATTCCAAATCTTTTGCATAAGAGCATAAGTTGGAAAGAGTTTGTTGGATTTGTTGTAATGCAACGCCTCTAGTCCTTCCATGGCCTCACCCTTGACCGTAAAGCGGAGCAGCTGGGCTGAGGGGTCCCGCAGATTTAGTTCTATTTCCTGTGTAGGCTTCAGAACTCTGGTAATGTGCTGTAGCTGGGCAGCTAAGTAATATACCCAAGGATTAGGGAGCGCCAGTCCCCCGTCATCCTTGGGACGCTGGAGTTGCTCAAGTTTAATTCTGGGTGGTTTTGATAGCCATATAAAAGATCGGAAGAGTGAGTTAATAATTCTGAACTTTTTTAAAGTAATGACCATTGGGGAATTATGGAGAACATATAACAGTTGGGGCATAAGGATCATTTTTATTAGATTAATCCTACCTACTTGTGACAACCTCAATTTGCTCCGAGCTCGGACAGTTTGCATTGCGGCAATATAGCACAGCGACCTGCTTTCTGCCTGACCCGGAAAAAGCATCAACTTTTACTTAAGTGCCTTACTGCTTCTGTATCCCAGGGGAGTGGGGAAGCGGAAGCCAGACATATTCTGCACCTTGAGGTCAACAGGTGGTACCGTGGTCCAAAAACTGCCTTTTACACTGAAACTCTGGACTTTCTCCCATTTCCTCTCCCCACACCTTAACCCTTTTTTTTCTTTTGTAGGAGATGAGCCCTCCCTCTCAGCCAGAACTAACCTCTGGCCGCTGCACATTCCTAAGCGGCGGGCGGTGGACGATCTGGGCGCTATTCTCTCCTCGGGGGAGGGAAAAGGGGTGGAGACTGCTGTCCTGCGATGCCGTCTATAGTTCAACTTTGACCCCCGCTCCCTTTTTTTTGTTGCTCAGGCAGGATGTCACCAGTTTTAACATATATAGCATCTGCCTTCCTGACCCCTCCCCCATACAAACTGATTTATGGGCGATAAGAGGCGCAGATTTCAAAGATGGAACTCCAGCAGCAGCAAAGTTGTCCAGCTTGGAGAACGCCACAGCCAGGAACCTACTGGGCAAAGACCCATCAACATCCATGGCCGTAGTCCGAGTCTTTTTTTGTCTCCACTGTCTGTGGCCCCACTGCATTATTGCACTAATAAAAAGCCCCGCGGCTGCCTCAGAGTGGGGGGGCGAGCACCGCCCGCACGGTCCCCCAGCCAGGTGAAGTGAGGAGAGGAAGAGGCGAGCTGTCACTACGAGCACAGAGCTCAGCTGCAGGAGCTTTCAATAGACTTTCCTGTGTTCCCGGGACTCCACGTCATATAGCCCCGCCTCTTGGCCCGGCGCTTTTGATGACGTCATATGTCCCTCATTGGACCGGCGTCCTGTCTATCAAAGATGCCTGGCCAAGAGGCGGGGCTATATGACGGGGAGTCCCGGGAACACAGGAAAGTGTATTGAAAGCTCCTACAGCTGAGCTCTGTGCTCGTAGTGACAGCTCGCCTCTTCCTCTCCTCACTTCCCCTGGCTGGGGGACCGTGCGGGCGGTGCTCGCCCCCCTGCAGTATGCATTCCTCATCCTCCCCAGGGCCCCTCTCAGCTGCGGGCCCCATAGCGACCGCATGGCTCGCTATGGCGGTAGTTCCGCCACTGGTGGCTACTCTTTCTAGAAGTAGGTGCCCAGCCAAGATGACTCCCAAGACACAACACAGAATCCTCAATGAGATAAAGAAGAACCCACGAGTAACAACTAAGGCTTGGAGACATCACTGGAACTGGCAAACATCCCTGTTTATGAGTTTACTATACGTAAGTCTTTGAACAGGCAGGGTGTACATGGCAGAACACCACGGAGTAAGCCACTGCTCTCTAAAAATAACATTGCTGCGCGTCTGAAGCACCAATGGGAAAATATTTTTGGACTGATAAAAAAAAAAGTTAGGAAGGATAGTCAGCATTATGTATGGCACAAAAAAGACACAGCTTGCCAACATCAAAACATCATCCCAACTGTGAATTGTGGTGGGGGGAACATCCATATTTGGGCTTGCTTCACTGCCTCAGGGACTGGACCACTTGCCATCATTGAGGGGAAAATGAATTCCCAAGTTTCCCAAATACAGAATAATGTGGCTGTCCGCCAGCTGAAGCTCAGCAGAAGATGGGTGACGCAGTAGGACAATGACGTTAAGCATCGACGTAAATCCACCACAGACTGGCTTCACAAAAATAAAGTTCAACTTTTAGAGTGGGCCAGTGGCCCAGACCTTAACCCCATAGAGATGCTGTGAAATTACCTCAAGAGTGACGTTCATACCAGGCACCCTACAAATGTGTCTGAGCTGAAGCAGTAAAGAGCAATGATTGCTCCTAAACATTGTGCAGGTCTGATCCAGAGCTACCAAAAGCGCTTGCTTGAAGTCATTGCTGCCAAAACAGGTTTGACCAGCTATTAACTCCAAGGGTTCACTTTAGTTTTTCTCCAGTAATGAATGTTAGATTTAGATTTATTTGCGTGTTATCAGATTAAACACATTGTGTTTGTCTATTGTTGTGATATTCTATGGCAAATTACTGAAACAAACCAGTTCAAAGAGGTTCACATACTTTTTCATGTCACTGTATCTGCATAAGGTTCTTCCCACAGTTCAAAACATGGTAGTAGCTTAATTAGATTAATTCCTAAGTGGCTCTCCTATGTATGGCTTTTCTCCTTGACTATGTAGAAGCGTTAAATTGTAAACTTCTTCAGGGACGGGGAAAGAAATTACTATTTCATTGCTCTCCTGAGCCTGCAGTTGGGATTTTTAGATCCACACACAAATACATGGGCCAGCTGACACCAGTTAACCTACCAGCATGTCCACATAGGCACAGGAAGAACATGCAAACTCCATTGAGGTAGTGTCTGAGATTCAAACCAAGGACCCCAGGCATAAGTGCTAACCATTAAGCAACTGTACTGGCTGCAGCAAGGCTTATAAATTATTCACCGATCAGCCAAAACCGTATGACCACCGTCAGGTTAAGTGAATAACATTGATTATCTTGTTACAATGGCATCCAAAAGTCGGTGGGATATATTAGCCAGCAAGTAAGCATGTTATCCCTTAAGTTGATGTGTTCAAAGCAGAAACAATGGGCATGCACAGTTTGCTGTGTATGGAGCTGCGTAGCCGCAGACCAGTTAGGGTGCCCATGCTGACCTGTGTCCACAACAAAAGGGCCTACAATGGGCAAGTGAGCATCAGAACTGGACCACGGAATAATGGAAGAAGGTGGCCTGGTCTGATGAATCACGTTTTCTTTTATATCATGCAAATGGCTGGGTTGCATGTGCATCACTTACCTGGGGAAGGGATGGCACCAGGATGCAGTATGGGAAGAAGGCAAGCTGGTGGAGGCAGTGTGATGCTTTGGGCAATGTTCCGCTGGGAAACCTTGGGCCCCTCCATTCATGATGATGTTACTTGACACATTCCACCTACCTACACATTGTTGCTGATCAAGTACACTCCTTCGTGAAAACGGTATTCCCTAATGGCTATGGCTGCTTTCAGCACACTGCAAAAATAGTTGAATAATGGTTTGAAGAACACAACAAGTTTGAGCTGTTGACTTGGCCTCCAAATTCTCCAGATCTCAACCAATCAATCATCTGGTGGTGCTGGAAAAATAACTCCAATCCATAGAGGTGCCACCTCACAACTTACAGGATAGATACCACAGCATACCTTCAGAGGTTTAGTGGTGTCCATACCTCAATGGGTCAGGGCTGTATTGGGAGCAAAAGGGGCTGTTTTGGAGGCAAAAGGGGGCCTACTCAATATTAGCTGGGTGGTTATAAAGTTATGGCTGATTGGTGTATATGTACATTATTATAATGCAATCTCTGATTCCTTCTTATTAGTGCTATGGAGTGTTCAAGTCTTAAGGCTGGCGTGCATTTTGGCCGATTCATGCTGAAACAGCCAACATTCGAGCCATGGGTATTCCTATTGGCACCACCCGACTCTATAACATTTGATTCTTCCAATGACTTTGTCAAAAGTGCTAGGTAAAAATTACCAGATAACAGTGCCTGCATCCGAACAGATGTAGGTACTGTTTGGGCATTATGACAGCTGCTGGACAGCTGTTGCATTATGACAGGGCAGATTCATCCATCTGTGCTGTTTTGCATAGATGGATGAATCTGTTCTGTTTCTCTTCTTCAGCCTGAAACTTTATGTGTATGACCAGCTTTTCTGATCCTCTTATCTCACAGCAAGTCTAACAGAATGGGCCATTAGATGCTCTGCAGATCCTAGTAATGTGAAACCCCCTGAAGCCACAGACACCAGAGATCTAGGCCACATGTTTACAACATAGGAGATCGTGGAGATCTAGGCTGCCTTGGCTCTAGGCCACATGTGTACAACATAGGAGACTATGGAGATCTAGGCTGCTTTGGATCTAGGCCACATGTGTACAACATAGGAGACTATGGAGATCTAGGCTGCTTTGGATCTAGGCCACATGTCTACAACATAGGAGACCACAGAGATCCAGGCTGCATTCAAGTTACATTGGCTCTAAGTCACATGTCTACAACATAGGAGACCACGGAAATCCTGGCTGCATTGGCTCTAGGCTACATGTGTACAACAAAGGAGACCACGGAGATCTAGGCTGCATTGTCTCTAGGCCACATGTCTACAACATAGGAGACCACAGAAATCTAGGCTGCATTGGCTCTAGGCTACATGTGTACAACAAAGGAGACCACGGAGATCTAGGCTGCATTGTCTCTAGGCCACATGTCTACAACATAGGAGACCACAGAAATCTAGGCTGCATTGGCTCTACGCCACAAGTTTACAACACAGGAGATCCACGAAGATCTAGGCTGCATTGGCTCTAGGCTACATGTTTACAACATATGAGACCATGGAGATCAAGGTTGCATTGGCTCTAGGCCATATGTCTACAACATAGGAGACCACAGAGATCTAGGCTGCATTGGCTCTAGGCCATATGTCTACAACATAGGAGACCATGCAGATCTAGGCTGCATTTGCTTTAGGCCATATGTCTACAACATAGGAGACCATGGAGATCGTGGCTGCATTGACTCTAGGTCACATGTCTACAACATAGGGCTTATTTAATTGAAAAGTTTGTAAACACCTGTAATGCTTCTGGTAACCACACACTTCTAAGCTTGGCTGCCTAGGCTTTAGCTGATATGACAGAACCTGGCAGTATGGATATGCTCTGGCATGTTTGGATCCTAGTCCAGACCCACCTGAGTGAGCCCGCTAGGAAGCTGTCACTGTACTAGGCCAATTATCCGCGGCTATGACATTCCCCACCTCGCAACCGCATAAGGGGGTGTGCATATGTGTGGCTTCGGGGCGGCAAATGCCTTGGCCACTTGTGATTGGCCGTACAGTGACAACTTTTGGGCAGGTTCAATCAGATGGGCCCAGACTAGGATCCGAACACTCCTGAGCTCATCCCTACTTGGAAATAGCTGTTTTGTATTTATGGTAGGAAGAGGTAGCTTTTCCACTCAAAAAAATAAATAAAAAAATTGTGATTGGTTTTTCTGGTACATGCACATTTATTTTGTGTGAATTTTAATGTTAGATCCACTATGGCATTATGCTGCCATCTTAGATAGAAACAATGCTCACTGAAGTTCTTCAAGCACTGACTTCTTACTCTGCCCGGTCCTTGAACGTCCTTCATTTCCCCTCCACTGGCAGGAGACGGTGGAGTTTGATGCTGCTTCTCCGCGGCTCTGGCACTCTTCAGCAGCAGCCAGTTTGTGGCCTCCATCGCACAGGCAGCCAGCCTGCTGCATGCTACAGAAGGCTGCGCAATTAGCTTTCTAATAGTGGCAGCTGTTGATCGGAGGACGTGTGAAGCTTGGAGCCTTCCGACCCACCACCAACTTGTAAATTACAGCTATCTGGAGTAATTAGTGCCGAAAAAACAGCTTAGCCGACTGCAGAAAGAGAGGCGGAGCAATGCTTAACCTCTTCGCTGCCACGGAGGAGGCTCCCGGGGCTCGTCTTTGCCCTTTGCTTTTTCTAAGCTAAGCAGAAAATCCAGGAATATAGCGTTTACCTGTCTCCTGCCTTTCTATGGCTAAACCATTGGGTAGAATAACACAGCAGAAAATGTTTTGCCCGCAGCAGGATGTTATGTTTTTTGTGCGTTGTGAAAAATGAAATCGGCATCACACACTATACAATTTTATCCTGCAGCAAATCCTGTCAAGTCGGAGATTTATTATTCCCAACCACCCTGCTTATCCAGATCCTGAAAATTAGGGTGATGAATGGCCTGAAGTACAGCAGACGGTACTGCTTTAGGAGCCCACAGCAGCCGCTGCCATGATCCGATGCCTAGGCTGAATGGGAGGAATTAGCCAATCACAATTCTTAAGGTGGCCATAGATAGATCGAACATCAGGTGGTTCAGCAGGGACTATGTCCGTTCTCGTTCGAGAGGAGTCAATCTAATCTCTCGCCAGCGCTTGCAGCCAATAATAACTTATTGGAAAAGAAAACTGATCTGTGTATGGCCAGCTTCATCCTTTCCAGAGATCAGATGACCTTATGTCTAGGCATTTGATCATGTGATCTCTCGTACCTGCCTTTCAACAGAGGTCAGATATCCAAATGTCCAAGCATTTGATCACATGACAGGGAGGATTAGCCAATCTGAAGATTCTCCTCATTAACAGAGATCACATGACCCCATACCTATGTATTGGCTCACATAACCAATCCACTGTGGGATCACAGAGCAGTGTTTTCTGGTCAAGGACTTTCAAGGAGTGGTGTGTAAAGTAACAATGGCTGTCAACCTTTAAGTTCCCTTTAATGTCTGCTGTTGGAAATTGATCAAAAATCGTTATTGTTGCGTCTGTACTACCCCGTCTCACAATCCGATAGAAACAGTATTTTTATAGAAGGCTTGTATCCTAGCTGGAGTTTACCTTTAATCAAAATTGCCTTGCGCACAAATGGGATTGGCACAGTGTCTGGCCGTGACATTGTTGAAGTAATGGCCAAATTATGCTTATAAACACTTCGGATTCAAATATTGGCGGCGACCGTTTTCTCAGCCAGATTCCGCTTGAAATTGCAGGCACCGTTACGACTTTGACTCGTCCTGACGTTTCAGATTTAGTTCCGCTCGCTTGAGCTTCCTCCGTCAACCCCGGATGGCGCAGATGGAAGTCAGCTTGCTCTGGTGCCCGCCTGTCAGCCGGATTAAAATGACTCATTTATTTGCCGTCGAAGCTCACCAAGTATGGCAGCTAGCGGGGCGAACAGGGGCCTCGGAGCCTCCGCCAGAGAAATCCAGGCAGCCGTCTCGCCCTTTCCGTCCTGCCAAAAGTCATTATTGCTGAACGCGGAGAGCCACCAGCGGGGAGGCGTCCCCCGCCGTTACAGCGACAGATTGGGCTGCGTAATAAAGTCAGGCTGAGGCGAGCAAGGGAGGCCAAGGCACTTGGCTGAAGGTGCCAGAATATGGCAACATGAGTTAGCCTGGCTGAGTAAACAGTAAAACATTTTCTAAATGACCTTTTTGCATCTCGCCCCCCTCCTGCCCCCCTCCTCTTCACACCCACGGTAAAGATGAACTGTAGATGGGCGCCCTGCCAGTGTTGGGCAAGGTGGCTGCACTAAATACTGCTGCAATCTGGGATTGGATGAGCGGAGTGTCAGTTTCGTGATTCACCCCATGCTGATGCTGCAGCTCTGGCTGTACACTCTGCAAATGTGCTTGTGACTAGTGCTGCCTCTCTAGATCATTTCTCTTTTCATATCAGTAGCTAGCTTTCAAGGAAACATGCTACAAGACAAATACAAGGCTTGACTTTTCTGATCTCCTTCTAGAAAAAGCTAGTTTGTTGGCTGTCATTCTGATCCTCTCACTTTCACCTCTCGGGTCTTTGACCTGGGCCATGAATGCAAATCAGATCTTATGACTGCATTGTGACTTTACCTGCTGCATGCTTATTCCAGCTTCAACAGATGTCAATCAAATGCTCATTTTCTGTTGAGCAGGGATGGCCACATTGATTTAACCACTTCAAGTCTGGACACTTTCACCCCCTTCCAGTCCAGGTCATTTTTCAGCTTTCAGCGCTGTCACACTTTGAGTGACAATTACACTGTACCCATATGACATTTTTTTGAGACAGATAGAACTTTTCTTTGGTGGTATTTAACCACTTCAATACCAGGCACTTAGACACCTTCCTGCCCAGGCCAATTTTCAGCTTTCAGCGCTGTCGCAATTTGAATGACAATTGCACGGTCATACAACACTGTACTCAAACTAAATTTTTATTATTTTGTTTCCACAAATAGAGCTTTCTTTTGGTGGTATTTCATGACCTCTGCATTTTTTATTTTTTGCGTAAATTTTTTTTGTAAATAAGTAAGTTTTTTTCTTCAATGACGGGCACTGATATGGCTGCACTGACGGGCACTGATAAGGCGGCACTGATGGGCACTGATAGGTGGCACTGATAGGTGGCACTGATGGGCACTCATAGGTGGCACTGATGGGCACTCATAGGCGGCACTGATGGGTACTTATGGGTGGCACTGATAGGTGGCACGGATGGGCACTGATAGGTGGGCACTGATAGGTGGCACTGATGGGTGGCACTGATGACACAGATTGGTGGCATTGATGACATCACTAATGTTACATCTTATATAATGGTGCCAGTCAGTGCCCATTTGTGAGCACTGATTGGCACAGATTGGGCATAATTTGCACATGTGGATGGCCATGGGGTACATACCTGGCCATCCACATGTTGCCCCCTTCCCTGGTGGTCTAGTGTGGGCATTTGAGGGGGGGGCTGCGCTGATAAACAATCAGCGCAGACCCCCCCCCTGTCAGGAGAGCCGCCGATCGCTCTCCTCTACTCACGTCTGTCAGTGAGGAAAAGCCGATCAACGCCTTTTTCTGTTGACATCGTGATCAGCCGTGATTGGACACGGCTGATCACATGGTAAAGAGCCTCCACCGGATGGACATCATATGACGCCCAGTCAGGATAACTGAACCACCACCCGGCCATCATTTTGCTATAGGCCGGGCGGGAAGTGGTTAATCACCACTGGGTTTTTTTGTTTTTGGTTTTTTTTGCTGTATAAATGAAAACATACCGAAAATTTTGCTTAGTTTTTGTTATAAAATTTTGCAGATAAATATTCTTTTTCTTCATAAATGTAGGCCAAGATCTATTATGCTAAATTTTTTAGGTAAAAATACCCAAAACAGTATATATTATTCAGTCTGTGTGAAAGTTATAGAGCCTACAATCTATGGGATATATGTTTGAAAATTGATCAGTTGAGACCCTAAAATTCCGGACGCTGGTATGACGTATGGCAGTGATCAGGATGCTGGTTTGGGGTATGGCAGTGATCAGGACATTGGTATGAGGTATGGCGGTGATTAGGACGCTAGTATGGCAGTGATCAGGATACTGGAATAGCATAAGGGGTGATCAGGACGCTGGTATGGGGTTATGGTGGTGATTAGGATGCTGGTATGGCAGTGATCAGAATGAAGGTATGGCATATGGGGAGATCAGGACGATGGTATAGGGTATGGCAGTGATCAGGATGCTGGTATGGGGTATGGCAGTGATCAGAATGCTGGTATTTTGTATGGCGGTGATAAGGGCGCTGGTATGGTGTATGGCGGTGATCAGGATGCTGGTATGGGGTATAGCAGTGATCAGAACGCTGGTATGGGGTATGGCAGTGATCAGGACGCTGGTATGGGGTATGGCGGTGATCAGGACGCTGGTATGGGGTATGGCAGTGATCAGGACGCTGGTATGGGGTATGGCGGTGATCAGGACGCTGGTATGGGGTATGGCAGTGATCAGGACGCTGGTATGGGGTATGGCAGTGATCAGGACACTGGTATTAGGTATGGCAGTGATCAGGACACTGGTATGGGGTATGGCGGTGATCAGGGCGCTGGTATGGTGTATGGCGGTGATCAGGGTGTTGGTATGGTGTATGGCGGTGATCAGGGTGTTGGTATGGTGTATGGCGGTGATCAGGGTGTTGGTATGGTGTATGGCAGTGATCAGGGCGCTGGTATGGTGTATGGCAGTGATCAGGGCGCTGGTATGGCGGTGATCAGGGCACTGGTTTGGCATATGGCAGTGATAAGGGTGCTGGTATTATGTATGGCAGTGATCAGGATGTTGATATGGCGGTGATTAGGACACTGGTGTGGCGGTGATCAGGACGTCGGTATGATGCATGGCGGTGTTATTGTAAGCATTGGGACAGGTGCTGGCTGCATTGTTTATTATGACTACACTGGGGCAGTGATCAGGGACACTGGGGCAGGCTGCCACTGCAGTCTCTGAGTTTACATACAACCTGAAAGGCTGCTGTACACTCACAATCTGCAGCATCAGTTCTCTCTGCTCTCACTGTGAGAGCAGAGAGAACCAATGCTGACTTCCAGTTTGCATAATTTACTATTATGCGATTGCTGTGATTGGACACAGCAATCACACGGTAAAACACCATGTGATCACCCCAACACAATGGTAATGTGATCTGCTGTGCCCGGGTAACACACGGATTGCCAGGCTTCCAGGTGCGCTCTTTGATGAATAGGTTCCCGTCCGCCGTATATAGGCTGTGGGCAGATAGGAAGCGGTTAAAGAATAAGTTACCCCAACATTTCATATTCCTGATATGTATCTGTTGTACCATCTATTTATGTTAAAAATGATCCTGTTCTCTTTGTATTGCTTCCTTTTTATGAAATACCTGATGGTCCTGCCAGTCCCCTTGCTTTGCTATGTCAAACTGATCACACTAGGCATGGGAGCACATCCATCTCAGCGTGGTAATTTTTTTTTGGCACAGCCTGTCTGTCCTCCAATGATCAGACTTGTGCTGACAGCCCTCCCCCTTCCACACAGCCTTTTACTGGGAAGTTTAGTGTGCTGCTGTTTCTCCAATCCCACCTCTCTAACCCCTTATGTAGCTGTGAACAGAGATTGTGATTGTAAAGGTTGAAGGTTTTTTATCTTAATGCCCCTTTCACACTGGGGCTGGAGGTGCGTCGGGCGGTAAAGCGCCGCTATTTTTAGCGGCGCTTTACCGTCGTTTTAGCGGCGGTATTCGGCCGCTAGCGAGGCAGTTTTACCCCCCCGCTTTGCCAGCGGTATAGCTGCGGTGCCCCATTTATTTCAATGGGCAGGAGCGGTGAAGGAGCGGTATACACACCGCTCCTTCACCGCTCCAAAGATGCTGCTAGCAGGACTTTTTTTCGCGTCCTACTAGCGCACCGCTCCAGTGTGAAAGCCCTCGGGGCTTTCACATTGGAGACAAAGCAGCGGCACTTTCAAGGTGCTTTGCAGGCGTTATTTTTAGCGCTGTAGCGCCTGCAAAGCGCCAAAGTGTGAAAGGGGTCTAATGCATTCTTTGCATTAAGATAAAAAGCCTTCTGTGTGCAGCAGCCCCAGCACCTCCTAACACTTACCTGAGGTCCCTTTCTGTCCAGCGTGTTCCACGAGTGTCTCAGCTGCCTGAGATTCTCCCCCCTGATTGGCTGAGACACAGCAGTGGCGCCATTGGCTGCTGCTGCTGTCAATTAAAATCAGCTAGCCAGTTAGGGGAGAGAGGAGGCGGGGCCGGGTCAGGGCTCCGTGTCTGACTGGACACAGGGAGCTGTGACTCAGCTCGGGTGCCCCCATAGCAAGCTGCTTGCTGTGGGGACACTGAATAGGAGTAAGGGGCCAGGATCACAGAAGAGGGACTCAAGAAGAGGAGGATCAGGGCTGCTCTGTGCAAATCTACTGCAACAGAGGAGGTAAGTATAACATGTTTGTTATTTTTATTGGGAAGAAAAAAACAAGACTTTACAATCACTTTAAATTTCCTTCAGTGTTTGGCCAGCTTTAGTTTACCAGCGACTAATATTTCAGTTTTGTGTAGATTATGGCGGGTTAAATCACCCACCTACTTCTATCCCTCTGGATTCTAATGGCAAGATTGCAGCACCTGAGTTCTCATCTCTGTACACCTGCTGTGGCCATTACAAGGCTGTAATTGATTTTTCATTTGTTACATTACAGAGAGTTCAGCAGGAGGAGTGATACTCCCCTGGGGCAGAGGAAGGAGGGGGCACCTTGGCAGAAAGGACACAGCTGGGAAGTTTGGTGGGGAAATCTTGCCCGGGAAATCCCTGAGTAAAGGGTAACTCCCCTTTTGTGGGGGAAAAATAGCTAATAATAAAAATAATCTAGCATATAGAATTGCTACACAAGTCATATTGTAATTGAATGTTATTAAAAATGATGCTTTGTCTTCAATCTGCAATGCTATAATTTTCTGCAGCGTGCAATGCAATATGGCTACCTGGAAGCATTCTGTACACAGATGGTGTATGGACACCCCCCCCCCCCCCCCGCCCCAGATATGTAATTTTCTGCTTGTGTGATTGGCTTACTAATTTTCCCAGAAGTCTGCACTCAGATGCAAGTTAGATTTTGGGCATCCCCTGCAACAAAAAATGTAATCTTTGGCAAGATACTCCCAATGAGAAATCATGTCTAAACAGATACAGACACTGCTACTTTCCCTTTATTAGAACCCTGCAAGTGCAGCAGCTTAATAATAATAATTGTAAAGCTTCTCCCATTCACATTCGGGATCGCACCCAGAGATAGGTGGTTGTAAACAAACACAAGGCCATTTACACCCACCTGACTATAGGAATGCATGGACATTCCGACCAACTGACAGGCGGACCTGATCGGAACCGCCGGGTGAAAGGGGCGTTAATGCTTTCACCTGTTTTGTGTTTTCTTGTTAATTCCAGTTCAATAAGACGCAAAAATATGAGTCCAAGTCTTCTGTCATTTGGCTAAAAGGCCTGTATAAAAAAAATAGTGCAGCGCTATATTGCATAAATAAATCCAAAATAAGCATGTAAAATTTAAAAAAAAAATGGAAAAAGTGCAACACTTTATCACGCAAATAATACCAAAATTACCTAATGTTAATAAAAAAATCCTCATGTGCTTAAAGGGGAACTACACTGCACTTGAGCACCACAAGTAAATAACGCTATGTAATTCATTTTTAATATTTAAAGCAAACTCACCCACCCATCCATGTCTCTATGGTTTTTTTTCTGCTGAGAAATCCCTTTGAAAACCACCCATCTAGCATATCTGGTAGTGGCCATCTTGAGTAAGGGCAGATCATTCCTGTCGCATTTACTTCCTGGAATCCATCTGCCCTTAGCTCATTTGGGCAGGAGGGTGTGCTTTGCTGAGAAAACCCCTCCTGAAGACTCCTGGGATGTATGACAGCAATTGCCTAGGCAGGAAACCCGAAAGTAACAGAAGAAATGTAAAAAAAAAAAGCTTAAAACAAGTAAATATATACTTTCCTATCTATTTACTAATACTAGCAGCGTAAAGATTAAAAATAGTCAATGTTGATTGAGAGAGTGAAGTTGCACTTTAAAAATCATCAGTGTATACAAAAAAAGTGTCCAAAAAAAGATAGTCATACATTTCGTAAATAATATATGCCCATTAATCCTACAGGAAAAAAGATGTCCAAAGTGCATCTGTAAAGGAATCCAGTAGAAATGTGAGTCCTCAAACAAACACACAATAGCTTAGTTCCAGTGTTCAGACCAATCCAAATGCACCTGTGGGTAAAGAAAAGAAAAAAGTAATCTGCTTACCAGATAACCATGACCATCACTATTACAGCAAATGGTCAAGCGGCGCTTTCAGGGTTAATACGACTATCTCCAGCCAATGGATCACCTCTGATCCGGACAATCAGCCACAATAATTCTCAGGGACAAAAGGCAAGAAGCGCTTCCATAGTGTAAAACCATATTAAAAATTATTTATTGTACATAAAATCTACACACTTATGCCCTGTACACACGATAGGATTTTCCGACAACAAATGTTCGATGGGAGCTTGTCGGAAATTCCGACCGTGTGTAGACTCCATCAGACATTGTCCATTGGAATTTCCGACAAACAAAATTTGAGATCTGGATCTCAAATTTTCCGACAACAAAATCCATTGTCGGAAATTCCTATCGTGTGTACACAATTCCGACGCACAAAATTCCACGCATGCTCGGAATCAAGCAGAAGAGCCGCACTGGCTATTGAACTTAATTTTTCTCGGCTCGTCGTACGTGTTGTACGTCACCGCGTTCTTGACGTTTGGAATTTCCGACAACATTTGTGTGACCGTGTGTATGCAAGACAAGTTTGAGCCAACATCCGTCAGAAATAAATCCAAGATTTTGTTGTCGGAAAATCCTATTGTGTGTACAGGGCATTACAATGTCCATGGACCAGAATAGGCTTCACAATGTGTAACCGTGCAGTGCTGATGCATAGCGCTCCTATGGGCTGCTAGAGATCTGTCCTGCTCAACCAGACCCTCGCGGTGTGTGATGACATCACTTCCAAAGGCCCCACCCAACGCGTTTTGTCACAGATGAAATTAGGTGGGCTTGTATCACAAGCTTTTGTGTCAGAAGCTACATTGAATAGGTATACCTAACCACAGAGACCTCCTTGTTATTATTTGGCTAAAAGGATTGCCCCGAAAACACCACTTCCCATTAGAAACTTTGATTGACAGTGGGCATTTATTGTGATTAGAGTTTCTATGACAATAAGGCAGCCACACACAATGCACTGAGGAAGACTTGTGTCTCATAAACAGGCAGCAGGAAATATTATACCGTCTGTCACCACTGCTGTGTGCTGCCGTTCACCAGAATTACAAGAGCTGAGTTCTTTCCTCTGCCACAATGCTGTGAGGGAGGAGGAAAAGCTGCACATAAACGTTTTACTGGTTTGTGATGAGCTGACTGTCATGATGTAGAGTAAGACCCATGTCATACGAGTGACAACTCATGGGCTTGTTTCTGTGGCAGACCGGAAGACTGTGGTATACTCCTTCATGAGGAGGAGACATCTCACTCTTTTGGCCAGTGATGGAACCATGAGTTGTCACTCTTCTGGCCAGTGAGGAAACCCTCTCTAGTGATCCTGTAGCTGGTGAGTTGTCACCAGTGGCAGGATCACTAGTGTGACAGGGGCCTCAAGCCGCGTACACACGAGCGGAATGTCCGACTGAAAAAGTGCGACGGAAGCTTTTCATCGTCTTTTTTTTTCTAAAATTCTGACGGACCTAGAAAGAGAACATGTTCTAAATATTTCCGACTGAACCAATTCCTATTGGGAAAACCACTCGTCTGTATGCTGTTCCAACGGACCAAAAACGATGCATGCTCTGAAGTAAGTACGAGACGGAAGCTATTGGCTACTGGCTATTGAACTTCCTTTTTCACCACGTTCTGGACGGTCGGACTTTGGGTTGGCCGTGTGTAGGCAACACCGCTTGAATGGAATTCCGTTGGAGTTCCATCGGAGAAACCTTCAGAGTTTATTCCGACGGCAAAACCGGTCGTGTGTACGCGGCATAAGTGTTTTGGACCTAGTATTTTTTTTTTCCAGAAATTCAGCAAAGGACTTACTATATATTAGAATATAATATTGGAATCAGCTTAAGATTGGTCTGTAGACCCACAACCTTTGGTGGCTGAAGGAACCCCTCTGCTAAGATCACCATTTACAGAACAATGTTTTCTTTTTTTACGGGGCTTGAGCTGGCTTAGAATATTGTGATGTGTATCAGCTTGTATAAGATGACAATACTTCTGTTGATCATAGAGTAGCAGATATGTGGCTGATGAATATGCAAGGAAAAGCTACCTCTGACTCCCATAAGACAGAGGCCTACACCGCCTAATGGTAACTTTGAATCTGTTTAGAATCATTCTGTTTAGAATGCACTGGTTATGGCAGGATTCTACATTCCTAAAGTGCCCCACCTTACTTTAATGTGGGGTCATGTACACAATTCTGTATTGGATTCACATGCTGAGGAAAAGCACAGCAGGTTCACTTCAAGTAGAACTAAAGGCAAAATTTTTTTTCGTAATCTCCAAAAAATAAAAGTGTATTATCAGTAGGGGTGTTGAAATTAATCGTAGCATCGATGCATCGCGATTCGACCACCCACGATGCGGCATCGATGCTACGACTTGCATAAATCGATTATATGATGACGTCACCCGCGCGCCGCTATATGCCCTGCTGATGAACTGAAAGCAGCCGAAGGAGCCGTGGGCGTTAGCCGCGCCTCTGTTCCCGCCCCCCCCCCCCGATGAACAGAAAGCAGCCGAAGGAGCCGCGGGCATTAGCTGCGCCTCTTTTCCCGCCCCCCCTTGCTGACGGCATTCCCAGCATCAACGTGCGAGACACGTGGAGCGAGTGTCTGTCCCCATGACAGACACTCATGACTCATGAGCGGACCCCGCAGAGCCTTCCTCCTTGGCTCACCTCACACTGTGTGCAGTGTGCACACACAGGCTGCCTCCGTCCTCCTTACAACAGGCTGCTGTGGGAGACCCGAGATGCCAGACAGCCGCGGTTGTCCTCCAGTCCCCCTCACAGGCTGCTGGAGAGTCATCATCATCATCATCAGGTACTTGGGGGATGCACATTGCACACTGGCAGCATTTGATTAGGCACAGTAGTGGCAATAGATGGGCACACTGCCAGCAATAGATGGGCACATTGCCAGCAATAGATGGGCACAGTGTCAGAAATAGATGGGCACACTGCCAGCAATAGATGGGCACAGTTTTTAGCAATTGATGGGAAAATTAGCAGCAATTGTAAAGTAGCTGCGTTTGATGGCACAGTGGCGGCAGTTGATGGGTACAGTAGCTGCATTAGATGGCACAGTGGTGACAATTTATGGCCACATAGGTGGAAATTTATGGGCACATAGGTGGCAATTTATGGGCACAGTGGCGGCGTTTGATGGGCACATTGTCGGCAATTGCACAGTGGTTGCATTTGGCACAGTGGTTGCGTTTGGCACAGTGGTTGCGTTTGGCACAGTGGTTGCGTTTGATGGGCACAGTAGCTGCAATTGAGGGTTTTTTTTCAGTTTGTTGCCGCCCCCCAAAAAAATTTTGCCGCCACTGACTACTAGCAATAATATAACATATTATATATCGTATATCTGATGCACCATTATGTGGACTGCAAATTTGCCAAATTATGAAAACATTAAAGTGACCAATGAGAATGACCATGCCATTTCAACATTAATTATGATTTATGTATGTCTTATTGTCTTAGTGATTGATTCACATCACAGCTTCATTGATTTGAAATTGATACTTTTTTTTGGTATGATTTTTGGTTTTGCTCATCACTGCCCCACACATGCAGCCATGCATTGCATGTGTGGGGCAGTAATGAGTAAAACCACAAATCATTAAAAAAAAACAGTATCAATGAAGTTGTGATGTGAATCAATCACTAAGACAATAAGACATACATAAACCATAATTTATGAAATGGCATACATTGTCGTTTGGGGGGACATTATGGGGACATTGTCCGCAGTCTCTGTCCATCTCTTGTATCATGTCTGCAGTCTCTGATCCTCTCTTGTAGTATTTTGGGGTCAGTCTGGAGCTTCTCTTTAAGTTGCAGAGAGTTTTTTATTTATCTATTTTTTTAAAGAACAGATAATATAAAAAAAAGGAGTTCTTCTGACTGCTTTAATTTTTTGGATGAAAACCGCGCGCAGTAATCGTGATGCATCACGGAATCGAATCGTGGACATGATAATCGAATCGAATCGTGAGGCCAGTGAAGATGCGCACCCCTAATTATCAGCTAGTTTCGTTCTATGTATGCAAACTGCTAACCTGTAATTTGCTGCTGTTTTAGCGATTGCCTTCCGTTGATTTATACAAACATCTAATTCACAGAATACGTTTTTGATATTGAAATGATACATCACACCTGTGTCTTGTGTTTTCTCATTATCCCGAGATCGTGGGAGTGACCTGATGCAGCAGAAGGGAAACAAAAGTCTGCAGCAGATTTAGCCCCTGGGGTACTGTTGTGTAACCCAACAACTTGTCAGGTTATTTTTTGCCACCTGTGTCCCATTGGGGAGATTTGCCTTTACCTCAGGAAGTACGAGGAAATCCCTCCAAAGTGTTGGAATCCCTGGTTGTCACCAGAACTAGTGTCCCCATTTGAAGCTTTTCACTCTATTCCTGTTCTAGGGACAACCTACAAATTGGACATTTCTTCCACTTTTCGGATAAAATGTTCAACAGGACAAACAGAGGATGTGGACCTCCCTCTCTACCTCTACTCTATAAAAAAAACTAAAAAAAACAAAACAAAGTTTTGCCTTTACTTATAGTTTAATTTCCATCTACCCCAGACACATACGCTTACCTTTCTTTTACTTATTTAATGCTGCTGCCTGGAGTAAATAGATTAAGCTCTCTGTGAGCTCAAAATTTTGGAGCTTACCCAGTGCTAAGGGATCTTACCCATCCCCATGTGCCCGTTTTGGATGCGTGAATGCCTAGTCACCAAGCACCACCACTGATGGTGATCCTGTTACCCGCATCATGATGGGGGAACAGGATTGAGTCAAAGACTTCCCCATACTTTTAATTACCAAGTTTGACACTTAACTGTCAGCAGAAGAACAGCATGGTGGAGAAGTAAATAGAAGGTATGTGCAGCTTTAAGTGGACCTGTTACATTGGCCTCTATAGGCAAAGCACAGATTGTTTTGTAGTTTATGAATGTTAAGGGTAGAGTATAGGGGCTAGGTGTACAAATTAGGTTGAGTCTACAGTGTTCATTGAGTTTAGGGGCTAGTTAACTATTATATTGGTGCTAGATGATAAATCTTTAATCTTGGCTTATTTGCCTTCTTCCTGGCTGTATGGAACAGCGATTAAAGGAAAGGTAAGTACGGTATGTTCTTTTGGAGAGTAGGGCATTTATCAAAATTGTTGCTTCTTCCTGCTTGGACAATACATTTCAGATTTGACTGTTTTTGATCTTTATAAAGCACCGAGGAACTTGCCAGTGCCATATAGATGAATAGAATAACTGCCAATGATTCTGGCTTTGGAAAAGGGCTAACATTAAATTCTGGATTGCTGTTCTATCTCTTTCAGGATGTCGCTGCTCGTGGTCTGGATCTCCCTCAAGTGACCTGGATTGTACAGGTATGTCTGCATCTTGGCTTTTTTATTTGTCACACAAAGTACTGTATATTGTGATGTATTTGGTGACTCCTTTGTAAGCCCTCAATATTTGTGATGAGCATACAATTATAGAAGTGGGGAATTAGTAATGCTATTTGGCAAATACTGTAGGTAGACTAAAGTCGGAAAGTAAACTCAAGATGCAATAAAGTAGAATGATGGCCTTTGAAATAAATGTGTAAAGATCCTTCTCTTGAACGCGGCAAGACGTGCAGTCCTGCCCTCTGGAAACAGGTTCTCCCCATGACAATCACACTGTGGTTCTCTAAGATTACTGAGCTCCATCACATGGAAAATATCACGGCTACTCTGAAAGGGAGGGAGGAAAAGTTCAGAAGCACATGGTTCCATTGGACATTATTTACCTGTTCTCTGTGATATAAAAATGCTCCTGGAAGGTGGGGACTGAATCACCTAGACCCTCTTCTTTTAAACTGGAATTAAGTCCATGGAGTGATGTTCAAGGATACCTCTTACTCCTACCCCTTCTTATTCCTAATTCCGCTTTTCTCTCTTTATTTCCCCCCTTTTCCCTTCTTTTTCCTTGTTCTCGATTTCACTCTCTTTTTCTTGGTATTTCTTCTTCTGTATGGCAATATACCAGGTGGGAGTCAACCGCCAACCAGCCTCTGACTGATGGCCACTGTACACAGGAAGCAAAGTTCTATGCTTTTGGCTTCTAACATCTTCCCTGAAACACCGTACACACAATTGGATTTTTCCTTACCTATGTGCTTAATTTATGTTTGGTGGTCCTGTACTTACTACCCTGTCCTGTTGAAAATTGTATAAATAATAAAAAAAAAAATAATATGCGCTTAAACTCTTAATTTTAAGTACAAACAAATGAAATAAAGGGTGCAAATGCCCAGTGCATTATCCACAGCAAGGATATAAAATAACAGTATATACTCACAAAACAAATATAAATAACAATGTTTGTTAACCACTTAAGGACTAGCCCCTTTTTGGATTTTAGGTGTTTACATGTTTAAAACATGTTTAAAATTACTTAGAACCCCCAAACATTATATATATTGTTTGTTTTTTTTCTAACACCCTAGAGAATAAAATGGCAGTCAATGCAATCCTTTTTTTTGCACCGTATTTGCGCAGCGGTCTTATAAGCGCACTTTTTTTGGAAAAAATTCACTTTTTTGAATACAAAAATAAGACAACAGTAAAGTTAGCCCAATTTTTTTTTATATTGTGAAATATAATGTTACGCCAAGTAAATTGATACCAAACATGTCACGCTTCAAAATTGCGCCCGCTCGTGGAATGGCGTCAAACTTTTACCCTTAAAAATCTCCATCAAAGACAAAAAACAAAAGGAGAGGAGCGCCGCTAAGTAGGTTGATTTATTAACAATTGACAAATAAAAGTATCCACTTACATGTAAATACGGTATGTGCAGCAAGAGGGTACATTCCAAAGTGGTAAGGTAAGAGGACAATCATCGATTCCCAGGGACGCCCTAAGCCTATGCCGCAATCTGACGGGAAGCCAGGACGGAACACAGTCTGTCTGCGCAGAGGAGCGGAGCAGCAACCCAGGAAGCGGCTGGTGATGTATAGTGGTGGGGAAGAACACAACGCGTTTCTGAGCTTGCGCAAGGTCCGTACGGCACATGCGCGCTCCTTGTTCAAGTGTAATACTTGAAAAAGGAGCGCGCATGTGCCGTACGGACCTTGTTTTTAAAAATCTCCATAGGCGACGTTTAAAAAATTCTACAGGTTGCATGTTTTGTGTTACAGAGAAGGTCTGGGACTAGAATTATTGCTCTTGCTCTACCGGTCGCGGCGACACCTCATGTGTGGTTTGGCCACCGTTTTCATATGCGGGCGCTACTCATGTATGCGTTCGCTTCTGCGCGCGAGCTCGTCGGGACAGGGCGCTTTAAAAAATTTTTTTTTTATTCCTATTTATTTTACTTTATTTTATTTATTTTTTCACTGTTTATTTAAAAAAAAATTTGGATCACTTTTATTTCTATTACAAGGAATCTAAACATCCCTTGTAATAGAAAAAAGCATGACAGGTCCTCTTAAATATGAGATCTGGGGTCAAAAAGTCCTCAGATCTCATATTTGGACTTAAATGCAAAAAAAAAAAAAAAATTTTGTTTGAAAAAATGACAAAAAAAAATATGCCTTTAAGACAAATGGGCAGAGCTGACGTTATGACGTCGCTTCCGCCCTCCTATGGTATGGAGACGGGTGGGGGCCACCTTAGCCTCACTCATCTCTATACCCAGGAAGTGAAAGGTCCCGATCGCCTCTGCCGCGACCGACGGCTCCGGTAAGCGGCGGAGGGCGCGGGAGAGCGGCGGGAGGGGGGTGGCACCTCTCCCGTCGCCGATAACGGTGATCTCGCGGTGAATCTGCCACAGAGACCACCATTATCGGAAACACGACCGGCTCCTGAAAAGATGGATACCTCGGTTGTGGCAGCAGCTGCTGCCATTACTGTGATATCCACCTTCAAAGTGCCGACATATATGTACAGGAGCCGGTCAGTAAGTGATAAAGTGGTTGTAAACTCTCCCTCACAACTTTGTCCCATGTGAATCAGCATAAAAAACCCTAATGAACACTGCTTGTAGATGTCTCCTTACTTGCATAGTATTGTTGTAATCCTTTTTGTTCTTTAGAATGACGTCCCTGAGCATGCCCATATCTCCCTTGATTTACTGTGTGCTTGTCTATCTATTATCAGGACTTCCTACAGCACAACACTGAAATCCCACGAGACTGTGGATGTAGGCTGCCAAAAATGCTTCTATCTCTTCATGTAATCCCAGACAGACTCCATGATGTTGAGACCAGTGCCAAACCATCACTTCCAGGACTTCTGGGCATAGAAACCCGAGCCACCCGCGGGTATCTACGCCACTTCCGCCGCCTTCCCCGCCGCCCCCCCCCCCCCCCCCCCCGCTGACTTCTGAGAGACACACAGGTCCCAGAACACAGCAGGGACCAGTGGGATAGCGCAGCACAAGTCGCGCATGCGCAGTAGGGAACCAGTAGGTGAAGCCGCAAGGCTTCACTTCCTGATTCCCTCACCGAAGATGGCGGCGGCAGCACCCGACAGCCGAGGGACAGATCGGCTTCGGGTGCCGACGTCGCGGGCACCCTGGACAGGTAAGTGTCCTTATTTTAAAAGTCAGCAGCTGCAGTATTTGTAGCTGCTGACTTAAAAAAAAAATTGGCAGACCTCCGCTTTAATGACATTGGTTGCATGTTTGGGGTCATTGTCCTGCTGCAGAATAAATTTAGGGCCAATCACACGCCTCCCTGATGCTATGGCATGATGGATAAGTATCTGCCTGTATTTCTCAGCATTGAGGACACCATTGATCTTGACCAAATCTCCAACTACTTTTGCAGAAATGCAGCCCCAAACTTGCAAGGAACCTCCACCATGCTTCACTGTTGCCTGTGGACACTTATTAATGTCCCGCCTTCCAGCCCTTCGTGAAAAAACTGTCTCCTGCTACAGCCAAAGATTTCAAATCTTGACTTATCAGTCCAGAGCACATGCTGCCATTTTCCCTATGTTTTCATGCATAGTTAAGTCACTTAGTCTTGTTTCCACATCAAATGTATGGCTTTTTGGCCATCATTTTTCAATGAAGACCACTTCTGGCCTGACTTCTCCGGACAGTAGATGGGTGTACCTGGGTCCCACTGGTTTCCGCCAGTTCTGTGCTGATGGCACTGCTGTACATCTTTCGATGTACAGCAGTGCCATCAGTGACGTTTCGTCAAAAGGAAGTAAGCATGATGTGTCTTTCATCTGCTGCATTAAGTTTCCTTGGTTGTCTATGGTCTTTAAAATTACCCGTTTCTTTGTGCTTCATCAAAAGAGCTTGAACAGCACATCTTGAAACCCCAGTCTGCTTTGAAATCTTTAGGAGAGACCTTGCTGATGCAGTATAACTACCTTGATCTTGTTGCTATGCTCAGTCTTGCCGTAGTGTATGACCTGTGACATGAAATAGTCTTCCACAACCCTACTTAGTAGCAGAGTTTGATTGTTCCTCACCCAGTTTTGAGCCTCCTACACAGCTGTTTCTGTTTCAGTTAACCACTTTACCCAAAACGACGTACCCGTATGTCAGTACTTTGACACTAAATACCGTTGTTTTGGCAGCAGCTAGCTGCCATAACCCCGGTATTGTCGGGAATGCCGTGCATTTCTCTTTAAGATAAAAGTAGTCTCCATGGCGGGAGAGGTGCCCACCCACTGCGCTCCGGTCCTCTCCGCCGCTTACCGGACCCGCCAGTAGCGGCGGTCACAATCGTGTCCTTTCCCGTGGATGCCTGGCTGCCGAGTGAGGGGAAGATGGCCCCCGCTCCACTCCATAGCATGGGAGGGCGGAAGCGACGTCAAACGTCACTTCCGCCCATAGCTCTTAAAGGAGAATTTTTTTTTTTTTCAAGTGATTTTTTTTTTTTTATGCATTTTAGTGTAAATATGAGATCTGAGGTCTTTTTGACCCCAGATCTCATATTTAAGAGGTCCTGTCATGCATTTTTTCTATTACAAGGGATGTTTACATTCCTTGTGATAGGAATAAAAGTGACCCACAATTTTTTTTTTTAAAAAGACAATGTCAAAATAAAAAGTAAAATAAATAAATAAGATAAAGAATAATAAATAAGAAAAAAAAAAACAAAACTTTTTTTAAAGCAGCCTGTTCTGACGAGCTCACGTGCAGAAGTGAACGCATGTGTGAGTAGCACCCGCATATGAAAAGGATCTTCAAACCACACATGTGAGGTATCGCCGCGATCGTTAGAGCGACAGCAATAATTTTAGCCCTAGACCTCCTCTGTAACTCAAAACTGGTAACCTGTAGACATTTTTAAACATTGCCTGGGGATTTTTAAGGGTAAAAGTTTGTCGCCATTCCACGAGCGGGTGCAATTTTGAAGGGAGACATGTTGAGTATCAATTTACTCGGCGTAACATTATCTTTCACAATATAAAAATATTTTTAAAAATGGGCTAACTTTACTGTTGTCTTATTTTTTAATTACTTTTTTTTTATTTATTTATTTTTTACATAAAAAGTGTGCTTGTAAGTAGGGCTGGGGAAAAATCGATTTAAATCTTGAATCGAGTTGAGAGGTCAAATCGATTCAAAATTTAAGCAAATCGATTTTTTTAGATTTTTTTTTTTCAACGCGCCGGTCCCGAGGCGCTGCGGGCATGAGTTTTTAGGCGAGGCCGCGGCTTCGGCCTAGTCCGCGGCTACGGCCGGACGCCGCGGACTAGGCCGAAGCCGCGGCCTCACCCAAAAACTCAAGCCCGCAGCGCCTCCGGACTGGCGCTGACACCGCGCCGGGCCTGAAGAGCTGCGGACAAGGAGTTTTTAGGTGAGGCCGCGGCTTCAGCCTAGTCTGCGAGGCCGGGCGCCGCGGACTAGGCCGAAGCCGCGGCCTCGCCTAAAAGCTCATGCCCGCAGCGCCTTGGGACCGGCGCGGTTTCCAAAGAAAAAAAAACTCGATTCGAATCGTGAATCGAGTTTTTTTTAAGAGAATCGAAGATTTATTTTTTTTTTAAAATCTCCCAGCCCTACTTGTAAGACCGCTGCGCAAATACGATGTGACAGAAAATATTGCAACGATCGCCATTTTATTCACTAGGGTGTTGGGAAAAAAATATATAATGTTTGGGGGTTCTAAGTAATTTTCTAGCAAAAAAAAATTATTTTAACTTGTAAACAACAAGTGTCAAAAAGAGGATCGGTTCTTAAGTGGTTAAAGACTGTGCTTCCATCTACATATGAAATTGATAAACATTAGCACCTGCTTGGTATAATTGATTAATCACACGCCGGACTCTAATCCTACAAAATGCCTAACTTTGTGCAAGTGTAAGTTGTAATGCTGGTTTGAAACCAATGGGTACTCACACCAAATACTGATTTGATTTAGAGTTTCTGTTCACTCACTTTGTATTGGGTAAAAATGCATAAAAATGAACAATTAAAATACATATTTTATATGTTTGAATGCGTTCTTACTTTACAGCATTTCTTCACACCTGCCCAAAACTTTTGCGCAGTACTGTGTGTGTGTGTGTATGTATGTGTGTATATATATATTATAAGCAGTAGAATTTGCATAAGGGTGCAGCAAATAGCAAAATGCACCTTCTATGGGGATGAATGGTGACATAACATACACCCCCACTGAAACTACACCACAATGAAAATAAAATCAGAGATGTGAATGTAGCCTTTTATAGTAAGATCACTTTATCAGACATCTTTGCATGTTTTAAAAGAAAAATCTCATTTCACATAGGAGAGGATACGGTAGTTAGTGATTCACAGCCCTCAGCTTATTAAAGTGTTACTAAACCCACAACAGTAAAATTTGTATATGCAGTAAAGCATGCTTGTTATACTCACTGTGGAACCTAAGGGGTTGATCCTCTGCATTGTGTAACAAGGTTGTTTTATCCTGTCTTACCTGATCCTCCCCTTCTTTTATTGTCCCGAATCCATCTCCCGAGAGAACAGAGCCTTGGGGACACTCTGCGCATGCTCAGTTTGGTGTGTATTGCTAGAGGGTTTTTTTTTCTTGGGAGGCTGCATGTGATCAGCCCAGGGCCAATCAGTGCTGTCCAGACAGAGGGTCAGGGGTCATGTAGCCTCATAGGACAATCAGGGTAGAATGAAAACTCTTCCTACAAGCTTTAACCAAACACTGATAGAAGTGACAAGAGTGCCATATACTGCTGATGAGAAAAGGTATTTAGCAGGTTATATTTACTAAAATTATTGCATTTCAATGTTCTGTGTACTGTGGGAGACCAGATATAGTGAATTCAGGGTCCTGGGTTTAGTAACATTTTAAAGGGTAAGTTCACCTTTTTTTTTTTATTTCTAAAATTCCAGCTCCCCTATGCGCCAATATAGCATTCATGTACATTTTTTGCATAAATATCAAAGCTTTCCATTAAATCTACAGTCACTTACTGTTCTAGTCCTGATCCACGTTTCTAGACGTTTCCATTAGTAATGTCTTCTTCCTTACAGACTGTAGGTCATGGCACAGGAAGGAGTTGACCAGCTGACCTCATTAGCACACACCCTGCATCATCTACCCTCCCATTCTCAGCTGCATGTTTTTTAAATGAAATGCAATCAATCAGTGATCACCTTTCTCACCAAATACACAATCAGATTGCATAGTGTATGGCCATCTTTATACAAGTACATAGGAGGGAGTGGACAGAAACACTCAGCTGTCAAGCCCCGTTCACAACTCTGCATAGCGGGAAGTCGCATTCCCTTATGGGTTTTTTTTTTTTTCAGTGAGGGGGGAGGCATTTTGGAGCATTTTCACTTATCAAACATAGGGCAGCCCACCCACCTGAATTGGTGGCCCTACGCACAGCAATCGCCCCAAAGAAGCTTCAGAACTTTTTTTTAGAGTGGAGCTTGGTGTTACTGAGATTTTTTTTTTTGGTGCAGCGTATTTCTGAAATGCAAGGAAATGCACAGATGTGAATGGAGCCTTGTTGTTCTTGTGTTATCGCACCAATTTCCCCTTTAGGCCCCATTCACATCTAGCATAGTGGGAGCGCACATTTTGTGTCCCGTTTTTCCTGTGACATTGGAATAGGGCAGCCCGTTGATTTCATTTGGGCTGCACTACATGTGGTCAATGGGACATTTTTCGCGTTTTGTGGTTTGCGTGTTTTTTACTGTGCGTTTTGCAGCATTTGCCCCTCGTTTTTTCACATGACAAAATGTGTGTTTGCTTCTGTATTTGGTGTGCCATTAAAAATGAATGGCACTGAAAGCGCAACCAGTAATTTTAGGTGTATAAAGATAGCCATACACTATGCAGTTTGATTGTGTATTTAGTGAGAAGGGTGCTCACTGACTGATTGCATGTCATTTAAAAAAATGTGCACCTGGTAATGGGAGGGTGGATGATGCAGGGTGTGTGCTAATGAGGGCAGCTGGTCGACTCCTTCCTGTGTCATGACCTACAGTCTGTAAGGAAGAAAGACATTACTAATGGAAATGTCTGGAAACGTGGATTAGGACAAGAAAAGTAAGTGACTGTAGATTTAATGGAAAGCTTTGATATTATTGCAATAAAAGTACACGAATGCTATATTGGTGCATAGGGGAGCTGGAATTTAGAAGAAAAAAAAGTATACAAAGGTGAACTTACACTTAAACACAAGAGGTGAGGGCTATGTAGATGCTTTACCTGAAATCTAACCATGCTGCAGCATACTGATATTTAAGTTGCTGCCATGAATCCGTATGTCCGTTTTTCATCCTTCCGTTTTCGGATGAAAAACGGACATACATGTATCCCTATGGAGTGTCGCTGACATCCGACCCGCTCCGATCCGAAAAGTGTAACGGAGGAAAAACCTACTTTTCCATCCGTTTTCGGATCGGATCGGGTGACGACTGACACTACGGTCCGTCATCATCCGATCCCCCATAGGGGAGAGCGGCGCTCTGACAGGTCCGTCGCTGCACAATGTGCAGCGATGGACCTGTCATCTTCCTGCTCAGCGGGGATTGGCGGAGCGATCCCCGCTGAGCAAGCGGGTGTTCACGGGGCGGATCATCACTGATCTGCCCCGTGTGAAAGAGCCCTAAGTCTTTTGAGTATCTACAGCAGTCCCAACTTTAGTAAGCGGCCTGTCTCTGTATGGCCGTGTTTGGATAAGTACGCAATCTGCATGCAACCCTCACTTCTTGTGGAGGTTAAAGGGGTCGTGAACCCTCGTGTTTTTTCACCTTAATGCATCCTATGCATTAAGGTGAAAAAACACCTTGCAGTGACCAGCCCTCTGTTTTACTTACCTGAGCCCTGGAATTTCACATGCCGGAGACGCGCTCTTCCTCTGCCCGGGGTTCTCGGCTCTTGATTGGATAGTTAGATAGCAGCGCAGCCATTGGCTCCCGCGGCTGTCATTCAAATCCAATGACGCGGGGGCGAGGTCGAGTCCGGCATTCATGTCTGTGGACGCAAATGCTGGACTCGGGAGTGCGCCCGCAAGGTAACCCCCCCGGGAGAGCGCTTCTCCTAGGGGGTTATCTGGTGTGGGGAGGAGCCGAGAGAGCTGCTGAGGGACCCCAGAAGAGGATAATCGGGGCCACTCTGTGCAAAACGAGCTGCACAGTGGAGGTAAGTATGACATGTTTGTTATTTAAAAAAAAATAAAAAACGACCCTTTTTCAATCACTTTAATGAGCTGAGAGCTGTAAATAGCAGCCAACTTCTTAGTTTTATCGAAAGAACCTAATCCTTTCCCTGGGCACCTCTATAACTCAGAAGTTCTATTCCCCATAATATAAGCTGTATTTGAAGATGGGGATTGTGTATTGTTCATTTGTAGAGACATGGGTCGGACTTATGGCAGCAACAAGCGAGATTATCTGTGGATATATTGAAGATGGCAGGCGAGTTTGTTCCTTTTTCCATATACGGGAGCAATTGTGCGGTGTATGAACCCAGTCTCGCCCTAATCAAGATACAGAGCCTGCCCGATGTCACCTACCCATTCCTCACGTCAGCGACGTCTCTGAGAATAGATGCAAGCAGGCTAACGATGAGACGGGGAGCGAGGTGAAAGCGAGAGATCGGCAAAGGACAGCTTCTCAGGAGAGAGGTCCCATTAGCTCCAAATCTGGCATGCATTTTGTCTTCACATGTCACACTGCAGCGTTCCCTTGACAGCCACATCTGAGCCACTTCGGCTGCTTTTTAGTGTTAAGGAGCTGCATCGGCTGATATATTCCTTATGGGCTGCCGGGGAAAGGCCACAGTCTATGTTATATGTGGGGTAATTAGGGTGCCAAGAATTCCACCCGGCCATACGTCATTCTCCGTGTGTACATCATTGCCTGACAAGCCAGCCGTGGTTTTTTTTTTTTTTTTTGCACATGTTTGCAGTATTAAGCTGCCCAGAAATAAGATGCCGCATGTTTTTCTGTAGTTGCTGGCTGTCCCTAATATCTAGCGATGATCTAGGGTTTTATAGATCCCTTCCTGCAAGAAGTTTTTAAGGGTCGGTCCTTTCGATTGTGTTTGTTAGATGCTGGAGAGTTCATCTAACAAACTTTTGTTATTTGCCCCCGTTGGTGACAGTATGCAAAAAAAAAAAATGTTTTTTAACCTCTTAAGGACCGAGCCTCTTTTTTAGATGTGTTGTTTACAAGTTAAAAACATTTTTTATTTGCTAGAAAAGAACTTAGAACCCCCAAACATTATACATTTTTTTCTAACACCCTAGAGAATAAAATGGCGGTCGTTGCAATACTTTCTGTCACACCATATTTGCGCAGCGGTCTTACAAGCACACTTTTTTTTAAATTAAAAAATAAGACATCTGTAAGATTAGCCCAATTTTTTTTTTTTATATATTGTGAAAGATAATGTTACGCCGAGTAAATTAATACCCAACATGTCACGCTTCAAAATTGCGCCCGCTCGTGGAATGGCGACAAACTTTTACCCTTAAAATTCTCCATAGGCGACGTTTAAAAAATTCTACAGGTTGCTTATTTTGAGTTACAGAGGAGGTCTAGGGCTAGAATTATTGCTCTCACTCTACCGATTGCGGCGATACCTCAAGTGTGTGGTTTGAACACCGTTTTAATATGCGGGCGCTACTCACTCACGCATTCGCTTTTGCAGGTGCACGGCGGAACAAGGGATTACAAGGGATGTAAACATCCCTTGTAATAGAAAAAAAAAAGCATGACAGGTCCTCTTAAATATGAGATCTGGGGTCAAAAAGACCTCAGATCTCATATTTACACTAAAATGCAATAAAGAAAAAAAAATTGTCATTTAAAAAAAGGATTTTAAAAAAAATGGCCTTTTAAGAGCTATAGGCGGAAATGAAGTTTTGACGTCGCTTCCACCCAGCAATGTCATAGAGACGGGTGGGGGGGCCATCTTCCCCTCCCTCGTCTCCATGCCCATCCAGAGAGAGGACCCGATCGCCTCCGCCGCTGCCGACAGCTCCGGTAAGCGGCGGAAGACACTGGTAAGTGGTGGGAGAGGGGCCCTCTCCCACCGCCGATAAAAGTGATCTTGCGGTGAATCCGCCGCAGAGACCACTTTTATCTTGTAGCGGACCGCCGGCCGAACAAGAGGATACTGGGGTTATGGCAGCTAGCTGCTGCCATAACAACGATATTCCTCCTCAAACTAAGAATGTATATCGGTGTGCGGCGGTCCGGAAGTGGTTAAATTGTGAACCTTTTTTTTTTTTTTCATTTCTTCATTTTCGCAAACATTGTGGCAAAGAATTAGGGCCATGCCCATAGAAGATTTTCTCCTCTATTACTTTTCTGGGACAACCCAAAATTTGGGATTTTCTTTTACTTTCACTTTCAATGATAATGGTAAAGGGGCGGGGCAGGAGGGGCGGCTGCCCTGGGCACTGTGGTATTACGTGAAGTAGGGGGGTACCGCAAGGAGATTGGGGGGAGGGGATTTGTGTTGGAAGGGGGAATTTGGGGGAGACAGAGGGTAAGTATTGTTCTAGGAGGGGAAGTTGGGGGGGGGGTGCTAAAACTGGTGATCTAGGGGGATTTGTGTCGGGAGTGGGGATGGGGGGGAAGAAGATTTGTTCTAGAAGGGAGAATTTGTGTTGGGCAGGATTTAAAGTGTGGGGAATGTGTACTAGGAGGGAAAATTTTAGGGGTTTGTGCTAGGAGGGGTGAATTTTTGTTTTGGGGGTATTTGAGTTGGGGGGGTTGAGGTGCAAAGTTTTGTGCTAAGAGGGGGGATTTCCACAGGGGGGCGGATTAGTACTGGGAGGAGGGCAAATTTATGCTTAGGGGGTAAGCATGCAGATTAGTGTTCAGTGTTTTTGTGGGGGGAGAATTTTGCTGACAAGTAATGCTCATACATCTGGGGACGGGGGCGCAGTTTGGCATGTTTGCCCTGTGCTCTAGATAAGTGGTTCTCAACCCTTTCCTCAAGTACCCCCCAACAGGCCATGTTTTGGGAATTTTTCTAAGATAAAATAGCTGTCCAAAATACCAAGCTTTGACTGATTTTTAAACACCTGTGCAAGATAAAGGAAAACCTGCAAACATGGCCTGTTGGGGTTCTTGAGGACAGGTCTGAGAACAACTGCTATAGATGACCTTGTCCCAGCACTAGTAACCAGGACAAATAGAGAGGGGCAATCTCTTTACCAGAGGCACAAACAGCAATAAAAACTCACAAGTGTTCTAATCTCTCTTTACTCTGTCCAAAACAAAAAAAAAAAACAAAAACAGTTTTGCCTTTAGTTATACTTTAATGTATTCATTTTGCCAAAAATGGTGACAAAAAATTACAAGTCACCATACCTCTTACTTAAAACCTTGGACTGTCTGCTTTCCAAAAAGGGATCATTTGGGGGATATCTGTACTGTCCTGGCATTTTAGGGCCTCAAAAATGAGATAGTCCATCAGTACATAAGAACTAATCAATTTTCAAGTATACAGTGCCTTGAAAAAGTATTCACACCCCTTGAAATGTTTCACATTTTGTCATTTTACAACAAAAAACGTAAATTTATTTTATTGGGATTTTATGTGATAGACCAACACAAAGTGGCACATAATTGTGACGTTGAAGGAAAATGATAAATGTTTTTAAAATTATTTATAAATAAATATCTGAAAAGTGAGGCGTGCATTTGTATTCAGCCCCCATTACTCTGATACCCCTAACTAAAATCTAGTGGAACCAATTGCCTTTAGAAGTCACCTAATTAGTAAATTACCTGTATGTAATTTAATCTCAGTATAAATACAGCTGTTCTGTGAAGCCCTCTGGGGTTTGTTAGAGAACCTTAGTGAACAAACAGCATCATGAAGGCCAAGGAACACACCAGACAGGTCAGGAATAAAGTTGTGGAGAAGTTTAAAGCCGGGTTAGGTTTTAAAAATTGATCCCAAGCTTTGAACATCTCACAGAGCACTGTTCAATCCATCATCCGAAAATGGAAAGAGTATTACACAACTGCAAACTTACCAAGACATGGCCGTCCACCTAAACTGACAGACCGGGCAAGGAGAGCTTTAATCAGAGAAGCAGCCAAGAGGTCCATGGTAACTCTGGAGGAGCTGCAGAAATCCACAGCACTCCACAAATTTGGCCTTTATGGAAGAGTGGCAAGAAGAAAGCCATAAGAAGTCCCATTTGCAGTTTGCAAGAAGCCATGTGGGGGACACAGCAAACATGTGAAAGAAGGTGCTCTGGTCAGATGAGACCAAAATTTAACATTTTTGGCCGAAAAGCAAAATTCTTTGTGTGGCGGAAAACTAACACTGCACATCACCCAGAACACACCATCCCCACCGTTAAACATGGTGGTGGCAACATCATGTTGTGGGGATGGTTTTCTTCAACAGGGACAGGGAAGATGATCAGAGTTGATGGGAAGATGCTCATCAGTGCTGCATATCAGTGCCATCTATCAGTGCTGCATATTAGTGCCCATCATCCCATGATCAGTGCCACTTCATCGGTGCCCATCAGTGCCCATCAGTGAAGGAGAAAACTTACTTATTACAAAGTTTTGTAACAGAAGCAAAAAAACTTTTTTTTTTCAAAATGTTTGGTCTTTTTTTTATATGTTTAGCAGAAAATAAAAATCTCAGAGGTGATCAAATACCACCAAAAGAAAGCTCTATTTGTGGGAACAAAATGATAAAAATGTCGTTTGGGTACAGTGTTGTATGACCGCGCAATTGTCATTCAAAATGTCACAGCGCTGAAAGCTGAAAATTGGTCTAGGCAGGAAGGTGTATAAGTGCCCGGTATTAAAGTGGTTAAACACCACCAAAAGAAATCTAAATTTGTGTGAAAAAATGATATAAATGTAATTTGTGGAGAATGTACATGAGCTGAAGCCACATAAGGTAACATGAGCTAAGAATGTCAAAACTAGGGGGGGGGGGGAAGCACATTTCCCATGGTCCAATGGGGGCTTCCCATATGTGCAAGTGGAGCTGTCCTGATGATGCGGTAGCAAGGAACAGTACAGATATTTGTAGGGTGCAAGATTATAAACTGCATGATAGCTCTTCTCTCATTACCAGAAATAGATGTTAAACTGTCTGCTGTGATACTCCGGAGTTCCTCTTTAATATTGTTACACTTTTCTCAATCTCCTCCTAGTACAACGCTCCAGCAACTGCTGCCGAGTACATACATCGCGTCGGACGCACAGCGAGAATTGGAGCCCAGGGGAGCAGCCTGCTCATTCTTATACCCTCCGAGGCCGATTATATGCAAACCCTGGTGGGTCACAAGATTAGGTGAGTGGAGTAAAAACAGTGAGATATCATGGGATGAAAGTCCATCAACTCTCATAGGAGTTGTAGTCATTTTGTGCCTTATGTTTTTATGGCTGAGAAGGGTCTAGTATGCGTGTACTCTGATTTGCCACCTGTCCTGCACACCTTAACATACACACAGAAAGTGTGTCTGTGTGTGCATCAGGGGGTGGAGTCTGGACATAGCTGATGGGGCAGGCACAACAGAGATTGGATAGTTCATAAGGAGGCGGGGCAAAATCATTGGCCTTTTCAGCAAACTGCGTTCACTCGAAATAGAGACAAAAGAAAGAAAGAAAAATAAATATACGTCAGTCTTAAATTTAGTTAGTAGAATGGACAATAAAATCCAGACTGATCTATAATGAGTAATGACACTTTTCTTCATATGTCAGAAGGCAGCATGAACCATACAGGTAGCTATGAAAGGTTAAACCAATATATACAAGCAGACACTAAGGTGTTAAATGCCATTTTTTACCAGAAGCACCTGCCTGCAGATGTTGAGCTGTAAATTGTCAGGCTGCATTCACACCTGAACGTTTTCAGCTCGTAAAACGCCATCAAAAACCTGTGAAAACCTGTGAAAACGCCCAACAAGCAAAATCCCATTCATTTAAATGGCCCCTGTTCACATCTGAGCATTTTGTCGCTTGTAGTAAAATGCCTGAAGCTGCATTCACACCTGAGTGTATCGTTTTCAGGCAGAAAGTTACGCTATTTTTGCCACGATTTTGTACAGGTCAAAAGGTCACCAATGTAAAAGAATTAAAAACGCCTGTAATCTGCCAAAAAAGAAGCTCATGTATTTTTTGAGCAATGGCCGTTTCGCTTTAGGTGACAGAAAGCTCAGATGTGAACAGGGGCCATTGAAATGAATGGGATTAGTCTTGTTGGGCGTTTTTAGAGCTGAGGCTGAGAGCAAAAAAACGCCCAAAAACGCCTATGTGTAAACAGAGCCTGAGCTCAAAAAAGTACATGAACTTCTTTATAGGCAGATTATAGGCATGTTTCTGCTTTTTTCTTTGATGACCTTTTGACCTGTACAAAATTGTGGCAAAAATTGTGGTAAAAACGTGTGACTTTCTGCATGAAAAAAACATGCTCAGGTATGAGATCAGCATTAACCATTTAGAGTCCTTTCACATTGAAAGCATCTGGGCGTCAACAGTAAAGCAGCGCTATTTCTAGCGCCTCTTTACCGTCGTTTTAGTGGCGCTATTCGGCCGCTAGCGGGGCGGTTTTAACCCCTGCTAGCGGCCAAAAAAGGGTTAAATCCGCCTGCAAAATGCCGCTGCAGCGGCGCTTTGCTGGTGCTGCCAATTGATTTCAATGGGCAGGGGCAGTGTATTCACCACTCCTACACCACTGCAAAGAAGCTGCAGGCAGGACTTTTTGTAACGCCCTGCCAGTGCAGCGCCCCAGTGTGAAAGCACTCAGGCTTTTTTCAGGCGCTATGCAGGTGCTATTTTTAGTGCTGTAGCGCCTGAAAAACGCCTCCAGTGTGAAAGGGGTAAGCAGCAGTGTACACGTGTTCATTAAGCCTAGGTTCACACTGATGTGATGTGGGAACCAGTGCGATTCCAGTGCCAGTTACCGCATTGTATCTCTCCCGTGGGCAGATCACACCACCCTCTGCAAACCGCTGTGGGTGTCAATACAATGTTAATGACACCCCCAGTTTAGTTCACAGATCGCAGTGCGAACTGTTAACTCGCACAGGAATCGTATCGCATAGGTGAGAACACCCATGCGATCCCATTCTAGTGCAGGGAAAAACAAGTCCCTGCAATTTTTTCTGTGCCAATCCAATGCGAGTTCAGCCATACAATTTCATGGCTGAACTCGCATCTCACAGACATCGCATGTAATCGGTACCACAGGTGCGGGTGCGGATCACATGCAATGTCTGTGATCGCACTGGTGTGAAAATGGGCTGAAGCAGAGAAGAAAAGAAAAGCACAGTTCTCCCCCAGCAAGGACACAGAGGGTTAATTACTAGAGAGTCTCTATTTCAGATAACAGGAGATAGGAGAAACAAAGTGGGGAAGTTGGAGCACAGATAAGCAGTGCTATGAGGTTTGCAAGGAGACACAGTGAGGATCATTATTTCCTCTCACCCCTCCAGCCAGGTCAGATATGCAGAATGTACACAGTAGCCGGAAGCCACAATCCGATGGCTCCATACCTGAGAGGTCACAACACAGGAAGAGAAACTGACCATCTCTCTCACTGCTCTCCCTCTGTGTAGAGAGGAGGAGGAGGGGGAGGAGGGGGGAACTGTCACCACATGCTGTATGAGAGAGAGACGCACTCCGAACTGCAGCCAGCAACTCCGGTGTTCTGTCAAATTCCTAATGAATGGGCTGACTCAGGAGCAGGGGGGGGGGCGCCAGCTGCCGCCCCCCCAAAGTGCCGCCCTAGGCCTGGGCCTTGTCGGCCTAGGCCAAGACACAGCACTGGGTAGGTGTATGTGTGTCAAAGCCAACAATCAAGAGAAGACGTCACCAGAGTGAATACAGAGGGTTCACCACAAGATATAAATCATTGGTTAGCCTCAAAAACAGGAAGGCCAGATTAGAGTTTGCCAAACAACATCTAAAAAAGCCTTCACAGTTCTGGAACAACATCCTATGGACAGATGAGACCAAGATTAACTTGTACCAGAGTGATGGGAAGAGAAGAGTATGGAGAAGGAAAGAAACTGCTCATGATCCAAAGCATACCACCTCATCAGTGAAGCATGGTGGTGGTAGTGTCATGGCGTGGGCATGTATGGCTGCCAATGGAACTGGTTCTCTTGTATTTATTGATGATGTGACTGCTGACAAAAGCAGCAGGATGAATTCTGAAGTGTTTCGGGCAATATTATCTGCTCATATTCAGCAAAATGCTTCCGAACTCATTGGCTAAAAATCGCTGATCACTGCCATTACTAGTAAAAAAAATAAAATAAATAAATAAAAATGCCATAAATCTATTCCCTATTTTAAAGACGCTATAACTTTGGCGCAAACCAATCAATTTACGCTTATTGCGATTTTGTTTACCAAAAATATGTAGAAGAATACATATTGGCCTAAATTGATGAAGAAATCATTTTTTTTTTTTTTTTTTTTTTTTACATTTTTTTTTGGGGGGGGATATTTTATTATAGCAAAAATAGTGGAGAAATTGTGGAGTATATAAAGTAATTGTGGGGTCCATATCACCTTGATAAGATTGGCTCTACCAATCACTGTCAATGGAAATTTACACCAACTCCGGCATTTACCGTATATACTCGAGTATATGTCGAATTTTTCAGCACATTTTTTTGTGCTGAAAGTGCCCCCCTCGACTTATACTCGAGTCAAGCACTTTTCTGCAGCAAAAAATTCATTTTCCGAACTGAATTTGGGGCCCCGTATCTCAGGGCCACTTAGTGCTAGGAACCCCAAATTTGGTGTGCAAACCCAGTGGATCTGGTACCACAACATATCCAAAGCTGAAGTTCCTAGCACTAAGTAGCCCCGAGATACGGGGCCCCAAAATCGGTTCGGAAAGTGTCATTCTCTGCTGCAGAAAAGTGCTTGACATTTTCTGAACCGACTTTGGGGCCCCGTATCTCAGGGCCACTTAGTGCTAGGAACCCCAAATTTGGTGTGCAAACCCGTTGGAACTGGTACCATAACATATCCAAAGCTGGGGTTCCTAGCACCAAGTGGCCCTGAGATACGGGGCCCAAAAATCAGTTCGGAAAATGTCATTCTCTACTGCAAAAAAGTGCTTGACATTTTCTGAACTGATTTTTGGGGCCCTGTATCTCGGGGCCACTTGAGGCTAGAAACTACAGCTTTGGAAATTTTATGGTGCTAGTTCCACTGGGTTTGCACACCAAATTTGGGGTTCTTAGCACTAAGTGGCCCCGAGATACGGTGCCCCAAATTCGGTCAACTGTGTCCATCTGCAGCAATGTCATTTCGGGACCCTTTGGGTTCAGAGACCCCAAATTTTGGCTGCAGCTAGGGGGCATCTAGGAACCCTTAACTACCGAGTTTGAAGTTCAGGGGACCTATGGCTGCAAATGGGCACAGTGAGGCTGCAAATGGGAACAGTGATGCTGCAAATTGGCATTGTTGACCCTCTTTTCCACTTACAGTAGCTGTGCATTTCTCACCCTCGTCTTATACTCGGGTCAATAAGTTTTTCCCATTTTTTTTGTGGTAAATTAGGGCCTCGACTTATACTCGGAACGACTTATACTCGAGTATAAACGGTATCTTTGAATTGAACTAATAACGGTTTAAGATTGAGATTAGTATAGTCCTTTACATTTAGAGATACCTCCATTCCCAAGTATTTAACTTTTATGCTCGATATGGATTGGGGAGGCTGAGTTTGGTATTGGTGATTTCAGATCGTCCAGTGGTATCGATTTCTCCCAATTAATCAGAAAACCCAAAAATAACCCAAATGTAGAAATAAGGTTCATAAGTTCTATCAATGAATTTTGAGGTATCCCCCCAAAAAATAAGAGCATCGTCTGCCTATAGGGCTATTTTATCCTCTCTACCAGCACGGCGAAACCCAATAATCCCATGTTTGTCTAATAAACACATTAAAACTAAAATTCAGCTTACACTTTTTAACCCCTTCATGCCTAAGCCTTTTTCTGACATTTGTTGCTTACAAGTTAAAATATGTTTTTTTTTTTTTTTATATAGAAAATTACTTAGAACCCCCAAACATATATATTATATATATTTTTTTCTCAGAAACCCTAGAGAATAAAATGGAAATTGTTGCAAAATTTTATGTCACACAGTATTTGCGCAGCGGTCTTTCAAATTCAGTTTTTTGGGGAAAAAATACACCTTCATGAGTAAAAAAAACCAAAACAGTAAAGTTATAGCATTTTTTTTTATAATGTGAAAGATGATGTTACGACGAGTAAATAGATACCTAACGTGTCACGCTTTAAAATTGCACGCACTCGTGGAATGGCGACAAACTATGGTACTTAACCACTTCACGCAAATCGCCGTACCTGTACGTCGGTACTTTGACACTACATAATGCTGTTATGGCAGCAGCTAGCTGTCATAACCCCGGTATTTTCAGGAATGGCGTACATTTCTCTTTAAGATAAAAATGGTCTCTCCGGTCGTCTCCGCCACTTAACAGAGCCGTCGGTAGTGGCGGAGATGATCGCGTCTGCTCCCCTCACTGCCTTGATGCCAAGAGAGGGAAAAATGGCCCCCACTCGGCTCCATAGCATTGAAGGGCGGAAGCAATGTCAAATGTCACTTCCGCCCAATGCTCTTAAAGGGGATTTTTTTTTTTTTAAATGACATCTAAATTATTTTTTATTTTTTTTATTTTAGTGTAAATATGAGATCTGAGGTCCCAGATCTCACATTTAAGAGGACCTGTCATGCTTTTTTTTTCTATTACAACGTATGTTTACATTCCTTGTAAAATAGGAATAAAAGTGACCCAATTTTTTTTTTTTAAAGGACAGTGTAAAAATAAAAGGTAAAATAAATAAGAAAAAAAAACATTTTTTTTAAAGCCCCCCCCCATCCCGCTGAGCTCGCATGCAGAAGCGAACGCATACATAAGTCGCGCCCGCATATGAAAACGGTGTTCAAACCACACATGTGAGGTGTTACCGCGATCGTTAGAGTGAGAGCAATATTTCCAGCCCTAGACCTCCTCTGTAACCCGTAGATATTTTTAAATGTCGCCAATGGAGATTTTTAAGTGCCAAAGTTTGTCGCCATTCCACGTGTCGGCTGCAATTTTGAAGCGTGACATGTTGGGTATCAATTTACTCAGCGTAACATTATCTTTCAAAATATAGGAAAAAATTGGGCTAACTTTACTGTTCCATTTTCTAACTGTATTTTTTTCCAAAAAATTGTGCTTGTTAGACCGCTGCACAAATGCGGTGTGACATAAAGTGTTGCAATGACCCCTATTTTATTCTCTAGGGTGTCTGAGAAAATATATATATAATGTTTGGGGGTTCTAAGTAATTTTCTAGTAGAAAAACCTGATTTTAACTTGTGAACAACAATCCTCAAAACAAGGCTCGTGGTTAAAAATCTCCATAGGCGCCGCTTTAAAAATTTGTACAGGTTACCAGTTTAGATTTACAGAGGTGGTCTTATTGCTCTCACTCTAACGATCGCAGTGATACCTTGAATGTGTGGTTTGAACACTGTTACATTTACGGTCGTGATTTACGTATGCGTTCAATTCTGCGCACGAGCACGGAGGGATGGGACACTACATTTTTTTATTTTTTTTTTACACTGTCCCTTTGAAACATTTTTTTATGATCACTTTTATTGCTGTCAGAAGGAATGTAAACATCCCTTGTGACAGGTACTCTTTGTGGAGGGATCTGGGGTCTATAAGACCTCAAATTCCTCCTTTGCACTTAAAAGCATTCAAAACACCAAGTTTGGCAGTTTTGAATACTGATTTTTTTTTAAAATTTGGCGCCTTTAAGTCTTCTGTAAACCGGAAGTGATGTCATGACGTTGCTTTCGGGTTACTAGATCGGAGACCCGATCGAAGCTGATTCCGGCTTTGTTTGGGTCTCCGGGGTACCGGTAAAAAACGAACGGTACCGGGGTGATGAGCCCAGCTGCATGTATCACCCCGGTACAACCCCTTCAAGCCGAGGCCGCATATTTGCGAACGAACCAGCATGAAGAGGTTTTAAGCGATTATAGCAACAGTTTTTTTTTTTTTTTTTATCTTGCTCTGTTAAAGGCAGTAGAAAAATAAGCAACAGGTATACATTCTATATTAAAGTGGGAAGTGTTAAACTGATGTGTTAATGCATGTAACATCAAAAAAATATATATATAATATATAAAATAATATATATAAAATAATATATAAAATATACAGTGCCTTGCAAAAGTATTCGGCCCCCTTGAACTTTTCAACCTTTTGCCACATTTCAGGCTTCAAACATAAAGATATAAAATTTTAATTTTTTGTGAAGAATCACCAACAAGTGGGACACAATTGTGAAGTGGAACGAAATCTATTGGATATTTTAAACTTTTTTAGCAATTAAAAAACTGAAAAGTGGTGCGTGCAAAATTATTCGGCCCCTTTACTTTCAGTGCAGAAAACTCACTCCAGAAGTTCAGCGAGGATCTCTGAATGATCCAATGTTGTCCTAAATGACTGATGGTGATAAATAGAATCCACCTGTGTGTAATCAAGTCTCTGTATAAATGCACCTGCTCTGTGATAGTCTCAGGGTTCTGTTGAAAGCGCAGAGAGCATCATGAAGACCAAGGAACACACCAGGCAGGTCCGTAATACTGTTGTGGAGAAGTTTTTTGGATACAAAAAGATTTCCCAAGCTTTAAACATCCCAAGGAGCACTGTGCAAGCGATCATTTTGAAATGGAAGGAGTATCAGACCACTGCAAATCTACCAAGACCTGGCTGTCCCTCTAAACTTTCAGCTCAGACAAGGAGAAGACTGATCAGAGATGCAGCCAAGAGGCCCATGATCACTCTGGATGAACTGCAGAGAACTACAGCTGAGGTGGGAGAGTCTGTCCATAGGACAACAATCAGTCGTACACTGCACAAATCTGGCCTTTATGGAAGAGTGGCAAGAAGAAAGCCATTTCTCAAAGATATCCATAAAAAGTCTTGTCTAAAGTTTGCCACAAGCCACCTGGGAGACACACCAAACATGTGGAAGAAGGTGCTCTGGTCCGATGAAACCAAAATCAAACTTTTTGGCCACAATGCAAAGCGATATGTTTGACGTAAAAGCAACACAGCTCATCACCCTCAACACACCATCCCCACTGTCAAACATGGTGGTGGCAGCATCATGGTTTGGGCCTGCTTTTCTTCAGCAGGGACAGAGAAGATGGTTAAAATTGAGGGGAAGATGGATGCAGCCAAATACAGGACCATTCTGGATGAAAACCTGTTGGAGTCTGCAAAAGACCTGAAACTGGGACGGAGATTTATCTTCCAACAAGACAATGATCCCAAACATACAGCAAAATCTACAAAGGAATGGTTCACAAATAAATGTATCCAGATGTTAGAATGGCCAAGTCAAAGTCCAGACCTGAATCCAATCGAGAATCTGTGGAAAGAGCTGAAAACTGCTGTTCACAAACGCTCTCCATCCAACCTCACTGAGCTCGAGCTGTTTTGCAAGGAAGAACGGGCAAGAATTTCAGTCTCTCGATGTGCAAAACTGATAGAGACATACCCCAAGCGACTTGCAGCTGTAATCGCAGCAAAAGGTGGCTCTACAAAGTATTAACGCAAGGGGGCCGAATAATTTTGCACGCCCCACTTTTCATTTTTTTATTAGTTAAAAAAGTTTCAACAATCCAATAGATTTCGTTCCACTTCACAATTGTGTCCCACTTGTTGGTGATTCTTCACAAAAAATAAAAATTTTATATCTTTATGTTTGAAGCCTGAAATGTGGCGAAAGGTTGAAAAGTTCAAGGGGGCCGAATACTTTCGCAAGGCACTGTATATATAAAAATATAAAAAAATTATATATAAAAAATATATATATATAAAAATATATAAAATATATAATTTTTTTTTTGCCCATTGTTTCATTTAAAAAGAGCAAGATACTTTATTCTGTACAAATGATTTTCCTTTTGTGTTTTTGTCAATGCTTATTTGATAATTGCGTTCTGAAACACTTTATAATAGGCAGCTAGTGTGCCAGTTTAGATGCCTGACTTCCGATGCACCCTCACCCAGCTTGTACTGAGAATCCTTGCCTGGTGACATAAACATGTTTGGTAAAGCCCAAGAGTGCCATTGCTACATTGCCGTGTGCCATCAGATTGTACAGCCCAATCAGTCTCTGGATGTGCTGCCTGGAGTGTCACAGGATAGCTGATAAACAAACAAAATGTAATTGCCATTGTATGGGGCATGAAAAGATCATGTATTTTCACGCTTTCTGTCTAATAGAACCCAGGAGTCTGTGCACCCACGTGTTTATTTATTACAGGTATTTATATAGTGTTGTCGGCTTACCCAGGGGTTTGCATACTATACATTCACATCATTCCCTGTCCTTAAGGTGTTTGTAAACCCTCACATATATCCAGTGAAGGGACTTTCCTCAGGTGATACACTGAGATTAAATAAATCCTCCTACATAAGTTGTACCTGTTTATCTGTAGCCACCTGTCCTGTACATCCATTAAAAGTCCAGAATTTACACAGCATTTCTGAGAATCCAGAAAAAAGGGGTGGAGATCTGAAGCTCAGTGAGCAGAGATCTGAGAGCTGATTGGAGGGAAGCGTCACGCCCCCTATACACAGCACACAGGAACAGAGCTGAGGCTGTCAATCAGCTGGAGATCCCTCTACTGTCACCTTTTTCCTCTTGGTGTCAGGAAAACGTGTCAGAAATGGTTCATGCAGAGAGCAGTGAAACGAAGCAGCAAACATAAATGACACTTATTGCTCATAAGTACACACTATAGAGGGATATGCTTTGTTCATATTTCATGTCTGAGGTTTACAACCACTTTAACCACCCCCCAGCCGCACCCACCAATGCACTATAGCCGAAAGATGGCTACCGTGCGGGCTCATGTTGCCGGGTGGGCGTCTATGGACGTTCTACCGTGATCTGCGGTGCGCATTGGCATGGATCTGTCATTGGGTAAAGAGCCAATCACAGCGGCTCTTTACCATGTGACCAGCTGTGTACAGTCACAGCTGATCACAGTGTAAACAGTATTTGCTGACAGTGCCTGGGGAGAGGAGAGCCGATAACCAGCAAATTCACACAGGTGATATCTACAATGATAATTAGGGCGCTGATCATCAGCTCAGCCCCAACAGTGCCCATCAGTGCTGCCTGTCAGTGCCCATTAGTGCCACATATCAGTGCAGCCTCATCAGTCCCACCTCAGTGCAGCCTATTAGTGCCCATCAGTACAGCCTCATCAGCACACTTCAGTGAAGGCAAAAAATTACTTATTTAGAACATTTTATAACAGAAAGTTAGAAAAAATATTTTATTTTTTTTTCAAAATTTTCAGTATTTTTTCATTTCTAAAGCAAAAAATAAAAAAACTCAGTGGTGATTAAATACCACCAAAAGAAAGCTTAAATTTGTCTAAAAAAATAATACATTTTTGTTTGGGTACAGCATTGTATGACCGCGCAATTGTCATGTTACAAAATGTTACAGCACTGAAATCTGAAAACTGCCTGGGAAAGAAGGGGGTGAAAGTGCCCAGTAGGCAAGTGGTTAAGGAGCATACAATCACATACACTCGGGCCAGTTTAGACAGGAGCCACTTAACCCACCAGCTTTTGGAGTGTGGGAGGACACCAAAGTAGCCCCACGCAATCCTGAGAGAGCATGCAGACTCCATGCAGATAGTGTCTTCACTGGGATTCGAACCAAGGACCTGCTACAAGGCAGACATGCTAACCACTATGCCTCTGAGCTGACCACAGTGGCTTAGTGGGAAGTACAGTGGTTTAGTGATTGATTGGTAGACATGTGCACTAACAAAAAATGTGTTCGTTAAAAGTAAAATTTGTGTGGCGGCACAGTGGTGTAGTGGGTAGCACTCTCACCTAGCAGTAAAAAGGGTCACTGGTTCGAATCCCAACCACGACACTACCTGCCTGGAGTTTGCATGTTCTCCCTGTGCCTGCGTGGGTTTCCTCTGGGTACTCCAGTTTCCTCCCACACTCCAAAGACATGCTGGTAGGTTAATTGGCTTCTGTCCAAAATTGGCCCTAGTATATGAATGTGAGTTGGGGACCTTGGATTGTGGGTTTCTTAAGGGTAGGGACTGATGTGAGGGTGTACTCACTCAGGTTGAACTGGATGGACTGGTGTCTTTATTCAACCTTACTAACTATGTAACTATGTAACTGGTCTGACACAAGTCAATCCGACTTTGAAAATGCTCCCTGCACTACTTTGAAAAAAAAAAGTAAAATTTGAAATAGTAACTAACAATAATAACTATTAAATTATAGATATTGGAATTTCCTTTCAAATTTGGCTGTTTGTGAACGCAATTAATACAAATTTATCTGAAGTTACGAATTATCCAAAATAACGAATGCCGCATCTAAACAAATGGAATGGAACAAATTAATAGTAATAAAAAGGTTTTATTATTGTTATTCATTATTATTAGATCGTTACATTCCATTTGTTTATATACGGCATTCGTTACTTCATATAATTCGTAACTTCGAATAAATACGTATTCGTTATGTTCACTAACAGCCAAATTTGAAAGGATATTCCAATACCTATAATTTAATAGTTATTATTAGTTATTTTTTGGGATTTTCAATCTTTTGAATTTTCAGATTTTCATTCTTATTTTCAGATTTTCACATTTCCAAATTTTTGAATTTACAAATTTCCGAAATTTCGAATCTCCGAAATTTCGAATTTACAAAATTTCGAACTTCCGATTTTCCAATTTCTGAAATTTTCCAATTTCTGAAATTATCCACTTTCCGAAATTTTCCAATTTCGGAAATTTGAAATTGCGGAAGTTTGAAATTTCAGAAATTGAAAAATTTGGTAATTTCGGAATTAATGAATTTATCTGAAGTTACGAATTATCCGAAATAACAAATGCCACATCTAAACAAATGGAATGGAACAAATTAATAATAATAAAAAGGTTTTATTATTGTTATTCATTATTATTAGATCGTTACGTTCCATTTGTTGAGATGCGGCATTCATTACTTCAGATAATTCGTAACTTCGGATAAATACGTACTCGTTTTGTTCACTAACAGCCAAATTTGAAAGGAAATTCCGATTTAATAGTTATTATTAGTTAGTTATTATTTCAGATTTTCGGATTTGCATTCTTTTGAATTTTCAGATTTTCATTCTTATTTTCGGATTTTCAAATTACCAAATCTTTGATTTTCAAATTTCTGAAATTTCGAATTTCCAAAATTTAGAACTTTGAAATTCTGAATTTTCCAATTTCTGAAATTTTCCAATTTCTAAAATATTCCAATTTCTGAAATTTTCCAATTTCTGAAATTTTCCAATTTCTGAAATTTTCCAATTTCTGAAATTTTCCAATTTCTGAAATTTTCCACTTTCTGAAATTTTCCACTTTCCGAAATTTTCCACTTTCCGAAATTTTCCACTTTCCGAAATTTTCCACTTTCCGAAATTCAGAATTTCCGAAATTTTGAAAATTCAGAAATTCGACATTTCGGAAATTGAAAAATTCGGAAATTTCGGAATTAATGAATTTGTCATAATTCGTTAAACTAATTTGGAACTAAACTAATTGCACATATCTAGTGATTAGCCACTAAGTCACAAATAAAGTATCAGCCTTCAGAACTGTGCATCTCTACCTCACTGGGAAGTCCATTATTCTTTATGTTTTTTTCAGTGTCTCCGAAATGAAGATGGAAGAAGTATTGTCCAACCTACTTTTAGAGGACTTTCTAAAAATCAAGAGAGCTGGTGGAAAGGTGAGAATCTCAAACTAATATAAAAAGAGGTCCACCTGACAACATACCTGTATGTTTATATGTTCAGTTCAGGGTCTGGGGGGTCCAATAGAAGTGGCCAGGTCTGGGGGGGAGGGTTTGAGTGCGTATTTTTTAACAAATACTTAGCTCAGAGGAGCAGGGGCACCAGAAAATGCTTGTTCCTTTGAACAGAATGAATCAAAATTTTCCAGACTGAGACCTGGTAGATATAACAGGAGAGGGAGCTTTTGGCATTGATAGTTTTATTGAAGTAAGTGCAGGGGTGTAAGTTTGGGCCATACCAAAAAGTGTCATTTGACTTTTGTTAATAACATTGCCACCATTCGTGCCACTATGCAGTGCCAGGCACTGTGTTACATCTTCCTGCGTTCTGTGGGAGGCTAGCTATGTGTTTAGGAAGGACACCCCCTCTCCCCTTGCAGTCATCTGACAACACAGCTAGCAAGGAGGCAGCTGCATGGATAGCCACCGCTTATCTCTGACCTCCAAGATAAGATCCAGCAAGGGGAATGCAAAGAGAGGAAGGGCGTGTCAGCAAGTCCTGGAGCTTGGAGATAAACGCTGGCTATCAAAGCAGCCAGCTCCTTGCTGTTTGCGTTGTTGGACAGTCTTGGCGGGCAGGAGGCATTCTGTCCTATCACATAACAGGCTAGGTTTTATGTATTACCTTGGGGAGATGCAGACTAGAATACTCCAATCACTGAGCAGCAAATGATATCCCCTGTGATGTATTTCAGATATCTTCCATACCTGGCCTGTTAGTGGGCCCTGAGGACAGGAGTTGAGAACCACTGACATAGGGGGACAGAACACTGCAGGAAAAAAAAAAAAAAAGAAATTAGACTTTTTTCATACTTTTTTTTAACACATCATTAAATGTGTTTTAAATGAAAGCAGTTTGACTTGATATAAGCTTCTTGCAGTCTACCGTACAGCATTGCTTGGGGAGGCAGGAGCAGCACAGTGAGCCAATCAGGTGGGTTGAAATGTAAGAAGCATGCTGATAGATGAAGAGTGACACAGAAAAAAAACTTATCAGTGTGCTGCTTCTCCTTTCACTGTCTAGTCACTGGGTAGGGGTAGGAAGGAGACCTGTAAGTGAAAGTGAAACTGCAATAAAGAAAGTTTAGGTCACCTTCCCTGCCAGACAATGATGTGCTGTGTAAACCTCAGAATTGGGTAGATATAAATACAAATCCTTTGCCAGGCAATACAGATTGTATGTACAGTATCTTACAAAAGTGAGTACACCCCTCACATTTTTGTAAATATTTTATTCTATCTTTTCATGTGACAACACTGAAGATATGACACTTTGCTATAATGTAAAGTAGTGAGTGTACAGCTTGTATAACAGTGTACATTTGCTGTCCCCTCAAAATAACTCAACACACAGCCATTAATGTCTAAACCGCTGGCAACAAAAGTGAGTACACCCCTAAGTGAAAATGTCCAAATTGGGCCCAATTAACCATTTTTCCTCCCCCCGTGTCATATGACTCGTTAGTGTTACAAGGTCTTAGGTGTGATCGTGGAGCAGGTGTGTTAAATTTGGTGTTATCGCTCTCACTCTCTCATACTGGTCACTGGAAGTTCAACATGACACCTCATGGCAAGGAACTCTCTGAGGATCTGAAAAAAAGAATTTTTGCCCTACATAAAGATGGCCTAGGCTATAAGAAGATTGCCAAGACCCTGAAACTGAGCTGCAGCACGGTGGCCAAGGCCATACAGCGGTTAACAGGACAGGTTCCACTCAGAACAGGCCTTGTCATGGTCAACCAAAGAAGTTGAGTGCACGTGCTCAGCGCCATATCCAGAGGTTGTCTTTGCGAAATAGACGTATGAGTGCTGCCAGCATTGCTGCAGAGGTTGAAGGGGTGGGGGGGTCAGCCTGTCAGAGCTCAGACCATACGCCGCACACTGCATCAAATTAGTCTGCACGGCTGTCATCCCAGAAGGAAGCCTCTTCTAAAGATGATGCACAAGAAAGCCAGCAAACAGTTTGCTGATGACAAGCAGACTAAGGACATAGATTACTGGAACCATGTCCTGTGGTCTGATGAGACCAAGATAAACTTATTTGGTTCAGATGGTGTCAAGCGCGTTGTGGCGGCAACCAGGTGAGGAGTACAAAGGCGAGTGTGTCTTGCCTACAGTCAAGCATGGTGGTGGGAGTGTCATGGTCTGGGGCTGCATGAGTGCTGCCGGCACTGGGGAGCTACAGTTCATTGAGGGAACCATGAATGCCAACATGTACTGTGACATACTGAAGCAGAGCATGATCCCCTCCCTTCGAAGACTGGGCCGCAGGGCAGGATTCCAACATGGTAACGACCCCAAACACACCTCCAAGACTTGCTAAAGAAGCTGAGGGTAAAGGTGTTGGACTGGCCAAGCATGTCTCCAGGAGGAGCGCAAGGTCTCTAACATTCACCAGCTCTGTGATGTCGTCATGGAGGAGTGGAAGAGGACACCAGTGGCTGTGAAGCTCTGGTGAACTCCATACCCAAGAGGGTTAAGGCAGTGCTGGAAAATAATGGTGGCCACACAAAATATTGACACTTTGGGCCCAATTTGGACATTTTCACTTAGGGGTGTACTCACTTTTGTTGCCAGCGGTTTAGACATTAATGGCTGTGTGTTGAGTTATTTTGAGGGGACAGCAAATTTACACTGTTATACAAGCTGTACACTCACTACTTTACATTGTAGCAAAGTGTCATTTCTTCAGTGTTGTCACATGAAAAGATTGAATAAAATATTTACAAAAATGTGAGGGGTGTACTCACTTTTGTGAGATACTGTATGTATTTTATCTATGCCAGAAGTGTCAAGCTCAACTTCATCGCGGGCCACATCAACAGTATGGTTGCCCTCACAGGTCCGCTTGTATCTGGGGTGTGTTACGTGCAGAGTGCAGGGTTTAGGGGTGCGCTATGTACAGTGTGCTTCAACTTCAACCCCCCCCCCCCCCGCAAACCTTCCTCACTTCTCTTTCCTCTCCTACCTGGCCCATTTCTAGTACCTTCCTGTGTAGGCGGCTCTCCTTCACCTTGCAGGGAGATCATTCTCTTTCTCCACCACCATCTGTCCCCACCATGAGGCTATACAGGGATCTGTTACATCCAGGAGCTGCTGAGAGCAAAGCTGTGCACATTTAGATGGACTAGATCAGGGGTCTCCAAACTTTCTAAACAAAAGGCCAGTTTACTGTCCTTTAGACTTTTTAGGGGGGCCAGACTGTGGCCATTGGGGGGTAGAAATTGTCCTGGTGTCAGTGGAAGTAAACAATGCATCTTTGGTATTAGGAAGAGGAATAGTGCCCCATCACTGGTGTCAGTGGGAGGAATAGTGCCCCATTGTTGATGTCAGCTTGAGGAATAATGCCCCATTGTCTATGTCAGTAGAAAGAATATTGCCCTGTTGTTGGTTTTCAGTGGGGGGGGAGGGGGGGAATAGTATCTTGTATCAGTGGAAGGAAATACACCCCAAGGCCTGCAGTTTGGGGACCACTGGACTAGATGGATAAACAAACTAAAGGTTAACTCCAGCTGACACTTTATAAACCAATAAAAGAACAGTTTTTTCCTTTTTGTACTTAAAGCGGAACCCCCCCCTCCCCCCCATGAAAAAATTAAAAGTCAGCAGCTACAAATACTGCAGCTTCTGACTTTTAATATTCGGACACTTACCTGTCCTGGAATCTCGCAATGTTGGCACCCCAGCCGATGTTTCCATCAGCTCTCGGGTGCTGCTGCCGCCATTGTCTGCGAGGGAAACCATCACAGCCAGTTCCCTATTGCGCGCTGCACTTTGTGAATGGCACGGCGGCGGGGGAACGAGGAGGGGGACCGAACTCGTGGGGGATTTTGCCGCAGCCAGGTCACCTGTCAAAACCAGGTACCCGTTCCCCCCCCCTCTCCCCGAAAGGTGCCAAATGTGGAACCGGAGGGGGTGAGGAAGCAGATAAGCAGAGCTTCCCCTTTTGGGTGGAGCCCTGCTTTAAGGTTTTACATAAATAAGCTGACCATTGTAACAGCTTGGTCTGTTATTGGAAGTTGAAAAATAGAATTACTGACCGGATCACCATGTAAAAAAAAAAAAAAAAGCTTTAGACATCCTAAGACAGGAATTGTGTTACTGCCTGGCTCACCAGGGGTGAAAATAAAGGGAACAAGCCTAAAAAAGAAAACTAATGCAGCCACCACATCTAAGAATTGGTAAGCAACATTTTTTTGTGGAGTTTATTCCCGCTTTACATTGATCCCAGGAGCCGTTTTTTCTTATTGTGCACTTAGGGGCTCTAGAACATCTGAAGAAGTAGGCAAGGACCCAAAGGGCATGATAGAAGTGAAGGTTAGCGGGAACGGGGATAATGAAATAGAGGGGAGAACATGCAGAACACCCAGGATATATGTTCTAGGTGGATATAGGCAGAATTGGGGCTTATATAGGGCTGGTGAAGGCGTGGAAGATGCTGGCTGGTGGGAAGCCAAGTGAAGGATGTTTCCTTCAAGAGATCTTCCCTGTGAAGGAAGAAACGTCTCTAGCTTATCCCCGCTCTCTCCCTCCCTTTGTAATATATTGCCATATTATCACTAATCCCCCTGGCAGTTGTGACACTGAGACAAGTCATCTGTCACTTAAGATTGAGCGCTCTTTAATTTTCCGGCAGAAACTCACAGCAGGGCCTCCTTCAATTTGAGGTCTTTATTGGAATTCTGAAGCCCCTTCTCGCCTCCTTTCCCCGCAAGCCTCAGATCTATTCTGAGCCACGTTACAGAAAGTATACAGTAACCAACCGAGGGATTCAGTCCTGGCTCCAGCTCTGTTTATTTAACGATTTAGCCGGATTTCTGCTGCTTACGCCACCCCAGGCCAAAGCCCGCTTTCCAATATTACTTTTAACAACTGTTCTATTCACACAAGTCCCGGTTACCTTCCACCCCACCTCCCTCGTCTGCCGTCGTCTCATTAATTTGAAGAAGTTAAAGGGAAGAGGAGAGGGAGGGGGTACAGGGTCTTAACGGGGAGGGGGGGGGGGGTTGGGAATGGCAAGTGAAGCTACATTTTTTTTTTTCTTTTTTTTTTTTCCCCACGTTATTAAAGTGCTTTAGTTTTAATAACGGTGGATTGTGTCCACCTGAGGAGCGGGTAACTGGTGTAATTTTGCATTCATATTAAAAATAATAATAATAAAAAAAGTTACACTGGGCTTAAAGGTATCAGGCTTATTCAATAAGGCAAAGAGGGATGTTGCAAATTGTGGCAACCAGTTGGCGGTACTCGTCTCCCGACTGCTGATAGGTGACATTTGGTTGCTATGTGTTACGGAGATTTCTACATCATTATAGCTCCTTGCCCTGCTATTGCTGGCAACACACCTCTTTTTGTTTATTTTTTTAATTAGGGGTATATTTGCTGTTTTTTCATTTATTTATATATTGTTTTTTCTTTTATGAATGATTTAATTTGTTGTTGAAACCAATTTTTGTTCTGTTTTTTAAACAGATTTTTTTTTTTTTTTTTTGCAGTCTTTTCTTTTTTTTTTTTTTTTTTCTCAGTTGCATTAAAAGGAACAAAGAATTTGATTATAACCCCTACAGTACAACCCCATTAAAAACAATTCCGTTTTCTCCAACCTGAGCAACCACTTTCAGTTGCCCTAACCACATGACCCCCCCTTCATGACCAGGCAATTTTTTGGTGATACGATTTTACCTGATCATTACGCAGTCGTGCGACGCTGTACCCAAATCAAATTGATGCCCTTTTTTTCCCCACAAATGGAGCTTTCTTGTTCTTTTTGTGGTGTTTGATCACCTCTGTGTTTTTAATTTTTTGCACTATAGAACACAAACAAAAAAAATTGTCAATTTTGAAAAAAAAAAACTATATTTTTTTTACTTTCTGCTATAGAACATAACTAATACATTTTAAAAAAAAAAGAAAGAAAATTTCTTCATCAGTTTAGGACAATATATATTCTGCTACATGTTTTTGGTAAAAAATCCCAATAAGCTTTTATTGATTGATTTGCACAAAAGTTATAGCGTCTACAAACTATGGATATATATATATATATATATATATATATTTTTTTTTTTACTAGTAATGGTGGCAATCAGCGACTTATAGTTGGACTGTGATATTGCGGCAGACAGTTGAACACTAACTGACTGGGGACCAGTAACACTAATACAGTGATCAGTGCTAAAAGTATGCACTGTCACTGTACTAATGACACTGGCTGGGAAGGGGTTAAACATCAGGGGCGATCAAAGGGTTAACTGTGTGCCTAGCCAGTGTTTTTGTGTACTCTGGGAGGTGCTTTCACTAGGAGAAGGCATGGATCCATTTCCCCGGTGTGCGGGAACACAGAAAGAATCCAGGCCTTCTCTACTGACAGAATGGCAATCTGCCTTGTTAACCGCCATTCTGCCTCTGTACTGGATGATCGGCGGGTGCCATTGGACATCAGCTCCTGCTGTCTACAATCACAGCGGGAGCAGGTCGCCGGTGGCACGCATGCACGCCCCAGACCTGGAAGTGTTGGATCACGTACTAGGTGCCACCTTGCCGCCGTATAAGTATAATGAGCTTGGTACTTCCGTGGTTAGTACTTCTCCTTGTAGCACTGGAGTCCCTGGTTCAAATCTCAGTCAGAATATTGTCTGCATGGAATTTGCATGTTCTTCCTGTGCTTGCATGAGTTTCCTCTCACACTTTAAAGTGGTTCTAAAGCCTTAAGGTTTTTTTCCTTAATGCAAAACTTCTGCATGCAGTTCCCCCTGCAGTATCCCCCTTAGGCTAGGTTCACATCTGTGCAGGTGGTTCCCGCTGCGGCTCTGCACCTGTCCCTGCAGCCATAACCACCTGCACAGAAAAAGCAGGAGCTGTGTGCAGGTGCCATTAATCCCAATGGCATGCTGCACGCACCTACCTGAGCCTGATCTCGATCCAGCACTGTGCCTGAAAGCAGCAGCTCTCTCCCTCCTCTCTAGGCAGTTTGATAGCGGAAGAAACCATTGGCTTCTGCTGCTGTCAATCAAATCCTGTGGCAAGGGGGCGGGGCCGAGCCGCACTGTCACTTTCAATAGTCACAAACAGGGCGGCTCAGACGCAAGCCTGCATGAGTGCCCCCATAGAAAGTGGCTTTCCATGGGGGCACTCTCCAAAGAGGAGCGCCAGTGGGGGGCCCCAAAAGAAGAGGATTGGGGCTGCTCTGTGCAAAATTATTTCTCAGAGCAGGGAAGTATAACATGGTTATTATTTTAATAAAAAACACCACCAAGAGGTGGGACATACTTTCCGATCCTGTGATTGGCCATCACAGTGGTCACATGATTAGGACCACTGGCTGGCTTCCAATCATAAACAGAAACCAGGAGCTGTCTTTGACAGCTCAGTCACTGAGCTAGAAGCCCACAGTAAAGCACACTCTCAGCACTGAAACCTCAGCCCCCATGGTTGCTTGTTTGCTGCATGTGGGTATTACAGCCCATCCTCTCTGCTGCCTCACATATGCACTAAGTGGTCTTCAAAAGGTTGGGGACCTTGGATTGTAAGCTCCTTGAGGGTGGGGACAGATGTGAATGTAAAGTACTGCCCAAATTGGCAGTACTATATAAATTCCTGTAATCAATAAATACATATTTATATGAATAAATAAAGTCCCACACAAAGCTCAATTCTTTGTGATCTGGCAAGAACATCAAACCGATGAGACTGAACTGTGCATGGGCACTAGAAGTGTAGAGAGTCGTGATAGTACCATCGGTCTATGAAACCGGGAATTGCTGCCCATATCCCTGAAAATTGAATACAAAAACAAGCAGGTTCTTCTGTGGGACTTTTAAAGGCAGAAATTCCTTGACAAATAAATATAATGAAAATATATTGATATTTTATTAGAAAAGTTTAAAAATGAATTGGTGATTTATGGGAAGTCACAGTAGGATGCATATATCTATTATACAAAAATACAAAGTACAATATCAAGAAACATGTGTATATATGTATACAGACAACCACTGGAGATTGGCCAGTAGTGAACTGGGTTACATGATGACCGACGCGTTTCGAGGTTCGTAGCGATTAACCCTCTTCTTCAGGGGCTCTTGGTTCATTGGTTGTCACGTTTCTTGAAATGTCAGGAAAAATGCATCCGGTTAAAAGAAGCGGGGAGAGGTGTTCCGCTGCCCCAGATCAGCGAAGATAGAAAAGCCAGGCAGGTCAGAAATGATGGGCCCAAGCCAAAAAAAGATCAAACACAGAGGGCATCTAACCTCCAACCAAGAAAAGAGGGGGAGGGAAGTATTTTTTGACTGTGCATTGAGCCGGGCAGACCATCCAACAGTCTTGTTGTAGGCTTGAAGTTGACAACGTGCAGATTTTGAAAAAACAGCATATGTTCCAAACACAGGAGAAAGAGGAACAAGCAGTACCTCACAGATCTCTGGTCTGGGATCACTGTTGCCTCACCTGCACGGTGCTGGCTGCACCGTTTTAACCAGATGCATTTTTCCTGACATCTCAAGAAACGTGACAACCAATGAACCAAGAGCTCCTGACGAAGAGGGTTAATCGCTACAAACCTCGAAACGCGTTGGTCATCGTCTGACCCAGTTCACTAGTGGCCAGTCTCCAGTGGTTGCCTGTATACATATATACACGTTTCTTGATATTGTACTTTGTATTTTTGTATAATAGATATATGCATCCTACTGTGACTTCCCATAAGTCACCAATTCATTTTTAAACTTTTCTAATAAAATATCAATATATTTTCATTATATTTATTTGTCAAGGAATTTCTGCCTTTAAAAGTCCCACAGAAGATCCTGCTTGTTTTTGTATTCTAGATGTGTAGAGAGGCTAAAGAAACATTGGTATGGTCCAAGCTGACCAACAGGTGCCAAGTTGTGTTTTCATACCCGCAGAAGGAAAATGAGAGCTGAAATCTGATTGGTTACTATGCATTGATTTTTTTTTTTTGGTGGTCTGTCCATCTTGACCAATGTTGGCTTTCTTTTAAAGGCCTTTTCTAAAGAAAAAGAACTATCGGCAATGTACCCTACCTTTAGAAACCAGTCAGTTGGTTTCTGTTTGAACTTGGGACACCTTTTTTAATGCCTTTTTTTTTGTATGTCTAAGGCTGATGTATTGTCAGCAAAGAAAGTTTTCCTTCCCTGTCTTCTGCTAGTTGCAGCTGCTGATATCTGGTTTTTACACCGTTTTTAAAAATGCATTTGTTGTCTAAGCATTTGCAGGAAGAGATCCTGGCGTTCAGCGGCAGTTTAATTTACCACTATGCTTTTGTCAGTCTCATCTGACATGATGTTTGAACGCGGTTTTTGAATTTTTGATATGTCACTACCGAGGTTTTCTAGATGTGATTTCATGATGTTCTGACCACATTGAAAGGCAGCCAATATATATATATATATATATATATATATATATATATATATATATATATATATATATATATATATATATATATATATATATAGTGGGGACAGAAAGTATTCAGGCCCCCTTAAATTTTTCACTCTTTCTTATATTGCAGCCATTTGCTAAAATCATTTACCGGTAAGTTCATTTTTTTCCTTATTCATGCACACACAGCACCCCATATTGACAGAAAAAAGAAAACACAGAATTGACATTTTTGCAGATTTATTAAAAAAGAAAAACTGAAATATCACATGGTCCTAAGTATTCAGACCCTTTGCTCAGTATTTAGTAGAAGCACCCTTTTGATCTAATACAGTCATGAGTCTTTTTGGGAGAGATGCAACAAGTTTTCCACACCTGGATTTGGGGATCCTCTGCCATTCCTCCTTGCAGATCCTCTCCAGTTCTGTCAGGTTGGATGGTAAACGTTGGTGGACAGCCATTTTTAGGTCTCTCCAGAGATGCTCAATTGGGTTTAAGTCAGGGCTCTGGCTGGGCCATTCCAGAACAGTCACGGAGTTGTTGTGAAGCCACTCCTTCGTTATTTTAGCTGTGTGCTTCGGGTCATTGTCTTGTTGGAAGGTAAACCTTCGGCCCAGTCTGAGGTTCTGAACACTCTGGAGAAGGTTTTCGTCCAGGATATCCCTGTACTTGGCCGCATTCATCTTTCCCTCGATTGCAACCAGTCCTTCCTGTCCCTGCAGCTGAAAAACACCCCCACAGCATGATGCTGCCACCACCATGCTTCACTGTTAGGACTGTATTGGACAGGTGATGAGCAGTACCTGGTTTTCTCCACACATACCGCTTAGAATTAAGGCCAAAAAGTTCTATCTTGGTCTCATCAGACCAGAGAATCTTATTTCTCACCATCTTGGAGTCCTTCAGGTGTTTTTTAGCAAACTCCATGCGGGCTTTCATGTGTCTTGCACTGAGGAGAGGCATCCTTCGGGCCACTCTGCCATAAAGTCCTGACTGGTGGAGGGCTGCAGTGATGGTTGACTTTCTACAACTTTCTCCCATCTCCCAACTGCATCTCTGAAGCTCAGCCACAGTGATCTTTGGGTTCTTTCTTTACCTCTCTCACCAAGGCTCTTCTCCCCCGATAGCTCAGTTTGGCCGGACGGCCAACTCTAGGAAGGGTTCTGGTCGTCCCAAACGTCTTCCATTTAAGGATTATGGAGGCCACTGTGCTCTTAGGAACCTTAAGTGCAGCAGAAATTTTTTTGTAACCTTGGCCAGATCTGTGCCTTGCCACAATTCTGTCTCTGAGCTCTTAAGGCAGTTCCTTTTGACCTCATGATTCTCATTTGCTCTGACATGCACTGTGAGCTGTAAGGTCTTATATAGACAGGTGTGTGGCTTTCTTAATCGAGTCCAATCAGTATAATCAAACACAGCTGGACTTTAAATGAAGGTGTAGAACCATCTCAAGGATGATCAGAAGAAATGGACAGCACCTGAGTTAAATATATGAGTGTCACAGCAAAGGGTCTGAATACTTAGGACCATGTGCTATTTCAGTTTTTCTTTTTTAATAAATCTGCAAAAATGTCAAAAATTCTGTGTTTTTCTGTCAATATGGGGTGCTGTGTGTACATTAATGAGGAAAAAACATGAACTTAAATGATTTTAGCAAATGGCTGCAATATAACAAAGAGTGAAAAATGTAAGGGGGTCTGAATACTTTCCGTCCCCACTGTATATATATATATATATATATATATATATATATATATATATATATATATATATATATATATATATATATATACATTGTCAGCACAGTCAGATGGATCTCCACAAATAATGGATATGCAGCGGTGTGTACATTAATGTAAAACAAACTGGTTGCTTTGCCATTTAGGCCCTGATCACGCATAGTGCAGTGACCTGCATTATTTCATTGGATGAACGCAGGTCACCACTAGGTTACAAAGAAAACAATTGATTTCTGTGTGTCCTGTTGTCAATGTAATGCAGCTCAGAGGTGCGGTGCAGTAAGCTGCGATAACATGCAGACATGCTACATTTTATCGCAGCACACAGGAAGAAGCCGCATGTTACCGCATCTCACTGCGCTGCTTTCTGGTGACATGAATGAAGTGTCACTTTCTGAGACAATCACCCTACCCAACTGGTTTACTGCAGGAGCATAAAGGTTGTAGATGGGGGGCTCCCCTGGATATACCTTACTTTAGTCTCCTGCCACTGACATACACAATATTGTCAAAAGTATTGGGACGCCTGCCTTTACACGCACATGAACTTAGAGCGGATTTCCACCCATTTAAAAGTCAGTAGTTACAAAAAGTGTAGCTGCTGACTTTTAATAATCAGATACTCACCTGTCCCAGGATCCAGGGATGTGGTCGTACAAAGCCCCGCTCCTCTCCCCTTCCTTTCTGCGGCGCCGGCATTCTAACTGTGGGCGCCCAGCTGTGGCTTCACACTGTGAATGACCGGGCAGTCTTCTGGGACCCGTGACATGTCCCAGAAGATTGCAGGGAGGGAGAGGTGATCTTTCTTCCGGCGCCACGGTGCCAGGGAGGAAGTGGGAGCTGGGTGCCTCTTAAAACAGGGTACCCGCTCCTCCCCCAAAAAAATCACATGCCAAATGTGGCATGTCAGGGGGTCATCTGCACTTAAAGCGGAAGTTCCGTGTTTGGGTGGAACTCCACTTTAAATAGCATCCCAGTCTTAGTCTGTAGGGTTCATTATTGAGTTGGGCCCACCCTTTGCAGCTATAACAGCTTCAACTCCTCTGGGAAGGCTGTCTACAAGGTTTAAGAGTGTGTCTATGGGAATGTTTGACCATTCTTCCAGAGGTGCATTTGTGAGATCAGGCAATGATGTTGGACGAGAAGGCCTGACTCGCAGTCTCCGCTCTAATTAATCCCAAAGGTGTTCTATCGGGTTGAGGTCAGGACTCTGTGCAGGCCAGTCAAGTTCCTCCACCCCAAACTTGCTCGTCCATGTCTTTATGGACCTTGCTTTGTGCACTGGTCCAAATCATTTGGTGGAGGGGGGATTATGGTGTGGGGTTGTTTTTCAGGGGTTGGGTTTGGCCCCTTAGTTCCAGTGAAGGGAACTGTTAAGGCGTCAGCAAACCAAGACATTTTGGACAATTTTTGGCTCCCAACTTTTTGGCAACAGTTTGGGGATGGCCCCTTCCTGTTCCAACATGACTGCTTACCGCTGCAAAAAGCAAGGTTGGATGGAGGATGAGCAAGTTTAGAGTGGCACCTTCTGCCACCACCGACTCTCATTTTCAGCTCCAGCTCTTTGCTGTCACTTGTAAACACAGAAGCCTTCTGTATTTACAAGGGACAGCTTTGCTCTCGGTGGCTCCCGGAACTAACAGATCCCCGCACACACTCACGGCGGGGACAGATCTCCAGATTCTGAGAGAGATAACAATCTTCCTGTAAGGCAAGGCAAAGCCACCCACACTGGGAGGTACTAGAGCCAGGCCAGGTAGGAGAGAGAGATGTGAGGAAGCTTTGGGGGGGTTGGGGTTGCACACTGCCTAGCACAGCACACCCCTGAACTCTACACTCTGTACATAGCGCACCCCTGAACTCTGCACTCTGTACGTTACGCACTCCTGAACCCTGCACTCTGTACAGAGCACACCCCTGAACCCTGCACTGTGTACATAGCGCACCCCTGAACCCTGCACTGTGTACATAGCGCACCCCTGAACCCTGCACTGTGTACATAGCGCACCCCTGAACCCTGCACTGTGTACATAGCGCACCCCTGAACCCTGCACTGTGTACATGGCGCACCCTTGAACCCGGCACTGTGTACATAGCGCACCCCTGAACCCTGCACTCTGTACATAGCACACCCCTGAACTCTGTACGTAACGCACTCCAAAACCCTGCACTCTGTACATAGCGCACTCCTGAACTCTGTACATAGTGCACCCCTGAACCCTGCACTCTGTACGTAGCGCACCCCTGAACCCTGCACTCTGTACGTAGCGCACCCCTAAACCCTGCGCTCTGGACGTAGCGCTCCCCAGATACAACTGGCCCCTTTGAGGATAACCATACTGCTGATGCAGCCAACAATGAAATTGAGTTTAACACCCCTACTGTACGCCCTCCCTGGTCCCCATTGTACTTACCTCCGGGGCTGCTGAGTTGCCAGTACCCAGGCAGCCAGTTCGGCAGTCCAGTGATTTGAAATCCCTGCTCCTCTTCCTCTTCTCCATCAGTGCTTGCAGGATGGATCATGGCATTTCAGTGTGATGGTGCTGACCAATCTGAATTGCCTTGGTCCATCCCGGAAAGCATTGCACTGAGAAGAGGGAAAAGAGCATGGAAGGTGGGGGTGGGACGGGGGTAGGTAAGGAGGTCGTACGGTGTTAGTTCACCTTTAATTTTTTCTGTAAAGGTGAACTAACACGATTTTCTGAAAAATACAATTCTTCCATTGAAACTATCATTCTAGCAATTAGTCATACCATCCATAGTTGGCCAAAAATCTCCGCTGTTGACTTGACTTTAGTAAATCGAAATTCAGTTGGTTGCACTGACCTATTGAATAGGCAAGAAGGCTTTTCATTCTGTTAAAGCATATTTGCAGTAGGAAGAGTTAATTGCCGAAATGCGTGTTACCTTTATAACGGCTCTGTGTGTGTTTCTCTACTATGCTCCCCCCCCCCTCTCCCCCAACTGGCTCCCTCCTTCCCGCCAGCATTTTTATTACAATGTAATTTCTTGTCTTTTACCATTAATATTGCGAGGATTACCCTAGCTGGCCCCCCTACGGAATGCTGTGTCACTTTACTGTTATTAAATCCATCCCAAAACTGCTTTATTATTCACCGTCTCTCTCTCCCATCTTTTAATTTAACCCCCTTCCTCTACCTACTGCCTCCCCCCCCCCCCTTACTTCCCTACTGCCCTCATCCTAACAGAAGGCCGAGTCGGCGGACCCCCAGACTATCCGAGAAAGAGCAACCGTCTTGCAGACCAAATTTGAAGATTACATTCATGCCAGTCCAGAGGCCGCTTTATGGGCAAAGAAAGGTAAGGAAGGAACTGCCAACGTTTTCTGGTCTTTATGTTATTCATTTACTATAAAGTGCACCTGTCATCTTACAGCTGACAATATACTGCAAATTGAACACTACCCTTTTTTTTTTTGCAATGATGAAAGATTTTATTGTGTTAGGCACGGTTGGTAATATTAAACTACACTGCATCTGAGCCCCACAAACTAAAAACACAATTGAATTCATTTTTAATATTCAAAGCAAACTTTCCCATTCATCCATGTCTCCGTGCTTTATTTTGCTGAAACCCCCCCCCCATCATTTCTGGTTGTGGACACCTTAAGTAAGGGCAGATGATTCATGTAAAATTTACTTCCTGGAATCCATCTACCTTTAGCTCAGGCATACAGACAGGTGAGTGTACTTAGCCCCGGAAACCTATCCTGCTCTCTTACAGACTCCTGGGATGTACAACATTATTTGCCCAGGCAAGAAACCAGGAAGTAAATGTTGAAAAGTATAAAAAAAATTAAAATAAAACAAGTGAATATGATACACTTTCCTAATTATTTACTAATGCTAGCAGAATAAGGATTTAAAATAGCCTTTGTTGACTGAGAAAGTGAACTATGGACAAGCTCAAAAAATGGACATACAGTATCTCACAAAACTGAGTACACCCCTCACATTTTTGTAAATATTTTATTATATCTTTTCATGTGACAACACTGAAGAAATTACACTTTGCTACAATGTAAAGTGGTGAGTGTACAGCTTGTATAACAGTGTAAATTTGCTGTCCCCTCAAAATAACTCCACACACAGCCATTAATGTCTAAACCGCTGGCAACAAAAGTGAGTACACCCCTAAGTGAAAATGACCAAATTGGGCCCAAAGTGTCAATGTTTTGTGTGGCCACCATTATTTTCCAGCACTGCCTTAACCCTCTTGGGCATGGAGTTCACCAGAGCTTCACAGGTTGCCCCTGGAGTCCTCTTCTACTCCTCCATGATGACATCACAGAGCTGGTGGATGTTAGAGACCTTGCGCTCCTCCACCTTCCGTTTGAGGATGCCCCACAGAAGCTCAATAAGGTTTAGGTCTGCAGACATGCTTGGCCAGTCTATCACCTTTACCCTCAGCTTCTTTAGCAAGGCAGTGGTCGTCTTGGAGGTGTGTTTGGGGTCCTTATCATGTTGGAATACTGCCCTGCGGCCCAGTCTCCGAAGGGAGGGGAATGGATCATGCTGTGCCTCAGTATGTCACAGTACATGTTGGTATTCATGGTTCCCTCAATGAACTGTAGCTCTCCAGTGCCGGCAGCACTCAGGCAGCCCCAGACCATGACACTCCCACCACCATGCTTGATTGTAGGCAAGACACACTTGTCTTTGTACTCCTCACCTGGTTGCCGCCACACACGCTTGACACCATCTGAACCAAATAAGTTTATCTTGGTCTCATCAGACCACAGGACATGGTTCCAGTAATCCATGTCCTTAGTCTGCTTGTCTTCAGCAAACTGTTAGCGGGCTTTCTTGTGCATCATCTTTAGAAGAGGCTTCTTTCTGGGATGACAGCCATGCAGACCAATTTGATGCAGTGTGCAGCGTATGGTCTGAGCACTGACAGGATGACCCCCCCACCCCTTCAATCTCTGCAGCAATGCTGGCAGCACTCATATGTCTATTTCCCAAAGACAACCTCTGGATATGACGTGGAGCACGTGCACTCAACTTCTTTGGTCGACCATGGCGAGGCCTGTTCTGAGTGGAACCTGTCCTGTGTGGCCTTGGCCACCGTGCTGCAGCTCAGTTTCAGGGTCTTGGTAATCTTCTTATAGCCTAGGCTATCTTTTAATGTAGAGCAACAATTTTTTTCAGATCCTCATAGAGTTCTTTGCCATGAGGTGCCATGTTGAACTTCTAGTGACCAGTATGAGAGAGTGAGAGCGATAACACCAAATTTAACACACCTTCTCCCCATTCACACCTGAGACCTTGTAACACTAACGAGTCACATGACACCGGGGAGGGAAAATAGCTAATTGGGCCCAATTTGGACATTTTCACTTAGGGGTGTACTCACTTTTGTTGCCAGCGGTTTAGAAATAAATGGCTATGTATTGAGTTATTTTGAGTGGACAGTAAATTTACACTGTTATACAAGCTGTACACTCACTACTTTACATTGTAGCAAAGTGTAATTTCTTCAGTGTTGTCACATGAAAAGACATAATAAAATATTTACAAAAATGTGAGGGGTGTACTCACTTTTGTGAGATACTGTATATTAAGCAGTCTGTCAGTACCATTACCACAGGATTCTTTGTTTTTCTGAGTCCTCCATAACATAGTTTTATTAACTGTGATCCTGACAATTAGTAAATTGTTTTTCAACTTCAACAGATCAAGCTATCCAGCAAAAGTAGCAGAAATTTGGTTCAAAACCATTCAACATTAGCAATGACAGCTTTTATTGTTACATAGTAGTTATAACCTTTTATTCTAAAAGAAAAAAATGTTGCTGTAACATTGTAAAAGTTGCTCTAACAGTAGTAAAGCCTGCTTGGTCATTTTTATTATTATGACATGCCATTATGTCACTATATGATGCATACTAGCACAATAAGCCAGGTACTTTTTTTTTTTTACAATCACTTTAAAGTGGTTGTAAAACCACGGGGGAAAAAAAAAACAACCCTGCAAGACTAAAGGCATAATGAGCTAGTATGCATAGCATACTAACTCATTATGATATACTTACCTTAGATCGAAGTCCCCGCAGCGGTCCCGACACACCGCTGTGGCCGGGGACGTGTCTCCCAGGGTTATTACGGGTATCGCGGGCTCCGGCGCTGTGATTGGCTGGAGCCACAATGATGTCACTCCCGCGCAATGCATGCGGGAGCCGCCGGTAACGGCACACCAGCTGAAGAAATGGCACGTACGAGATGTCTCTTCAGTGTGCATGTGCCAATAAGGTCGGCACATGCGTATACAGTGAATATCTCCTAAACTATGCAAGCTTAGGAGAAATTCACGGTAGCTACAGGTAAGTCTTATTATAGGCTTAACTGTAGGCAAAAAGGGTTGTAAAGGGTTTACAACCACTTTAACAGGTGTTGGCTGAAGTTAGGCTTTTATTCATTAGTCACCTATGTAAAGTCAATCTCAATCTACTAGTCTGTTTAACAATACCCTCTGCGCTATCCAAGGGTGGCTATGTTGTCCTTCCATAGATGCAGTGGAGGAGTGAGTGTAGCCACCCTAAGATAGGAAATGTTATTGGAAGGTGTAAGTAAAAGGAAAAAAAGCCTGAAGAAAGGATGATGAATGCAGCCACCACATCCAAGGATTGCTAAGCTGCAATATATTATAGTTTTGTTTTGGGGTTTAGCTATACCGCTATGGCTAATAGCATACAATCACCCTTCTTCACAATCTGTAATGCATGTTTCAGTATTACTAAATCATGTTATTATTTTGATTAAAAAGTAACTCTTTCTTGCCATAAAAAGAAAGAAATGGATGCTCTGAACTCTGTTATGTGACATCATGCCTAGGCAGAAGATCACATGATCTCCATGCTACCATGGTCATTGTGGGTGTTATATCATTGGGGGCTGCAGAGACCCTGTCTAGTATGGCAAATAAAATGGTAGGTAAAGCACAACCAGAAAGCGATAATTAACAAATTTTAGGAGATCATAGCTCCTCTTATAGCATTAAGCCCTTCCTCATCTCCCCATGTCTATTTCCATGGCAGCTAGCACTTGGATCATAGTAGCCTAAGAAAAAAAAATGAAGAATAGTGAAAAGGTTCAATTCTAAACCTAATACAAATCTGGAGCTCGTCACACCCAACTTACCACAAAATCACAAAAGAAAAAAATTATTTTACCCAAAGGAAACATTTTTCTTTAGTTCTACTCTCGATATGTTAATTTTATTTTTTAATAACCATGTTTTATCAATCACAAATATGCATTAGAAATGATTGATACATTTACAAATAAAATAAAATAAATAGATTTAATTTAACAAGCTGCTGATGGCATAAGGTTTTTTAATTTTTTTTTTTTTTTTTTTTTACAATGCCCATATTAGAAAGAAATATTTTTTTTTACTCAGAATAGTAATGCTATTTGTCATGTACCCTATTGACTGATGTGAAGTATGAATTTTAAAGACAAGTCCACTTGATAATAGCGTAAAGAATTTACAAAATTATTTTAATGACATGTGAAGTATTCTTTCTTGCCTCGGGTAATGTAGCACTACAGCCAAACATTGTTTTGCATAAAATACTTTGTCAGGTTTCTATAGCTGTCTTGTCCCTGTTGGGGGAGATTTACCTATATATTACTGTACTGATGACAGTTGACAAGAATATAGAAATCCACAATTTGTCAATTGTCACCCAGACAGGAGGTGAACTGAGCTTTAAAGGAGAATCTTTTTTTATTTTATGTAAATAAATATGAAAAGGACCGACGTGGTTCAAGCCGTCTGATCAGAGTGTGCTCAGGTGATCAAATGAAGGTGCATTCTGCTTGTATTTGATATCAGTTTGAGATGTAAGATCTGAGTTCCTTCTGACCTCCTAAGCTGCTTTTCCATTCCCATCAACCTAATGAGAATGCAAAAAAATAATTAAGGTGTGTGATGAAAAAAGTAGTTCTGATGGAACTCATCTACACAAGCCCTTATTGTAATAACAATCATAATTTCTATAATTTCTATGTATGCTTTGTCATTGTCTACAGGGTCAGAGATTTTTGGTGCACTTACCTGATGATTGAAAATAATAGACTTTCTGGGGAAATGTTTGGTGGCTGGAGACCATGTGATCTAGGCTCTCTTGGGGGGGGGGGGGGGGGGGAGAAGGGGTGATATAGTTATTCATAGGCAAGAAAGGTACTTGTATTCAAAATAATGATGTGATTTGTAATGTTGGCTTGATAGGTCCACTCAAGGGTTTGCTGGTCACTGATACAATGGAAACAATTATTTTGATCTTGGCATACAGGTGCATTGTTTGTAAAACCTTGTTTGGTATATTGGGCAGTTCCACAACTATGGCACAACTACGGCAGGCCATACATATCGCTGGTTGAAGGAAAGAAAATTGCTAGATTCTCCGACCAGTACAGTTAGTGTTGATGGGGGAATCCTTCCCACAGCACTATTGTGTTCTGTCAGCGGGGAGCACAGGGAGCCTTCCCCGCCGGCAAAAAACAATAATCACTGCTGGCAACTATAGCCATCGGTAGTGATCGGGCAAAAAAAAAAAAAAAAAACACCCAACAGGCTGGTTGTACTAAAGTTTATTGATGGCTCAACTTCAGTGCAACCAGACTGCCCTTAGACAGATTGAAATTCAATCGGTTCCTGTTGAACTGGCCAAATTCCAATCCGCCTAGGGCCAGTGTTCTGTCAAAATAGCCAACTCATCAAAATCTCCAATTATGTCATTTCCGGTGCGGCTGAGTCACGATCAGCTGGCATAACGTCAACACTGCGCATGTACAGATCGTCGGAGGTCAAGGAAAATTATAGAACACCACCATGTTGGTACACCTAAAACATTTATGATTCCCTGTCCAATTGGTAAACTCTGGACCAGCTGATCTTCCTGTATAGTTCTATGAAAGGGTGTTTGCCGACAGGTCGCCATGTTATAGTAAAATTCCAGTGATCAGCCGCTGTTTACCCAACTTTACCAATAGGACCGGAAATCCGAAATGTTTTAGGTGTACCAACATGGCGGTGGTTCTGATTCTCAGTCCTATTGGTAAATTCAGGTAAACAGCGGCCGATCACTGGAATTTTATTATAACATGGTGGCCTGTCAGCAAGGACCCTTTCATAGAACTATAGAGGAAGATCAGCTGGTCCCAAGTTTACCAATAAGACGGGGAATCATAAATGTTTTAGGTGTACCAACATGGTGGCGGTCTATAATTTTCCTTCACCTCCAGCGATCTGCGCATGCGCAGTGTTGACTTCACGCCAAGTGCTCGTGATTTGGCCGCACTGGAAGTGATGTGATTGGAGATTTTTTGATGAGTTGACTATTTTGACAGAACACTGGCTTAAGACTGGTTACTTACGTGCAGTTTGTCTTTTGTTTTGAAGGTGCTGTATGGAAGAAATGCCACTACAAAAATTGCAGCATCCTTCCTGTATTTGTGTGGATTGCGGACCTCGTTAGCAGTTGAAGGAAATTATTTAGCAATTTCATCTAGGTTTTGGGTCAATGTCTTTTGAAGATTTGGGTGTTCTGTAAAAAATGTCTTACCCTTTAACCCCCCCCCGCAGTACAATTCGAGGAACAATGTTCATTAACATACAATAAATACTACCCCAAGATCTTTTACCCTTTGTTGGGACACACCATGGTCAAATCTGGTGTACAATTGACATTGAAATTTTCAAAACAAAAACAGTTTTTTTTACCGTAATGCATTCCCTACATTAAGGTAAAAATGCCCACCTACCTGTTCTAGCCCCCCCCACTGATCTGGCACAGTCATGTCGGTAGCGCAGCTTCTTCTTTTCCTAGTCTCATAGGAAACTCAGACAGTTCACAAAAATTATGGTCAACATAACTCCCCAGCCCTCTTTTTAACATTACATAGAAGGGGAAAGCTAGGTAGAATTTTTTTAAGTAAAAAGCTAAGCAGCAAAATTTTAATATTTTTTATATTATACCATGGGAATGGGAACATGTCATAAATATATAGTAGGTGTTATCCTAATTTAGCTTCAAAATATAATATACAGTGCCTTGCGAAAGTATTCGGCCCCCTTGAACTTTTCAACCTTTTGCCACATTTCAGGCTTCAAACATAAAGATATAAAATTTTTATTTTTTGTGAAGAATCACCAACAAGTGGGACACAATTGTGAAGTGGAACGAAATCTATTGGATTGTTGAAACTTTTTTAACCAATAAAAAAATGAAAAGTGGGGCGTGCAAAATTATTCGGCCCCCTTGTGTTAATACTTTGTAGAGCCACCTTTTGCTGCGATTACAGCTGCAAGTCGCTTGGGGTATGTCTCTATCAGTTTTGCACATCGAGAGACTGAAATTCTTGCCCATTCTTCCTTGCAAAACAGCTCGAGCTCAGTGAGGTTGGATGGAGAGCGTTTGTGAACAGCAGTTTTCAGCTCTTTCCACAGATTCTCGATTGGATTCAGGTCTGGACTTTGACTTGGCCATTCTAACACCTGGATACGTTTATTTGTGAACCATTCCTTTGTAGATTTTGCTGTATGTTTGGGATCATTGTCTTGTTGGAAGATAAATCTCCGTCCCAGTTTCAGGTCTTTTGCAGACTCCAACAGGTTTTCATCCAGAATGGTCCTGTATTTGGCTGCATCCATCTTCCCCTCAATTTTAACCATCTTCCCTGTCCCTGCTGAAGAAAAGCAGGCCCAAACCATGATGCTGCCACCACCATGTTTGACAGTGGGGATGGTGTGTTGAGTGTGATGAGCTGTGTTGCTTTTACGCTGAACATATCGTTTTGCATTGTGGCCAAAAAGTTCGATTTTGGTTTCATCGGACCAGAGCACCTTCTTCCACATGTTTGGTGTGTCTCCCAGGTGGCTTGTGGCAAACTTTAGACGAGACTTTTTATGGATATCTTTGAGAAAAGGCTTTCTTCTTGCCACTCTTCCATAAAGGGCAGATTTGTGCAGTGTACGACTGATTGTTGTCCTATGGACAGACTCTCCCACCTCAGCTGTAGTTCTCTGCAGTTCATCCAGAGTGATCATGGGCCTCTTGGCTGCATCTCTGATCAGTCTTCTCCTTGTCTGAGCTGAAAGTTTAGAGGGACAGCCAGGTCTTGGTAGATTTGCAGTGGTCTGATACTCCTTCCATTTCAAAATGATCGCTTGCACAGTGCTCCTTGGGATGTTTAAAGCTTGGGAAATCTTTTTGTATCCAAATCCGGCTTTAAACTTCTCCACAACAGTATTACGGACCTGCCTGGTGTGTTCCTTGGTCTTCATGATGCTCTCTGCGCTTTCAACAGAACCCTGAGACTATCACAGAGCAGGTGCATTTATACAGAGACTTGATTACACATAGGTGGATTCTATTTATCACCATCAGTCATTTAGGACAACATTGGATCATTCAGAGATCCTCGCTGAACTTCTGGAGTGAGTTTTCTGCACTGAAAGTAAAGGGGCCGAATAATTTTGCACGCACCACTTTTCAGTTTTTTATTTGCTAAAAAAGTTTAAAATATCCAATAGATTTCGTTCCACTTCACAATTGTGTCCCACTTGTTGGTGATTCTTCACAAAAAATAAAATTTTTATATCTTTATGTTTGAAGCCTGAAATGTGGCAAAAGGTTGAAAAGTTCAAGGGGGCCGAATACTTTTGCAAGGCACTGTATATTTTAAAGTAAACCAGTGTTACATTTTTTAAAGGTAAAGTATAATACATTTCCAGTGAGCCTAGATTCTTCTTTTATTGTGGATAATTTAGAGAAGTATTTGGACCACTGTTTTTAGTGCTCTCTGTGTCCACATCAGGTAAATCCTACCTCTATATTTGTCTTGGTGACCCTTAGTATCAAAACAGAAAGTGAGGAAAAATCCCAAATTACAGAGTTATCACCAGAACAAGAGGTGAGGGTAAATCTTCCAATGGGCAATTCCACTCCCTTTGTATAGATTTCCTTTAAATTCCTGTTACTCTTTGGGGACAGAAAATAAAGGGAATCCTTACTAGTGAGAAGGCTGGCTGGGCCAAGTAACAGGAGCTACCTCATTTTCATAGGTTGCTGGGAGCCATTATTCCCAATTTCTGCCAAATTGCCGGGAAAGGGGTTAACACTGTGGAATTGAGTGTTGCCCTAATCCGCTACATGGAGTGTTGCGCATACGTGTTCTGCGCTCTCTTTCATGCTATCTAGCTTTAAGGAAACATCTCCCTGTTTGCCAAGTCCTCATGGAACTTCGCTCTCCCCTTGCCTGCTACAAACTCTCACATTTTCTAAGTACCTGAAGCCTTTCCTCCTTCCCTGAGCCTATATGTTGCCTTACCGCTACACAGCTGTACCATGATTCTAGGAACGGGTAGAGGAGGCGGTCCCCCAGCCTCAGCAACTTTTGAGCCATTGGTTGTAGAAACTCTGATTCTGAATCGAAGTTCTTGACCAAATAAGCTTACCCCTGAGAAATAGAGAAAAAATGTTGGAACTTTATATGAGGCCATGACATGTCGTGCATTGGTCTCCATTCCATATTCGTTGAGAAAAAATAGGAAAAGGGGAATTGGGAAAATAGGACTTTATATGATACACATCACTTAGGTTGAATCAATCAATCAATTAATAGTAGAAATATTTATTGTTAGCCATAATTAGGCACTGTATACCGGTAACATTAATAGTAATAGATCAATATGTACAATACAGAATAAAGAAGGACATGATAAGTACATCATATAACAATCCAGGTAATATAATAGAAGTTGTTGCACACATGAAATAATGAACCGGCAACATCCCTAATGCATGAAAGGACATAATAAGAAATAAAATAGCATATAAAATTACATGATTGATTCAAACAGTAAAACCCTAGTAAACCCATGATTAATGTGACATAGCATCAAAAATTCATGCTCGACGCGTTTCGTGGGTTGTTTCCACTCATCAGGAGCAGCTATACATTGGAGGTATCTATAATAGAATAAAATAGAAATCTTTCATCAATGGTAATTGATCAAAGAATAGGGAGAAGAGGGACATAGAACTTATAGTCCAATCATTCTTACCTATGGGTAGCTAATGTAGAGTATGGGTAATAATGATATTAAAGATACATCGGAGGTACCAGGGGGCGAAAGACCGCCCCCCCGGGAGCTGAGGTGATGGCTGTGCAGGCGGCGATAGGGCCAGGTGTATAGTAATAGGTGTTGGCCCCGTGGGGCTTCTGTATCAATAAATAATTAGGGAGAGAGTGTTAGCATACAAATAGAGGTGCCATGGTAGTGAATAGTAGAAATATAAGTGAAACGAAGGGGGGGGGGGGGGGGGGTAGGTGATATGAGGTGATAGGAAATAGAGAGATAAGGTGTGTAAAAAAGCAATAAAGAATAAGTGTGAGAGGTAGCAGAGTAAAGAGGGTCCCCAGGTAAAGTAGTCAAGATATATGGACTCCAAGGACTTTTACAGTGAACACTGAAATCCTATTTCATTAGTCAATAATCAGGATGACAGTGTTATGGCTGACATGTTTTAGGGATTGCTAAAGTGCCCCTTCATCAGGGCTTTAAAAGCAGTATAAGACTGGGAAGCATGACTCTTGGAAAAGGGTTCAGGAGCTTGTAAGTCTGTAGCGGTAGTCCAGCAGTATGGGCAAAACATTTTTTACTGCTATTTCATTGACTATAGAGCTTATAGATGGAGCTCTGTATACGCAAATATGGCTGCTAACATGTATTTACTTGTAGATTTAAAAAATATACATATAAACAAAGTCATTTTTCTCAAAACACTAACATTTAAGCTGATGACTTACACATATCTAACCTAGTTAAAAAATGTAAAAGACTGAACATTCCTTTTTGAAAGTCAAAGCATTAATTAGTCAGGGTAGCCTCTTCTGTGCCCCTCTCTGATTTAGTTTTACTTTGTTAGTGGGGTCTGACGTTCTATGAATTGATGGCTAAGCCATCTGTTTGAGATTGGCTCACTGATTGGAGAAAGCACTGTCCCTTTACAAAGGTATGACAGTTGGTGGAGTTTGGGCATGAAGTTATCGAAAAGTTTCTGTAACAAAGGGACCCAAATTCACATAGGGACATAAAAAAAATCTATTTTGGCCAATAAGTGGGCACCTTGGGTGTCTCCCATTAGGCAGGACTTTATGGTGTAAAATGAAAAACAGGTACACTTTAAAGCTCAGGCCAGACAGGCCTAATTCAGTGGGGTTCGAATGCCAAGGGTAAAGTAACATTTTTAGTAACAGCTACAGATCAGCCTGGTCAACCTCAGTTCTCACTGTCTCACAAGTTCTTTTGGACTGCAGAGCTGTCAGACAGCAAAGTGATGCTTTTCTTTTTTACTGCTCTGTTTATAAGTGGCAATCTCCAACAGCAAGCGAGCGCCATTAATGCTGAGCTGACAATAAGCTCTACTTATCCGATTGTAGAAAAGGGAGATCAGGACAAAGTGCCGGAGGCTTGGACATTTATTGTCATGAAGGACCCTCAAGGTACGATAGCCATTCTACAGTACTAAAGAATTGTACAACCTACTTTGTATCCATCAGTAGTAAAAACAACCATTCATCCAGAGCATTATGAGGTATTCTTAAAAACTGCTAGAATTAAAACTGGCACTGGAAGGATGAAGGGAGCAATTTTAGAGAAATAATTACTTCAGTCTTTTGTAAGCCAACTGCTGATTCCCAAGTCTATCTATCCTGACAGATATAAAAGAAACCTATTATGCAACTCCATATTCCCGGATAAATTCTTAAATGTATTTTTTTATATGCAAGCAGTGTAAATACCTCAGTTGGACTTGGAACTAGCAGAGCTGGGTAAATCTTGGAACTAGCTGGACAGAAATACAAATCCTTCTGCTGAAAAAAGATGCACTCATGTATGTATTCCATCAGTGTATTTAGCAAATTGCCTGAGATTTTAAGGGACAACTGTACCTCCGGACATAGGTTCTAATGCCATGTACACACGGGCGGACTTTTCGACAGAACGAATCCGTCGGACAATCCGACCGTGTGTGGGCTTCAGCTGACTTTTTGTGTCGAAAATCAGACGGACTTTAGATTTGGAACGTTTCAAATCTTTCCGACGGACTCGAGTCCGGTCGAAAAATACGTTCGTCTGTATGCTAGTCCGACGAAAAAAAAAGGACGCAAGGGCAGCTATTGGCTACTGGCTATGAACTTCCTTATTCTAGTCCCTTCGTACAACATCACGTTCATACCAACAGACTTTCGAACAGACTTTAGTCCGTTTGTGTGTGGGCAAGTCCGGTCGTCCGAAAGTCCGTCGTAACCCGTCGAAAGACCGCCGGACGTTTGTTGCTGAAAAGTCCGCCCGTGTGTACACGGCTTAATTTTGGCTTGTGCTGGTCTCCAGTTATTTTTAATAAAGTTTTTCCCTTATCCCTTTCGCTGTCACTGGCATAAGGAATAGGCTGGCGGCACTGACATGTAAAAAAACTCCCGGCTGTAGTATCAACCAGGAGTTTTTTTTACTTGTTCAACTGCACTGTTAGCTTCTTGTGGAAGTGATTTGGACTGTACTGTAATGTAACATTAAACCCTCAGCTAAACTAATAATAAATGTTTTATTATATCTTCACATGGGACAACACTGAAGAAATTACACTTTTCTACAATGTAAAGTAGTGAGTGTACAGCTTGTATAACAGTGTACATTTTCTGTCCCCTCACAATAACTCAACACACAGTCATTAATGTCTAATCCGCTGGCAACAAAAGTGAGTACACCCCCTAAGTGAAAATGTCCAAATTGGGCCCAAAGTGTCAATGTTTTGTGTGGCCACCATTCTTTTCCAGCACTGCCTTAACCCTCTTGGGCATTGCGTTCAGCAGAGCTTCACAGGTTGCCACTGAAGTCCTCTTCCACTCCTCCATGACGACATCACGGAGCTGGTGGATGTTGGAGACCTTGCGCTCCTCCACCTTCCGTTTGAGGATGCCTCACAGATGCTCATGTTGGTTTGAGAGGGAGAGTGGTCAAACAGGGTCCAACCATGCTGATCAGATTTTATCATATTTGGCCGGGCAACCTCTCTTCATTTTTTAGTTTTTTTTGTCTCCACTTCAGCGAAAGTTTTTCTGAGAGATATTATTTCAACTTTATATGTCAAACTTTATCTCTTCTCATTTTTCACATCATTGTGGATTGTTTCCGTCTCGTCTTTATTATTTTTTTCCCCTTCCAGGGTCTTATTTAATAAATTTAAAAACCAACTACGAAAACCCTCCTATAAATATGAACCCACTATTATCTTATTCTCTCTCCATCCCTCTTACTTCCCCCCACCCCCCCTCCCCCTCCCCTATGTCTGGTCCACTCTTTTATATTGTTTATTTATCTACTTGACTCTGCACCTATTATTTCTTTCATCTTTTCTAAATAAATGTCTGAGACTTTATATTTTTTCCAACTTTCCCATCTTCTATTATCCCTTTTCTCTCCTCCTTCCATTTTGTAAAAATAATCTATTTCCTCTAGCCAATTTCTTATATCTGGTTTTCCACTTTTTAGCCAATTCTTGGGAATCAAGGCCTTAGCCGCATTCAGGAGGTTAGGGACTATTGATTTCATATATTGTTTCTTTGGTTTATTATGAATATGGAAAAGGCAAGTCCAGATGTTTTGTTCTATTTCTTCTTCAGTTATTTCCTTTATGTTATTTAACACTTCCTTCCAGTACTCCATTATTATTGGACATTCCCACCATAGGTGTGTGATTGTTGCTATTTGGCCACATTTTCTCCAGCACAGAGAAGTTTTGTCTTTTTGAAATTTATGTATTCTTACTGGGGTCATATACCATCTTGTTACTAGTTTGTAGTTCATTTCAATAGTCTTCATGTCCCAGGCCTTATTATATCCACTTTCTATCATTTTTTCCACTTTTTGGTTATCTATTTTTAAGTTCATTTCTTTTTCCCATTGTTTTATATATTCTGGTCTTTCTTGTGCTTCTAAATCTGTCAGTGTACTATAAATTTTTGATGTTCCGTTTTTCAATGGTGTTTCATTGCTACATAGCTTTTCCAGTGCGGTTAGTTTCGTTTCGTCTCTCAGTGGATGTGGTATTGTGCTTACTAAGTGCCTTAATTGATTATAATTCCATTCATTCATCTTCCATCCATTCCTTTCCTCTAATTCTTCTCGTGTTCTTATTTTGCCATTTCTGGTGATATCTTTCAATAGTGGATTACATATTCCTTGGGCTCCAAATATTTCCTTCCCGGGGGTGAAATAATTCGATCCTGTGGGTGCTATTAGTGGTGAGTTGTATTTCCATTCGTTCTTTAAGTGGATAGTGTCCCAACAACCTCTCTTCATATAACTCAATTGGTATAGAGCAGGGGTGTCAAACTCAAATTCATTGCGGGCCGTATCAGCATAATGGTTGCCCTCAAAGTGCCAGTTGCATCTGTAAGACTATATAAATTTATCCAGTGTTTTTTTCTCAAAGAATAGCTGCAGTAACTCAACCAGGCCCGTGGGCCTTGTGTTTGACACATGTAGTATAGAGAGAATACGGAAAACATGTTATACTTACCTGCGCTGTGCAATGGCGGCTGCAAACCTCTTCTTCTGGGGTCCCCCTGCCGGGGGGTCTTGGATCCCTCCCCTTCTCTGTTCCACCATAGAAGGCCGCTTTCTATGGGGGTACATCCGCAGGCTTGCTCCAGAGCAAAGCCGCGTGCGTCCATAAGCACACGCAGCACAGCTCGGCCCTGCCTCCACTCGCTCCTCAGAGGATTTGATTGACAGCAGCAGGTACCAAAGGGTCCCGCTACTGCCATTGTCCTGTGAATGCAGGTAGCAAAATGAGAGCCACTAAAAAAATGTCTTTTCCTTTACAACCATTTTAAAGTGGAAGTATCCTATCATTTTAAGCCAAGGAAGCTGCCATCTTGGCCTCTGTTTAATCTTAAACTGCCATGGTGCTGCACATGTGATCAGTTATGACACCAGCCATTGGATAGTTTGACAGTTTGTTTGAGAGCACGACCAATGAGACAGTTACATTTCCGGCATGTGCTGGAAATGTAATTATTTCATCCATGGGTTTACTTCTACTTTAACCACCGAAACAGAAAGTAGTGGTGAATATGTTGCAGACACCATTAAAAAATGAAGTGGTAGCTCCTCCAATGGGGTACCTGTTTTATTAACAATTGTGTAAGTGGGGAATTCCCTTAATTTTTAGACATTTCTTTTCACTTCCGGTTGCCTCTTTAGATCAAGAAGTAAAGGAAAAACGGTGCAATGGGACACAAAAACAAACCTCACAGGGGCTTTAACTAGTCCCTACTCTATCCAAAACTGGTTATCCATTACTTTTTACATGTATATTAGAGCGGGCTGTGGTTTCATCGCTATATTCTCTTCTAAATTACAAAATATGACTGGTAACCCAGTGAATTCTTCCTTCATTATAAAAGATAAGAAGCTAGAATTTGGTCATATTTCAGGATCATTTTCACTATATTGTAAGTGTTTTTTGCAAATGATCAGAGATGCTTGGTAAGCGGTGCTTGGCTTATGTAGACTTTGTGGCACTTATTTTAGTGAACTCTTTTCTTTCACCCTTCTTGCAGGCATTTTAATCCAGCTGTATTCCAAAGTAACGTATATAGTGCTTTTATCATTGATGGTTACAGAGCTAGTTACTCTGTCGTCCTTTATGGCAGTCTGACCTCTGCAGACTGAGAGTAACCCTAAATGTCCAAGGCTGGAGCACTTTGTTCTAAGCTCTCTCTTCCGCACTCAGATGAAGGGAGCTTATCGTCAGCTCAGGATTAATCTCCCTCTCCCGCTGCTGGTTATTGCCGCTTATGAACAGTAATGAAAGAGAAAAGTGTCATTTTAGAGACTGACAGATGTAAAGTCTCCAGGAGTCTCTGAACAGCTGAAAATAGACGTGGACCAAACTTGGCTGAAGTGGGAAATTGTTACGCAATATAGGAAGCTGCATAGCCTACTGGTCCATTACGTAACACCGCTATGTCCAGGCATGACCTCCTCCTCCTGTGGAGCATATTCCAGCATTTTTTTTCTTTTACTTTGTTCTTGTAGCAAGAAATTACTTTTATTACTCCCTGTAATGTCATTGACAGAATCGGAAAATGTTTGCAGGGCCAGCTGCTGGGGCTCCGCTAATAGTAATGCAGGCACGCGTCCTTAGCTACATCTCCCAAGAGCCCTTTCCCTACATACAGTGTGAGCAGGCTCTTGCTAGTCAAGACAGTAGCATTGTTTTGCTGGAAAATAAATCAGTTTATGCATGTAGAGAGGGGGAGAGGAGTGGAGGATATGTGAAGTTCAGTACAGGCAGTCCCTGAGTTACGAACCTCCGACTTACGAATGGGAGGCGGCGTGACGTTCTGCGCATGCGCGTCTACTTTTCGACGGCAGGCACCTTGGAAAACATCGGAAAACGTCGTCTGCGCATGCGCGGCTACTTGACAGAACATCAGAAAACAACGTCTTTGCCGTTCTGCGCATGCGCTTCCGACTTAGGAACGTTTCCGACTTAAGAACAAACCATCAGTCTCTAACCCGTTCGTAACTCGGGGACTGCCTGTAGTCCAGCAGGTAGCTGGAAAGGCACCTATATGAGGATTATATGAGCACACTGGATTTTTTCCAGATCAACAGGCCTCTTTCTGTACTTTTAACATTTTTAAAGGATAAAACATGTCGTGCATGGTCTGCAGTGATATAAAGATTTTTTTTTATTATTATTATTTTGTCCTGACATAAACTTTAAAGTGTATCTAAAGCCAAAACATTTATTTAGCTTTGGAGTGGGAAGAGTTACAATCTCTCTGAGGTTTTTATTCTTTGTGTCTCTACTAGGGAAATGTATCCCTTCTGTTCGTCTTGGTGTGACCATTGTTACCAGGACATTGTGTTGGGAAATCCAATATTTTACAGTTGTCACCATAAAGAAAGTGTAAAAATATGCGACAGGCGTTTGTGTCGACAGGCTTTTGTTTGATTCAGATGGGATTTGCATTTCCATACATGTCTATGGGAGTGCAAAACCTGAATAAAGCAGGTCAGGAGAATGTCAACTGCAGGTCAAATGCACCTGTCAATTAATTTTGAATGATCTCAGAAACCTCTTAAACTGATGTCATTGACACATACCGAAAGCTCGTTTAAAAAACAGGCCCTCAGAGGGTCGACATTTCTCTACTTCCTGTTGTGTCTCCAGCGGATGAAGTTAGTGGAACCCCCACACAACAGTTACTTAATTCTTCAAGTGAAGGTTATCCTATTTTGTAGCATCTCTTCTTTAAAGGTGACCTCTGACATCAGTGAACGTTCACCCGATTTGAACATTTACAGTCCAATAGAGCAATGTTTCTCAACTTCAGTCCTCCCAATACCCCCAATAGGTCATGTTTTCAGGATTTCACGGCTGTGGCAATTACTAAGGCAGTGAAACTGATCAAGTCACCTGTGCAAAATAATGGAAAGCCTGAAAACATGGCCTGTTGGGGGTACTTGAGAACTGGAATTGAGAAACATTGCAATAGAGCAGGGTTGTCCAAACTTTTTTCAAAGAGGGCCAAATTTGATGAAGTGAACATGCGTGAGGGCTGACCATTTTGCCTAACATTCTTTGAACCATTAAAATTCGGTCTAAGTGTGCTCGTTCGAGTACTAATACACTGCCCAACAAGAATTCTCTTCCCTTTGTGGCCGTGTGTGGTAAAGAGATGAGCTTGGGCGTGTTATTTGGATATACCATATTTATTGGCGTATAACATGCACCTTCACTTTAAGAGGGAAGTTTCAGGGAAAAAACTTAAATTTTAAATAAAGAACTGTGAAGCAAAATAAGGGGCAGTGCCCATCTGCGGCCTCACAAGTGCCATGAATGCAGCCCCCCCATTGCCATGAATGCAGCCCCCCCTATTGCCATGAATGCAGCCCCCCCATTGCCATGAATGCAGCCCCCCCCATTGCCATGAATGCAACCCCCCCCCATTGCCATGAATGCAGCCCCACTATTGCCATGAATGCAGCCCCACCATTGCCATCAGTGCAGCCCCACCATTGCCATCAGTGCAGAACCCCCATTGCCATCAGTGCAGAACCCCGATTACCATGAATGCAGAACCCCCATTGCCATGAATGCAGCACCCCCATTGCCATCAATGCAGCACCCCCATTGCCATGAATGCAGCACCCCCATTGCCATGAATGCAGCACCCCCATTGCCAGGAATGCAGCACCCACCATTGCCATGAATGCAGCACCCACCATTGCCATGAATGCAGCACCCACCATTCCTATAAATGCAGCACCCCCATTTCCATCAGTGTGGCACCCCCATTACCATGAATGTAGCACCCTCATTGCCATCAGTGCAGCAACCCCATTGCCATGAATGCAGCACCTCCACCAACCATTGGCTTGAATGCAGCACCCACCATTGCCAGGAATGCAGCACCCACCATTGCCAGGAATGCAGCACCCCCACTGCCATGAGTACAGACTCACCATTGCCATCAGTGCAGCCTGATTGATGCCCATCCATCTGCCGTCTTGGAGGGGGACAGGGAGGGGAGGCGGGACGAGCGCCAAAAGATTAAACACAGGAAAAACGCCTGTTTTCTCGGCAGCCTCTTTAATAGAAAGTGCTTCCTCCTATGATGGACAGAACAGTCCTCCAATGGCAGCACAGGAGACGGGAATTTCTATTACAGAGGCTGCCGTGTAAACAGGAAATTCTCCTGTATGTACGGCACTCGTCCCTCCTTCCTGTCCCCTCCAGGGCAGCCGGCATATATACCTTTTGTGGCCCCGACACTGGGAGATTGTTGGGGGCCACAAAAGATATATATATCTCCAAATAACCAGGTGGGCTGTTCAAAACCAAAACGCGGGCCGGACTTTGGATATGCCTGCAATAGAGGAATGTTCCTATGTCTAGGCCCTAGGTCCTTGCCAAGCACAGGTGGATTTTCACAGCCATCCACTATGGTTTTCAACAAAATTAACTGATGTTTTGACACTCCTCCCAACCTCTGTCATTGACATCAACATGCATATTTGTATAACAATCATTTACTAGGAAGATCTTTAGCGCATTTATTATGATGAATGAATGGCTGCCATTGGATGTGTGTCAGTAGGTTAAGACCTTCTTTTATCTTTTGCGTCTTCATCTTTTTTCCTATTTGTTTTCAACTTTCATTCAGGCCCTCAGGGCTTTACTTTTCTGCTTTCTGAAGCTTTTCTGTTGGACTGATCAATAGAGAAGGGCATGTTGGATGGTTGTTTAATGGAAAAGCATAGCTCTGTAGTGGAGGATTGTTCAGTGGAAATGGGTTTAGTAGAACCCTTTGGAGGAGGATTGGTCAGGGGAGACATAGTAAAGTTTTATGGTTAAGGATGGTTTATTGGAGAAGGGTGTGGTATAGCTCTATGGTAGAGGAATGTTAAGTCGAGAAGGGGGTAGTATAGCTCTATGGAGGAGGGTTGTTTAGTCGAGAAGGGGGAAGTAGAGCTCTATGGAGGAGGATTGTTTAGTCGAGAAGGGCATGGTGTAACTTTATGGTGGAAGATTCCATGGAAAAGAAAATGGGAAGATGGTTCAGTGCAGAAGGGAAAGGTATAGTTTTGTGGTGGATTGTTGAGTGGAAAAGGGTGTGGTGAAGTTCTGTGGTGGAGAATTGTTCAATGCAGAGGGGAGTGGCATAGCTCTATGGTGGATGATTGTTCCATACAGAAGAGTGTGGTATAGCTCTATGGTGGAGGATTGTTGCATGGAGTAGGGTGTGGTATAGCTCTACGGTGGAGGATTGTTCAGTGGAGAAGAAGTGCATGGTACAACTCTACGGTGGAGGATTGTTCAGTGGAAGATCATGTGGTAAGGCCCTATGGCAGAGGATCCTTCAGTGGAGAAGGGAGTAGTATAGCTCTATGGTGGAAGATTGATCAGTAGAGAATGCAGTGGAAGGATTAATCAATGGAGAAGGGAGTGGTAGCTCTATAGTGGAGAATTGTTCAGTGGAGAAAGGAGTGGTTATAGCTCTATGGTGGAGAACTGATTAATGAAGTATGGCATGGTATAGCTCTATGTTGGAAAATAGTTTAGTGGAGAAGGGTGTGGTATAGCTCTGTTATGTAGGGCTGTTAAGTGGAGATCGGCATGGTATGGCTCTGTTGTGGATGATTGTTCAGTGGAGAAGGGTGTGATATAGTTCTATGGTGGAGGATTGTTTATTGGAGAAAGGCTTGATTTAGCCCTATAGTGGAAGATTGTTCAGTGAAGAAGGGCATGGTATAGTTCTATTGTGGAAGATTGGTTAGTAGAGAAGGCCATAGTAGAGCTGTACTGCGGACCAGAAGTTAAGCCTTGTACAAAGAATACCCTAGGGATTGGGGGCTTCCCAAGCACATAGAAAACACATTGTGAATATGTCTGTATCCACATAGAACAATGCAATCTATTGATGCCAAAATGTATCTTACAATTTGCAGTTTTTTTTTTTTTGTGGAAGTATTTGGTTACTGTGACACATACCCCTATCTGAATTACTTGTACTGGCTTATTCGTGAAAAGAGAGCAAGGAAAAAATCGTTATACTTATCAACACATCAGAATCCACCTTGTATTAGTGTAACGTCAGTAAAGTGAATTGCGATTGGTTAACCTAGTTTTCCACTTGTAATTTTTTGCTGCTTGCATTGTTTATTAAATAAAGTTGGAGATAACACCTTGCAATTTGTTTATGTATGTTGATCATGTCTCAGCATCTAATACCTTTTTTTTTTTTCTTCCCAGCACTGCAGTCCTATATTCGTTCTTATGCAACATATCCTAAGAACCTAAAGCACATCTTCCATGTCCGTTCTCTCCACTTGGGCCACGTAGCCAAGAGTTTTGGCCTGAGAGATGCACCACAAAAACTCAGCAAGCAGCTAGCTGGAAGTTCAAAGAAGCACAAAAAAGACCAGCACAAAAGGTGAGAATTCTGGATGTAAATAACTTTGAAAAGAACAATGCTGTCCAGTGCATTCAATTTATTTTTTCAATTCATTTGCTAAAAAAAAAAAAAAAAATTAAAAGGAGAATCTATTTGGTTCCTTTTGCTCCAAAAATACATACTTTTTCCCAGGAGGCCAATGGTTAATTTTTAATATAATAATTTAATTTAATAATTTTTTATATATTTTTTTTTAATTTAAGTTTAAGTGTCAACATTTTAGGCATACTGTAGTTAATGCAGAATTCTCTTATCATAGATTACCAAAAACCTAATGTGTTTATTAGGCACTGACACGCATTTCTTGATATATTCAGCAAGCTCTTGATGGCCTTCTAAAATTGCTAGCAAAATGGGCATCAGGGTTTTGAGAAGCATTTCTATTACAGATGTCAACTGGCTTTTGCACATGCTTTTAATACCCGCCCAAGTCAAAGCACCGCGAAAAGAAGGTATGGACCTGGGAGCCCGATCTCAATAGAAATTAAGACACCCACAATTAAGGGGAGGGTGTCCCTGTGTATACATATACTACAAAAACAGAAAAAAACTAAAAAAGGGGGATAGGATAGACCACCCAAAGGCTACTTCCTCATAAAAAATTATTTTATTGAAGATAAAAAACATTGAAAACAGCAAAAACATACTACCGCGTTTAAGTGAACTGAAAATAAGGCCTACTGTGAAAATAAGCCCTAGTTGAAAGCGCTTGTAAAATGCTAGAATCCACTCTATTACAGTAGTATATAATTTACAATGAGTGTGTTTCTGTAATATAATTGTTCCAAATACCTTCGGTACTGCGCCGCTCAGCTTATCTCCCGCTGCTCTCCTCCTTTTCTCCCAGCTGTCACCGGGGGATCTCAGACCCCCACCGCCCACCCCCCACCCCCTGGTCGGTGCATGAAGCTGGAAAGAGAGCGAGTCACGGAAGCGCTCAGCGGCACTATAAGTAGGTATTTGGCGCAATTATATTACAGAAACATACACACTGGGGATTCCTGACAAGCAGGGAGGGAGAGGCGGAGAGAAGACAGTACATGAGATGATAAGACCTACCCCGAAAATAAGCCCTACTGTGTCTTTTGTTGCCAAAATGAATATAAGACCCGGGCTTATTTTCAGGGAAACACGTTAGTACCTCCCTCCCTCCTAAAATACACGACAATCTCCCCAATAATCTATACCCTCCCAAACCAACACCCTATAACTCTCCTTCTTACCACAGCAACCCACTATAGCCCTCACTATAGCTGAGACAGAGGTGATTGTATAAACTGGACCCCCCTAAAGCTGATGGAACCCCTGATATATGCACCTGCACGCTAATGGGACCTATAGTCCATATGAATCAAAGGACCCAATCATCACCAGAAAGCTTTTATGTGGTAATACTGCACCTTAGAGCCACAATGGGCGAATTCAGTACACGACCAACACACAGGTAATCCTATGGAAAGCGCCGTCAGTGCATAGTAAGTGCCATCAATACATGAAATATATATGGCAGGGATATGCAATTAGAGGACCTCCAGCTGTTGCAAAACTACAAGTCCCATCATGCCTCTGCCTCTGGATGTCATGCTTGTGGCTGTCAGAGTCTCTCTATGCCTCATGGGACTTGTAGTTCTGCAACAGCTGGAGGTCCGCTAATTGCATATCCCTGATATATGGAGTACATCCGATGTCATCAGATATGAAATATCCACCGGTGAAGCTCAGATACAAGCATAAATCACTGTAGGTTCCTATAGTCTGTAGGTACAGAAGTAGACCTGAGCTACTCCAAAGGATTGCATAGTTCACCGCCAGAAGTTTCCCTTACTTGGAATGTCGGCACACCTGCAACCGAACCCGATGGACGAATCGGCTTGGGGTGCCGACATTGCGGGATCCCTGAACAGGTAAGTGTCCTTATATTAAATGTCAGCAGCTACAGTATTTGTAGCTTCTGACTTTTTTAATTTTTTTTTTTTTCAAACGGATCTCCGCTTTGGACATGACTGCACAGTTCAATCGGCTTAAGAATTTTACTATAGTGCCCAGTGTAACAGACCTGGTCAGACACACCCCCTCTCTTCCTCTATAATAAAAGTCAGTGTGACAAGGGGCATGACCAATACTCACCTATGCCAACACAGAGCACTGGAGTGGGAGAGCAGGAAGAGCTTTTCTACTAAGATAAACAGTTTTTTTTTTTTCGTAGGCTTAACACAGCTATCACCAAAAAGTGTTTGATGCTGTGAGTAATATCACTGTCTGATGACAGTATGAAGCCACGATTAACCAGAAACACCTATTCTTGTCCATGTATCGCAGTCGTTTCTGTCTCTAGAGGCACTAAAGCAGTACTCTATCCCTCCAGTAGAGGTCTTTGCTAACACCCAGATTCCAGTACACTCTAGTACTCTGTCCCTCTCTGTTCCTCCAGTAGAGGTCCTCGCTACCACCCTAGATCCTTGGACACTCTAGTACTGTATCCCTCCAGTAGAAGTCCTCGCTACCACCCAGATTCCAGGACACTCTAGTACTTTGTTCCTCCAGTAGAGGTCCTCGCTACCACCCAGAACCTTGGACATTCTAGTACTCTGTTCCTCCAGTAGAGGTCCTCGCTACCACCCAGATCCTTGGACATTCTAGTACTGTGTCCCTCCAGTAGAGGTCCTCGCTACCACCCAGATGCTGGGACACTCTTGTACTGAGGTTTTGAAGAGATTTCATTGAAATACCAGCCTGTAATTCAAAAGATCTATGATATATGCCAATTGTATATAAAGTGGATGCCAATACTCTTCACTAATAGTAATATAAATGTTCACCATACTGCATCCTGGTGTTATCTCTTCCCCAGGTAAGTGGCTCACACACACCTGGTCATTCACATGTTGTAAAAGAAAACGTGATCCATCAGACCAGGCCACCTCCTTCCATTCCTCTGTGGTCCAGTTCTTATGCTCACATGCCTATTGTAGGCACTTTTGGCTGTGGACATGGGTCAGTACGGGCACCCCAACGGATCTGCGGCTACACAGCCCCATACATAGCAAACTACAATGTCCTTTTTTTCTGCTTTCAACACTTGAACTTCAGGGACAACATGTTTACTCACTATCTAATATATCACACCGACTTTCAGATGCCATTGTAACAAGGTAATCAATGTTATTTACTTAACCTGTCAGTGGTCTTAAAGTAATGGCTGATCGGTGTATACTACAGCAAGAGTGGGTACATTAGATGACTATTATATTTGATGTACAAGTTGGATCTGAAAATAATACACTGGATGTTTTCTTCCAACCATGTGTTTAGCTGGAGTTGCCCCTTAATAGACAGGTGTGTATCCTTAAATCCTTACAGGGCCATATGGAAACCAATGTTGGCCCCTCAAGCCGTATAACGCAGTGCGCCCGCATATTAGCAGTGGTGTGAGCCATTGTCCAGGCATTCAGCAGGGCCAATCTGCGACTCTTCTTGCAGTCTGCAGAGGCAGATGGATAACTGACTGGGACCCCCCTCTTTCTCATGCGTCTCAGGCCATGACTAGTAGGATTTGTCCTAGCCTTTATGCCGCACATAATAGTGTGATTAGCAGATAAGGAGCACATTACATAGCATGGGGCCGCCTCTGAAGACAGCCAGGCGCTGCTCTGTCTGACGGCCAGAGGCGTATCACGCGATTAGGCTGCCAAAAGTCGGGGTCTGCGCACCTCTATTCTCTCCGCACAAGGCGAGCTCCTGGGGAGCGTGAACGTGTCGCGTTCCAGAGCACAAAAGATCGTTTAAAGACCTTAAGGGATCATTAAGTGATCATTTAAAGAGAATTCAGTCTTCAAAGGCCGACATACAAGTTATCATCCCTTTCCTGTTCAGTGAAATGCCTGAAACTGAAGCTACCACTACAGATTTTCAAAAATGCCGCTCGCCGAAGGCCAGCTATGACCCTTATTTTAGGACATATATATGAAAATGATGAGTTTAATGTAATATTAACTTATCAAAGGGGGTTAAAGTGCATTTAGAGCCAAAACCTGTTGTTTTTTTTTGTATGTGAAACGGGTAGGACCTCTGTCAGGTTTTTCTTGCGGCCCCATGTCCCCGCTGTGAAGATGGTATAGGTGATGGGAGAGACAAAAATTTGGAGCTCTCACAGGACCAGGAGTTGAGAGGAAATCTTCCAGTAAGTAAACCTGTTCTGCTAACAACTGTCTAAAGCAGCCCATAGATTATGCATCAACTAACCTTCCTATAGATGGATAGAATCCCGGCCAGTTCAGCAATTGGAACAAGATTCGATCCATCAATGGCCAGCTTAAGAGGGGATTTCCCCTCACTTTGGAGAGCTCTAGGGTAAAAACCTGACTGCAGCTAATTCCCCCCTCCCCCCTTATACTTACCTGAGCCCGATTTCAATCTAGCGCTGTGCATGAGAGCAGCTGCTCTCTCGGCTTGCTCCCTTCTGATAGGCTCAGAGACAGCAAAGGCTCCCACCACTGTCAATCACAGCCAGTAAGGAGGGAGTGGGGGAAAGGGGCAAGCCGTGCTCTGTGTGTCAAAGCAGCTTGCCATGGTGGGCACTCGGCAGGGGAGAGGAGCCAGAAGCGCCGGTGGGGAACCCAAGAAGAGGAGGATTCAGGCTGCTGTGTGCAAAACCATTGCATGGAGCAGGTGTTCGATTGAAAAAAAAAATTGGGTTTACAATCACTTTGACCTACCAGCATGTGTTTGGAGTGTGGGAGGACATTGGAGTGCCTGGAAGAAACCCACGCAGACACAGGGAGAGCTTTCCCTGCATACAATATACACTATATTACCAAAAGCATTGGGATTTCTGTCTTTACACGCACATGAACTTTAATGGCATCCCAGTCTTAGTCCGTAGGGTTCAATGTTGAGGTCTGGTTGAGGTCCCCAAACTCGCTCATCCATGTCTTTATGGACCTTGCTTGCTTTGGACCTTGCTTTGTGCACTGGTGTGCAGTCATGTTAGAACAAGAATGGGCCATCCGCAAACTGTTGGGGGCCTGAAATTGACCAAAATGTCTTGGAATGCTGACGCCTTAAAAGTTCCCTTCACTGCAACCAGGGGGCCAAGCCCAACCCCACACCATAATCCCCCCCTTCACCAAATAATTTGGATCAATGCACAAAGCAAGGTCCGTAAAGACATAGATGAACGCGTTTGGGGTGGAGGAACTTGACTGGCCTGCAGAGTCCTGACCTTAGCCCAATAGAACATCTTTGGGATGAATTAATTAGAGCGGAGACTGTGAGACAGGTTTTCTCGTCCAACATCAGTGCGTGACCTCACAAATGCTCTTCTGGAAGAATGGTTAAACGTTCCCATAGACACACTCCTAACCCTTGTAGACAGCCTTCCCAGAGGAGTTGAAGCTGTTATAGCTGCAAAGGGTGGGCCAACTCAATATTAAACCCTACGGACAAAGGCTGGGATGCCATTACAGTTCATGTGCGTGTAAAGGCGGGTGTCCCAATACTTTTGGTAATATAGTGTATATTATACAATAAAGGAATATGGTACTGCAAATAAAAAAATTTGACATTATAAAAGAATTTCAGGTATGACCTTTTTACATGGATCCAGCTTGGCCCCATGTAACTATGCATATACCAGCTTCCAAGGCCATCGGCCAGGTATTGTATACAGTGCTCAGCATAAATTAGTACACCCCAACAAATTTGTCAGAAAACCTTTACTTTGCTTTAAGAATCAACATTTTCTATGGGACACTGTACTACAAAATACTCCCACAGATGCAGGCCATTGATTGCAACCAAGATTTGTTAATTTGCACACACACAAAAAAAAAGGATTTTTCCTAACAAATTCATTTAAGACCATGTTGCAAAAATGAATACACTGAAATTCTTAAGAGCAAAGCTACATTTTAGACAACAAAATATCCCTATGAACAGGAGTTTAACTACAGATGAGTCTAATTATTCATTAAACAGGTGTCCAGCAGACAGTTGATTATAAAAGGGTGTTATTTAGCAAAGAAAACCCCTTCCCATTTCATGCTGTCAGCAATGGCACCACATGGACAAGAAATGTCACAAGGCCTGAGAAAGAAAATAATTTCTTTACACAAGATAGGAGAAGGCTACAAGAAGATGAGCAAAACTTTAATTATCAGTCAGCATACTGTAGCAAAAGTGATATAAAAATTTAACAAAGATGGAACTGCAACCATCTCACAGAGACGTCCAGGCCGTCCACGGAAGTTAACACCTCGTAAGGTGTCTTCTGATGAGAAGGGTTGAAGAAAATGGCCATGCAAGTTCACTGCATTTAGCTAAAGAAGTGGAAAGCAAAACTGGGGTGATTGTTTCCTGTGAAACAATACAGCGTACACTGCAGAGGAATGGTATGTATGGTGCTACAGTGAAACGGGGTGGTGGCAGTGTCCTTCTGTGGGGCTGCATGAGTGCTGCTGGTGTCGGGGAGCTGCATTTCATTGATGGTATCATGAATTCACAGATGTAAGCCTCTTTATTGAAAGAGAAGATGCTACCATCACTCCGTGCCATTGGTTGTTGTGCACTTTTCCAACATGACAATGATCCAAAACACATCTAAGGCCACTGTTGCATTTCTAAAGGACAAGGTGAAAATGATTCAGTGGTCAAGTATGTCCCCTGATTTGAACCCAATCGAACACCTATGGGGAATTCTGAAGAGACAAGTTGAGCATGACTCTCTATCCAGGATCCAGGCTCTAAAAGAGGTCGTTCTTGAAATATAGAAAAAGATAGATGTTGCAATATATCGCCAACTTATTCATTCCATGCCTAGAAGACTTGGTGCGGTCCTTACATTAACGGAGGTCATACAAAATATTAGGTGTAGTAGTTTTTGTTGTGGGGTGTATTCCGTTTTGCATCAACTAATTTGAGTAAAACTGAAGATTATGTAATCTAAGTTTTATTATTAACCTTACTTTCATGTAATCAGCTAAAGAAATGTTCTATAAACTTCAGTTGTGTCAAAATTTTGGAAATTGTTCTTGTGTTCATGGAGATATTGATTAAGATCTTACTTTTCAAAAGGGGTGTACTCATTTTATGAGGAGCATTGTACATACTGTAGTTACATTGGTCCAAGCTGGACCAATGTAATTATGTAAAAAAAAAAAATGTCATACCTGGATTTCTTGAAACACTAATACTTCAAAATATGGGCTAGCTGAAGATACATCATAGAGTACCTTCAAAGAGGTCCTGTCACCAGAGGCGCACAAACAAGGGATCAATGTTTTCTGCCCGTCGGACCTGACTGGTGGATTTATGCCCCGTACACACGAGCGGAATTTCCATCTGAAAAATCTTGGATGGTTTTTCCAACAGAATTCCGCTCAAGCTTGGCTTGCATACACACAGGCACACAAAAGTTCGCTGAACTTTCGACCGTCAAGAACGCGGTGATGTACACGAACACTATGATGAACCGTGAAAATGAAGTTCAATGCTTCCGAGCATGCGTCGTATTGTTTCCGAGCATGCGTAGGAATTTTGCGCGTCGGAATTGGTACGGATGATCGGAATTTCCGATCCAAACTTTTTCCGACCGAAAAATAGAGAACATGCTCTCAATCTTTTGCTGGCTGGAATTCCGCCAGCAAAAGTCCGATGGAGCATACACACGGTCGCATTTTCGGACCAAAAGCTTTCAACGGACTTTTGCTGGCGGAATTTCCGCTCGTGTGTACGGGGCATTAGAGAACAAGAAGCACTTTAGGAGCATGGCTAAGCAGGAAGCGGTGTCTGCTTTTGTACTGAACAAATATGGATGCTCTCATATACATATATGATTAGTCTGAAAACGCCTAAAAAAAGTCAAAGTGTGCATGGACACATTGGCTAACATGGAGGGGAGTTTTCAGGCGGAAAAAATAAGAGCTTCAAAAAGCCTGTATGAGCTGCTTCTTTGAGCTCCTTTGAGCTGCAGCGTGCATGAGGCCTTAGTGTGTACCCAGCTTAAGGCTAATTCCTAGCTGGCCACCCCAAAGATCTTTTTAGCCACTTATTGCTCTCCTATTTGCACTTTAGTCTTTTATTATCATATAATTCAGGGTTGTCCAACCTGCGGCCCACGAGCCGCATGCAGCTTAAGACGGCTATGAATACAGCCTATCACAAAATCGTAAACTTACTTAAAAATGTTGTTTTTTTTCATTTATTTTTCCAGAGGAAAAATAAATTGAGGGAACATCAACTGGATGGCACTAGTGGGTCACTGGTTGAATTTACCTCTCCTGGAGTCCCCGTTGAACCAATACAGAACCCAGTTTTGATGGGCAGTATTCCGATCTCTCTCGCCATGTCTGGGCAGCCTTTCTCCTTGTGCTTTTCCAGGTTTCCTTTATCTCATCTGCTGCGTTTTCAAACAAGCAGATGGCGTATAAGACTTCTTGTTCATTGCGTAGTTTATTTTCTTGCTGGTCTCCAGATTTACATGTGTCTGGGAAGTCAGCACAGGAGTATGGCAATAGGGCAACCGAGGATGCGAGACCGTCTACTGTCATTGTCTGGAGCTCCCAAAGCACGTTGACCATGAAGACTGAGCCACAATAGGGATCAGACCAGCTCTCCCGGCCCCCTGGAATAAGCCCATTTCATACTCTGTCACATCTGAAAAGGAACTAGGTTAAAACCCCAATTAAAAAAAAAGGAGCCGGGTGTCATTGGAAGAGAATACGCAGAACATTGTGGTTGGTAATTACTGTGATCCCATTGCCTGGATGTGTCAGGTCTATGGGCATCGAGGCTGGACAAGGTCAGTTAGTCTGTCCCAGAGGGGAAAGGGGACTTTGCCCGGCGTTTCTGAGCACAAAATAACATCTTGCTGGCACCGAGTCACCATTCAAGTGCCTGCCCTGCGCTTTCATGTCAATCATTTCCATTTAACCCCTTTTGTCACTGCCTGCAGAGCAAGCAGGCATTGTGTTGGTGTCCCATGTAGTGCGGCTAGCATAACTTTGTAGGATAAGCCCCCAGTATGAGATTGCTAATGAGGACACTGTACTGCCTCCAGTTTGAAAGATAACATTATTGTCCCATTAAGTATCCAGGGACCCTAATTATGCTTACACCCTCTGGCAATATTACACATTGTTTTTTTCCCAGAGAAACCCTTTTTCAGGCAAGGAAAGCAGTCACATTGTTTTGCATGGATCTAACCATTAAAAAAAAAACGATATGTCCAAAAAAAACAAAAAAAGAGAGCCTGGCCACATAGATACATTTGTGCTCATAAGTTTACGTACCCTGGCAGAATTTATGATTTCTTGGCCATTTTTCAGAGAATATGAATGATAACACAAAAACTTTTCTTTCACTCATGGTTAGTGTTTGGCTGAAGCCATTTATTATCAATCAACTGTGTTTACTCTTTTTAAATCATAATCACAACAGAAACTACCCAAATTACCCTGATCAAAAGTTTACATACTCCAGTTCTTAATAGCGTGTATTGCCCCCTTTAACATCAATGACAGCTTGAAGTCTTTTGTAGTATTTGTGGATGAGGCTCTTTATCTTCTCAGATGGTAAAGCTGCCCATTCCTCTTGGCAAAAAAGCCTCCAGTTCCTGTAAATTATTGGGATGTCTTGCATGAACTGCACGTTTTGAGATCTCCCCAGAGTGGCTCAATGATATTGAGGTCAGGAGACTGAGATGGCCACTCCAGAACCTTCACTTTATTCTGCTGTAGCCAATGACAAGTCGACTTGGCCTTGTGTTTTGGATCATTGTCATGTTGGAATGTCTAAGTATGTCCCATGCGCAGCTTCCTGGCTGATGAATGCAAATGTTCCTCCAGTATTTTTTGATAACATACTGCATTCATCTTGCCATCAATTTTTGGGTTGAGGTCAGGCCACCCCAAACTCGCTCATCCTTGTCTTTAATCATAAACACTCCTAAACCTTGTGGATGCCCTTCCCAGAAGAGTTGAAGCTGTTATAACTGCAAAGGGTGGGCCAACTCCGTATTGAACCCTACGGACTAAGACACCGTTAAAGTTCGTGTGTGTGTGTGTAAAGGCAGACATCCCAATACTTTTGACAATAAAGTGTGTGTGTATATATATATATATATATATATATATATATATATATATACACTGAGTAGAATTATAAACGCAACACTTTTGTATTTGCCACTATTTATTATGAGCTAAACTTAAAGATCTACGACTTTTTCTATGTACACTTGTGATAGACCAACACAAAGTGACACATAATTGTGAAATGGAAGGAAAATGTTAAAGGGTTTTCAATTTTTTTTACAAAATAAATATCTAAAAATTTTTTGGGGATGGCTTATGGTAGAGAAATGAACATTCAATTCAAGGGCAGCTCTGGTGGACAATCCTGCAGTCAGCATGCCAACTGTGCGCTTCGTCAAAACTTGCTTCACCTGTGGCATTGTGCTTTGTGATACAACTGCACATTTTAGAGTGCCCTTTTATTGTGGCCAGCCTAATGCCGCGTACACACGGTCGGACTTTCCGGCATACTTGGTCCGGCACACTTTCCGACGGACTTTGTCCGCCAGGTGCGCCGGACTTTAAAACGGACGGACTTGCCCACACACGCCGGGACTTTCCGGCGGGCTAAGTCCGCCAGTCTTTCCGACGGACTTTCGCCGGAGTTCCGGCGGACTTTCAGAATGAACGGACTTGCCCACACACGGCCAAGTCCGTTCATTTTGAACGTGACTCAGGTGCGACGGGACTAGCAAAGGATGTCAATCTTGCCGCTTTTATCGGCGAGATTGACACCTTGCGAGCCCCGTCGCGGGACATACCAGGCCCTTAGGTCTGGTATGGATTATAAAGGGAAGCCCCTACGCCGAAAAAACGGCGTGGGGTCCCCCCTAAAATCCATACCAGACCCCGATCCGAGCACGCAGCCTGGCCGGTCAGGAAAGGGGGTGGGGACGAGCGAGCGCCCCCCCCCCCCCTCCTGAACCGTACCAGGCCGCATGCCCTCAACATGGGGGGGTGGGTGCTTTGGGGGAGGGGGGCGCCCTGCGGGCCCCCCCCCACCTCAAAGCACCTTGTCCCCATGTTGATGAGGACAAGGGCCTCTTCCCGACAACCCTGGCCGTTGGTTGTCGGGGTGTGCGGGCGGGGGGCTTTAATAAGGGGGCCCCCAGATCCCGGCCCCCCACCCTATGTGAATGAGTATGGGGTACATGGTCCCCCTACCCCTTCACCTAGGGAAAAATTGTAAGTAATAAAACACACTACACAGGTTTTTAAAATATTTTATTAAACAGCTCCGGGGGGGGGGGATCTTCCTCCGGCTTCGGGGGTCTTCTTCCGGCTTCGGGGGTCCCTCCGCTTCATCTTCTCCGGGCGTCCGGTTGGTTCTTCTCCGCTCTCTTCTCCCGGTGTTCCAGTTCTTCGGCCGGCTCCTCTGCTGTGTTCAGGTAGCTCTCTTGCCAGCAGAGGTCCGGACTTCAACATCACCCAGTGACCACGCCCCTAAAACGTCACAGTCCCAGCATGCCCAGGGACTGTGACATCAAAAGGGGGCGGGGTCTCCGCCTATATAAGTCACAACGCAGCCCTCGGAGAGCAGTCCAGACGGAGAGAGCGTCGTGTCAACATCTGGAGAAGAGAAGACCAGAAGCCCAGCAGCTCAGAAGTCCGGACCTCTGCTGGCAAGAGAGCTACCTGAACACAGCAGAGGAGCCGGCCGAAGAACTGGAACACCGGGAGAAGAGAGCGGAGAAGAACCAACCGGACGCCCGGAGAAGAAGAAGTGGAGGGACCCCCGAAGCCGGAAGAAGACCCCCGAAGCCGGAGGAAGATCCCCCCCCCGGAGCTGTTTAATAAAATATTTTAAAAACCTGTGTAGTGTGTTTTATTACTTACAATTTTTCCCTAGGTGAAGGGGTAGGGGGATCATGTACCCCATACTCATTCACATAGGGTGGGGTGCCGGGATCTGGGGGCCCCCTTATTAAAGGGGGCTCCCAGATTCCGATAAGCCCCCCGCCCGCAGACCCCGACAACCAACGGCCAGGGTTGTCGGGAAGAGGCGCTTTGAGGTGGGGGGGCCCCGAAGGGCGCCCCCCTCCCCCAAAGCACCCACCCCCCATGTTGAGGGCATGCGGCCTGGTACGGTTCAGGAGGGGGGGGGCGCTCGCTCGTCCCCACCCCCTTTCCTGACCGGCCAGGCTGCGTGCTCGGATCGGGGTCTGGTATGGATTTTAGGGGGGACCCCACGCCGTTTTTTCGGCGTAGGGGCTTCCCTTTATAATCCATACCAGACCTAAGGGCCTGGTATGCCCCGCGCTCGCCGCAATAGGAAAATTTGTTTTTCCTATTGCAGCGAGCGCGAGATGCAATACCCTGCCCTCGCGTCGTATCTGGTCCGTCGGACCAGCCTACACACGAGCGGCCTTTCCGTCGGACCAGCACACACACGAGCGGACTTTCTGCCCGAAACTGAGTCCGACGGAAAGATTTGAAACTTGGTTCAAATCTAGGTCCGGCGGGCTTTTAGGAAGAAGTCCGCCGGAAAAGTCCGCCGGCGCCCACACACGGGCGGATTGTCCGGCACACTCTGGTCCGCCGGACCAAGTATGCCGGAAAGTCCGACCGTGTGTACGCGGCATAAGGCACACCTGTGCAATAATCATGCTGTCCAATCATCATCTTGATATGCCACACCTGTGAGGTGGATGGATTATCTCAGCAAAGGAGAAGAGCTCACTAACACAGATAATACAGATTTGTGAACAATATTTGAGAGAAATAGGCCTTTTGTGTACATAGAAAAAGTTGTAGATCTTTAAGTTCAGCTCATGATAAATAGGGGCAAACACAAAAGTGTTGCGTTTATAACTTTGCCCAGTGTACATACATATATAATCTCTCTTTGTGTTTGGGATCATTGTCTTGCTGAAATGTCCATCCTCGTTTCATCTTCATCATCCTGGTAGATAGCAGAAGATAATTTTTTAAAGCTGCTAGTATAAATGTCTGATCTCTTGTTATATTAGCTTACTAAAGTCAGCTAAGAGGAATCAGACAAAATGCGGAAAGTTGGGCATCATGAGCCAGTCAGGTTCTGGTCCTTTGCGCAATGCTGTCATCCTGATGTCAGGAGGAACCTCATATTGTTGGGATGCCATTTCACATTTTAATGAGCAGGCCGGATACACAAAGCTGCAGTAGGCATTAGAGGTGTCACCCGGCTGGCAGTGCAGAGGGACAAAGGTTGGGTAAATTGCAAGGCTGTCAAGACAGAGTTACATTTTTTTGGGAAGAAAAAATAGTTAACTATTTCTAAGGTGGTTCTTTTATAATCTAGTTAATGGAACCCATTGTTGACCCTCATTCCAAAAAAGCTAGTTACCTGGCTGCCTTGCTAATCCAATGAGGTTAATGATTTGAACTGCCAACCCAGAAAAAGTATATCCTGACACCTTTCTGATTTAACTTTCTGCAAGCTTCTGGGTCAATGACTCAAAGTACTGATAATACAAGCATGATGGCCTGGTAGAAGGTCTGCAAAGGCATCCTATATATTAAAGAATATGTAAAACCAACATTTTATATCACTAAAATGTTTCCTGCTGTACCATGTACTTGTATCCTGTTCTTTTTGTATTCCTTCCTCTGTGTTAAATCCCTGGTGTTCCTGCTAGGCCCTCTGCTTTCCTATTAGAAACTGACCACACTAAGCAGAACACACATTGGTCAGTTCTCTAGCTATGCCGAGAATTCAGCCTGCTCTCCTCTATTGGTCAGACTTGTCCTGACATGCCCCTCCCCCATCCATTACCTGCACAGCCAAATACTGGGAAGTTCAGTGTAATGCTGTTTCTCCTCCCCCATCTCTTATGCAGCTGAGAACAGAGGGAATGTGATCACTAAAAAAAAAGAGAAATGTATTTAGATTTTTTTTTTATATATATATATATCTATACACAAATATTTTACCCTTCATTTCTATTTTAAACTGAATGGGTTGTTTTACAAGGTAATGGTTTACAATCACTTTAAGTACAGGTTTCTTTAACCTTTATACACACACCACAAGACCAGAGAGGGACTCAACTTTTGACTCAAGTGTATATGTATAGATAAAATATATGCAGTCCATCTAAAATAGTGAGGCGCACGTAGTCCACACAATCCAGTATATACAGGGGTTGTGTTGTACTTACCTTTATACCCGATGAATAAATGTCTCTGAAGATTGCAGCAGCAAAATGAAGTGCGGAAATCATTTGAATTATATATTATACTGTATATTTTTAAACTATTATTTATTTTTCTTAATATAAGATGTGCTTCTTTTTTAATTTTAGAAGTCCTAAGTAGTTAGTTAACATTGTGATCGGAGGCTGTATTATCTCACGTAGCCTTAGGATGTTAACAAGCTTCCCCTCCCACTGGCCTGGCTCATCCAGCCTTCCCCTCTTCTAAGCGTTTGTTGTGACAGGTAGGTGCATGCCTGCTAATTAGGTGATTAGATGAATTCAGTAGAGACCTTTGACCTGACATCTGAGTCCCCACCCAGCAAACTGCAGCATTTTTGTAACACAACTGTGAGAGACTCCCTCCCCGCAAGGTCACCTCTTTAGGCCATACAACTGTGCGGTCCACTGTCACTAATTAATAGGGGATTACAAGCTATTGATTAAGTCTGTTTTACCTGTACTTGACAGCTGTGCTGTATACAGGGCAGCCGTGACACCTGACCTGTCAGATTACCTCTCCGCTTCCTGTGATGCTGGCCCTACTGAAGACCTTACAGCAAATTATATTATCTACTATTGTTCATGGATGTTCTTTTCATTTGTGGGGAATAGTATGACTAGAATGTCAAAAGGGGTTCTCAATAAATTAAAAGTGAAGGTCCTTCGCGCTACCAAGTGGACTAATACTAAAAACGTGATAATCAAAAACTTAAAACTAGCTGCAAAACCTATTTGTGTTCACAATAAAGATAGTAGTATATATATATATATACAGTGCCTTGCAAAAGTATTCGGCCCCCTTGAACTTTTCAACCTTTTGCCACATTTCAGGCTTCAAACATAAAGATATAAAATTTTAATTTTTTGTGAAGAATCACCAACAAGTGGGACACAATTGTGAAGTGGAACGAAATCTATTGGATATTTTAAACTTTTTTAGCAATTAAAAAACTGAAAAGTGGTGCGTGCAAAATTATTCGGCCCCTTTACTTTCAGTGCAGAAAACTCACTCCAGAAGTTCAGCGAGGATCTCTGAATGATCCAATGTTGTCCTAAATGACTGATGGTGATAAATAGAATCCACCTGTGTGTAATCAAGTCTCTGTATAAATGCACCTGCTCTGTGATAGTCTCAGGGTTCTGTTGAAAGCGCAGAGAGCATCATGAAGACCAAGGAACACACCAGGCAGGTCCGTAATACTGTTGTGGAGAAGTTTTTTGGATACAAAAAGATTTCCCAAGCTTTAAACATCCCAAGGAGCACTGTGCAAGCGATCATTTTGAAATGGAAGGAGTATCAGACCACTGCAAATCTACCAAGACCTGGCTGTCCCTCTAAACTTTCAGCTCAGACAAGGAGAAGACTGATCAGAGATGCAGCCAAGAGGCCCATGATCACTCTGGATGAACTGCAGAGAACTACAGCTGAGGTGGGAGAGTCTGTCCATAGGACAACAATCAGTCGTACACTGCACAAATCTGCCCTTTATGGAAGAGTGGCAAGAAGAAAGCCATTTCTCAAAGATATCCATAAAAAGTCTTGTCTAAAGTTTGCCACAAGCCACCTGGGAGACACACCAAACATGTGGAAGAAGGTGCTCTGGTCCAATGAAACCAAAATCAAACTTTTTGGCCACAATGCAAAGCGATATGTTTGACGTAAAAGCAACACAGCTCATCACACTCAACACACCATCCCCACCGTCAAACATGGTGGTGGCAGCATCATGGTTTGGGCCTGCTTTTCTTCAGCAGGGACAGGGAAGATGGTTAAAATTGAGGGGAAGATGGATGCAGCCAAATAAAGGACCATTCTGGATGAAAACCTGTTGGAGTCTGCAAAAGACCTGAAACTGGGACGGAGATTTATCTTCCAACAAGACAATGATCCCAAACATACAGCAAAATCTACAAAGGAATGGTTCACAAATAAACGTATCCAGGTGTTAGAATGGCCAAGTCAAAGTCCAGACCTGAATCCAATCGAGAATCTGTGGAAAGAGCTGAAAACTGCTGTTCACAAACGCTCTCCATGCAACCTCACTGAGCTCGAGCTGTTTTGCAAGGAAGAACGGGCAAGAATTTCAGTCTCTCGATGTGCAAAACTGATAGAGACATACCCCAAGCGACTTGCAGCTGTAATCGCAGCAAAAGGTGGCTCTACAAAGTATTAACGCAAGGGGGCCGAATAATTTTGCACGCCCCACTTTTCATTTTTTTATTAGTTAAAAAAGTTTCAACAATCCAATAGATTTCGTTCCACTTCACAATTGTGTCCCACTTGTTGGTGATTCTTCACAAAAAATAAAAATTTTATATCTTTATGTTTGAAGCCTGAAATGTGGCAAAAGGTTGAAAAGTTCAAGGGGGCCGAATACTTTCGCAAGGCACTGTATATATATATATATATATATATATATATAAATAAAAGTGTATATATATATATATAAAACAGTATATATATATATATATATATATATATATATATATATATATATATATATATATATATATTGTGTATGCATGTGTATATGTTTTTGTTTTTTTAGACAAATATGTATTTGTTCAGTTTTAGCTTTTTTATTTGATATATATATATATATATATATATATATATATATATATATATATATATATATATATATACACACACACACATATACATATGTGTGTGTGTGTGTGTGTGTATATTCAATATTGGAAAAGGGGGAAAAAAAAAAAAAGGTGAACCATGTCTGAATTAAATACCTATGTAAAAAAATATATATATATTTATTTATTTTTTATTTTTTTATTTTTTTTACATAGGTATTTAATTCAGACATGGTTCACCTTTTTTTTTTTTTTTTTTTTTTTTCCTTTTCCAATATTGAATATAAATTTTAATTAAAAATACATGCATATTTCTCTGGGTCAAGACACCCTTTATAATCTGCATATAAAGCCTTGAAAGCATTATATACAGAAGCATATAACTTGATTTTTTTTCCTTGCCATATAGTAAGCAGTACAAAAAAGCTCCCACAATATCCCCTTTTACCTTTTTGGTTTATTACACTAATATGTAACCATTCATGGCAAATTCGGAGCCTGTGATGCATGCTAGCAAGCGAAGTTCTCATAACCACAGTGAGCATGCTCTATGTCAGTAAAGCACATACTTTATTAATATTTCTGAATATTTATTTTAGTGTAGGTAATGGCAGTGACGTATAAAACATGGTTAATAATGGAGTTGTACAGTTTTAACTTAAAAGACAGCATGCAACAAAGTTAAAGATAGTGTGTAAGGGTTGTGGATATATTTTCTTTCTTTATTGTAATAGGAAATAATAGACACCTTTAAAAAAATGTTTTTCATTTTATTAGTCAAGGGAGTGGGAAAATTGCATAAGAAATATTTTATATTCTCATTTTCAACCAGCTGGGGGAGCTCCTAGTTGCTTTTCACAGGGCTTTTAAGTGGTTGTAAACCTCTGGAAAAAGAAATTAACAAAGAAGCCTTCTATAATGTATATATGCTTTGATCTGAAACACTGAGTATGGTTTCTATGTCATTTCTCATTCCTCTGCTAAATCCGCATGGGTCGCTTCTCGTCTGCAGTCCCTGATCATCTTTTGTATCATGCCTGCAGTCTCTGATCATTTCTTGTATCATATCTGCTGTCTCTGATCATCTCTTGTATTATGTCTGCAGCCTGTCACCATATCTTGTATCATATCTGCAATCTGTGACCATCTCTTGTATCATGCCTGTAACCTTTGAATATATCCTGTTGTGTGTCTGCTTTCTCTGAGACTGACTATTCACTTAGTTTTATGTGAAGCTCTTTGGTAATTTCAGGGTCCACGCTTAAGGCTCCCTATATCAAGGAAGTTGGTCACAATTGGTCTATGCAGACACTATACAATCTTAGGAGATGCCCACCCCCCAAGCACACAGCAAGTGGTTGACAGCCTCAGCTGTGCTTGTTTCCATATGAGACTGTTTAGATGGGGCCATGTCCTTTCCCTCCACTTAGGTCTCAGATGACACTCATCAACCTGCTCTATGGTGTCAGATCCCCACCTCTTCTAGAGTTGAGAAATGCTGTGTAAAATGTGTGCTTTAGGAGGCTGTAGCAAAGTGACAGCTGCAGATAAACGTATTACTTATGTAGGGGGTTTTCTTTCCTTGAACCTTACTGCTCATGCGCGAGGCTCCGCTTCTCTCTCCTACTGGCCTGGCTGCAGGGGAAGAAGAATGGAGCCCAGGCGGTGACGTCAATACCCGTGGCTGAGGCTCCCGGAAGTGTGAACAGGATACCTGTGAAAGACAGGTATCCTGTCCCCCCTCCCCCCCCCCAAAAGGTGCCAAATGTGGCATCGGAGGGGGGAGGAGTACAACGAGCGGAAGTTCCACTTTTGGGTGGATCTCCGCTTTAAAGCTCTCCTTTATCTGCTTTGTTGTAAAAAAAAAGCCTTTTGAATACATTGCTCAATAGCTAAAGCTGCAATGTACAAACACAGTTGAATTATTATTATACAGGATTTATATAGCGGCAACAGTTTGTGCAGCATTTTACAAAATAAAGGCAGACATTACAGTTACCATACAATTTGGTAGAAGAGAAATCTGAGGGCCCTGATCGGCATGTAAGATTAAATTATTTCTACTAAAATTAATTTTTTCTTTATTATTCCTGTGAGTGGGGCTATAACTAATAAGAGGACCTTGCATTTTGAAAAAAGGTCTGCATTAAATGCTTTTATTTGGAATATAAGTCCAGGCCAAGTAAATCTTATATTTATTTTTCTTTTACAGAGCTGACGGGCAGAAATTAGTCAGGAAGAAAACGTGTTTTTCGGATCTGCTCAGGTCGGAATATTCCAGTGGGTTAACACCGAAAAGCAAGAAAAACAAGAAGCCCAAGAATGAAGATAATGAGGCATAACACAGGAAATCTTAGTTGTCCAATCAAAGTTTCCACATCCAGATGTATGAAATTAACCAAGCTTCCAGTCCATCAGAGTTCAGGGTTGTCATCTTTAAAGACTTATTGGCTGCAGAATACCATGGAAATGCAGATTTGGTAGCCCTGATGTTTGGTTCCTATCTCTTGCCTCCTTAGGTTTTTGGGGAACCTCATTAGTGTGAATATTGGCTATTTGCCATAGTCCTTTGAGAAATTAAAAAAAAAAAAAAAAGGAGGTCGTACCGTGAAAGTATTTGGAAGAGGCTTGAAAATGTCACCTCTAACTCTCGGGGCGGTCAAGAGCCTCATTCTTATCCTTCCAGTAATTATTTAGAAGGATTAGAGACTAATGTTAGCCTTACATGTGTAGATTTCTTTTGATCAATCCTGCAAACTGAACAAGAAAAATCAATTGATTCCCCCATCCATGCAAAACAGGGTTAATGGAGGAATCTCCTCTGTGGATATTTTATTCTGACAGCCGCGGCGCCCCTGGCTGCCTGAATACCTGAATAGTGACTGTATCTGATAGGATACACTCACTGGTCAGCCAACAATTTTCATTGTCATTTCCTAATCATCCTACTTTATATTGTAGGACTTGTACAGTATAATTGTTTGTGAATGGGGAAGCGTGATACCAGACTTCACCTCCAGGTGACACTGCAGGTGAAGGTTGATCTAGCTAATTACAGAATAGCAAAGAGGTGCGAGGGAGGGACTGTTATGTATAATTAAAGATTATATATTATTTTCCTGAAAATCCTATTTATAAAAACCTGAACAGAAGCTCTGTCCATTGGTCATTTCTCTGTGTTGTTGACTAGCTAGATGGCTTTCATTCATTATGCGGTTGATTTGTTGAAAGACTCGCTACCAAAGAGTGCCAAGTGCTGGGTGACTGGTATTCTGCCAAAACTCACAGCAATTTCATGGCAACCTACCTCTAGTGAGACCATAAAAGAATCAAGACTGTTAGCATCAGTTTGCCTTGATATGTTCCGCCATTTTTCCATATGAAGACTTCAGGAACTTTCTTAGTATTCAGTCCATCAAGACCAGCAATTGGAGGAACCAGCTGACTCCTTCCAGTTCAATTTTACTACATTGGAAAACGATCATGCCTCTAGGAATGATCCTTTAAAAACTAAAATTTCTGTGTCAATCTGTGTGTGGACACTCACTAACAGATTTAGTGGATTTCATTCATCGCCACCGTCAGAAGGCACACTGTAAGCAATTATTGAAACCTCTTCTATGCCCCCCTCAAATCCTGGAATCATTTACTTGACTTTCTTGACTTTGCGACACAAATGGAGCCTTATCAGACACTTAGCGACACAAAAGATCTACAAAAGTAGATAATGCTGGCCATATTCAAGAAATTTGAAAAGGGTATATGGGATTTTTAAAGGTGCCAAATTAGAACAAGATAATTTTGTAAAAGAAGAAATTTATTCAAGCAGTAAAAACAAACATACAAAGAGTAAATATTGATATTACAGTACTACTACATGTGCTGGCTGATTTCATCTCTACATGTTTTGCCTTGATACTTGGCTTCTTCAGGAGATATAATTGGTATCAGGCACAATAAGCACTAGAAGTAAACAGAATTTTTTTGAAAAACAAAACAATCAGCAATTACAATAATATCACAATATATGAATATATACAAAGTTAGACATATTGAAACAACATTCATCGACTGAGAAAATGCATAGCACCAACGCCATAATTGGTCACAATATTTACCTGTGTATTCAAAAACTATTTGCATATGAATTGGGACTCCAGAGTCATGGGGATGTGAACAATCGGATCATCCGGTAAAGCCATAGAGGGGGGTCTATCTAGAGTACAGCCACTGGTAATGGTCCAGGAACTAAGGGGTGAGGTGATGAACAAAATTAGACACTAGGGCAACAAACAATCCCCAATCAAATTTAGACCAGAACAGGTTAAATGTAATATAGCTTTTACCCTATGCCAACGATACTTCGCTATATTCACAAGCTTGAAAGTTGATTATTCACCTCCAACTCCACAAAAGGAATGGATAAGGATGATGAGAGAGATAAGATGAACTCATTTCTGAATTGTCATAAAGTCAAATTATGACCCCTTAATCAGAAAGTTAATAAACTAGGGATGCACCGAAATTTCGGCCACCGAAACATATCGGCCGAAAATGGCCCTTTCGGCAGAGAATTCTTGCCGATAATGGCGCCGAAAATGGGGCGGGGCCTGCTGGGCGGGGCCCCGCCCCTGGTGCCGCCCATCATGGGGGTGTCATTCTGGAGCGCCTGTCCTTACTCACTCTCTCCTTCTCCCCTCCTCTCCCTCCTCGTCCATGCTGCAGGCGGCCTGTGGGGTCTCTGTGTAATGTCCCTCTCTCCCCGAGCGGTGGCTGCATATGGATCCTCAGCCGATGTGTAAATCGGCTGTGCAGGAGCTCGGTCACGCTGTTTACTCTGAAAGTGAAAGTAAGGTATGTGCTGTACTCTCTGCTTCCCCCTACAGTGCAGTACCCGGCATGGAGATTGAAGGTACAGAGCTGCAGATGCCAATTTTTAAAAAGGCTGTCTATATATGTTTGTATGCATGTGTGTTTTTATATGTGTGTGTGTGTGTGTTTTATATGTGTATGTTTGTTTATATGCACTGGTGAGGCACAGGTAGGCTGCGCGACGGGCACTGGTAGGCTGCTGGGCACTGGTGAGGGACAGGCAGGCTGCAAATGATGGGCACTGGTAGGCTGCTGGGCACTGGTGAGGCACAGGCAGGCTGCAAATGATGGGCACTGGTAGGTTGCTGGGCACTGGCAGGCTGCATATGATGGGCACTTGTGAGGTTGCATTGATCTTCTGTACCATGTCTGCAGTCTCTGACCATCTCCAGTACTATGTCTGCAGTCTCTGACCATCTCCTGTACCATGTCTGCAGTCTCTGACCATCTCCTGTACCATGTCTGCAGTCTCTGACCATCTCCTGTACCATGTCTGCAGTCTCTGACCATCTCCTGTACCATGTCTGCAGTCTCTGACCATCTCCTGTATAAAAATATTTTTTAAAAACAGTCACTTTCGGTATCGGTGCTGTTTCGGTTTTCGGGATCAAGGAAGATTTATTTTCGGTATCGGTTTCGGCACCAAAAAACCCATTCGGTGCATCACTATAATAAACCGAATCAATGTTAAATTCCAATAGTCAAAGAAACAGCAAAGAACGCTAATCAACAGTAATAATGTTACCTTCAGTCAGACATTCGACACATGTCTCCCCTTCCCATGCTGGACCACAAATAATGACCTCTTCTATGCCCCCCTCGAATCCTGGAATCATTTACTTGACTTTCTTGACTTTGCAACACAAATGGAGCTTTATCAGACACTTAGTGATGCAAAAGGTCTACAAAAGTAGATGATGCTGGCCATACACTTATGCCGCGTACACACGGTCGGACTTTTCGTCTACAAAAGTCAGACAGCCTGTCCGACAGACTTCCGGCAGACTTTCGGCGGACTTGCGGCGGACTTGCGGCGGACTTGCGGCATACTTTCTAACGAACGGACTTGCCTACACACGACCACACAAAAGTCCGACGGATTCGTACGTGATGACGTACACCGGACTAAAATAAGGAAGTTCATAGCCAGTAGCCAATAGGTGCCCTAGCGTGGCTTTTTGTCCGTCGGACTAGCACACAGACGAGCGGATTTCGGGGTCCGTCGTAGTTACGAAGTAAAGATTTGAAGCATGTTTCAAATCTAAAGTACGTCGGATTTGAGGCTAAAAAAGTACGTTGAAAGTCCGGAGAAGCCCACACACGATCGGATTACCAGCCAGCTTTAGTCCGTCAGCGTCCGTTGGACTTTTGTAGACGAAAAGTCCGACCGTGTGTACGCGGCATAACTCATCTGTGTCCCATTGCAGACATTTCCTTTCACTTCCTGTCCCATGACCAAACAGGAAGTGATAGGAAATCCCTGCAAATTAAAGAAGTTCCCTGGGGACCCCCAGGTCACCAGAACTAGTGTCCCCATTGGAAGATTTCTCCTCTTTTTTGGGGGACAACCCAAAATTTGGGATTTTCTTTTACTTTCAATAATAATGGTAAACAGGAAAAATAGAGAGGGGGGGATCTCCTTAACGTTCTAATCCCTCTGCACTCAAAAACTATAAAAAAAAAAGTATATTTTTAAAGGTTGAAAATGGCAGACCGGTTCACTTTAACATATAAGCAGTCATTTGACATTAGGAATTCAGGAGAATATAATGGCATTCATTACATGAAAAAGGTTGTGTACCTCCAGTCAAATGTCAAGTTGTGTGTTTTTTTTGTAAAAGTGAAAAATGACAAAACCTCTGCAGGGTACAAACGTATATGTGTCAATGAAATGTGAAGGACGACAAGGAGTTACATAGTTCTCTGTGTGGACTACAGAACATCTTCTCTCTGTGTTGTGGAGAAGAGGTGTTCCATAGTCCCCTCCTAGGGTGACAACGCTGCGTATCCTTAGATACAGCACAGTGAGTGAGTTGTCATGGAAGGACAGGTAGTGTGTTACTGGCAGGATCACCAGGTTAAAAGGGGACATTAAAAAATTATAGTTGTGCCTAAGCAGTACCCTGTAAAATCAACCTTTTTTTTTAGTTGTTATTCTAAATAGTGGTGCCTAGGCACTCCCATGTCTACAGCTTCAGAGCTGTGTATCTGCAGTGCGAGATCTAAGGCACTGCTGCCTCTTGAGTGCTGGTTGCTAAGGATTTGAGGTTGTCGCTACACAAACCAAAGCCCTGCATCTACTAAGATCTCCACACCTAGACACACTGATAGATTTATTAAAACGGAGTTTTACCCAAAAGTGGAACTTCTGCTTGTTTTTTCTTCTTCCCCCGCTGGTGCCACATTTGGCACCTTTGAGGGGGGACCTGTATTTGACAGGTCCCCTTCCCCACTTCCGGGAGACGGGGCAGCGGCGCCGTCTCTTGGAAGTTCGGCCCCCTTCCTCTGCTGCGGGGCCAATTAGAAAGCGCAGCACACTTCGTGCATGTGCAGTAGGGGACCAGCTTTGAAGCCAAAAGGCTTCACTCCCGGGTTCCCTTACTGGCAATGGCGGCAGCTGCACCCGACAGCCGATCCAAAGATCGGCTGGGGTGCCGACATCGCAGGCTTCCTGGACAGTGTCCTAATATTAAAAGTCAGCAGCTGCAGTATTTGTAGCTGCTGACTTTACATTTTTAGTGAGGTGGGCAGACCTCCGCTTTAAGGGAGAAGTTGCACTTTCTGTGTGAATTTTTCCCAGAGGTTACTGAATGAGTATCATAATATATAAGGGTACTTCAGGCCATCATCCATAATGTATATTAGGAAAAAAAAAAAAAAAAAAAGATTCGGACTACACAGGCCAAGCATGGAGCAGAGATTTATAGAATTTTATAACATTTCTAAAAACAATTTATACAACAATAATAAAACCCATTGAGCAGTAGTATAAATCTGCTGTACTCTATATTACACCGGAGTGTTGGTATGCTTTGCGTCTGATAATGCTTGTAAAATAAGATCTTCATGGGCCAACCTGTTTCGCCAAATATCGCTTCATCAGCGGACGGCACAGTGGTGTAGTGGGTAGCACTCTCGCCTAGCAGTAAGAAGGGTCGCTGGTTCGAATCCCAAACACGACACTACCTGCCTGGAGTTTGCATGTTCTCCCTGTGCCTGCGTGGGTTTCCTCCGGGTACTCCGGTTTCCTCCCACACGCCAAAGACATGCTGGTAGGTCAATTGGCTTCTGTCCAAAATTGGCCCTAGTATATGAATGTGAGTTGGGGACCTTGGATTGTGGGCTCCTTGAGGGTAGGGGCCGCTGTGAGTGTGCAATGTATGTGTGGAGTGCTGCGAAAATTGACGTCACTATATGGGTACCTTAAATAAATAGGGATAATTGTAGGCACGCACCCACACTCACTCAGGATGGACTGGTGTCTTTATTCAACCTTACTAACCATGTAACCATCAGGGCACATGAGATTGCCATAGCATTTATCTAGGAAGAAGCAATAACATTGAACCAGTACAGTAGATTTATACTACTGCTCATTTTTCATTATTTCCTTGAACGTGATTAGATAGTCTTTGCGAAATAAAATTTCCTCACATTCACTAAGGTCTGGGGCAAATTCCCTTGCAAAGTGCAACTTCCCCAATGTGACAGTCTATTTGTCTTTAGTAAAGCGACCCCACGGTGTTGAATAAGGAATGGTAAGTCAGTAATGAGGAACAGTTTATCTGCAGGGAGACCACAAATAATACTGGTGACTAGTCCTTGGCCTTCTGCCAGCCATTTTTTGGACACAGCACCTATAGTTCAGTTCCTCTTTAACTTGATCCTGCTGTGTATAAGAATAACACTGACTAAGCTCCGGGGGGGCATAGTGAAATGTCTTGGGGGCATGGCCTGGCGTGGGAGCCTAGGCTGAGGTTGTCAGCCTCCTACCACCAAAAGGACTCGCATTTTTACGGCTCTTCCTTGAGGTGCAAAGACACGGAGGTTGGTGCACACATACATGCCGCACCCACTATTCTTGGGGTACCTCCTGTTGAATGCAACCCATCCACTGTAGACCGCTTCTTTAGAGGGTAACAATTATATAAATGAGCCCTAATTCAGTATCCCAGATTTATTTTAACTGTAGTGGTCTACCACCATTAGCATTATTTTATTAAAAGTTGGAATAACAAAATAAATTTAATTTGTCTCACAATTTTTGGCAGTTGATAAGAGGTTACATAACCCATCTGACAATATGTACTGCCAACACTAAACTATCAACTAGCAGAGGAGTTTAACTAGTTAACTGAATTTCCAAGGATGACCGCTGTATCATGGCAGTCTGCAACCTGTAGATCGTGATATAACAGTAGATTGCAGTCAGGTGACTGGTAGATCGCGGTTGGAGCTTGCTTACCCGCCATTCCAGAGCATCAGAGTGCAAGGCAGAGAGACTGCTTGTAAAGTTGGAGCTGTAGTAGAGAGTAATGCCGCGTACACACGAGCGGACTTTACGGCGGACTTTGCCCGGCGGACTGGATTTCGTCAGACAATTCGATCGTGTGTGCGCTCCAGCGGACTTTGTTTGCTCAAAAGTTGGACGGACTTAGATTTGAAACTTGTTTAAAATGTATCCGTTGAAATCGAGTCCGGTCGAAAAGTCCGCCGTCTGTATGCTAGTTCGACAGACAAAAAGCCACGCTAGGGCAGCTATTGGCTACTGGCTATGAACTTCCTTGTTTTAGTCCGGTCGTACGTCATCACGTACGAATTCGACGGACTTTGGTGGATTGTGTGTAGGCAAGTCCGTTCATTCAGAAAGTCCGTCGTAAAGTACGTAGAAAAATCCGCCGTAAAGTCCGCTCGTGTGTACGCGGCATAAGAGCCACATAATCTGATGCCTCCTCTGTAGTGCCGGCTCCTGTCCCATGCGGAGTGATAGCAACTGCACTCCACCTCTTATCCTGGCTGGTGGTCTCCAAAGTGGTGCCAGCAGCAGGAAAGAAGAGATCTTCAGGTAAGTGTGAAGCAATACACTGGGCATAATAGTATAGGACTGCTTTCACACTAATGTGCTGCGGTTTATCTGTACCGCGGGTGCAGTGCAGTGAGCCTGCAGCTTTCCTGTGGGTTTGCTGCATTAACCATAGACTTCTATTATATCCTGCGCGTTTGGTGCACTTTCTGAAAGCACACCTGCAGGCTATAATAGAAGTCTATGACTAAGCGCATCTAGCCCAGGAAAGTTGCAGATGCACTGCACCCGAGGTGCAGACAAGCCGCAGCTTATCAGTGTAAATGCGGCTTTATAGGGGGCCCAGAACAGTAATGCCCCGTACACACGGTCGGACATTGATCGGACATCGGAATTTCCGACAACACGCTTCGATCGGACATTTTCCATCGGAAAATCCGACCGTGTGTACGGGGCATAAGGGTTCATTTACATTTGCAGTTTGTTAAAACCCTATAGTTAAGACTTGTTTTTACCACCCCCGTCCCAGCACCCCTTTAGCTGCAGTGGCAAGGAGTGTACACACTCGTAGCAGGAGTTATACACCCTGTCATGGTTAGTTGGTGGGTGTAGTACCTACCAAGCATGACCCATTCATGTGAATGCAGCTGCTCTGCAAGTGCCCTGCAACCTTGTGCAGTGCAGCAAACAAGGGGTTCAAGAAGACAGCGTTGTGTTGCTTTCTCACACCTGCTTTAACCCCTTGGACCCCGCAAGAAGCATGCAGTTGTGGAGCACTTGCAGAGTGGCCCCATTTACTTGAATGGGCCGTGATTGACAGGCAGTGGCACACACCAAAAGCTACAAGGGGTTTAATTCCGGCTGCGACATGTGTATACCTTTTGGATGCTGCCTCCGCAGCTAAAGGGGGTAGGGATTGGGGGCAGTAAATCTGAATTAACCGCAAGGTTTTACTACCCCCCAACTGTGTGAACAAGCCCTAAGGGTGCCTTTGCCGAATGCAATTAAGGGTTCATTTCCAAGATCAGCAGGCACTGCTGCTCCTCTGAAAAGCGATCAGAGTGTGTTTGACAGGTGGTGAGCAGGCGATATGTTGCCTCCTCACCACCTGATTTAAATCCATGATTGCCGTGCAATCCACATGATTGTGACACGGTAGTATGGCAATTAGAGGTTTAAATCAAGTGTGAGGAGGAGACATTGTGCCCGGTGATTTTTGACTTCCCCCATGTTGTTCAGGTAGATCTCCACCTCTTTATGGTTGCCTACCCCTGGTCTATGATAAAACCATGATTGTGCATTCTTTAGGTTTAGGTAAGTTTAGGTGAAACACCACAGCTATGTGTGCCATACCAACAGACCCAGATTAAAGCGGTAGTAAACCCATCCTGTGCCATTTCCACCATATAATCGCACTTAGTCCCATTTTTTCCAGCAGGCTCTTCTTGCTGGAAAATAGTATTTACATGCCGGGACTACGTCATTTCCTTTGCCTGACGACAGCTCTGAGGTCCCGCAAGCCCGTTTCCCATTCACAAGCTGAGCCTTAACCCAGCAGCGAGCGTTTGGCTTAATTAATACAGCACATGCATGAGATTTGGGACATGGAAAGGGAGCAAGGGCTGAAGAACGAACGGTATTGAACCCGGAAGATAGAAGTCAGCATGGCGGCGGCTGCAAAGGAAACAAGAGCTTTATGAAATACAATATTTTTATTAGGAAGAAGTCTTCATATATTTAACCTATGTGGCTCTTTGATTTAAAGTAACTTAATGAACTTCGTTCTGTGTATTTTCAGGTAGAAGTATGAGAGTTTACTACCACTTTAATAGTAAAATTTTGATGGAGTTATTTGAATTGTTGGGTAAGATGGATTTCTTTATTGGATATAGGCAGATTGTCAGATCTGGTATAGTTCTAACTGGAGTTTTCAAGTGGTATCCAAAAAAATATATATACTTGTTTGGGGGTTTCATTACAGATTTTCCCCAGAAATGTACTTTTGTAGGTTGAGCATGGCAAATTTATTTTAAAGTATCCTACTGAGCCATTCACTCCTACATTCATTTGAGAATGTAAAGTGTAGTAAGGGTTCCATTCCAGTGCCATGCAGTTTCCAGGGTGGGCCGAGCACAGCTAGAGAAGAGGACAACACACTGCGCATGTGCGCATTTTGAATGGCCCAGATCGGCTGCTACTAAGCTAAACTGAGGCCAGCAAAGGATGCACAGTGAGCAGTTTGAAAAGCCCTGAGCAGCTGCTAGGGAGCGCATTATTGTGATATTTAGCCCATCTGAAAATGACAATTTTTCTAGAGAGAGTCCCCAACACCTGCACCATTAATGAGAGAACCTTCACCAATTCCAACAGAAGGAGCTATGATATGTACAGCCCTGGCCAAAAGTTTTGAGAATGGCACAAATAATTTTCACAAAGTCTGCTGCCTTAGTTTTTATGATGGCAATTTGCATATACTCCAGAATGTCATGCAGAGTGATCAGATTAATTGCAAAGTTTAATCCCAGAAAAAAAAAAAAACAGTTCCACTGCATTTTGGCCCTGCCACAAAAGGACCAGCTGACATCATGTCACAAGTGTCAATGTTGCCAAGGACAGGGCTGGAAATCACTCTGTAATGCTGATTGAGTAAGAATAACAGACTGGAAGCTTTAAAAGGAGGGTGGTGCTTGAAATCATTGTTCCTCCTCTGTTAACTATGATTACCTGTAAGGAAACACGTGCAGTCATAATTGCTTTGCACAAAAAGGATTCACAGGCAAGGATTTTGCTGCTACTAAGATTGCACCTAAATCAACTATTTATCGGGTCATCAAGAACTTCAAGGAGAGAGGTTCAATTGTTATGAAGAAGGATTCAGGGTGCCCAAAAAAGTCCAGGAAGCGCCAGGGCCATCTCCTACAGTTGATTGAGCTGCAGGATTGGGGCACCGCTAGTGCAGGCAGAGCTTGCTCAGGAAAGGCAACAGACAGGTGTGAGTGCATCTGCATGCACGGTGAAAAGAAGACTTTTGGAGGATGGCCTGGTGTCAAGAAGGGCAGCAAAGAAGCCACTTCTCTCTAGGAAAAACATCAGGGACAGACTGATATTCTGCAAAAGGTACAGGGATTGGACTGCTGAGGACTGGGTAAAGTCATTTTCTCTGATGAATCCCCTTTCCGATAGTTTGGGGCATCAGGAAAAACCTTGTACAGAGAGGAAAAGGTGAGCGCTAACATCAGTCCTGTGTCATGCCAACAGTAAAGCATCCTGAGACCATTCATGTGTGGGGTGCTTCTCAGCCAAGGGAGTGGGCTCACTCACAATTTTGCCTAAGAACACAGCCATGAATAAAGAATAGTACAAAATCCTCCAAGAGCAACTTCTCCCAACCATCCAATAACAGTTTGGTGATGAACAATGCCTTTCCCAGCCTTTTGATGGAACACCTTGCCATAAGGCAAAGGTACTAACTAAGTGGCTTGGGGAACAAAAAAAACATTGAAATTTTGGGTCCATGGCCAGGAAACTCCCCAGACCTTAATCCCATTGAGAACTTGTGGTCAATCCTGAAGAGGCGGGTGAACAGTAAAAAAAACAAAAAAAAACCAACACCACAAATTCTAACAAACTCCAAGCATTGATTATGCAAGAATAGGCTGCCGTCAGTTAGGGTGTGGCCCAGAAGTTGATTGACAGCACACCAGGGCGAATTGCAGAGGTCTTGAAAAAGGATAAACACTGCAAATATTAACTCTTTGCATAAACTTCATGTAATTGTCAATTAAAGCCTTTGGCACTTATGAAATGCTTGTAATTATACTTCAGTATACCATAGTAACATCTGACAAAAAAAGATCTAACACTGAAGCAGCAGACTTTGTAAAAATTAATATTTGTGTAACTCAAAACTTTTGGCCACGGTTGTAGTATTCATTGGCTGTAGAACTGCATAGCGGGATTTTCTGAAAATCTTTCTGAAGGTGAATCTACATTTTAAAACGCATAAAATATATTTTCCCCGTATCTGTCCTGATAACAGCCTTCTGTAATACTCACAGCAATACCCAAACTGGAAGAAGGAGGAGCAGCACTATGAGGCAATCAGGGCTTTATGGAATTAACAGTGCTTTCAGCTAAAAGTCTGATTACTTTCATAAGAGTAGAGAGCAGAGTGATGACCCCATCAGTGAGCTGCTTCTCCCTAACTGTCCAATCACAGGCCGGTGACCAAGCTTTACAGCTGAACTGCCATGTTGAAAAGTAAAGTCGCAGGCTGGCTCTGCTGTCTGAATCAAATTGGCTGAACACAATTACAAATCCTTTGCCGGTTAGGATAATTAACATACAGTAAGTAAGTACATATGTAATTCAACTCTGCGTTTAGCCACGTGCCTGGAGTAAAGCTTTGAGAACCAGGACTATAATGCGGACACTAGTGAATTTTTGCCTTCCAAAGCACAGCTTCCAACTTGCCCTAATTCATTATTGTCAAGACACAGTTCCCGAACCCCCATGACTTCATTTTTTTTTTTCAACCAATGCCATTTTGCCATTACAATGTTAGGACAACTGGAAACCTGTATGCGGCAGCCATGGAAGGCCTCTCCGAGTGTTTTCTTTTCTCTTTTTGTCTGTCCTCTTTACCACCAGCTCCGGCAGCATATGTAATCCTAGACCTGTCAACGGCCTCCTCTCTGCTGGAGCCTTTTGTTCCACCTTAAAGCCACCTCTGGGATCAGCATCGTCCCTCTTCTCTTTTTGTCTTCAGCTCAGAGAATAATAGGCAAAAACTCATAAAGATGTCACTGGGCCATGGGGTGCTTGTGTCTCACATTTCGTCCCTTTGTTGCTTGCGTCGGCTGAATTGGTGACTAATAAAGATCGCCAATGAAATGGAGTTCACTGAATGAACTAACTCCAATCACAACTACTCAACCGCATCACAGGGCTATAGAAAAACTTTAAATACAAAAAAATACTGCTGTGTCCAATGAATATGTAATAAAGATAGTAAAAAAAAAAACCTTTAATATGCTTTAAGCTATATCATTTATCTTATAAATCAAAACTCTTGGCAAGCAGCTGAATGCACTGTTGGAACACATAAATGGTTGTTGCTTTAACTACAAAATATTTGTAATTTGTATACAGACGGTCTAATGGTTTGCACACATTTAGTTTTCAAATGCACAGATAAGCAGCTGACACAAATTTCTTGTTTAAAGAAAAACATTTTTAATTTGAATAGAGTAAGGGAAGGTTATAACCCCTGTCAGGTCTTTTTTTGCCATCTGTGTCCCATTGTGGAGATTTACCTTCACATATCCAAACAGGAAGTGAGAAGAAATCACTGAAAATTAAGATAACTCATTGGGCCCTCCAAGTCACCAAAGCTAGTGTCCCTATTTGAAGATTTCCCCTCTATTAATGCTCTGGGGACAACCCAAAATTTTGGATTTTTTTACTTTCACTTTTGATAACGGTAAACAGGACAAATATAAAGGATGAATCTCCTTAACGGGGGGCACAGCCAGCAATAAACACCTGACAGGTGTTCTAATCCATCTCCACTTTATCCAAAACTAAAAAAAAAAAAGTTGTGTATGATGTAGCACCCTCCTAGGCTAGGAAAATTTAGTGTTTGGCTTACGCTGTAGCCGGAGGGGCTGAATTTTATTGTTTGGGTCTGTTTGTGGTTTCCCAGGGGTGAGAATTATTACTTCCCCCTGTCTGTTAAGAACCTTTCAGAGTTCAGGGAAGGACATTCAAATCTCTCATCTGAATATTTACTATCCTCTGGCCAATCCCTGGGGAGGTGTGCCCAGTAGGTGGCCAGAGAGAGGGTAAATAGGCTGGAACCTGTACAAACGTATTTATCCACTGGAGGAAGGGGCTGTGTGCGTCAGGGGGCTGTTAGCCCTGAAGCCTTCATGGACTGGCTGCTACTCTCTCCCCTGGATTGGATTTTGTGAGTAGAGCCCAATCCCCTGAGCTGCAGTTTATCTATGGTCCCCAACTGAGGAAGTTACAAGCTGCTCTGGTGTGCTGTCCATCTTGCGGTCCTCAGCTGGTACAGCTGCTTCTTCGGGAGTAGTGCTCCACTTTTGTTATACTGTAAGTTAGTTTCCACTTCCAGCCTTTTTATTGGATGGTAAATCATCATCATTACCTCTGGCCGGAGAGCAGGAGCTGACCCAAAAATAAAAACCAGATAGTAATACAGTAATGTCACTGACTTGTAGAGCTTGGTTGGACAAAATGTCAAATCCTTTGGTAGGTAAAACAATACATGAAAAATAAACACAGGAAGTGTAGCGCTACTTAATAAAACTTAATACAATTACACCATAGCAAATAAAAAAAGTCCATCTTTAGTCCTCATGCGATAACGGTAGGGTGAATAAAGATAACCCAAAGAGAAGGAGATCCTCCAACACCTCAGGAAGCGTACACAGCCTCTTACGAGGTGCAGTTGATCACCTAATTACAAGTGGTCAAGACCCGCAGTAATACTTCAGGAATGGTTTACAAAAGACCCAGTTCACTGATGTGTATAATCAGCTTAGAACTTTCACACTGAAGTGGCAAGATGGTAAAAGGCAGTAAACTTCCAAGGATGTATCTCAGGTGAAGAAACAGAGCCATCTCATAGTGTAGTATTCTTATTGAATCAGTTTTATTAAATATAAAAAGGATGCACACACACACACACACACACATGGATCCAGAAAAAAAAAAAAAAAAAGCACAATATCAATATTCAAAAGTTTCAAACCAGTAAAATGGCCATGTTCCAGTACGTGATGATGTCACATGCCAAAGCTTCACTATGCCTTTTGTCATTAAAAAGACATCAGGGGTGCCCCTGACAACTTATTTTAATGACGAAACACGCAGGGTGGAGTTTTGGAGCGTGACTTGTACCAGAACAGAGCGAGTCGTGCCCATTTTGCTGGTTTGAAACTTTGGAGTATTGATATCCTGCTGTTTTTTTATCTGGATCCATGTGAGTGCATCCTTTTTAAAATTTAATAAAACTGAGTTAATAAGAATGCTATACCATAAGAGGGCTCTGTTTCTTCCCCTGAGATACATCCTTGGAAGTTTACTGCCTACTGCTCAACTCCATCCGGGAAGAGGCTGTGGGGGTCATTTACTATAGCGCCGATGAATGATCCTGCAGTCCCAGAAAATAGCGCACAATTAAGGCCAATTAAGACCAATTAAGACTTCAACTCTCAGAAACTGGGTGCTAATGCAAATGGAAAGCAGCGCTATTGCCGGCAAACATAGATCACATATGCAGGAATAGTGGAAGTCAATGGGGCTCGAACCCGAAAAATCCAAAGTTCTCATTGAAGGCTTAAATGCAAGTTCTATGCCATAAAAAGTGTATGGGGACCTGGGTCCTGCCCCAGGAAACATGGATCAATTGGAAAAAATGTTTTTAAAATGGACGTTTTTTCAGGAGCAGTGATTCTAGCCGCTTGCCAAGCAACCGCCATAGTTATACTGCGGCAACATGGCTTGGCTGAGCGAATCTCCATCATGTTACATTGGTAACATAGGGGGCGCGTGCACGCCGCCGGAGGCACGCGCCCGTGCCCCCTGCTCACCCATGGAGCCGATGTGTGCCCGCCGATCCCGATCACCCCCGGGCTCGCGTGATCGCTCAGGGCACATGGAGAACCGGGATCTGTGTGTAAACACACAGTTTCTGGTTCTCAGAGGGGAGAACAGACCGATCGTCTGTTCATACAGAGTATGAACAGTGATCTGTCATCTCCCCTGCACAGTCCCATCCCCCCTTCAGTTAGAACACACACACTAGGACACACGTAACCCCTTCACTGCCAGTGACATTTTTACAGTAATCAATGCAATTTTATAGCATTTATCGCTGTAAAAATGCCAATGGTCCCAAAAATTTGTCAAAATTGTCCACCATAATGTTGCAGTCTCGATATATCATTTTTTTTATTTTTAATATATATAAAAAAATAAATAAAAAGCCATAAAACTATACCCTATTTTGTAGACGCCAATCAATATACGCTTATTGCAATTTTTTTTTACCAAAAATATGCAGAAGAATACATATCTAATATATCTAATATTTCTAATGTCTAAACTGAGGGAAAAAATTAGTTTTTTTATATATTTTTGGGGGATATTTATTGTAGCAAAAAGTTAAAAAAATATTGTTTTTTTTTCTAAAATTGTCGCTTTTTTTTGTTTATAGCGCAAAAAATAAAAACTGTAGAGGTGATCAAATACCACCAAAAGAAAGCTATTTGTGGGGGAAAAAAATGGATGTCAATTTTGTTTGGGAGCCACATCACACGACCGCGCAATTGTCAGTTAAAGCGACGCAGTGCCAAATCGCAAGAAGTGCTCTGGTCTTTGGGCAGCCAAATGGTCCGGGGCTGAAGTGGTTAATAATGCTTAAAGTGAAACAATAAAAATTAAAAATCCCTTTAAATATTGTGCATGCGGGGTGTCCTTAGTATGCCTGTAAAGTAGCGCATCTTTCCCGTGTTTATTGCTATACCACAGCAAAATTACATTTCTAAAGTAAAAAAAATGTAATTTAAAATTGCTCGCGGCTGTAATGATTCGCCAGTTCCCGGCAATATAGAGTAAAAATTAAAGAAAAAACGGCGTAGGTTCCCCCACCAGTCTATACCAGGTTCTTCGCTTCGAGTCTGGTATGGATATTAATGGGAACTCCAGGCCAAAATTTTTTTTAAAATGGCGTAGGGGTCCCCCTCAAAATTCATACCAGACCCTTATCTGACCACGCAACCTGGCAGGTCAGGAAGGGGGGGGGGCGAGCAAGTGCCCCCCTCCTGAACCATACCAGGCCACATGCCTTCAACATGGGGAGGGTGCTTTGGGGTCCCCCCACAACACCTTGTCCCCATGTTGATGGGGACTAGGGTCTCATCGCCACAATCCTTGCCCAGTGGTTGTGGGGGTCTGCGGGCGGGGGGGGCTTATCGGAATCTGGAAGCCCCCTTTAACAAGGGGGTCCCCAGATCCCACCCCCCCTATGTGAATGGGTATGGGGTACATTGTAAAAGGAAGAAGACATTTTTAATAAAGGAATTGTCAAAAACCGGCTATTGTCTTTTGTCACATTTCACTGCTTTTTTTTTTTTTTTTTTTGGTGAATGGGTAGGGGTACAATGTACCCGATACCCATTCACATGGGGGGGGCAGGGATCTGGGGGCTCCCTTGTTAAAGGGGGCTTCCAGATTCTGATAAGTCCCCTGCCCCCAGACCCCCACAACCACTGGGCAAGGTTTGTGGGGATGAGGCCCTTGTCCCCATCAACATGGGGACAAGGTGCTTTGGGGGGGACCCCAAAGCACCCGTCCCATGTTGAGGGCATGTGGCCTGGTTTGGTTCAGGAGGGGGTGCTCGCTCGTCCCTTTCCTTAGCTGCCAGGTTGCGGGCTCGGATAAGGGTCTGGTATGGGGGGGGGCCCTATGCAGTTTTTTTCCTTGATTTTTGAATAGCTGGATTTTTGGAATTCCACACCATAATATTTTTGAATAATTACATACCATTGCATGCATTTGAAGAGCTAAAATTATGGAATAAACCAAACTTATGTGCATTCGCTAATTATGCTGCTGAGTACAATGTATGTTTTCAGGAAGTGATACCATTGGTGGGATTCAAACCCATGGCTTGAACCTTTGAACTACGCTATGGAGCTGAGCACAATCATGCATAGAAAATACTATTACTAATGTTTCATTCTTTTCATTGTATACAATAAGGTTTTGCATTTGAGGCATTAATATTATGGTACCAACCATGCTCATGTGCCATTGGCTATTGAGTAGGGATGAGCCGAACACCCCTGGTTCGGTTCGCACCAGAACTTGCGAACAGGCAAAATATTTGTGCGAACACCGTTAAAGTCTATGGGACACGAACATGAAAAATTAAAAGTGCTCATTTTAAAAGGCAAGTTATTGCCTTTAAAGGCAAGTTATTTGCAAGTTATTGCCATAAAAAGTGTATAGGGACCCGGGTCCTGCCCCAGGGGACATGTATCAATGCAATAAAAAGATTTAAAAATGACCGTTTTTTTGGGAGCAGTGATTTTAATAAAAATGAAATATTCCTTTAAATATCGTGCCTGGGGTGTCCTTAGTATGCCTGTAAAGTAGAGCATCTTTCCCATGTTTAGAACAGTACCACAGCAAAATTACATTTCTAAAAGGAAAAAAAAAGTCTTTTAAAACTGCTCACGGCTGTAATGTATTGTTGGATACCAGCAATATAGATAAAAATCATTGAAAAAAAAAATGCCGTGAGTTCTTCCCCAGTCCATTACCAGGCCCTTTGTGTCTGGTATGAATATTAAGGGGAACCCCGCATGGGAAAAAAAACGCCCTATGGCTGTGTAAGAGACGCCAGACAGCGGGTGACAATACAACGAAGGAAAAACACGGCAGAGAGGAAGAACACAGCAGTGGGAGCAGTAGGCGGTGGCAGGAGAGACGGCGACAGAAGATGGTGGCAAGAAAGACAGCACCAGGAGAAGACGACAGCGGAAGACACGGCTTGGGGGAGAAGACCACTCAGAGCTATTTTACGATAAAGGAAAAGTAAAAAAAGGCTATTGTTTTTTGTCACATTTCACTGCTTTTTTTTGGTGAATAGGTAGGGGTACAATGTACCCGATACCCAATCACATAGGGGGGGCGGGATCTAGGGGCCTCCAGATTCTGATAAGCCCCCCCCGCCCGCAGACCCCCACAACCACCGGGGGAAGGGTTGTGGGGATGAGGTCCTTGCCCCATCAACATAGGGACAAGGTGCTTTGGGGGGGGAACCCCAAAGCACCCTCCCCATGTTGAGGGCATGTGGCCTTGTATGGTTCAGGAGGGGGCGCTCTCTCATCCCTACCTCTTTTCCTGCGGCCTGCCAGGTTGCGTGCTCGGATAAGGGTCTGGTATGGATTTTGGCGGGGACCCCCACACCATTTTTTTTACTTTTGCTTTTTTACTTTTCCATACTAGACCCGAGGAGCCTGGTATAGACCTGGGGGGGGGGGGGCATGCAGTTTTTTTTGCGATTTTTTGGCTGGAATTTTTTTATTTTTAGTTGGGAAGCCGCTGACAGTTGATGACTCATTGGTTGTTAAGGATGCGGGTGCTGGCTTCCCGGCCCCCCGGTTTGGAACCAGCTATATATAGTATTAAAATAAGAACCGCAAAACACATCAAAAATCGCATCACAAACACAACAGTTGCATTTCTGGTGCAGTTCCATTGAAAGCTATTACCCGCAAATCACGTGAAAAAAGTCCCTGACCGTTTCCAAAAATGCACTGGCCACAAAATGCATAGATATGAACTAGTACCATAGGAAACCATGTTAAATGGACTGTAGAGTGTTTCTGCAAAACACACTAAAAAATGCAAAGGTGTGAACTTAGGGTCAGGGTCAGGGCCAGGGACACTGGAGCAATGCGGGAACCCTGTGAATCCAGTGCGGGTTCCATCATCACATACAACTCGCAGGCAGTTCACACTGCCATATGCGAACTGCTGGGAGTGTCAGTAGAAAGCTAATGACACCCCGAAATCAGGTCGCATATCGCAGAGTAAACTGCAAATTCAGACAAACATTTCTACATATATTTGAAGGTAAACTTAAGGGAGTTTGATAATAAATGGTGTCCCTGGGATAGCAGCAGGTGAATTACAAAGACAAAGGCCCAGTTTGAGCCCTGGTTCACACCGACAGGGGGAGGAAACTGTGCAAGTTCAGCTGAACTCACATGATTTCATTCCCGAATGTCAGTCCCAACTGCGGGGGAATTTGAGACTTCTGTGCAGATGTGTGGGGAGAAAAAAAAAAAGCACCCCCCGGAGTCGCCAAAAAGTAGTACAGAAACTACTTTTGGAAATTGCGGCGCTGCTGAATTAGAACATTGCAATTGCCGCCAATTTGACATGTCAAATTGCACCAATGTGAACCAGGGCTGATACATACAACACTGCCTAGCCACCAGCTGAATTCATTACCTGCAATTCTCCACAGCTGTTATATATAAAGATTCCACCTTTATCATTTACTTGCAGGTGGGCTGAAGAGATTTGTTTTTTTGGTGCACAAATACATAAAGAAATTATAAGATATAAAAGAAAGATATTGCACTTCCAAAACAAATTAAAAAGAAAGAAAAGAGAAAAAAAAATAAAACGAACAAGTTTAATAATGTACTTTTATTTTGCCAGCAGAAACCAAATTATGTACATTCATTTACTAGCTTAAAAAAGAAAATTCTACAGGATATACGGTGCTACATTTAGCAAAACAGTTAGCAATTGGGTTTTAAGGGCCCTGCTCATAGGAGCTTACAATCTAACATTTGTCTAAACCTTAGAGAGGACACTTTCAGTGCTTACTTTCAGTGTATAACAGGTAACATTTCATACTACAACTCACTCACATCATTTTTATCTGGAAGATTGTTAACAGTCATTCTTACAAAGCATTCCAACATAATATTAAAAAAGGCATATATTCAAAATATAACACCCACCACCAGCCCACAAGCCACACACATACATACATAGGTGACCATGTTCTGCTGGAAGCTGCATTTCTGTGTACATGATTAAGCAATGAGATCAAAGAGTAGAAGGTCAGCACATGCTCCCAAACCATGTTTGCATGGTCAGACAGGAACAATACACACACCACATTGACAGCATGGCCACATAAACCCACTTTTGATGGAAAAATGCACAAGAATTTCAGCAAACAGCCCTAGTTGGGCGTTTGTCAATATGCACAATATCATTCCTTCTCCCCCACAAATCACAGCAAAAAAACGGACCTTCTCAGGCCAAACAAACCCCCCACCACTGCAGCCCTTTAAATAAGATAGGTTGTATTGTTAGCACACTGACACACGCCCAATAGAAGTACACACGCCCACCAGTATCTTTCAATCTGTCCCTTCATTTAGGTCTAGAGTGATTGCACCTGATGAGCAGGAACACATAATACTATTTGCAACTGTGTTAGCCCTTGGCTACATGGATCAAATCTTCAACTACAGGCCAAAGATCGAAGTCCATTTGCATGCACATAAACAAAGCAACAGTTTTCTAAGCATATGTACCTGTGCAGTGTAAACCCTACAATTTGAAATGTCCAAGTCCCTGGGTACGATTAGTGCTAACCAGGGCTTTTTTCTCAGAGATTAGGTGCAGGAACCCCCCCCCCTCACCCTTCTGAGCCACTTCTTGTCTCCACCTGCTACCCACCCCTAAGCAACGTTCCTTGGTTTTATCTCCCACCCACCTCCCAGTACTGCCCCATTTAGAGAATACAGAGCCAAGTATCGTTTTGTGGTGCTAAGCATCTAGCAAGAAAAGTAGTAAAATAGATCCCCCACAGCCAGCAGTAATAGACCCCCCCCCCCCCAGCAGCAATAGATTTGATCAAAAATAGACCCCCCAGTAACAGACCCCCACAACAACAGATGCTGCCAGCATCAATAGATGCTACAGCCCGCCCCAGCACCCCTTGCCATTACACACAGCACATTCAGTGCTGGAGGTGCCGGAACTGCGTTCCTCCGCATTCCCGCTGAAAAAAAGCCCTGGTGTTAACATTATCAGTCCCTGGCTGCAACGAGCTTCCAATCTAAAGTCCAAAACTAACCTTCTTACATTAGAGGCTATTTGGACAGGAGACAAATAAAATACCAGCATGTCTTTGGATTGTGGTGAGAAACCCACACAGGAAGAACAAACTTCAACACAAGCATTAGGATGTTGGGGAATTGAACCAGTAACCCCAGTGCTGCTAGACAGAATTGCAACCCATTTAGCCAGTGGGCATCTCACACAGTTGTCTGCATCTCTGTGGTGTGAACCAGCCCTAAGTCCATAGCCAGGCTCAGTGTCACAAGCAATATACAATATATTGTCCAAAGTATTGGAACGCCTGCCTTTATACGCACATGAACTGTAATGGCATCCCAGTCTTAGCCTGTAGGGTTCAATATTGAGCTGGCCCACACTTTGCAGCTATAACAGCTTCAACTCTTCTGGGAATGCTGTCCTCAAGGATTAGAAGTGTGTCTATGGGAATGTTTGACCATTCTTCCATAAATGCATTTGTGAGGTCAGGCACTGATGTTGGATGAGAAGTTCTGGCTTACAGTCTCCACTCCAATTCATCCCCAAGGTGTTCTGTTGTGTTGAGGTCAGGACTCTGTGCAGGCCAGTCAAGTTCCTCCACCCCAAACTCACTCTTCCATGTCTTTATGGGCCTTGCTTTGTGCTCTGGTCCAAATCATTCGGTGGAGGGGGGTTTATGATGTGGAGTTGTTTTTTAGGGTTTGGGCTTGGCCTTTTAGTTCCAGTGAAGGGAACTCTTAAGGCATCAGCATACCAAGATATTTTGAACAATTTCATGCTCCCAACTTTGTGGGAAAAGTTTGGGGATGGCCCCTTCCTGTTCCAACATGACTGCAAACCAGTGCACAAAGCAAGGTCCATAAAGACATGGATGAGTGAGTTATGGGGAGAAGGAACTTGACTTACCCCCACAGAGTCCTGACCGCAACCCGATGGAACACCTTTTGGCTGAATTAGAGCAAAGACCGAGCTAGGCCTTCTCATCCAACATCAGTGTCTGACCTCACAAATGCACTTCTGGAAGAATGGTCAAACATTCCCATAGACACACTGATGCCACGTACACACGACCGGTTTTGCCGTCGGAATAAACTCCGAAGGTTTCTGATGGAACTCCGATGGAATTCCACTCAAGCGGTCTTGCATACACACAGTCACACCAAAGTCCGTCTGTCCAGAACGAGGTGACGTACAACACGTACGACGGGACTAGAAAAAGGAAGTTCAATAGCCAGTAGCCAATAGCTTCCGTCTCGTACTTGCTTCAGAGCATGCATAGTTTTTGGTTCGTCGGAACAGCATACAGAGGAGCGGTTTTCCCGATAGGAACTGATTCCGTCGGAAATATTTAGAACATGTTCTATTTCTAGGTCCCTCAATTTTCGAAAAAAAAAAGTCCGACAAGGCATACACACGATCGGAATAGACGATGAAAAGCTTCTGTCGGACATTCCGCTCGTGTGTACGCGGCTTAAACCTTGTGGACAGCCTTCCCAGAAGCTGTTCTAGCTGCAAAGGGTGGGCCAAATCAATTTTTAACCCTAAGGACCAAAACCTCATACACACGTTCGGATTTTCCGACGGAAATTGTGTGATGACAGGCTGTTGGTGGAAAATGTTGTACGCTCCATCAGACAATTGTTGGCCAACTTTCCATGGACAAATATTGGATGGCAGGTTTCTAAATTTTCCGCGGACAAATGGCCGTTGTCGGATTTTCCAAGCGTGTGTACACAAGTCCGTCGGACAAAGCGGTGGGCAAATGGGCATACCTGTAAGTCTCCTTTAATTGGCGGGGCTAGCAGACGGGAAGTGCCTATGTAAACTAGACATTTTCCTGTTCTTCCTTGTGACATCACAGAGATCACTGCTAACTGTCATCGCTGTTTTGTAAGTGGAAGCCCATGCCCCCACAGTTAGAATCACTCCCTAGGACACTTAACCCCTTCATCGCCCCCTAGTGTTTAACCCCTTCCCTGCCAGTGTCATTTACACAGTAATCAGTGAGTTTTTATGACATTGATCGCTGTATAAATGACAATGGTCCCAAAAGGGTGTCAAAAGTGTCCGCTATAATGTCGCAGTCATGATAAAAATCACAGATCGATGCCATTACTAATAGAAAAAAAAAATGACATAAAACTATTCCCTATTTTGTAGACGCTATAACTTTTGCGCAAACCAATCGCATATACGCTTATTGCGGGGTTTTTTTACCGAAAATATGTAGAAGAATACAGATCGGCCTAAACTGAGGAATATATATATTTATTTATTTATTTATTTATTTTTTTTTTGGGGGGGGGGGAGATTTATTATAGCAAAAAGTAAAAAATATTGCTTTTTTTCAAAATTGTCGCTCTTTTTTTGTTTATAGTGCAAAAAATAAAAACCGCAGAGGTGATCAAATACCACCAAAAGAAAGCTCTATTTGTGGGGAAAAAAAAAAAAAAAGAAGAAGGACAATTTTGTTTGCATGCAACATCGCACAACTGCGCAATTGTCAGTAAAAGCGACACACAGTGCCAAATTGCAAAAAGTGCTCTGGTCAGGAAGGGGGTAAAATCTTCCGGGGCTGAAGCGGTTAAAAAAGAAAACAAATTAAATTAGACATGCTATCTGCCAATAGAACTTAACCAAAAAGTGCATTCTATGCATCCAAAAATATAACAAATCATTATTCAACCAAAAAACAAAAGCCTCATGCATGTGTCCTGCTTCTTAATATAGGGGGTCAACAATGCCAAGAGTTTGTTAAAGCAGGGGTCCGTCATCCGGAGATAATGGTGGTGGAACCCTCCTATACATAATCACTACATTTAGACATAGTTTTAGGACCTGGGAGATAAGAGAACTTCTCTACGTGAAGCAGCATGTTTGGGATTCAAACCCAGACACTCAGGGATGCTAAACAGAAGCTCTAACCTCTAAGCCACGGAACTGCTACATGTGAGGACCTCCTACACATAAATACTGCATTTCTTTGGATTTATTCTGTGATATTTGCTGGTTCTTTTTGGGTGAGTGTAGAATAGTGATATTACCCTCAAATTTTTGGGAATTACATTTTGATTTCTTATGTTGGTACACATATCACATTATGATTATTTGAAAATAATAAAATGCACGAAAAATTGGGACTCATTTTAAATTTGCATCAGGTATTGTCTGTGCTTTGTAAAGAAACTTGTGTGAGTTTGGGGTAAAGATTGTTGTGAGATGGAGAGTAACAAGTGAAAGTGACAGAGAAAAAAAAAATTTACCAAAACATTCCACATTCTTAAAAACAACATATTTGAAGTAGAAGAATCAATGTTGTAAAGGAAAATTTATTTCAGAGAAAGATACATTTCATCTCAACATTAAAAGGATTTATTTGGGGAAGTTACAATTGTACCATTAGAATCAATGGCTAAAACTTGCATCGGACTATAATAGCGCCGATTTTCACTCCCAAAAAACGCTCTTTAAAGCGGTGTTCCGCCCCAAAAAAAAAATGTTTAAAAGCCGGCAACGTCACATACTGCAGCTGCTGGCTTTTAATAATAGGACACCTACCTGTCCTGGAGTCCAGCGATGTCGGCACCGCAGCTGATGTTTCCATCAGCTGTCGGGGGCTGCCACCACCATTGCGGGTTAGGGTACCCAGCAGTGTAACCTTACGGCTTCAAGCCGGCAACCCTACTGTGCATGCGCGAGGCTCCGCTCCTCTCTCCTACTGGCCCGGCGACAGGGAGAGGGGGAGGGAGGAGGAGGGAGCCCCGCGATGATGAAGTGGAAACAGGATACTTGTCAAAGACAGGTATCCTGTCCCTCCTGAAAGGTGCCAATTGTGGCACCAGAGGGGGAGAGGAGACAAATGAGCGGAAGTTCCACTTTTGGGTAGAACTCCGCTTTAACACAGCGCTTAATCTTGTATTTACTATAAAAAAAAGACATCGGAGATAATATGAGAGCTATGTGCAGGTCTGAGCATGCTCAGTTGTGTTGGCACCTAGTTGTACAAAAACAGGGAATTTATCTCTTCTCAGACTTTTAAAGATATTTCAGTGTAGAAATCACTTTTTCACACAGTTTAAAAGCAGATTATCTTTAATTAATATACTGCATATTTCAGTGCCATTTAGGCAATTATATCATGTTCTAAACATTGTGGCAGCGCTGCAATAGTAAAAACTATATATATTGTAACCTGGGGGACAGGTAGCAGGTACAAAGCTCCCTGGGATGAGCAATCTTTTAGGCACAGATACCAAATCCAGTGAGGTAGTGACAAACAGTGCAGTGTTTATTTGTGATATATACAAAGTCTATATACAGGTGCTGTACAGTGTTCCAAAAACAAATAGGAACAAAAATAGCCAACAAAAAACCTAGCCGTGTCTTGGCACTAACTATACAATATTTACAGAGCCTAACTACCAGGCTGAGCAAGCCTACAGCTTGTCAGCTTCCACATTCATAGCCTTTACCAACCTTTTGCTCTCCTAGACAGACGTTGTCTGATGTTCCCAGGCCAAGAGCAAGGGATGTCTGCTCAGGTGAGCTTAAATTAGCCTGGGGAAGAGGACCAGGACCCGAACTGGATCATGGATCAGAGATTCCTGAACGTATATGAGAGGAGCCTGGGAGACGTATAAACCACGAACAGGACTTTTCCTGGCTCTCTCTGGGACACTCTGCTACAATATATATAAAACAAAACAACAGCTAACTGTGCAAAATGTGTGTAATAATTATGTAAGATAAAAAGTCCAAACAGTAAAGCAGAAAAGTTTCTTCAACTGATGTGAAAAAAAAACGTATGTGATGTTTCTTCCAAGAACCTACTTATCCAGAGTGCTCCTACCACCACATGCAATGTTCGCTCACCTCCTATACATGACCCTAAGGGGTCAAATGCACCTTGCACTTTGTGCCAACACTCCCTTCAAAGCATTCTCAGTAATCTTTACTTGCTCAAGGAATAGGAAAATGATCTATGATTGGCCTAGGTTCCATCCACTGTGCTGCTTCAAACCTTAATCCACTTATATGACCGGTAGATGCAGAAATACATGGAAAAAAACAAGAAAAGTGCCTCCTATAGTGCAGTATCCGAGGGATTAAAAATGCAACCTCTCCACCGCAGCTAAGCAATAAACTCACATTTATTAAAAAGCTTAAAAGCATTGATAAATCAGAACATTCTCACTCAGTTGCGAAAAAGTCCACCGCCAGGCTCCACCTCTACTAGTTTTGCCACCTCCCACGTGGCTTCATCTGGAGGAGTGGACACATTGTCTTTTTGTTATGCTTTGTATCCCCCCTCCCTTTTTGTCCCCCTTTTTGTTACTTGAAAACAAAAATGTAATAAAAACGATTGAAACAGAAATGAAGCCTAGTTGAATAAATCACCCCCTAATGTTTTGTGTCTCCCAGGATCTCCATGCCATAATGCCCTTCTATTTTCCTGTTCCCTTTAGGAGAGTTGGCATCTTTCTTCCTGGCACATATTTTTCTTGTCAGTTGTAGATTTATGTGTTCCCATAGATACTTGTTTATTTTTTCACAATATTGTAATGCAATAGTGTCACAATCACATAACACTTATGACACAAGAGGCTTCCACTTCACCAAAAAAGATATTAGGTACTGAACATTTATTCTATCAACAGGTCGGAAGAACTTCTCTACAGATCTGGTGTCGGCTGCAGGACTATATTACCAAGAATATTTGTGCCAAACACTGAACCCTGCTGATCATTTGACTTCCATCAGCCACTATAAGTGCCGACCTCATATCAACCAAGCCTACTATGACCTCCAAAAATGTCCTCTCACTCTCTTTTGCAGGGGGACCCAGCAATGTGTTTTTGTGTACCCATGCCATGAGCACACATGGTTGGTTGTCTTCAACTCACTTCTGGAATTATTCAATCCACGTTTCTCTCTGCCATCAGTAGACAAAATAGCCAAGAAGAGTCCCCTTTAGCATCCCAAATCAACATCACATGAACCCACACATTCTAATACTGACAAATCTCGTGTTGGCATGCAACAGTAGCAATGTCTTGGTTTGTGCCATGAAAAACCAAGTAAAGTGACACAAGATGGGCTCTGAGAAGGAAGCCAACTTCCTGAGGTCTTCACCATGCCACCCTGCTGGAGAGAAATAAAAAAATTGCTTTGATTACACAATGGCAAAACCTTAACTACATAATGACAATGTATGTAAAACAGTAAGATATTACAATAAAGAAATGTTAATTTCAATTAAATAATACCTGTTAACCTGTCATGCAAGTCTTTGTTTACACACTTATCATTATAGGGTGACAACTGTCTCCTATAGTTATGCTTTCATGTTGTCACCCCGCCACTGGTGGAGACTACAAGTGGCTATGCCGACATGCATTGAACAAGCATGGTTCACCATTGGAATTATTAGGAAGCCAACCCAGAGCAATGATGTGCAGCTGACCCTGTAGTGAGTGCATATAGACAGGAAGAGGCTGGAAGAGATCAGCAACAAAAGATGAAAAGAAAAGTTAAACAAGTATTATATTATTGAAAAAGCCTCTTTTTATGATACATACTGCTTTAGTTAACTAAATGACTGTGGCCCTTTGCTTGCCTTTATCCTGCCCCTGGGGCACTATTCCTCCTACTGACACCAACAATGGGGACATCATTTTTGCCACTGACACCAACAATGGAGAATTATTCTTCCCACTGATATCAATGATGGGCACCCTTCCACACTGACACCAGTGATGAGGTACTATTTCACCCACTGACACCAACGATGGGATACTATTCCTTCCACTGACACCAACGATGGGACATTAGTCCTCCCACTAACACCACGGTGGGGCACTATTCCTCTCACTAAAGATGATTACTCCCACTGACACCAGGACATTTTCTAATCCCACTGGTCACAGTACGGCCCCCCTAAAGCCTCAAGGACAGTAAACTGGCCCCTTATTTAGAAAGATTGGAGACCCCATATTTAGGGTATACATCTACGTTATGGGCTAAGTCCGCATTTTGGAAAAAAAATGCACCCATATTTTTTTTTTTTTAAATGTGATGAGCATTTATGAGCACAATCAGCACACTCTTTCTGCAGCTGCTGGTCCGTACTGAGGTACAGACCTTTGGTTACAGACCTGCATGATATGTCAATGGACTATGAGTGTGGGGAAGTCACCACACTTGTGTTCCATTGGAAGCTATGAGTCCCTCTCCTGCAGTGGCCAATTTCAAATTTGACGAAGCTGACGGGAGAAGAACCCTAAGCTCCTCTAAGGTCAGAGGTAGTCAAACAGTCAAACATAGATCAAAAAAGTTAACGAAAAAAAAAATAGAAAAAAAATAGTCAATAAATAAAAAATGGGCAGACTCGATGAACTAATCAGTCTTTTTCTGCCGTCGATGTTTCTATGTTTCTAAGGTTGGTGATGGTAGAAGGGTGGAGGTGGGGCAGCAGAAAGACGGAGTTAGCCCTTATATTCTTCATCATATAACAAAAATTTAAATATAGGTTTTGAGTCACTGTCCAGTAAGTAAATTAGGGGTCAATATGAAATAAATATGACATGTAGCTACTATGCAGCTCAATGTGCGCGCTCCCGCTTTAAACGCCGGTGGATAAACTAGCTGTATGGTTGTGTCTCATTAATGGCTTGTGCAGAATCTCTCTGTGCTACAAGCAAAATTAAATATTGGAGGATCTGTTTTTATGATTTCCATTTTGTCTGTGTAAATGTGACTCAGGCAGCCGGGCTGCTTTCCACCCCTTCCCACATCCCAGAAAAGCTTGTGCACCCCCTACTGCAACTTGTCTTTGATAGATTTTTAATATGATTTTAAAGAGTTTTGTTTGGTCTCTTTCTTATTCAATGAGATTAATTTAAACCACTTATCCCCTGGGTTTAAGTCAATCCGTGTTGGGTTTTCTCTTTCTCGTTTGTATGGCAAAGCTGCATTTTTCTTTTTTGTGCCTGTGTGTGTGTGTGCGTGCATTTGTTGTGCCCCGGCTGTTGTCTATAAACTCCTCTGTCACTTCATTAACCCCCCGATCCGGGGGCAATCCCTTGTGCCTACCATATCTATGGCAGAGGATTTAGCCGGGGCCCTTTCACATGCAAAAACCCAGCGCCAACCACAATGGAGGGGGCCTTATCGACTTAATTAGTTGCTGTGCATTTTGCTGAAAATTGTATTAATACCGCTAGCTGCCTTTAAATGAAAAGGCAATGGCGAAAGAATCCCTGCAAAGGTTAATAAAATGCACACACAAAGGCATAGGTTGGGTTTTTTATTTCTTTACATATGGTTAAAAAATTATATACATATAGTCATATAAAAAAAAAATATTATAGAAGATATGACACAGATTCCGCTTAAAGATAAATGCCAGGCAAACAGCTAAAAACACAGATGAAGGACATTATCTTGGAGCAAAGAATTAGTATTTCTGTCCATCCAGAGTCTGTCTAGTGACCTGTGTTAAAGTGATATTAAAGGCAATTTTTTTTCTTTAAAAATAACAAACATTTTATACTTACCTGCTCTGTGAAGGGGGTTTGCACAGAGCAGCCCTGATCCACTTCTTCTCAGGTCCCCTGACAGCACTCCAGGCCCCTCCCTCCTGCCGAGTGACCCCAGAGCAAGTAGCTTGCTATGAGGGCACCCAAGCAGGCTCGCTCCGGAGCCCCTGCTCTGCATGTACATTCACACACAGCTGTTCTAAAATCCACAGAGATACAATGTAACTGATAACAGTCAGCACACAGGCAGAGATCACAGAAAGTTATCAGCTTAGTATTTTTCTGGCAGGATCAGCAGGTATTGTTTGCCTTCCTCTGGATGAACTGTCGGTATAGGGTTCTGGAGGTATAGGGTATTTGGAGAGTTTCTATTAATTGTTCTATACTGTTTGAACTATATGGGCTTGTGTCTTTTTTCGACCTGACAAACTATGTAACTTATTTAATAGTATAATTAACCGAGACCAAAAAGGGAGTAAATAAGAGAAGTTCATTGTTAGGCTACTTTCACACTGATGCGCTTTTCTGAGGCGCTTTACACTGCAGTGATGCGCTTGCAGGACGGTCAAAAACTGACGGTTTGCAGCACTATAGGAGCGGTGTATTAATCGCTCCTAAAGCGCCCCTTCCAATTGAAAACAATTAGGGCAGCGCCGCAAACCCGCCGGTGCTTTGTGGGCGGTTTTAACCCTTTTTCGGCTGCTAGCGGGGGTTAAAACTGCCCCACTAGCGTCCGAATAGCACCGCTAAAACGACGGTGCCCGCCCCAGTGTGAAAGTAGCCTTAGGGTTTATATCCATTTTAACCTCTTCATGAATAAGGACCCCCAGTGTTGTCCATTGTGTCCACATATTCCCCTCACTTGGCTGTTAAATGAATCATCATCACTAGAGATGGGACGAACAGCCCCCAGTTTGGTTCGTGCCAGAACTCTCCAACATCGCAAAAGTTCGGACCCGAACGTTGAACCCCATTGATGTCTATGGAACCTGAAATTGAAAAATCAGAAGTCCCCATTTTAAAGGCTTATATGCAAGTTATTGGCCATAAAATTGTATGGGGGCCCGTGTACTGCCAATGCAAAAAAAGACACTTTAAAAAAAGATCATTTATAAAGGAGTAGTGATTTTAATGATGTGTAATGTAAAGCAAAAAAAAAAATTTAATCCTTTACAATATAGTGCCTATATCTGCCTGTAAAGTGGCGCATCTGTACCATGTATGGAACATGTTGCAGCAAAACTGACAGTTATAAAGAAAAAAAATTACATTTGAATTGATTTTTCCTGCAAGCTTTCTTTATTTAGTAAACAACGTCTTGAGGCCACAAGTTAGTGCACTCAGAACAAGATTAGAGATTTTTTGGATAAATTCTGGTGTCTCTTTGGCAGACTTTGGATGAAAATAACAAAGTTTTGCACCACAGTGAGCAAGCCTTATGTGAAGAAACCAAATTATAGTACACTATTTTTTTTTTATAAAGTCTGGTGTCTCTTTCGCAGACTGAATAGAAGTAACAGATGCAGAAAAATTGGTCTTTGGGTATTGGTGGTGCCTTCACCCCGTAACCTTTTAGAGGTACTCTTGATGAAAGCAAGAATTGGCCTTGCTGTAAAAAAATTGAAGTTTGATACACCTGTCAAAAATATTTGGGTGACAATAGTGCTCATGAAACCTATACCAAAAAATCACTTCCAGATAAAATCAATACACAAAGCTAGGCAGCCTAGACAGTCTTGCAGAGATTTGCGATCCCAATAACACTTAATCAGCGGCATCAGGAGCTTGATAGCTGCTGATAATCCAGGACTGATTCATTTTGACAAATGTCAGCCGGTCAACGAAGTCTGTGGACAGATGCGCTTGTTTATCAGTCACAAAACCTATGAATACCTATTCGGAAAGCACTGTGGATGCAGGGCGGCTCAGCAGTTTAATTGCAGACTGGGCAAGTTCTGGCCAGTGGTCTATTCTCAATACCCAGAAACCCAGTGGATCATCTACTGGAAAGCTCTCCATGATCTATTTTCACCCCTAGATAATCTTCAACCATATGATGCAGAAGCTGCCAATGGGATGGGGAAGCTGACAGCCCTGGGCGCAGAGAACTAAAAAAATTTTGAAATGCATCACTGAGGCGGCCCCCTTCTCCCACCGCTCCTCCTTTGACCAACAGAAATCTCAAAATCTTAGAATCTTAGAAGAAAACCTGTTAGTCTGTAAAAGACTTGAGACTGGAGAGGAGATTCACCTTCCGGCAGGACAACGACCCTAAACATACAGCCAGAGCTACAATGGATCAATAGATCAAACCATATTCATGTGTTAGAATGGCCCAGTCAAAGTCCAGACCTAAATCCAATTGAGAATCTGTGGCAAGACTTGAAAATTGCTGTTCACAGACGCTCTCCATCTAATCTGACAGAACTTGAGCTATTTTGCAAAGAAGAATGGGGGAAAATGTCACTCTCTAGATGTGCAAAGTTGGTAGAGACATCCCCAAAAAGACTTGCAGATGTAATTGCAGTGAAAGGTGGTTCTACAAATTATTGACACAGGGGGCTGAATACAAATGCACACCACACCTTTCAGATATTTGTTTTTAAAAAAATGTGAAAGCCATTTATCATTTTCCTTCCACTTCACAATTATGTGCCACTTTGTGTTGGTCTATCAAATAAAATCCCAATAAAATACATTTATGTTTTTAGTTATAACATGACAAAAATGTGGAAAATGTTAAGGGGGTATGAATACTTTTTCAAGGCACTGTAACATGTTATTAGGTTTTTACTCCAGGAGTATATACAGTAAAACCCTGGATTGCGAGCATAATTAGAAACATGCTTGTAATCCAAACCACTTATATCAAAGCAAATTTCCCCATAAGAAATAATGGAAACTCAAATGATTCGTTCCACAACCATTTATTCATAAGTCCTTCAGTTTATAGTCTATATAAAAAGATTATAGCAAAGTAATAGGTTGTGTAACCATAAAATGTCTACAAGTGACAGCCTCCACAAGGGGATTAGAAGCAAAATACAGCAGGAGCTTCAGAGTATAAAAGAGAAGAGAGGCGCCTCTAAGTGTAGCAATATGGTTACATTTAATGAAGGTACAACATTTAGCAACTCACAAGGTTGATGGTTAAAACAGGCACATCTAAGTATGAAGGCATCTGGGGTAAAGCTTTCCACATAGACCTTCCTCCGCACCGCCGGCTCCCACCGTTGTTAGTCTGCAATACTGACTAGGAAGACTACCCTGCAGTCGAGCGATCTGAAAGCAAGGTTTGAAGCACTCGTGGAGCGCAGCGTGGAAGGGATGACGATGGTGGTGTGGAGGACGGTCTATGTTGACAGCTTTACCACGGATGCCTGCATACCTAGATGTGCCTGTTTTAATCATGAACGATGTGAGTTGCTAAATGTTGTACCTTCATTAAAGGTAACCATATTGCTACACTTAGAGGCGCCTCTCTCCTCTTTTATACTCAGTTGCAACATGACGCTACTTGTATATCAAGACATCGCTTGTTTATCAAGTCAAAATTTATGAAAACATTTTGCTTGTCTTGCAAAACACTCTCAAACCAAGTTACTCTCAATCCAAGGTTTTACTGTAATGAGTTTGGAAATACTAGAGAAATGCTTAAATAATGCATTACAATTTAACTAAACCCATTAGATTTTAGTTGACTAAAATGTACTGATTTTGATTTAGTTTTAGTCGTAGACTTTTGAGTAAAATGCCATTTTAGTTTTAGTTGTATTTTAGTACTGGAGATTTTAGTCGACTAAAATACAACTAAAACGAAAACAATTCATATGACTAAAATTGACTAAAACTAAAATGGCGTTTTAGTCAAAAGAGTATGACTAAAACTAAATCAAAATTTGACATCAAAATTAACACTGCCCTCTCCTCATCTTGATTACATAGGTGGAGGTGTTCTGTAGTACACAGAAGATAGCTGAGAAAGCTTATAACATTGTTTGAGAGCACAGGACATTGGATTTCTAGCAGGAACGGCAGGTATTTTTCAGGTATTGCAGAAAATGTTCTTAGCCTAAAATTAAGGAAAACTAATGCACATGACGGGACTGATAAGCTGCAATTTATAAGTTGTTTGAAAATAATTTTTTAAAAAAAAAATTTGGCACTTAGATGCAAATAATATCAAAGTGAATAGTAACAACGTGAAAAATGTCTTAAAGGGGTTGTAAACCATCATTTATTTATTTTTTCAAAATAACAAACATTTCATACTTACCACCACTGTGCAGTTAGTTTTGCACAGTGTGGCCCCGATCATCGTCTTCTGGGGTCCCCCAATGGCGCTCGCGGCTCCTCCTCCCATCAGTGAACCCCCTAGGAGAAGCGCTCCCCCTGGGGGTTACCTTGCGGGCGTGCTCCCGAGTCCATAGACACAGAATGCCGGACTCGGCCCCGCCCCCCCGGCGACCGCATCATTGGATTCAATTGACAGCAGCAGGAGCCAATGGCCGTGCTGTTATCAATCTATCCAATCAAGAGCCAAGAACCCCAACCAGAAAAGAAGAGTGCGTCTCCGCCAAGGGAACGAACCGGCTCAGGTGAGTAAAACAGGGGGGGCTGGGAGGCCGGTCAGTGTCAGAAGTTTTTTTCACCTTAATGCATAGGATGCATTAACCTCTTGCCGATGACCGCACACAGATGTACGTCGGCACAATAGCACAGGCAGGCAAATGGGCGTACAGGTACATCCCTTTAAATTTGCTGCCTTTCGGGAGCATGCCCGCAGGTCCCGGGAACTCGATGTTCTCCGGCAGGCCACAATTGCGGTGTGGAGAGGTGGAACGGGGAGATGCCTATGTTAACAAGACATTTACCCGTTCTCCCTAGTGTCATGACAGAGATCTACTGCTCCCTGTGATCGGGAGCAGTGATCGCTGTCATGTCCTAGGTAGCCCCTCCCCCCACAGTTAGAATCACTCCCTAGGACACACTTAACTCCATCGCCCCCTAGTGGTTAACCCCTTCCCTGCCAGTGTCATTTACACAGTATTCAGTTTATAGCTCTGGTCGCTGTATAAATGACAATGGTGCCAAAATAGTGTCAAAAGTGTCCGATGTGTCCGCCACAATGTCGCAGTCACGATAAAAATCGCAGATTGCCGCCATTACTAATAAAAAATAAAAAATAAATTAATAATAAAAATGGCAAAAAACTATCCCCTATTTTGTAGAGGCTATAACTTCAAACCAATCAATATACGCTTATTGCGATTTTTTTTACCAAAAATATGTAGAAGAATACATATCGGCCTAAACTGAGAAAGAAATTAGTTTTCTTTAGATATTTTTGGGGGATATTTATTATAGCAAAAAGTAAAAAGTAATGCGTTTTTTTCAAAATTGACACTATTTTTTTGTTTATAGCGCAAAAAATAAAAATGGCAGAGGTGATCAAATACAACCAAAAGAAAACTCTATTTGTGGGGAAAAAAAAGACGTCAATTTTGTTTGGGTACAACATTGCACGACCGCGCAATTGTCAGTTAAAGCGACGCAGTGCCGTATCGCAAAAAGTGCTCTGGTCAGGAAGGGGGTAAAATCTTCCTCGGCTGAATCGGTTAAGGTGATAAAACACGAGGGTTTACAACCCCTTTAAATGAAATATTTTAGTCCAGTGTGAAAAAAAAAACAACACTGCAAAATCTTCCAACACAATTTTGCTTCTGAGAGCAACAAAGCGCTTTTTGACCTACCCGTAAAAAAGGGGTCAAAAACCTCTGGTGAGAGCACATCCATTTTTTCAGCATAAGTGGTGATGGATTTTGGAAAATTGCGCTGGAAGATTTTGCGCTGTTGGGATTTTATCACACTGGACTATTATATTTCATTTAAGACATTTTTCACGTTGTTACTATTCATTTATTATTTGCATCCAACCGCCACACTTTTATTGTATATATTTTCACAAGTGGATTTATTCCTTCTTAAAGGGGCAGCTACGATTTGTACACACACACGTTTTATAATAGGCGCCATACACTGGTCCAATATTATTTCATATAAACTGTTTGTACTTAGGTTTAGAATTACTCCTACAAGGAGATTCTCCAATTGCACAGAAGACTAAGCAATCAAGTTCTTCCGTTGTTGTCTGAGGTTGGTTCCAGGACCAGCAGGTATCCTTTTGCTGTTCATTCTGGGGAAGATATTTTGCCATCTATGGCCAACCTTACAAAATATTTGAGATTTTATAGCATGAGCCTTCATAGTCCTCTATCGTAACACTGGCCAAACAAGTCGTTGTGGCTGCCCCTTGTCTGGGATATGCACAGTCAGGTCCATAAATATTGGAACATTGACACAATTCTAATCTTTTTGGCTCTGTACACCACCACAATAGATTTGAAATGAAACGAACAAGATGTGCTTTAACTGCAGACTTTCAGCAGCTTGTATATGTGCCTCCCACTTTTTAAGGGACCAAAAGTAATGGGACAATTGGCTGTTCCATGGCCAGGTGTGTGTTATTCCCTCATTATCCCATTTACAAGGAGCAGATAAAAGGTCCAGAGTTCATTTCAAGTGTGCTATTTGCATTTGGAATCTGTTGCTGTCAACTCTCAATATGAGATCAAAAGAGCTGTCACTATCAGTGAAGCAGGCCATCATTAGACTGAAAAAACAAAACAAACCCATCAGAGATATAGCAAAAACATTAGGTGTGGCCAAATCAACTGTTTGGAACATCCTTAAAAAGAGAGAATGCACCGGTGAGCTCAGCAACACCAAAAGACCCGGAAGACCACGGAAAACAACTGTGGTGGATGACCGAAGAATTCTTTCCCTGGTGAAGAAAACACCCTTCACAACAGTTGGCCAGATCAAGAACACTCTCCAGGAGGTAGGTGTATGTGTGTCAAAGTCAACAATCAAGAGAAGATTTCACCAGAGTGAATACAGAGGGTTCACCACAAGATGTAAACCATTGGTGAGCCTCAAAAACAGGAAGGCCAGATTAGCGTTTGCCAAACAACATCTAAAAAAGCCTTCACAGTTCTGGAACAACATCCTATGGACAGATGAGAACAAGATCAACTTGTACCAGAGTGATGGGAAGAGAAGAGTATGGAGAAGGAAAGGAACTGCTCATGATCCAAAGCATACCACCTCATCAGTGAAGTATGGTGGTGGTAGTGTCATGGCGTGGGCATGTATGGCTGCCAATGGAACTGGTTCTCTTGTATTTATTGATGATGTGACTGCTGACAAAAGCAGCAGGATGAATTCTGAAGTGTTTCGGGCAATATTATCTGCTCATATTCAGCAAAATGCTTCAGAACTCATTGGACGACGCTTCACAGTGCAGATGGACAATGAACCTAAGCATACTGCAAAAGTAACCAAAGAGTTTTTTAAGGGAAAGAACCTGAAGGACCTGAATCCGATTGAGCATGCATTTCCCTTGCTGAAGACAAAACTGAAGGGAAAATGCCCCAAGAACAAGCAGGAACTGAAGACAGTTGCAGTGGAGGCCTGGCAGAGCATCACCAGAGATGAAACCCAGCGTCTGGTGATGTCTATGCGTTCCAGACTTCAGGCTGTAATTGACTGCAAAGGATTTGCAACCAAGTATTAGAAAGTGAAAGTTTGATGGATGAGTGTTAATCTGTCCCATTACTTTTGGTCCCTTAAAAAGTGGGAGGCACATATATAAACTGTTGTAATTCCTACACCGATCACCTGATTTGGATGTAAATACCTTCAAATTAAAGCTGAAAGTCTGCAGTTAAAGCACATCTTGTTTGTTTCATTTCAAATCCATTGTGGTGGTGTATAGAGCCAAAAAGATTGTAATTGTGTCGATGTCCCAATATTTATGGACCTGACTGTATAACCAACCTGTGGCCGGTCTCATATTCTGCAAGCTGAACATTGCTTGTCTGTGGTCACAAAACACTGCAAGCAAATTCCAGCTGTGACCTCCCCAGCAAGCCAAAAAGCCGAGTGCTGGGAGAAGTTAAAGAGCGGCGATCTCACAATAGAAACCAGGAGAGAGCATTAAAGAAGTCTCACTTTACATGCTGTAACTCTTGACACCTTAAAAAGGGCCGGTCTCTCCCAGCCCATCACTCAGCCAAGACCTTTGTCCTTGCTCAAAGAGGCCTGTAAAGAGGCTGCATATGGGCATGCCTGGAACATGGAGAGGACGAGGGGTCGCTGGGACCTGCAGGGTCCTCACACAATGGTGGTCTCTTAGATAGAGGAGGGAGGGGGGCAGTGTCAGCCTGTATGTGTTAATAGACTGCTGAATGAAGACCATCAGCCCCGCAGTCCATCTGTTGGCTGCCTGGGTTGGTAGCCGCTTCCAGTCTGTCCCATTTGCCAGCTGCTGGCTAGCTGACTGTCACTGAGCCAGCAACAATTTAAAAAAAAAGGGCGGAAACAATCCATTCGGCAAAGTGATCATTTAAAGCACTTAAGCAATTAGACACTGGCGATTAGCATTAATAATTCAGCCTGATTTGTGTTATCAATACAGAGGCGGTACGGAGGTGTGAGCTTCCTCCCGACTTATGATGGGATGGGAAAGACAGAAAGAGGTCAGAGTTGGGAAGGACAGGTGTGGTCTCCGCATACCGACACTCAGGACTTTATATAATGTGACCCTATACAAATATGTACAAGATCTGTTATTGACGGTTTATAGCAGGAAACTAAGGGCAGGGCAGGAATTTTCATCAATGGAGTCTATAGGTACACAACTTTTGGAGGCCTAAGTATCACCATTCTGTTAAAGCTGAAGTTTAGGTATGACATTTTTTATATAGTTACATAGATCCAGCTTGGACAAATGTAAGCAGGGCTGGTGCAAAGATTTTTGACACCCTAGGCGAAACCTCATTTTGCCGCCCCCCCTTGCTCCACCCCTGACTTCACCCCCCTTTGCCCTGCCCATGTATACCCCACCTTTTAAATGAAGTGTCTATCAAATGCAGCCGACCAGCACCCATCAAAGGCAGCAGACCAGCGCCCATCAAATGCAGCCTCACCAACGCTCATCAATGCAGCCTCACCAACGCTCATCAATGCAGCCTCACCAACACTCATCAATGCAGCCTCACCAGCGCCCATAAAAAGCAGCCTCACCAGGGCCCATCAAAAGCAGCCTCACCAGGGCCCATCAAAAGCAGCTTCATCAGCGCCCATCAAAAGCAGCCTTACCAGCACCCATCAAAAGCAGCCTCACCAGCACCCATCAAAAGCAGCTTCATCAGCGCCCATCAAAAGCAGCCTCACCAGCACCCATCAAAAGCAGCTTCATCAGCGCCCATCAAAAGCAGCCTCACCAGCACCCATCAAAAGCAGCTTCACCAGCGCCCATCAAAAGCAGCTTCACCAGCGCCCATCAAAAGCAGCCTTACCAGCACCCATCAAAAGCAGCCTCACCAGCGCCCATCAAAAGCAGCCTCACCAGCGCCCATCAAAAGCAGCCTCACCAGCGCCCATCAATGCAGCCTCACCAGCGCCCATCAAAATCAGCTTCACCAGGGCCCATCAAAAGCAGCTTCACCAGCGCCTATCAAAAGCAGCCTAACCAGCGCCCATCAATGCAGCCTCACTAGTGCCCATCAATGCAGCCTCACCAACACCCATCAAAAGCAGCTTCACCAGGGCCCATCAAAAGCAGCCTCACCAGGGCCCATCAATGCAGCCTCAATAGCGCCCATCAATGCTGCCTCACCAGCGCCCATCAATGCAGCCTACCAGTGCCCATCAATGTTTGCATGCTTCGATTTATTCGGGAGTCCGCCGCTGCACCTCTGAAACACTAACGGAGCGACGGCTGCCTGCTGATGCTGAGACTTTGTTGCTTGCTGCAGAGAGAAGAGAGTAGGAACACCAGTGGCCAGGCGCCCTAGGCAGCAATGCGCCCTAGGCGGCTGCCTAGTTTGCCTAGTGGTAGCACCAGCCCTGAATGTAAGTTTGTGCCATACCTGGGGGATCCCCATGGAAGCTGGAATCACTATAGCAGACACCAATACTACAGTGATCTCTACTATTTGCTGGGTCTCATTGCTCGGGATAAGGTCCAAGGTTCCATTTAAGGAACACTTTGTATTTTCTAAATTAATACAAAGGTTCTCAGGTTGGGCAAGGTGGAGATATGAGACAGTAATATCACAATCTCCATCTCATCCAGTCAAAGAACATTTTACATTTTTTGAGAAAATCCAAAGTGTTTTCTGAATGGCTCCTGTGCACAGGACCCAAAAGTTAGTGTAAAATTTGCTAGTACCAGGTTGGACCCCCTTTTGCCTTCAGAACTGCCTTAATTCTTCCTGGCATAAATTCAACAAGGTGTTGGAAACATTCCTCAGAGATTTTGGTCCATATTAACATGATGGCATCACGCAGTTGCTGCAGATTTGTCAGCTGCACATCCATGATAGAAATCTCCCGTTCCACCACATCCCAAAGGTGCTCTATTGGATTGAGATCTGGTGACTGTGGAGGCCATTTGAGTACAGTGACCTCATCATGTTCAAGAAACCAGTGGTGAGATGATTTGAGCTTTGTGACATGGTGCATTATCCTGGTGGAAGGAGCCATCAGAAGATGGGTACATTGTAGTCATAAAGGGATGGACATGGTCAGCAACAATACACAGGTAGGCCGTGGCATTTAAACGATGCTCAATTGGTACTGAGGGGCCCACAGTGTGCCAAGAAAATATCCCCCCACATCATTACACCACCACCACCAGTCTAAACTGTTGCTACAAGGTAGGATGGATCCATACTTTCATGTTGTTTACACCAAATTCTGACCCTACCATCTGAATGTCGCAGCTGAAATTGAGACTCATCAGAGCAGGCAACGTTTTTTCAATATTCTATTATCCGATTTTGGTGAGCCTGTGCGAATTGTAGTCTCCGTTTCCTGTTCTTAGCTGACAGGAGTGGCACCCGATGTGGTCTTCTGCTGCTGTAGCCCATCTGCTTCAAGGTTCGATGTGTTGTGCGTTCAGAGATGGTATTCTGCATACCTTGGTTGTAACGAGCATTTATTTAAGTTACTGTTGTCTTTCTATAGTATCATCTCAAACCAGTCTGCCCATTTTAATTTAACCTCTGATATCAACAAGGCATTTTCCTCCACACAAGTGTTGCTCACTGGATATTTTCTCTTTTTCTGGCCATTCTCTGTAAACAGTAGAGATGGTTGCACGTGAAAATCCCAGTAGATCAGCAGTTTTTGAAATACTCAGACCAGCCTGTGTGGCACCAACAACCATGCCACGTTCAAAGTCACTTAAAGCGCAGTTCCACCGTTTTTTTTTTTTTTTTAAGTCAGCAGCTACAAATACTGCAGCTGCTGACTTTTAAAATATGGACACTTACCTGTCCAGGGCGCCCGCGATGTCGGCACCCAAAGCCGATCTATCCCTCAGCTGTCGGGTGCTGCTGCCGCCATCTTTGGTAAGGGAATCAGGAAGTGAAGCCTTGTGGCTTCACTTCCTGGTTCCATACTGCGCACACGTGACTCACGGTGCGCTATCCCACTGGTCCCTGCTGTTTTTTGGGACCCGTGTGTCTCCCAGAATACAGCGGGGGGGGGGGTGGGGGGGTGGTGTAGATACCCACGGGTGTCTCGGGTAGCTATGCCCGGAAGTGGGAGCAAAATACCTGTATTAGACAGGTATCTGCTCCCCCCTCCCCGCCTGAAAGGTGCCAAATATGAGACCGAAGGGGGGGGGGGGAGACCAGAAAAGTGGAGGTTCCATTTTTGGATGGAACTCCTCTTTAAATTCCTTTTATTCCCCATTCTGATGCTCGGTTTGAACTTCAGCAAGTTGTCTTCACCATGTCTAGATGCCTAAATGCATTGCGTTACCGCCATGTGATTACCGCCAATTTGTGTTACCAAGCAATTGAACAGATATACTTAATAAAGTGGCCGGTGTATATACGTACATCAGTCCAAGCTGGACCAATGTAACTATGTTGGCAAATCTAAATTCTAACTTTAAGCTGAGGGGCTCTTTATTTTTCTATTACAGCAGCTCATTTGTTAAAACACAAACTGTTTCATCCCTTTCGAATACATGCAGCAGCGGGTGAGCACCGAAGAGGCAGTGCTTCAACATAGGCTGCCAGTGTGGTAATAATAGAAGGTCTTTTATTACAGTTATGTTCTGCTAACAGGGTCACTTTAGGATCACCTCTTTAAAAAGACTTTGTCAGGTCTTTATCCAATCAATATTACCAATGAAAATGTTCCATGCAATAGAAGCGCTATTATACTCTCATCAGCAGCCTGTGTCTTTTTACCTTCCCTCCATTGCAGCACTGCAGCTTCTGTAAGTCTCTTTTGAAAGCAACATTTCCAGTGATTATCTTATATTAGATCTGTTTGTTTGATATCTATTTGGCAGTTTAGCTGTAACTATGAGTGGAGTGGAGTGAGTGGAGAATGATTAGAACTTCTGTCAGCTTCTTATTTCTGTTTGTGACCCTCTTGGGAATATTCTTCTATAATTCCTGTTCTTTTTGATACTAAGCACCAAGACAGGAAGTGAGAAAACATCTACCCTTTGGGGACACCTTCACCTCACTAAGGAACTCTGTATGTTACATCAATGCACATGGTGTACGGCTCATCTCTAAGCCAGGGTTCCGCCTTAACGATGACTTTCAGGTGAATGCAGCCCTGGCCTGGTCCCGAGCATTGATGAGACCATACATGAGAGGAGAGGTGCCTCCGTGGGTGCTGGGCAAGCAGGCCCCCCTAAAACTTGGCATAGTCATTAGGTTTCCATGCACCTGAGGGCCCCCACTAAAGAGACCATGGCTGTAGTTAGGTAGAACTTGATGAGACTTAACTAGCAACCTGGCACGTGACTACTGCACTGGATTCGGACTGGTTCCTGTTCAAGGCACTATTACCCGTTTGGCCAGGGTTCTGATAAAGAGCATAAAAGTTTGTATCCAGAGGCTTCCACAGACTCCACAGATGTGGTTTTATGGACTGTTCCGACTACCATGGCAAGAGAAGTCCTGCCCTGGAAAATGGTTGCCAAGCCAGCACCGGAGCCTGCATTCTTTGATGCTGGCCTGTTAAAGCCAGCTGCGGCCTGGTTTTCCCATTGCAGGGTTGGAGAGAGGGATGTCCTTTGGTTAGTATGACCTCAGTGCCAGAGGCTCTCCTACAGCTTTTCCCCCGTGGGCTTGCTGCCAAACATGTGGGACTTCCCTCTTTCTGAGGCTGACCAAAAATGAGGAGCCCTGTGACTTAAGACCAGACTATCTACCTCTGCCTCAGACCCCTGTCATTGCTCCAGCATCTTTCCCAGCAGCTGCAGTTGGACCGCCTCAGTTAGTGACACCCGCTATAGGCTCTGTAAAGTCTATGCCTACCTCTCTGGGGTTTAATGTCAGCCTACTGGAAACCCCATGTTCGGACTCCCCCATTGGGCCCAGGGTCAAGTCTGAGACCAAAGAACCTCATGAGGACACATTGCCAGCTCGGGAAGACACTCTCCTACCTATTACCCCGATTTGAGAACCTTTGGACCTGACCCTTGCCAACATTCTGTTAGGGTCCGTGCTTGCCTTCCTCTCCGGGAATTCCTCAGATAGTATTCCCAAAGCCTTTTTATTGGACTTACCGGTCCCTTCACCAATCTTGGGGCCTAATGACTCTGGACCCATCTGGTCGCAGTACAAAGTGCGAATGGTGTTTTTGGGGAGACAACCACACAAGGAATGGAAAGCTGAGTTAACCAGGCTGGTCCAGGTGGAGATGCAGTTGGACGAGAGATACAGAGCCCTCTGCTGGTATGTAGCCCAAGTGTGCCTGTGGACAGCAGACGACACCCCAACAGAAGGCTTTGGCTACGGCGGCCTGGGGCTGTTATTAGAGAGGCTGTCCAAGGACTTTTGGAGGGACGATTTGGAGGGACGTTTGGAAGAAATCTTGGAATACAGAGAACGGATGCTGAATGTCTCAAAAGTTCCCTGGGCACTGGAAGATTTGGAGTTTCTAGGAAATACCAGCTGACAGCTCTGAAATCCTGGCTGAAGAGTTGGCAATGTGGCATAGTAATAGTGTGCTTTGCCCACCTGCACCCGCAGCTATGGACGCAGAGGTCTTATGGCGGTTGCAGCAAGTGCTGACTGACCTTGATGATCTTGTTTCTGCATGGGACGATCTTGGATGGAGGAATGCATCTGTACAGCAGCCAGGTACGGGAGATGGAGCAGCTGGCTCTTCTTCCCATGTTCAAGGGCTCAGGAGAAGAGGAACCGGTCCTCATACCCCAGCAACAGATCACAGACAGTATGAATTTAATCAACCTTTCATTGAAGGATGTAAAATTAACTGAAATTCAAACTGAAGGGCTAACAACAGGGCAGAGCTCTGCTAGCCACTCCCCAGCACCAGTAACATCTTCTTCGCTCTACGGACAGGAGATGGTGAATCTCTATCCCCAGACACCAGTTCCAGAGACTGGGGATTTAATAGACTTTTCTGCTGAGGAAGAAGAACCTGGTGAGCCTCCAGCAGAAAAGCTGGCATCAGGGCCAAACATCACTGAGCTCTGCCAAGCACCAACAGCGGCTTTGGCCTTCCTGAGAGAAGAGGCAGTCGGCCTTTCTTCCACAACACTGACAGGGACATGGGATTTCCTGCCAGCAGCATCTGTGGAGATACAAGAAACCTCTCCAGCTGAAGCGCTGACAACTGGACAGAGGGTCCAAGACCTCTGCCCTACACCTGCAGCAGTTCCAGGGGCCCATGGTGAGAAGGTGATGGTCACTCCCCGACAGTAAGCCAGAGTGGATGATGTGGGGTGCTCAAGCGCAAGTGCTGAAGCGCTAACAGGGCAGAGTGCTGCTGGCCTTTGCACACAACAATCAACTCCGCAGGAGCTCCAGAGAGAGAATGCAATCGGCACCACACAACTGCAGCTTGAGCTTATATCGGTGGATGGGCCTGCGGTCTCCACTGACAGCAACCCAGCAGAAGGGTTGGCAACAGTGCTGCTGGCCTCTGCCCTCAACTAACAGAAGATGGAGTTCCTGTGAAAGTGGATGGGACTTTGGTCTCCACTGACAGAAAATGTTCCAGCACTGGGACAGGAGAATGTCAGCCATGCTTTGCAAGCACTGGGGAATTTTCTTCTAGCAAAAGTAAATGGAACTTCAGTCTCCACCTGTATACCCCAGGGATGCTGGGCAGTCGGTCCAAATCCCCAACAGCATGACGAAGTGAGCCCGGCCACCCTGTCTTCTCCCCAGCAGCAGGGATGTTCTACGAGAGAGGCAGAGGTTGGCTGGGTGAGTAATGCTCTGTTTGGGACAATTGGTTTGGGGTACTGTGTGGGTATCGACATTGGGAGATTGGAACTACTGACTAACTTTGAAGTGAACCCGTTTGGGGTCTCCTTCTGTGTTAGTCTTCTGCCGAAAGGGGAGATGTGTGATGGAGTTACTTTGGGCGGGGGGCTTGTGGAGCCCAGCTTGCCTTGGAGAGCTCTGGAAACTCCATGTCCAGCTCCCCCGGCCCCTCTTATGTGTAACTCATCCTGTGTCTGTTAGTGGCACAGGGTAACCGAGAACCCCAGCCTGATCTGCACTACTAAGACTTACTGTACAACCACACTGGAATATTGAAAAAAAAAAAAAAATATATATATATATATATATATATATATATATATATATATATATATATATATATATATATATATATATATATATATATATACGGGTATGGACAACATTTAGACTTTAACATAAGACTTACAACATGAAATGGACCTGAAGTGTGCCCTGGTCTGGTGGACGGTATACCAAAATAAGGGTGCATACCCAAGGTTTAGAAATGAATGTTTGTGAAGAGAAATTAATTTGAGAAATGCCCTGAAAAAGGGATGGGAGGGTGGGTATCGCGCACAAGAAACCAACAAAGACCACAGGCGAACGGGCTGGTTAAATACCCCCCCGGGCTTCTCCCATAAATCCAGGCCCCCATACTGGCCTTCTTACTTTGGTTGAAGCCCTCTGGCCGATACGGGTATGGACAACATTTAGACTTTAACATAAGACTTACAACATGAAATGGACCTGAAGTGTGCCCTGGTCTGGTGGACGGTATACCAAAATAAGGGGGCAAAAACATTCAGGTTGGAGTATACTTTTATTAGCTTTAGTTCATTAATTGAGCAAGTTTGCTGAATGCCTGTGCCATCTCCACTTGAGGATTGGGGATGTACCGTGCGAAGCAGGCAGACTTCCACCTGCCTAGTCTCTTAATGACATGGTCTGGGACCCCATGGCAGGATGCAGCCGAGGCCCCTCGAATGCGGAAGGAGTGACCGGAATACTGGCTGGGGTTGAGGAGTAGGATGAAGAATCCTTAAGTGTTTCACGAACTGACAGGTGCTCAAGGGTTTGACCGGAAAAGGTAGAAGGGGACTGGAGTCTGGCTGTTCGGGCAGGAGTGACAGTAGGCGATTGAGTATGGTGACTGGACACCAGATATTGTTAGTTTTATAGAGGTGGATGTCTACCCCGGGGCCTGCCTGCTGGGTTTTAGAAACTGCAAGGTGGAGGACGAAATGGTCTTGGTAGTGAACCAATTGACGTCTACGTAGCACATGGCCTGCGGGGTTGCTGCAGGTGAACTCGCCAGGCCGCAAGAACCCGTAGTAGGCCAGGTATATGGCCGCTTGTAGGACCAGGCTGGGGAGAAGACCAAATGGAGAAGTAGTCAGAATGGTGGACATATCCCTGAATATGGCACTTGTTATAGGTGGACATTTGGCATTGACTATCGGTTGATGTTTCTGGATGACGTAAGATGGCTCGGATCGCGAGGGATGTGAACAAGGATGGTTTAGCGGGGTCTGTGAAGGCCAGAAAATGTTGGATGCCGGCTAAGTATAGCCGGATAGTATTATGAGATAAGGCCAACTGAGTATGGCAATATGAGATAAAGGCCAGTATGTGCTTGAAGTCTGTTGTTTTCTCGGAGCAGAGTACGAGAAATTTGTTGAAGGCGTTCCAGGCTGTATGGTAAGCCTTAAGTGTGTTGTGGGACAGTGATTGGTTGATGAGCTGGGTCACTCCGTGTAGATGCTGTTCTAGTCCAGGGTCAGCTGAGACCAAGCGGGGATACGGGCTGATGCTGGATCGGCTCCGGAAATCTGCTGGAAAAAGGAGGTGTAAATTAAAGCGTGACAGTGCGTCTGCTGCGAGGTTGCACTTGCCCGGAATGAACGAACAGTGGATATTAAATTGATGTTGTAAAGACAGTTGTACCAGCCTGCGCAGGAAGGACATAACTGAGAGGGACTTGGACCTGCCTTTGTTAATAATATTTGCCGTGGCCTGATTGTCATTGGTGAAGGTCACAGTTTTTCCTTTCCAGATATGACCTCAGAGCTGGGCGGCTGCCACTATCGGGTAGAGCTCAAAGAGAGAGGACGTTCGGGTAAAGCCGGGTATTGAAAGTATCTCTGAAGGCCAGGGTCCTGCAAACCAATGGTGGCCAAAAATTGTAGCGAAGCCTGTGGAGGCTGCGGCATCTGTCACTAACTGTGGTGATAGGGATGATATAGAAGGTATAAACAAGGATATACCATTCCAGGTGGAAAGGAACTCATCCCACATAGATAGGTCCGCTACTGCCGTGGTGTCCAAGTTGAGGATCTGATTGGGGTCCTGTGCCTGTGAGAGAAAGACCAGGAGACGTGACACAAAGGAGTGACCCTGGGGGATGATCCGTATAGCGAAATTAAGCATTCCTAACAGGGATTGCAGCTGCTTCTTAGTACACCCCCTAGTATGGGTGAAATCTCGGAGGACTGTCCTGATGCGGGTCAGTTTGTCAAGGGGCAGGCTGGCCTGCATGGAGCAAGTGTCTAGGTTGACTCTGAGGAAGGTAATGGTGTGTGCTGGACCGTCAACTTTATGTTCAGCAATGGGAATATTGAGATTCCCAAATACAACTCTCCTGTTGAGGTCTCCTGGGGGCACACTGGGCTGTTAAATTAACAAGAAGTCGTCCAGGTAATGGATGACTTCTTGACACTGAGCTTTATGCAACAGTATCCAGGTGAGGGACTGCGCGAAAGTGTCGTAGAGCTAGGGGCTACTCTTCGAGCCAAAAGTCAGTTTAGTGACGAAATAGTATGCCTCTTTCCACTTAATGCCGTGCCAGCATCAAAGGGATGGGTGGATAGGCAGGAGTTTGAAGGCGTCCGAGATGTCAGTCTTAGAGAGCCAGGCGCCTATCTGATGATATCTTGAATTGCCATGTCTACGGAGGCGTACTTCAGGGAGAACTCCTCAGAGGGGATTAGGGAATTGAGGCTGGGAATGTGGGAAGAATGAGGCGCAGACAGGTCGTACACCAGATGTAATTTATTTGAGAACTTGCCCTTGACAAACCCCATAGGGCTGACTCTCCAAGTACTGAAAGGGGGCTGAGTAAAGGGACCTATGATGAAGTCTCGCTCCAGTTCGGCCTGTAAGAGCTGGTCTATGGCCTGCTCGTCAGTGGCCGCTGAGCAGAGGTTCCTGCATTCGTAGGTAGTGTGGGGCAGAGAGATGAGGCCGGTGTGAAATCCTGCTGTGAATCCCTGGATAAGGAAGGTAGCCAGGGAGGGAGTGGGGTGTGAAGTGAGGTAGAGCCCCAGCCACAGGACATTAACTCGGCCTAGTCATAATTTCTTTTGTTGCTTGACCTCGCATAAATTCCTCGGATGTGCCTTATGGCATAGGGTGCAGATGTGGAGCAAGCGGCATTGGCTGAAGTTGCACGAGCCATAGTTAAAATTGTTGCAGTTAGCTGCTCCTCCTATGGTCCGAACAGGGCGTCTGAACTTGTCCACCTGAGGCGTCTGTACAGGGGCCGACGGGCCTTGAACTGCACCGGAGGTGGAGGGGAACTGGAAGGGGCGACTGACTGTCGCATTGGCGCACCAGGTGGCGGTGTGGGTAGAGCACTGGCAGCTCCAATTGGTTCTTATCTGAAATTGTGTGAGCCTGGCTGCTGCCTTAGCAGAGAAGGAATGATGATAATCGTAGAATGAGAAGCCTCCGTACTTATAGACCAGGTCTATGACAGTGTGAGGTATAAGTCCAGCTCTTCCCTCCTGCTGGGAGAGGCTGAGCATAGGACATCCCTCAGCATGCCGAAGGCCAATGTAAATTCTGAGTCAGACAATTTACGGTTGAGCCTGGGATCTTTGGCCTTAAGGACCACTGACACGTCTCCCCAGGTGTAAGCCTTGTTCTCTGCCAGATCGTGGACGAAAATGAAGAGAGAGGCAAGGTTGATGTCCTTGCCGTCCAGGATGTCCTTCCTAGCTGGAACGAAATGGGATGGGTAGACAATGGAACTCCACCCTGTGGTACCTGCAGGGAGGGGTGTCGGAACTTCAACTGTGGTCAGGTCAGGGATAGCAGTGGCCAGGCGAGTCTCCAAGAGTGCTACTCTGGTTTGGACATCCGTGGCCGTGGTAGACAGAGATGATACCATGGTGTGGAGTTGCAAGATAGCAGAGGATATTGATTGGAGGAACGCCTGCTGGGTGCTTGGCCCTGCTATGGCTGGCGGAGGGAAGAGGAGCCTGAAGAGCTCGGTCTTCCTGGCTGTGGCGAGAAAAGGCACACCCCTGCGCTTCAGTTCTGCCTTCAATTTGGGGGTGGTCCATCCCCTGAGGGACTGCACGCTGCCGCTCTCTGAGACCCGAGAAGGTGGCAGAGGGGCCGTGAGGTCTTCACTGCCAGCCTGGGACATGGCTCTGGGTGACTTGTGCCCTAGATACGATGTCCTGTCTTTGGGGTCGAAAGTTGGTCGACCGGAACCTAATGAGGGTGACATTAAATTCAAGTTTGGGTGGTGTTTTTTTTTACCTGGGGGGAATATCGTCCAACCTGGTGCAGGGTGGACCTACTGAACTTGACTGACCTGGAGGAGAAATGAAAGATGACAACTGGTGAAGAGTTTGACTACCTAACATGGAGAAGTGATTTGTAATGTGTTTAAGCGACCGGTACATGAATTTGAAATAAAATGAGTGAAATGTTTATGCCTTGATGGAGGCACGAATCGATGTGTCGCGACTGCGACAAACTTATGAATCGAACTGTGAGGCACAATATGAAATGAGGCTAAATCAGCTGAGGCCTACTGGGATGAAACGATGTCTGTCGGATGCCCCTAGGATTCGATTGGGTCGCAGCATGTAACAATGAAATGAATGAAATGTTTGCCTTAGAGTGAAATGGATAAAAACGTCTTGTCATGACAGAGGCACGAATCGGTCGTGCCGCAGTTGCGACTGACAGAGAACCGGACCCTGGAGCATGTATTGAAATGAGGCAAAAGAAGAAACACTAATGCCCACCGGAACAAATCGGTGCATCTCGGATGCGACTGAATTCGGATCGGAGCGCGGTACGTAACAGTGAAATGAATGAAAAGTTTTGCCCTGACAGAGGCACGAAAATGTATTATTATTTTTTTTTAATTCTATTTTATTTTATTTTTTTTATTATTATTTAATTACATTTTTTTTTGCCATGACAACGACCGGATTCTGGAGCATGTACTGAAATGAGGCCAAAAAATAACTGGGGCACACCGGAACAAATGGGTGCATCACGGATGCGACTGGATTCGAATCGGAACGCGGTATGTGGCAGTGAAATAAAATTGATTGCCATGACAGAGGCACGATCGGTCGTGCCGCTGTTGCGACTGACAACGATCCGGACTCTGGAGCATGTACTGAAATGGGGCTAAAAATACCTGGGGCACGCCGGTACGAATTGGTGCATCTTGAATGCGACCGGATTAGTGTCAGAACGTGATACGTGACAGTGAAATGAGTAAAAAATGTTTGCCATGACAGAGGCACGAATCAGTTGTGCCGTGACCGCGACTGACAATGAACCGGACTCTGGAGCATGTACTGAAATGAGGCGGAAAATACCTGGGGCACGCCGGTACGAATTGGTGCATCTTGGATGCAACCGGATTTGTATCGGAACGTGATACGTGACAGTGAAATGATGTGCCATGACAGAGACATGAATCGGTGAGCCGCAACCTGCGACTGACAATGAACGTGACTCTGGAGCATATACTGAAATGAGGCCGTAAACAACTGGGGCACACTGGAACGAATCGGTGCATCGTGGATGCGACTGGATTCGAATCGGAGCGCGGTTTGTGAGAGTGAAATGATTCAAATGATTGAAATGGTTTGAAATGGTTTGAAATGTTTTGAAATGGTTTAGCCTTGATATGGCACTGATCGGTGTCCAGAAAATTTGCGAATGAGATCGATTTGTCTGTGGAGCATAAAACAGTGAGACACCCCTAAATTAGGCGATATCTTTGCATCGGTGTGAGGTACGTGAAAACGAAGAAATGTTTGGTATGATAACGTAGCGAGTGATTGGCAGACGTTGCGGCTATGTGTAGGGTTTTTACGAATGATTCGTAAGTTGATATCGAGTTTTAGTGACAAGATATCTAACAATGCGTGAAATGAAAAAAGTCAACCGAAAACCCTACCTGCGACAGCCGAGCCAGACGCGTTGTACTTAACAGAGACGAGAGCCTCGAAAATTTCAAACGCGGGAACTCACGGACGCTAATGAGTTTCCGAAAAGTCGGCCTAGTGATGTGGTAACGCGCACAGGAAACCGACATAGACCACAGGCGAACGGGCTGGTTAAATACCCCCCCCCCCCCCGGCTCCTCCTTTACTAGATCGTTTGAGGTGTGGCTGTATCCCATCATTCTATTGTTTGGGATGTATATGTCTCTGTGAATTAGCTGTGGGGGGGGGGGGATTTCTCCAGCAGCCCCTCCCAAAGATAGTCTACTAATGAGAAGTTTGAATACACCTGTGTCATGCTACTGGTGGATGTAAAGTCTACCCCGCCCTGTTTCATTATGCAAAAAAGGGGGGATTGTCCCTTGAGTGTATAACTCTGTGTGCCTTTTTTAAAATAAACAGTTCATATTCCAGTTCAGCAGCCAAAACGAGTACTGCCTAGTTCTTGGTTGCAAGCGGCTGTAATATCTAATATCTTTATTCAGACTGGAGGAAGCAGTATGTGATGGAAGCGCTCAAGCGGAGTGTGGGACGTTCCGTTACACCAGCTTTACACCCATCAGGGAGGGCAGCCTGCGTAAGTTACCAGAATCGTAGCCTGAATCTGCCTCTCAAGAAATGCATGTGCCAGATGCCTGGGGTGACAGTTAGGAGGAACCTCCCCAGTCTTCTTGCACCGTGAGCACACAGAAGGACACTTTGGATGAGCAGCACAAGCCGTCTAGATCCCAGTCACTGGCTGAGCGATACAAAAAGTTGATGTGCCAGCCCACGGATGCATATCTCCCTTAGGGGTCCACGACAAGCATGTCACAGACCATGGTGGTCACAAATTTCCTTGCATACTGGAGGCTTTGTTCCGGAACCTGGAGGAAGAGCTCCCCTGGATACACACTAAGGCCATCTGGGAAAAGCTCCAGGTACCGGAACACCTCCATGACATCAATGCCATTTTATGGACACCATATGTATGCTACGTTTATGCTACGTTGCTTGTTTTGTTGCACTAAGCTGTTACTGTTAAAGGAAGATTATAAACTGTATGTTCTATCTGTTACTATTTATAATGATTTATGATATTGGGTGGCTTGCTACAAGGGAGGGGAAGTGTAGTCAGGTGCCTACTAAGTGTGCTGTTAGTAAGCGGGAGTTAGATGCACAGGCTAGGGAACAGTTAAGCTTTTGGTCACTCGGTTTCCCGGACTTTATGGCTTCTGACCTCCACCCTGGTTTATATATACAGTGCCTTGAAAAAGTATTCATACCCCTTGAAATGTTCCACATTTTGTCATGTTAAAACCAAAACCTTAAATGTATTTTAATGGGATTTTATGTGATAGACTAACACAAAGCGGCACATCATTGTGAAATGGAAGGAAAATGATACATGGTTTTCAACATTTTTTATCAATAAATATCTGAAAAGTGTGGCGTGCTTTTGTGTTCAGCCCCCTTTACTCTGATACCCCTAACTAAAATCTAGTGGAACTGATTGCCTTCAGAAGTCACCTAATTAGTAAATAGAGTCCACCTGTGCGTAATGTAATCTCAGTATAAATACAGCTGTTCTGTGAAGCCCTCAGAGGTTTGTTAGAGAACCTTTGTGAACAAACAGCATCATAAAGGCCAAGGAAAAAAACAGACAGATCAGAGATAAAGTTGTGGAGAAAATTGAAGCAGGGTCAGGTTAGAAAAAATATCCCAAGCTTTGAACATCTCATGGAGCACTGTTCAATCCACCATCCGAAAATGGAAAGAGTATGTCACAACTGCAAACCTAACAAGACATGACCGTCCACCTAAACTGACAGGCCGGGCAAGGAGAGCATTAATCAGAGAAGCAGCCAAGAGACCCATGGTAACTCTGGAGGAGCTGCAGAGATCCACAGCTCAGGTGGGAGAATCTGTCCACACAACAATTTGTCGTGCACTCCACAAATCTGGCCTTTATTGAAGTCTTTTGCAGACTCTAACAGGTTTTCTTCTGAGATTGCCCTGTATTGGGCTCCATCCATCTTCCCATCAACTCTTACCCTGTCCCTGCTGAAGAAAAGCATCCCCACAACATGATGCTGCCACCACCATGTTCTCACGATGGGGATGGTGTGTTCAGGGTGATGTGCAGTGTTAGTTTTGCGCCACACACAGCGTTTTTGCTTATATTATTATTATTATACACAATTTATATAGCTCCAACAGTTTACGCAGCACTTTACAATGTAGAGGGGGACAGCACAATTACAGTACAGTTCAATACAGAAGGGACAGGAGGGCCCTGCTCATATAGCTTACATTCTAAAGGGAGGGGGGTGGTGGTACATAAGGTAATAGATGCAGGGAATGATTTCATGGGGGGGTGGCTCGGGGACAGTTGTTAGGTGGGTGTGGGATAGGCTTCCCTGAATAAGTGAGTTTTCAGGGATCTCCTAAAGGTGGACAGGTTAGGGGCTGATTGGATATACCGGAGCAGGGAGTTCCAGAGGATGGGAGAGGCTCTGGAGAAGTCCTGAAGGCGAGCATGGGAGGAGGTAACAAGGGAGCTAGAGAGCAGGAGGTCCTGGGAGGAATGGAGGGGACGTTTTTGGCGATATCTGCAGATGAGGTTGGTGATGTAGCTGGGGGTGATGTTGTGGATGGCCTTGTATGTTGTGGTTAGCATTTTGAATTACAGGCCAAAAAGTTAAGATTTGGTCTCATCTGACCAGAGCACCTTCTTCCACGTGTTTGCTGTGTCTGGCACATGGCTTCTCACAAACTGCAAACGGGACTTCTTATGGCTTTCTTTCAACAATAGCTTTCTTCTTGCCACTCTTCCATAAAGGCCAGATTTGTGGAGTGCACGACAAATTGTTGTGTGGACAGATTTTCCCACCTGAGCTGTGGGTTTCTGCAGCTCCTCCAGAGTTACCATGGGCCTCTTGGCTGCTTCTCTGATGAATGCTCTCCTTGCCTGGCCTGTCAGTTTAGGTGGACAGCCATGTCTTGGTAGATTTGCAGTTGTGCCATACTCTTTTCATTTTCAGATGATGGATTGAACAATGCTCCGTGAGATGTTCAAAGCTTGGGATATTTTTTTATAACCTAACCCTGATTCAAACTTCTCCACAACTTTATCTCTGACCTGTCTGGTGTTTTCCTTGGCCTTTATGATGCTGTTTGTTCACTAAGGTTCTCTATCAAACCTCTGAGGGCGTCACAGAACAGCTGTATTTATACTGAGATTACATTACACACAGGTGGACTCTATTTACTAATTAGGTGACTTCTGGAGGTAATTGCTTCCACTAGATTTTAGTTAGGGGTATCAGAGTAAAGGGGGCTGAATACAAAAGCACACCACACTTTTCAGATATTTATTTATAAAAAATGTTGAAAACCATTTATCATTTTCCTTCCATGTTACACTTTGTGTTGGTCTATCACATAAAATCCCAATAAAATACATTTAAGTTTTTGGTTTTAACATGACAAAATGTGGAAACTTTCAAGGGGTATGAATACTTTTTCAAGGCACTGTATATATAAACCAGGGTGGAGGTCAGAAGCCATAAAGCCCGGGAAACCGAGTGACCCAAAGCTTAACTGTTCCCTAGCCTGGGCATCTAACTCCCGCTTACTAACAGCACACTTAGTAGGCACCTGACTACACTTCCCTTCCCCTTTTAGCAAGCCACCCAATATCATAAACCATTATAAATAGTAACAGATAGAACATACAGTAGATAATCTTCCTTTAACAGTAACAGCTTAGTGCAACAAAACAAGCAACGTAGCATAAACGTAGCATACATATGGTGTCCATAAAATGACATTGATGCTAGAATTAATGGAGGTGTTCCGGTACCTGGAGCTTTTCCCAGATGGCCTTACTTACTGGACCCTTTTTTTTAAATTGGGCATTTGCCTGTGGGTCGGGAACACATACAAAATAGTGCGCCTCATAATGTGAACCAAGCCTAATATATTTATGATCAAGAGGCTCTTTCATGTCTGCTAACTGTCTTTACATCTGCTGGTAAGACCTGAATAATTAGAAATGGGAAGGTCTTACAAAGACTGGGATTGTGACCACTGGATGTGATCAGTCACATTGGGGTGGGGTTTAGTGTCCCCGTGACCCCGCATGGGCCGGAGGCTGATTGTTTTTGTCATAAGATATTGGGTAAATATGCTTTATGCCTTTAGCTGATTAATTACCTTTCAATCTGATATACAGAGTGCGGAAAATCAAAAAGCATCCAACAAAATAAAAATTCTAAATAATTTTTTAATGTTTTTTTCCATGTCATTTAAATATAACCAATAAATTCATTAAACAGAGAATAAATAAGTGTGGATGTGTTCATGGATATTAGAAAATATATATACAGATACGTTTCTAGAGAAGTCGTTAACCTCTTCTGTGCCAAAGTGAAATCACTCCCATTATAAAGAATAGTCGTAGATCATGATCCAGGAATTGGCATATTTTACACTCGATTTAATATGATTCTTGATGATTTTTACAAATTAGGAGTCGTATTTATTCAAGAAAAACAAGGAAAGTACAGTAACCGCCTTCCACTGACTGCTCCACTTGAAGAATGGTGACATTTAGGTGCTATGGTTTACTGCTTTTTTAATATCTTTTTTAAGTGATAATATGCCCAGCAAAATAAACAAAATGTAGAGTTAAAGCTGAACCTCAGGCAAACACACAATTAAATTCATATAAAGCGCTGTTTTACTGTCTAGAAGATTTGAATTTCATCCACTTCTGAGATCTACAGAGAGCACAGCCATGCTGCAGTTAAACAATACAGCCTGGTCACCTTCCCACCCCCAGCCTGTAATTGTAATTGGCCAGTAGAAGAGCAGCAAAAGACTGATGAAGTCATGTTTCTTCTCTCTTCTCCTATCAGCAAGTTCTCTATAAGCACATGTGTATGCAAGACACCTAACTGGCCCCAAGTACTGCCACTCTATCTACCAGTCTGAGTGCTTCTATAAAATTAGATTACAAGAGTTTAAAATTAAGTTATATTAGGGTAATTATAGTAGTTGAATTTAAAAACACATATAATGATTTTATAATAAACACATAACTGTATTTATTGGTGTTTCATTTTTATCTGCCTGGAGTTTGGCTTTAAAGTGTATCATTATGTCACTTAGCAGATATTCATACTTTCAGCAGTTTTTGGTCAATTGACAAAATACATGCCTTCAGCGCTTATGTGGAATAGAAAATTGTCCATAACAACCAAACAGCTTTCACTTGTCATTTCCACCTTCCATGGTTTGAAACTGAAACAAGAATTCTGATTGGTTGTTATGTGAAATAAGGTATTTTCCTGGTAGCCCTCCATGCATACCTAACCCCCATCCCATCTTGAACCACCAACCCATGACTTTCTGCTTCCTCAGCCCTGGAGTGTTGTCTGGGCTTATAGTAATTATCAAAGCTTGGCAGCACTTGAGAGGTTAACACACTTCTGTTCATGATTTTTTTTTTCATTTCCAAATTGCATTGGACAAATTATAATAAATGGCGATCTTTATAAATAGGTTGACATGAATACAGCAATATACAAAGGACTATATACAGATTAAAGTCTAAGGAGTCCTCATTTCCCAGAAATGAAACAAAATGATTTCAATACATTTCCAAAGTGAGTTCAGCAAAAGTGAGAGAAGCCACAGCCGTGAAGATATCGTGAAACTACATGTCCCAGCATTTTCAATGCCCAGGGTTTGGCACACCATGCCTTAAATGCAGCTCCATAGTGTTTATGGTAGAGTGTTGTAACATGTTGACCATTGTTAATATAAAAGGTTGGAGGTTAAGTAATGTGCCAGGATGACTGAACCCCTGTGATGGCAAAGCAAGATGGCCAAAGACCAGCATCTTGAAAAAAACAGGGAGAGGACCTCAAGGGCTTCAGGACCATTGGAGCTAAGCTAAGTGCCTCAGGCTTTAGTTCCTCTTTAAGTTATTAAAAATACAAGCTTTTGGAATAACTCAAATGCCTTCTTTAAGCTTTATAAAGCCTGAAAAAGAAATCTGAGTATCCCGAAAGCTTGCATCTTTAACAACTCAAGTTAGCCAATAAAGGGTATAACTTAAACTTCAAAGTTTCCCAAAGTGTTTAGAATTCTACCACTTTCCTTCCTAAAGCTAGAGGTTTAAAAATGGTTAAATGGAATATTCCAGAATGGCTGTTACGGCCAAGGCTACCCTCCAGCTCTAGAGACCAGCACTGCCCAACACTTGAAAGAGGACATTGGTCGGAGATGGATGATCCTATGTGATGCGGTATGGGCATGCTCTACCCAAGAGCTAGCACCATTTCTTAGTGTTGGACAAGGGCTTTTTCCAGAACTGGAAGGGAACTGCACATGTGCCAGGTAAGGGCCACCTTGACAAGTTTCTTTTCATTTTATGGACTAGGCTTGAATTTGTAAAAACACAATGCAGAGACAGGGCATAGTACAGCCATGTTTAAAGAAGTTGGCAGCCAGATTTGAATTCTCCTATCCCAGCAAATTTGACTATTTAATTTATTATCCCTTTCTTTTTATATAAAGTGTAAGGAGCAGTCACAAAGTACTGCGGTCATGGGGGAACACTGGTAATGTCAGTGCATAAGTGAGATCTGGTAGGAGTAAGTTTTGTTACTGCATTCATTTGTAGAATCCATTTGCTGTTGCGCACCCACTTCCTGTTATATTTTTTTTTGGCAACAGGAAGTCTTTGAAATTTGTCGAAATGTCACTCTAAAGCCACTATAAGTTTTATTCTTCCTATATGTTTTATTTTTGTCTTAAATGAAATAGTTATGATATTAAATAACTGATCAAGTCTCAAACCTGAGATAAACTTTGATATTGGAGATATGGCTAACATTAAATGGCCAGAGATAGATAAAATGATCACAGGAAGATTACATTTTAGAGTAAGTGATCACTTACAGGTCAGTACTTTCAGCCTCATTGTCATACTTAGTAAATTTGTATTCATTCATTTTTGGCTTTTTGTATTCTAGATACACAAACATTGCATCGTAGAGAATTTCTTGGCCACTAGCAGATTTGGGTTCACTTTTTTATTTCTGTTTTATTTTTGTCTGACTTTAAATTCTATGAGCCCACCTTATGTGCTTTGATATTTAAAGTGTATGTAAACCCTACCAAATTTATCTTATTTGCTACCCTTTGATCCACTTACCCCTTTATGATTGCGCTATGCATAGATGTGGTGGTAGGGTAGGTGGACCTTAATGCCAAGCCACCACATTTATGTGTTTCTGTCTTGTTCTGGGGCTTGTTCAATCGGCACCCCGAGAACCGTAGCAGTTCACAGTCAACAACCGATGATCCAAAGCTGGTAGGAATGGCTCCCAATGACATCAGCATTGTCCAGTGACAGTATGGCAAGATCAGAATCTCCGCCTACCAGCTCCAGGTGTCACAGC